>CM062804.1:531269147-532469147 GCA_031772625.1 Pinus tabuliformis | reverse complement strand
CATTTATATAGGATTCATACATGCAATACCATGGGTCAATACCATGGTTCTCTCAATACCATCTATCTAATACCATGACCCGTTTGCAATTAACTGTAGTCCCTTTCTTTAAATGCAGGTCAACCACTTACAATTATTAATACGGGCTTTATTGACTCTTTAACTAACTATAACTATGACTCGACCCTATTACATAAATAAAGGGGTTAGGGTTGGACCCTAACAAATTATATTTATATAACTATTCAATGCCCATACTAATGAGAGCTCTAAACAAGCTCTAACTTAGACTCCAATATCTAGCCAACTTCATTTTTCTATATGATTAACTCTTTATGTTGAGACTAGCTACAACAAAAGGGAACAACTAAGGAATATATTTATTTATTATTTTATATGAGTTATAAAACTAAAAAAAATAGTATTATTTTGTTTTATAGAATCTATAGAAAATCTAAAAGAATTTTATAACTTATAATCTTAATATTAAAATAAATATACACTATCCTATCCTCCTCATAAAAGCAAACCTCTCCCCCATTGAGTGCATGACCATGGTTAGATATTTCATGTACAAGACAAGGCAAACAACATGGATGACACGAGGTTCACCAAAATTGCTTCCAACTCCAGCCATAACCACTAGCAACTCAGTTGAAGATAGCATCAAGATGTCAAGTCTTGGCTAAAACAATGGGGAATATAGGAAGATGTCATTATGTAGGACATTGACAATATTAAAAACATTATTACATCTGAATTTAAAAATAATTTGTGTTATAGTAAGGAGTTAGAAAATAAATGGAAACTAAGATATTACAAGGAGTTGGTCAATCCTAATCTATAGGATCAACTGTATGTTTGAGTTATGACTAACATAAATAAGAAAGTCAACATTGATAAAATACAAACCAACTCCTATGAGCTAGTGAAACTGGGTATTGGATAATTCCCAAAACATAATGTAATGCAAGAATATATCATCTTTGTAACACTAAGAGTATTAAAGAAAAAAAACACTTTCTCCTATGTATACCCAAATTAGAACTCAATTTCAATATATTTGCTACAATATTAACCTTTTGAACTTCCCAAGCCATCAAAACTATGGTAATGGATGATCACTTCTCTTATTGTTTTTTGAGCATAAAAACAAGATTTTAAAGGAATCTAAGTAATCTTTACCCATTTAAAATAACAAATCAATTATGGTCTCCATGGATGTTAATCATCATCAACATTAATAGTGTGATATATATATATATATATATATATATATATATATATATATATATATATATATATATATCTTTTTTCAAAGGAACATTAGTTTTATAGCTTGTTTACTATAGTTTAGGTTGTTGGTAAATATATTTTTCAAAATGCTATCTTGCATGATGCATTATATATTATAATTTCAATTTCTCTTGAAATAATAATATACAAATAAATTTTTCTTGGAAAGAGTATATAACAAATAATCTAATTCTAAGGTCATGACGAAGCTACACACCACACCAAATTTATGTATGAAACCCTCTTGTTTGTGGAATAAGGGACCTACCTCTACACAATCATTTCAGCGTTCGAGTCTACCAAAGTGTACATACTCTACCCCCCATGGTTTGATTTATTTATATTTCTTTTTAAAGATTTCCATATTACTTCATTTCTTGATCACAATGATAATCTAAAATTATATTTCACCTATACTTAATCAACGATTTTATTAATAATTAAAGTAATATGGAAATATTAATATTATTATAATTATTATGTATATAATTTTGACAATTTAAATTATCAATAGTAATATAAATTTATGGTTACAAAATAAATTTGAAAACTTAATAATTATTAATGTTATTATTAAAAATTGGAACAATATGCTTTTGCAAAATAAACTTGAAGACTCATCTTTGATGTTAATATTTTATTTTGTTAAACAATGATTCGTAGAACATATTAGCAAAAATATGTGTATACATACAATAAGAGTACGCAACAATGCCAACATAGCTAAAATTTTCAAATACTTTCTTACAGGTGGCCTACTATTGGCATTCTTCCTAATTCAATTCAAAAAACAAAAAATTCATGGAGGTATGTATGTATATTTCCTATAGAATACATCTTCATTCAACATTTGACATTCATAACAATTATTAACCTACATTACTATCATACAACACTTCCTTTTTATCAAGAATTGCTAAGGGGGTTGGAATGCTTAGGTTGAATTGTGCCTTAGGGATTGAGTAAGCTTAATTCACTGAAGAAACCAAAGTATTTGTTGACATGGAGGGTCAATATTCTTTCAACTGCATTTCATCAAGTTGCCTTCTTAAACTATCAATTTCATTGTTCTTTTCATGAATCAATGTCCTGTGCTCAACCATAATCTCCATAATGGATGTAAGTGCTACTACCAGTTGGTTTGTACGTAGGCTATGTGCCATGAATTTCTCTTGAAGCTCAACAATATTTGTGTGTCATCCTCATGGGGTTTCCACTCATTCAACCTGTGTCATAGCACTTATTCATGACATATTAAATAATACATCTAATCTCACTAGATATTGGTAAAAACCTCCAAAAATCCTTTTGTTGGACCAATACATCTCTCTAATAAAAATAACCCATATTTTAAATATAGATCCCCTCTCTTTATCAAATACCCCTTCTTATACCTCGCAATACCTATAAACCCCCAATGTAACATCTCTACCCCCAATGCGTACAATAAATTGACTCCATTTGTCATAATTATAAAACCCCCTTTTGTTAGTGAACGCCACAAGATATTAGTCAACAAGGTGAAGCCTCTATGCTCATCTTATCGCCTACATCTTCTTCTTCCCATCATGAGCTATCATTCCTTTCATAGTGTGTAGGTGTGCTCCCTCGTCCTCTATCCTTTGCGTATTCTGACTGACTAATGAATTGGATTTGCAATGACTAATTTCCATTTATTGCCTAGGTAACATCACCAAGCATCAACAAACATAAGTAAACTAGGGGTGGATATGGCTGAGGATCCCTGAGCTAGGCCCAATTAAATTCAACTATCGATCCATGTGAACCAAAGAATGATGGCACTAATCCTACACGAATGAACCACATGAGCTCACTAAACTCCATGATTTTGAAATGAGATTTCCCTTGCTTGCAGAGCTTATGACTCCATAATTCCCATTCATAAATTAACTCCCATGTTGTGCCATGACTCCAATTGTACTATCCCATGTTGTTCGTCTAGGCGAAGGGAGACATCTTAACAAAGTATTTAATGCTCCCAAAGAGGTGGGTAGTCACTCCATGCACCAAGTCCCTTGTACCACTTGTCATTGATCTCGACAACCTGCAGGATCAACCATCACCACACATCATACGTTCACTATTCATGGGCTTGGGTGGGAATGAGTGGAGTCATTCACCCATAAGGTTCCAAGGGGCCTCCTTGTTGCTTAATTTGCTAGTGCATTTGCAGTGGTTTTTAGTTCTCGAAAAACATGGAAGACTTTGAATTTTGTAACAATGTTTACACTATAATTGATCCTTTAGTAAATGTGTTGCAACTCTAGGTTTAATGGATTAATGCCTAAATTTAGATGCTAAATAATGCTATTTGAATCCCTAAATATAATTAATTTGTATATTAAAATATTTTTTGTAAATTTTATTTCTTGGCATATAAATTAGCATATAAATACAACACTGTTTAATTATTTGTACAATGGCTAAACTCCATAAATATATTTTTTCAACTTATCTTTTAAAATATAAAATCATATTAAAACTTCCCATTTATATATATTTAATTAATTTATTAATTATTAATTAATATATAACTACACATTTTTTAAACTTTGGAATAAAATGATTTTTAAAAATAAAGTTTATCGTCTAAACTATTACCTTTTTAATTTTTTCCCAAAATATTTTAAATTATTAATTTAACAATTAAATATAATTTTAATATTTAAATAATATTTATTACTCACATTTTTATTATCATATTATTAAAAAAATAAAATATTAAATAATATATATTTCATTATCAATTTTAATATTATTATTATTTAAATTTATAATCTAAATTCAAGTAATAATTTTATCTTATTTGGATGCCGATCCTAGCTTGTTAAAAACCAATAACCAAGAAGAAGATCCTTTGGTCTTTTAAGGATCCTTTCCTATCGTCTCATCTCATGGTTATTTTCTTGTGATGTAAAAGAGCTGGGTTTAATTTAAATGATATTTTCGTGTCCTGCAAAAGGGATATGTTTAATTTAAAGGATAGTTATTTTTATAGAATTTATTTTGAATTTTGATTTAATATAATTCAAATAATTAGTGAAGCTTTTTGGTGGGTTGCTGTTCTGTTCGTAAAATGCTTTTTGAAAAGATGGTAAATGTATGCAATTTTGAAATTGTTAATGAGTTTGTTAGTGTAGGATGATTATCTGTATCTCTACTTCATTTTTCCAGTAATTTTTATTTATTTATTTTTTTTTAATTTTTCCTCTTGGAGTTTTTGTGATTAATTTGTGAGTTTTTGTGATTAATTTGTAAGTTATTATGGAAGAATATTTTACTACTGAAAAATGTATTGGTATATTATATAAATCTGGTAAAAATTTTTTTCGCATTGAAATACAACTAGAGGGCTAAAACTTGTCCACCTTTCACTCATAATTTGTACTTTTCATCTACAACCAATTTTCTTAATCTGTTTCTCATATTTTTATGGGAATATCTATATATATATATATTTTGTTTTTGGAGTTTTTGGTTTGAATTTGATGAAATCATTTTCAATTTTGTTATAGATTTCTGGACGGTCACTGTTTAATAATATATGTGATCAGTCCAACATTTCGGGTAAGAACTCCATCCATTATTAAAAAAACCTAAAAAAACCTTCACAATATGAATCACAGTGGAGATTTCTAATCACTCATCCATCATTAAAAAAACCCAAAAAAACCTTCACAATATGAATCACTGTGAAAATTTCTAATCACTCATAATTTTTGATTTTAATTATATATATATATATATATATTAAATTTTCTAAAATTTAGAAATTAAATTTGTGATTCAAACACTAAAATATTCAATATCACATTTCAGTGTATCTTATCCTCTTATTTAGCCTTTCTTATTTAGCTTCTCGTTTTAAGATTGGATGGGGTTCGTTCAGTTGTTCAGCTATTGCCTTCCCGCTGTCGCCCTTTCTCCCACCGATCCACCTTTTAGACACAGGAAGCCACAGCAAATAGCAATGACCGATCAGAATATTAAGGAATTTCGACTAATACTTCAGAGGCAAGAGAATTCCATTGCCAACTTGAGCACTCACTTCGAGTCTTTTCTGGGCTCACAGGAGTGAAGTAAGAATCTTCAGATGGAATTTGCAATGTGTTCATGATTTTAACAACAACTGAGTTCAATGGAAACAGTGGATCAATAATATTCTTTTCAGAGTCGATTATATTTTTTTAAATGTGCAACAATAATATCCTTGGTTAATCATATGTTCAAAATTAGGTTTAAACTGAACATGTAAACCCTGCCTAATACCATATATAGAAAAGACAATAATGTATCTTGATATATACGAAGGCAATAATGTATATGGATACATAAGGATTTTGTGGATTTTTTAAACCATTTTTATTTTGAAAATAAAAATTAGATCATTTTTGGATTAGTGTGTTATGTGTGTTAATTTTTTCTGTATCGTTTCAATTTTATCAAATATTTACAAAGAGATTTGATTTTTTAAACAATTTATAGGTAGAGAAAGTTTCACCATAACTTATAATTATTACATCAGTAGTCAAATTAGAGTTGATATGTGTCTTTTTTTAAATAAAAATAAAATATTCTCTAAATAAAATAGAAAAGAAAAGTAACCGATAATTAAAATGAATATACTATAAATATTTAGTTAGTAAACCATATGACTTAATAAATTTAAATGGTATTTTTGGCACATTTATTTATGAAAATAATGGAAATTAGGAAAAAATGAAGGTCAAAAGTCACAGGTTGCATGCGAGGAGGAAAATAAAGGAAAATAATAAAAAATAAGAAAATAGAAACCTTATTGATAAAAACACTTCTGAGAATCAGTTTGAAAGTTTTTTCAGGTCACTAGGAATAAGTGGAACAAGTGGACCGGCCTTCTTTTTGAATGATACAACCCAGCAGCAGTAGCAGCTACAGTATCTCTCGTTGACCTATCTGACCCATATGACCCCCACTTAAGTACCTCCGTATTCACCAAAGGTAAAGTCTATTGCGAAAGGTTCAAAAAATATTAAAAACAATATTTTAATATTTTATATAATAAAATATTCAATATAATTTATCAATAAAATATAATAAGATAAATTAATAATTTAATATTGAAATAGAATTTTGTAATATATATTTTCTATTTTTAAATTTGACTTTTCACTCTAATGAACAAATTTGATCCTCTAAATTTATATTAAATGCGTGTTTAACATACATCTATATAGATATATTTTTCACACTAAAGAACTTTTACAATTAATGTGATTTATATGTTGATCTCTTTAACTAATTTGGACAAATTAGAAATCGTTTGTGCATTGAGCGCAGGTATTCATCCATTTCAACTTCTCATCCCATAAATATAAACGTGTATTATTATATTTTAATATTTCACACCGATATACACAGAGATTTTTCACAGCCCGTTGCCATGGACGTAAGTAAGTGAAAAAAGATTCAGAATTTTTAAAGCCTATACCAACATACATATCTGAAACGTGTTTCTGAGTTTCTTATATGAACTGCATTATACCACAGCTACCTTAAATGCATCATCTGAAGAAACAAGCGTTCGCTATCCACCGAATCATGTGTGGAATACACAATGCCGAGATTTATGTGTCAAATCCAGTCACGAGTGGACTTCAAGAACGACGTAGTATGCCACAGTGATTGGCAAAGAAACAAGCATGCCAAATATGACCCTGTAATCAAGATCATGCATTAGCCATTGCCAAAAATATAATTTCATTTGAAATTTTAACTTAATCATGAGCTTGATCTTACGCTGTGCTCAGAATATCTGAGTGTAAATCGTAATCTTTTTTTTTTTTTTCAAAAGAAAAAAGCAGGATGTAATTATATTAAGATGATATAATTGTTCAGATACAGTTGTCTCCGTGGAGACATAATACTGAAGGCTGATCCCTTATAACAGAAAACCAGCTGCTGTTACAACATCAGTCTAATGAGAGATGTATTTGCCGAATTGAAAACATATTAGGAGTAACACATATGAGCCGTAAGTGAGGCAAAAAGAGACAGCCTGATAAAAAGGAGGAGCTACGCCGAGGAGGGCATAAATCCTAAAATGGAAACCAAGATTGATTGCAGAGGCGTGATGGAGTTCTGGAAAATACGGTGATTCCGCCAAGTCCAGATGTGCCAGCATGTTAAAATGAAGAGTGCGCGCCAGGAGGGCCGTTGTGTGCTCCACCAAAGGAAGGCGTCCAGAACAGAAGGAAAGGAGCGATGCGTAAAACCATGAGAGAGAGAGAGCTCATACCAAATTGATGAGGAGACTGTACAGTCAAAAAACATGTGGAAGTTTGATTCAGGATGAGCTGAGCAAAGAGAACACCTGCTCGGACCATGCCAACCTTTTCTCTGGAGAACCTCCCAGGTGAGGTTCTTGTTGGAGAAAAGGAGCCAAGAGAAGAGGATCGCCTTGAGGGGGCAGGGGGCTTTCCATAGCTTGATAGGAAAGATGGGGAGATGAGGCGGGAGGGTAGAAGAAATGAGGGAGTAGATATTTTTGACAGTGAGAGGAAGGGAAGGTTTCGGAAAGGACCAGACCAACTCGTCAATGGTGCCCGAATGTGTGAAAGCTATGCGAGAGAAGCTGTTTATAGCAGATTGCCATAGGGGGTGGAGGGGAGGGGGAATGGCGAGTTGGTGATGATTTTTCCAGATGGGCTGGTTGGAGTGCCATGAATCTATAAGCCTGCTCCATGTAAAAAGGCCAATGGAATGAAAGAAGGCAAGGAGAGCAGGGGGAATAAAGGACTCAAGGCTGTGTTGAGTGGGGTCAAAACAGATGAGTACCTTCATACCATTGGCAATGGACCATCTAAGATTCAGCAGAAAAAAAGATTGAATCTTCCTGAAATTCAACCAAATGGTGGAGCCATTTTTGATACCAATGGAGGAGCGCCTGTGCCAAAAAGAGATATTTCGCCCCTTTAGATATTTTTGTCTGATGAAGGAGCTCCAAGGATTGCTGCCATATATGCCTCGGTGTAGGGATTTGCAAAGAAGCGCCCTTCCAAAGGACCTTAAGTGCAGGAGGCCCCAACCGCCAGTTTTCCTTGGCCTGGTGATGGAGTCCATATTGACCAGGTGAAGCTTGGAATGAGATGAGCGACCTCCCCACAAATAATTTGCAGCAAGAGTCTTCATTCTATTTGTGACTGTTGCAGGCAGAATGAATAGATGACTCCAAAAGACGGCAAGTTGATTGAGCACAGATTGCACCAATATGAATCTGCCAGCGAGAGAGAGGAAGCGGTGTTCCCATTTTGAAATTTTGCAGTAGAAACGGTCAACAATCCATATCCAGTCACAGATGCGGTAACCTTTGGGTTTTAACCGGAATCCAAGATAAGTAAAGCCTTCCTTAAGCAGCGCTAGGTTGATGCCGAAACTGTCAGCAATCCATTGAGCGATATGAAGGTTGGTGTCATTATGATATAGGACGGTCTTTGTTTTATTGATAGCCAGGCCCGTGGCCAAGTGAAACTTCTGAAGAATATCAAAGAGGCACACCCACGTGGATTTGCAGAGAATGGCAAAGATCAGAATATCATCGACGAATAAATTATGCGAGAGAAAGATATCCTTGCACATCCTGATAGGTTTGCATCTACCGTCGGAGACCGCTGAGTTAATGCGTGAGCTAAGACAGTTCATAACCAGTATGAAAAGAAGGGGGGAGAGGGAGCCCCCTCTCAGCTTTGAAGAATGGCGTGGGCTCTCCATTGATGATGACCGAGAAATTGACGCTCTCAACGCAAGCCATAATCCAGCTGATTCCCTGTGCATGTAAACCGATCCTTGCTAGTAGGACCCTGAGAAAGCCCCAATCCACACAGTCGAAGGCCTTTTGAAGGTCAATCTTGAGCGCGGCAGCATTTGTATTTTTGGAGTAAATGGAATAGAGGCATTCTTGTGCCATGGCCACAGCATCAAGAATGAGCCTATTCCTTGAGGCAACGCTGCCTGCAATAGTCAGAAATATATGCATCATTTTGTTACAGATTATAAAACATTTTTTTCACTATTAATTTCTTCCAAAATTATAGTGATTTCGAAACAATTTTTTTTCATTTTTGTCTTAAAATTACAATGACTTAGAAATTATTTCTTTCCTTTCTGCATCAAAATTATAAAGACTTTTGAACTTTTTTCTCTTTTTTATCACAGAAATAAAATTTTAAATAATCTCAATTAACTGTTTCTTTCCTAAATTCCAATATAACAATAATATTTATCCATACAATACTATTAAACATTTTCAATGGCTCAGAATTTTATGTGGTCAAAAGGAAAAAAAACAAGAGAGGTATACCTGCACAATGGACAGATGCCACACAGTTCCTCGAAGACCAGTTGCAATTGAAGCGATGCCCATGAAATCTGGTCCAGCGAGAAAACGCATAAGCATCGCTAACAATGCAAGAGATGTTCCACATGCAATGATTCTGGGTTGCAGCGCCATGAATAACCCTGCAATTTAACACAATTAGAATTATTAACTAGATTTGGTTTTCTAATTCATACCCTAATATTATAGAAAGTAACTACTTAATTATACACCAACTAAATATGATACTTCACCACCGATTTTATATGCTTTGGTCTGAACTTTTTCCCCTACAATAAAGGTTTTAAAGTTATTGGCAGTTATTTGTACAGATATAAATTACCCACTTCCCAATGAGCCAACCACAACAAAACCACCTTGTTCCTGTGATAGGCCTCTGCCTGGGATTAACACAGACTTAAAGATATTAAACAAAAAGTAATGCTTTGGTCTGAACATTTTCCCCTCTAATCACGGTTTTAAAGTTATTGGCAGTTATTTGTACAAATATAAATTACCCACTTCCCAATGGCCACAACCAAAACCTTGTTCTTTTGAGAGGCTTCTGCCAGGGATTAGCACAAACTTAAAGATATTAAACAAAAAGTAATTAGGACTAGCATATTTTTGTGTGTTGGTTTAAGAAAGAAGAATTAGCCCAAGGATGGATTCAGACCACTGCCGAAAAATACAACATAATAGATTATAAAAAAAATACAACATAATAGATTATAAAAGATTAAGTAAATTATATAATTTATTAAGTTTAATAAATTTATTTTTTTATTAATAATGTTTTAAAATATATTATATAAATTGGAATAATTAAGGGTTAACTTAATTGGTTTAAGGGTTGACTTAAATGGTTTAGAGTTGAAGTTTTTGATATTGTTGTTAGTTATTGTTGATTAATGGTTTTATTCTCTTCGATTCCCTTAGGGCAGAGCTCCTTAATGAGGCTCACTATTTTCATAATTTATCATCAACAAAATATGGAGACACACTCCAAAATTTCCATGCTTTTCTTTGCTTCCCTTGGGGTTGGGCTCCTTAATGAGGGCCCACTATGTTCATAGTTTACCATCCACAAAATGTAGAAAAATGGTCCTAAATTTCCATGCTTCTATTTGATTCCCTTAGAGCATGACTCCTTAATGAGAACCCACTATTTACATAGTTTACCATCCACAAAATATGAAGAAATACTTAAACAATGAATAATTATATAAATTGAAATATTTTTAAAATAAAAATATAAATGTAAAATTATATAATTTTTAATTTTTATAAAAAATAAACTATATTATATATATATATATATATATAACATCTTTCAATACTGGCATAATTTTACATAACTAGAAGTTTTCAAATGAAATACCAAAAGAAATTTAATTTTTTTTTTTAAATCCGCTAAAAAATCAAATTACTATAAAAACAAATTATATTAAAAATAAAGAAAGTAAATAAAACCTAATACTTAAATTCACACATAAAAATAAAATATTATAATACTTCTTGATTCTAAATTTACACATAAATATTTATTTAATAAAATTAGAAAATAATTAATTTATATTTTGTTTTTTTAATTGTTTAATTTTATAATTATATATATATATATATGTTAAATATAATTTTTTATATACCAGAGATTAGTAACATAAAAATATTGTTTAAAACAAATGATATATATATATATATAAACTTCTCTATCCGTGTATATATATATATATATATATATATATATATATATATATATACACACGGATAGAGAAGTTTATATATATATAGAAGTTTATATATATATAAACGGATAGAGAAGTTGCTTCAGAAGGAACTTACCTAGACTAAACATTGCCATTCCCAATCCAGCGTTTGACAGAATTGTGACCGAACCTTGCACCATTGGAGGTAGTCCAACATGCAACCTGCAAAATGCTTTATACATCTTTATCAAACCAACGTTATTGTTGTTCAAATCCATAATGATGGGGAAAACTGAAAAAAATCCTAGTATGCCATGCTAGGAACGAAGTTGCTAACATATATATTTTTGCTCTACATTTAACACAAATCTATATGTCTTGTGCCTCACAGATTACATAATTCTGTATATAGGGGTTGATAACGAAAATTGACCTTGCTGAAATGAGTGCCCATATCATTCCTATTACGCTTGAATAGGAGTTGGGATTACAGAGAAGCTTACGCCCAACCATGCCTAATATTATTCTCATCACTGCAGCTGCATGTGGAGAGTTTGGTTCAGATAGATCTTTCCCATCAGATTTATCAACCTTTATAGCTATAAGAGCTGGTGTAGCTTTTGAGATAGATTCTGGAAGCTTATGATCCTCTTTTTCAATTACAAAATCTCCATCCCCCATGGGTAGTTTATGTTCAGAACTAAAATCTCTGTAAACACTAACTTCTTTATGTAGCTGCTCCGGGTCGGTTATGACTGCACTACAATTAGGTTAAGACATTAACTTCGATATAAATAACTTCAAACAGTTCCACCAATAGTTGCTATGGCAAAGTGTTTTAAATAAACTTTCAGAGATATACTTGCCTTCAGAGAGTAAAGAACTTTCACAGCTCCAAACAAACTTCTGAACCTCCTTTGCACATTCATCTTCAAGGTCAGGGCGATAATTAGTTGCAGAGGGGGAAGCCATCTTTCTCAGCTGCACTGCATTGTGGGGAGTAATGGTTAAGCTGTCATCAGAAAAAATGCCTTCACTCGGAGTAATTGGTGTTTTTTCTGATACCATTTCTCTTGTAATTTTGTAGCTGGAATCCATAGGACATTGCAGGTTTCTGGAGGAATGAACAGATTTATATGCCATGTCCAAATCTGAGTGAGTCATGGCCATTATTGGCATCAAATGCAGTGAATTTGAAATTTGAAGTCTTTGAGATGATGCAGCAGAGTTAAATCGCTGTGAAAATGACGAGGAAGATGATTTTCTGACTACAACATGTATCCTTTCATTGTCTGCATCCACCTGGGCATCTCTTGACAGACTTGAATTTTCTCTTTCCTTAAGAATGGAAGGTACATTATCATGCAACATTTTAGCACTTCTGTACTCATATAGAAATAACAAAATAGTATACCAGATAATAGATTGCAGAACAACTGTTTGTACCATCAAATTTTCTGCTGAATCCCCATACATGGCCTTTAAAATTGGGATTCCCATGACTAGAGTATTAGGCAATGTAGATAATGAGAAGAGTGTGATGACCCAATCCAAGCTTCCTCTATGTGACCACTTAGCCCACAAGCCCAGAACCAAAAGTGCCATGGCTTTAGATACCACATCAGCAGCAATGAAAGTAAAATTCAACTTGTAAGGGTTGGTCCTGGATATAAACTCAAATGACAGTAGAGGGACAGCAAATACAGCCACAAACTTATTGATCCCTGCACATTGCTCGGGACTGAATACCTTCCACCATTTTACAGATCCATAAGCAAAGAACATTGTCACATACAGGGGAACAACAGCACTGATTACAGTGTATAAATCCTTCCAAGTTATCATCCTTGCCACAGAAGGACTTGGATTTTGATGTGAGTATTTTGGTAGATTGTCCTGATTTCAATTCCACTTGATATTATGTAGCCTCACATTGATCTCACTTCCAGCCATTCTGCTATTGAATACAAACACTGCATAATGCCATCCCAGCAATTGGGTTCAAGTCTCTCCGAGAATCAATGAAGGGAATAGCCACCTAGATCAAGAATCTGACAAAAGGACCACATTGCTATTACAACCGTGGTCATCGCTTCCACATTTGACTGGTTACCACTACATAGGAATCAACGGCCTGGGATAACGTGCTCTCATTTCACTCCTTTTCCCATTATGTTTTTGGTACGATTTGTGAAAAGATGTCCACTCATGTCACTCCTTTTTCCTATTATATATATTTTTTATTTTAGTAAAATATTTTAAAATCACATAGATAGTAACTAAGTCACACAAAATAGATAACTTGTATTTATTTAAAAATTTACTAAAAATTAAATCACTATAAACTATAACATTGCTAATTAATAATGGTTAAGAGCATGTGTTTCTAGTAAGAGGTCACATGTTCAAAATCAGGGATAGAGTATGTATGTTATAGTAAACGTAGACTTAGCAGTGAAATCGCTACCCAAAATAGATCCCTTGTCTATTTCCCCAAAATAGATCTCTTGTCCCCGAAACAAGGAAATCTCATACACCAATTTGATGTCTAGCTTAATAGTGACTTTGAAATTAAAATAATAATAACAACTCTAAACAAAATCTGATTTTTAAATCAACCCAATAATAAAAAATCACTACAAAATATGCAATTTCAGATATATGGAAGTTGCCAGATTCCGGGAGAGATCGCCGCAAAACTAAGGCGATATGAATGCAAATTATCAAATGCCGACAGCTAGGGCCGTAGTATATGCCTTCTCCTCCTGTAATTTATTGAAGATTGAGTGTGGTTTCCTTCCCTGCAAATATATCTTGAGTTGTCGATTTTCAATTGATTGGGCAGATTAGGTTTTCAACACATTCAATTGCAGCTTTTGTAACGTGTTGTTCCAGCTTTTTATTGTTTGGTTTTCTCTCCACATAGAACCCATGAGGTCATTGCTGATTCTGATGGTTCCCTGTACAGATACAGTGAGATATTATCACCAGAAAGGTGACATAATCCATCAATAAGTCAATCGACACAAATGGTTAGGTTTTCTTTTGGGAGGTATTTCCAAGTTTAGTACAACTGAGAAGCAATTTTGTTACAATTAACATAACAGTACTGCTAAAACATTATTATCGTAATATTGTTTTAAGTTTTATTGATTCTGACATAAATTGTGTTTCACGTTGAATATAATTTTTGGTTAGATTGTAAATTTTTGTGTTTTAAATTATACTTTTGAATAAAAAAAAATTAGAGAATTTAAATTATGTAAATGTTATAGCATAAATTTATAATTTTAATAATAAAATGGATTTGAAAATGTTTTAAAAAATAAAAAATAAAAAAAATAAATAATTATAAACAATTAATTATTTTCAAAGTTTTATTCAGAGTTAGAATTATTATTAACTAAAACAAATAATATGGGAGTCAATTGTTGAATTGAGGCTTCTCCATAACATATATTGAGAAGATTTTCTGTGTAAATTACATTTAGAAAAACTTTTGTGTACGCAACCAACTAGTGTGGTTTATCGTCAGGACAAGTTGAGGATTCAGATCATGGCTGCCAATTATATAGGGAGAGCAAATCCTCCAAATGGCTAGGTTGATTGGGTTGACCATCAATGGCTATCTAAACATATTAATAAGTCAAAGGTAATAGAATAAATAACCACTTGTAATGTATTAGTTATTCAATTTTATCAATATTAATATATTTTACTTAGGTTAATAAATGATGAGGCTGAGGAATTGTCTCGATGGCCAAAAGTGGCTAGAATGGCGTAAAAAGAATTCAAAAAATCATGCCCTAACATTGTTTGAATCATGTTTTTGATGGTGGAAATGGTTTCAGCACCATCAAAAACCTCTAGGGCACCCAAAATATTGAAGATTAACAGCTATAACTATGATTTAGAAAAATTGCTGAATTTTATCAAAATATAGCCGGAATTTCTACGATTTTCCGGTCAAAAAAGCAGTCTAGTTAGACTATAATATGTCATAGATTAAAAAAAAAAAAACAGTTTTACATTTTGGTTTTTTTAGTTTGGTAATACTTTTTTTAGCTAAATTATAGTTTTATGTTAACAGCTCCGACAAACAAGGAACTCTAGCAATCAATTTGTTTATTAGCCACTATTAGTTTAGCGTTGAGTAATGCAAGATTTAACTTCGAAAAACAAATATTTATTTTTCAATATGTTATAATTTTTAGATATTTATCCAGTGATTTTTCATTTTTGAAAATCACCCAAAATTAAAAGGTGTAGTCTAACTTGTAAACAAAATAGCCTTTTTCACTGGAATTCACCCAAATGTGGCAATACAATTTTAAAATTTTTTGTTGTTTAAAATAGATTTTTGAATGCATAAATGGATTTAGCACCTTAAAAAAACCCATGGGGCACTCCAATTATGCAAATTAAACTCAAATTTTTAAAAATTTCAATTTTGATTAAAATTAACCAGAAAAATAGTGGTGAAAAAGGCCATTTAGTCTATAAGTTAGACGAAGCCTCCTTCAAAATAGCTCATACTCACTTACTACCCACCATAGTTTTAAGCAAATGTTTAAATAAAAAATGGATAGGAACAAGATGTAAATAAATATATTTAAGAGGAGTTAGTGCCCATCATTAATTATGTGTTCTTTAGCACTTTACTAAGTAAGAGAGTAAAAATGTAAATGTGCAATTGTGGTTACTACCCACCAAATTATATGCACTTAGTAGGCAATTAAATTTTCCCCCTAATATATATCAGTTTAATTTTTCCAAAAGCATAATTTGTAACTTAAATGATAAACATGGTTAAAATGTATTTTTGAATACATAAAATAGATTTAATTTCTTAATTTTTTAAAAATAAAATTAAGTAAATCTACCTTTCAACTTATATTTTAAGTAAAATTATCCCAAACAGATATACCAAAAAAACCATATATATAAGTTAAATTATCCCAAACAAATATATATCCAAAAAAACCATACATATAGATATATATATCCCCAAAAAAAACTAAAACATACTATGTTTAAAATGAGACACCCATAAAAAAACAAGCTCAAAATTCTCTACGGCGTCTCGCCGAGAACAATAAAGTTAATCATTTTCGTATACTTGAATTTTGAGTGTTCCGTTTGGAGTCCGCTCGGCAGGCACCGTGGAATCCGGATTTGTTTCACCCTCCGACAATGTGACAGGAAATTTGCTGCAATGTTTACACAGCCGGGGCAAAAATACAAATTAATTTTACATGTATGAATTTTAAATTAATATAAGAATTAAAATATAATTATTTATCCTAAAGTGCTATTGCTTTTAATAATGTGACCATTTTACTCTTTGCTGGTTCAGGAGATTATAAATCAGACATTATACAATTTAGTAAATTTAAAAAATCCTGAAGTTCGCCAACTCAACGTGTTTTTGTCGATAAAGATATTAGGTGAACGACTGATTTATTTTACAGTTAATAATGATCGTCCGTGAACGACTTTTATATATTACAGGTGGGAAACTACACGTAGCATTTCAGCGAGTTGGCCCATATGTGTATGTCTATTTTTTTTATTTTATATGAATGAATAATATTTTATGTTTATAAGACTAAAAATATTTTATGGGAATATCAATTTCTTTGTTTTTTGTCTTTTGCAATTTAATCATTTTTTTACTTAAATTGATGATGAGCTTAATTAACTTTCTAAGAGTATCTTCACTGAAAATATAATGCCAAGGAATTGATGCTAACATACTGCCATAACTATCTCTCATGTCTCTGAAAGCATCACATTCTAAAATGCAAAAAGTGCACACTCTTTCTTCCCAAGCATCTTTAGATCTCTTCCACTTCACACAACCATTGACGTGAGTTAGTTCTTAATTGAGCAATAAGAATATTTGTTCTCCAAGGAATGCTAACTTCAATGTACTCTTTTTGTCCCAGATCACAAGTCTAATTGAATTCTTCTTTCTACCCAACTCTTTCTCCCGTATAAGCTTACCAAACTTTTCCATAATAAAATTCTTTGACACCTTGTTATTTGTGGGACATGCATTGAGGTAATATTCTATTTTTGCATCTATTTGTTATTTTGTCTCATCCATGATTTCTTTCTTTCGCTCATGCCTTCATTGAGTATAACTTTCAGCCATCTCCCTACGCCCATTTGCTCAATTCTTTGAATATTGTTTTTTAAGTGGATGTTTATAATTTTCTTTATTTTATGTATATGGTTTTGAATATCGTTTTATAGGGCCATGCTTATTATAAAATTTAAATTTAGATAAGGTTGTTGTTGTTTTTTTTTTTTTTTTTTTTTTAAAATTAAAATTTTATTATTATTAGCACAATCATATTAGTAAATGTGGTTGATATAGGCAGATTATTATAAAATTTAAATTTAGATAAGGTGGTTGTTGTTGTTGTTGTTTTTTTTTTTTTTTTTTTTAAATTAAAATTTTATTATTATTAGCACAATCATATTAGTAAATGTGGTTGATATAGGCAGATTATTATCATGTGTAAAAGCTCGTTGACATATAAAAGGTGGAATAAATTTTAAACTAAGATAAGGTTGAGGTAGTTGTTGTTGTTTTTTTTTTAAATAATTTTTTTTATTATTAATTATTAGCACAATCATATTAGTAAATGTGGTTGATATAGGTAGATTATTATCATTTGTAAAAGCCTATTGACATATAAAAGGTGGAAAATAACGCCAATTAGAGTATATCAACCACATTTACCAATGTGGTTATGGGAGAGAGGGAGACGTCAATTAGAGTATATCAACCACATTTACCAATGTGGTTATGAGAGAGAGAGACAAACACACTATTGATTTCTTCTCATGTACATTCAGTCTTCCATGTTGACAAGATCTTAGTTAATACTATTTTACTAGAGTAATGAAAAACAGAAAGTCATACTAGAAACAATCTTGTAAACAAGGATTATGCAACTAAGAAAGAAAAAAGGAAAGTCAGAGTAGAACTAGCATAGATCCATCTTAAGTACAGATCTAACATGAATTTTCTTCACGTGCAAACTTCTTTAGAATGCAAAATACAATGTGTTATTTTTCATTGTTTAAATTATATTTCTGAATATATGACCAACTAAATCTTTTAACCATAAAACTTATTTTTTTATAGAATTAAACATCTTACTCATGCATTTTTTTACTTTTAATTACTTTACAACATATTCATTTTTTTATAGCCTGACATTTTTTTTAAGGGGAACCCACTTACAAAAAAAACTTACACATCCCCTCATACTGGACTGTAGAATGAGCCTCTCAACTCAATTAGAAACAATCTTGTAAACAAGGATTAAACATCTAAGAAATTACACATCCCCTCATACTAGACTGTAGAATGAGCCTCTCAGCTTAATTAGAAACAATCTTGTAAACAAGGATTAAACATCTAAGAAATTGGGCAAGCACTGAGTGCCTCATCAAATAAAAGAACCTACCAATGGAATGTAGAAACACCCACATATATTCATGTGCCTCATCAAACAGAAGAACCTACCAATGGAATGTAGAAACACCCACATATATTCAAGTGTTGAGGACGACACTTTTTTGAATGGAAGATACATGTTAAGCCCTACATAAGACCCTTATTTATTCATGTATATTGAGTGATTACATTTCTATAGTTATAATGCTATGTAGAATAAAACATTTCATGATTTCATTTTATTATAACTTTATAAATTTTCTCTCTTTCTCTCTCTCACACACACACATATAAAGGAGGCATAGTCTTAAGATCATAAAATCTTGTCTTATACATTGTATTCATTGTAAAAGGAAGTTTCCCCTTGAAGTGGGCTATAATTATTGATTTCTTATATTATTAAACTCCAAGATTCATAACATTGTTTTTAAAATTGATAATTTCCCATTTAACTTATTTCTTTCATAACTTCATTAATAATTTGGGGGTTGAATTACAAAATAACAATGTAAGTAATGGAGAAATTAAGTGATCACATAATTATCATATTGCAATTTGTATGAGTGCTACCATAAATCTCAATAATACACATACATAGAGCTTTTAGCTAGAGTCCAATTCCACCTAACTCTTGCAAAAGGATATACTTCAGAAATGATGTCTATGAAATAAGAGGCCATCTAAAATCTGTAAGGATCATTTTGAGAAGAGTCTCCAACTATGGTTATCACAACTAAGATTTTATTAGAAATAATGGATCCCATTTGAAAGTTGATTCTTTATGGACTATCTTGTGTATCAATGGGCTTAAGATTCATTTTCTCCATATAATCTACTAAGCATGGAAGTATCATATCTAAAAGTTTCTTAAAGAAGTTGAGTTGGGATATATTGAGTTCTTAACTATATCCACCATTTACTTGTCTCCTTTGGATTATATTTGGCCTTATTGAATTCTCCCACCCCATCAATGATCAATACTAACGCAAGTTGTACAAAATTGTAGTATTCCTCAGAATCATTGCTTGAAAATAAGCATTATAAAACTTCCTACTTTGTTGACTATAGCTCTATTTTCCAAGTTTATATAATCAATAATTCATTTTACCATTTCAATGTAGGGTAATATAGTCTATCTAGTTGCTACATTATGAAGGTAAAACCTCTAAATTTTCTCATAATCCGTACAGGTGTAGATCTTCTCCATCTCCTTGTATTCCAAAAGGTAAAGAGTATGATTCATATATTAAAACCTGATATATCTTCCCCATGGATATTTGTGTTGCAATCCCATATAATTGCAAGTGTTGGGCCTGACCATTTTATTGGGGTCTTTATGCCATCTCACCTCATAAGCTTCTTCTACTATAACTTATTTTTTCTTCTGGGAAATTTCCTTCTTAGGAGATGTGACATATACACTTGATTAATTGGAATATCCCAAACACTAAGCAATGTAAAACATTCAATTATCTACAATTAGACGGCATCAAATGATAATTGTTTTTTAAAAGTTTACGAGAGAATGGCTTGCTATGATTCAAAGGAAAATAATTTTGGGGGCAAGCATTACATGTTTCAGGAATATATTCAAGACAAAAAATAGATAGATTCATGTGTGTGCTATAGAATTAAAGGATAATAATCATGAATCTTATTGAATAGGAAATGACACCTATTAGCCTAGAAAATTTCCTGAATGCTTGTTAACTTACATTTTAAAATTGAAATTGTTAAGACATTATCTTTTAGGAAAAAAAATTCTAAAAAATAAATTTAGGAGAATGTTAAGAGACCTTTAGACAATGAAATAAAACCTTCTTGTATAAATTAAATCACACATTAATATAAATGTAAGTGATGAGTTATCTTTGACATGGTATCAAAGCTTGGTTCAACTCTTTTGTAATAACCTTTGGTTGATTTTCCATGTAAATAAAATAAGGCCAAGGTCATGATACATGTATTCCAAGCTGAACGTTGGGAAAAACATAGTGATGGGTATCACTTGTGATTAATTAATGGCTATGGAAATTGGCAATGGCATTTTTTTATGAAATGAAGAAAAATAGGAGAAAATGAAGGTGAAGAGACACAAATTTGTATGCAAGGGAAATTAGATGAAAAATGAAGGAAACTAAAGAAAATAGAGGCCTCAATAATAAAAAGGCTTCTAAGGATCAGTGAACAACCTTTTGTTAGTTTTATCTTTGTTCTCCCGTTCTCTCATACTCTTTCACACTTAAAGAAATTTTGGAGCATGCTTGGAGCACTCTAGTATTCACTTGGATTTGGAGAAAGAAGACAAAGGAAAGTAGGAAAGTGTAAGGGAATAGTTGGATCAAAAACTACATTTGGATTGCTTTGCAGGTAACATGTTGCATGTGTGATTTCCTTGTTGATTTTTGGATGCATGGTATATGCATGTGATTTTTCGGTTATGTGTTGTCATTGGCATGGAGATTTTCCTGGATTGATAATGGTTACAACCTTGCATTTCCATTTCTTAGATAACCATGGTGTTGTGGGTTTTTCTACTTGATTGTTTTTCTGATTGGTGCTCATACTCCTTATGGTTGTGGATTGGAACAAATGCTCTAGAAGCCCTGGAACAACTTGGGTTGAGTTACTAGTCCTGGAGCCTAAGTTGGGACAAACGCTCTAGGGCCCATAGTGGGTTAAGTTACTAGTCCTTGGAGTCAGGTTGGACAAACGTTTTGGAGCCCTGGAAGGTTGTGGGTTGAGTTACTAGTTCCTGGAGCCCTATACAACTTTGGTAAAGACCGATTTGATTGATTTTAGTGATGTATGACCGTAGAGGTGGAATAACTGTGGAGGAGGGTTGATGTGTTGGCCTATAAAAACCCTAGTTGGTTTGTCTTGGTTTATTCCATGAGATCCCACATTCATGCTTGGAATATGGCGTGGGGGTGACTAGATGAAAGAGAGATTTGGTTCATCCTAATCTATGGTCGGGTGGTATGTGTAAGTACCTAACTTGGCTGGTATTTCCATATATTAATAAGAGTTATTCTTCTACTGTGATTCATGTATACTTGTAGTGTTTATGTTGTTGATATTATGGCTGAGTTACCATGGTTTCTATGTTGGATATTTGTTGGTTACATTATGTTTGTTATCTATGGATCATGTCACGATTTGTTTAGTTATCTAATTATTGATGAATATATGGACTAGTAAGTGTTGTTGCGACTATGTGGAGAGGGCATAGAGCCTTCTTGGTGATTCTCAGATGAATCTCATACTCCTATGATTAGATATGCATTCATGACCTATAGCTTACATTTCTACCATGTGTTTGACAAATTGCCTAGTGTGTTATAGGCAGTATAGGTCAAGTTATACCTTCAATTTTGAATGATTAGCATTGTTGTCATGAGAAATATGATTACAAGAAGTTCTGGGTAGTGGTTTAGATAATAGCCTAGAAAATAGGCTCAGATCCAGAAATTGCATGCACAAAACTGGAGATTTGGGGTCATAACTGCATGGAGCAAGGCTTTCGAGTGTGGTTGGAAGCTCACATTTGCATGCAAGTAGTGTAAAGGGTGCAGTTATAGGCCTAAGGTAATGAAACAAGGTTCTAGGTTAGGGATTGACCACTTGGGGCGTTTCTTCATCTCCTGGGTGATCTGTAGTACGTGTAGGATGTCAATTTGTGGTCAGTTTGTAGGCTCCAACTCCTTAACTAGAACTAGGAGGTGGGGTCAGGATGTAATGGCACTCGTCTCATGTTTACCCTGGCAAGCTTTTGAATTTGGGTAAATGTGGGGAGAGGTGGTTACATCCTTTTCCACTAAGAATTTGGCATATTCCTCTTCTTGTCAAATTTGCATATTTGTGCTTTCTTTGTTTTTATTTTTCTATGTTGGACAAACCATATTTACTAGTGCAAAATCCTATCGATATATTTTCCATATTTCGATCTGTAACAGATTGTGATTACCCCATTACGAAATCCAATTAGGGATCATATTGTTTGCATATGGTGAGAGGGTGCTTGTTGTTTAGTTTGTCTAGGTTAATGCAACATCCAATCCAAAGTTCGTTTTTTATTGGCTCATGTATAGTTATGATGTCTTCACAACAACTATAGAATTTTATGAGTCCACATGCAACATCATTCCATATTTTCATGTTGTTTCATAGGTTTGAAGGCTCACAATTGTGTTTTATTTAGCTCTCATGAACTTGATGTGACAATTATCTTCTTTAAATTTCTTTACATTTAATTATTTAGGTCATGACAAACACAAATATTGACTAGTGTGTAAAATATTTGAAGGAATTTTCACCCACCTATCGATTCCCCATTTTCTTGCAAGCTAACATTCACCAAAGATTATTATTGTTGAAACATTTTTTTATCCATTTTTCAACCTAATATCTCAAATTTATGTGTGAAGAGGCATTCTCTCATCTCCATTGTTGCACTATGCTAAATAACAAGGAGAATTACTAGTATTGTTTCAAAAATATCAAGAAAACCCTCATTTTAATGACTTATGGAAAGGCATCTATGAAGGAGTGGAGGAAAATTCATCTACCAAACCTACATTAGATAAGGAGTTGGTCATTTGGGAGAACAAGGAAAACAAAGCCTATGCCTTAATTATTGCTTCTGTAAGCAAAGGGGTGAGATGTCATTTACTTTCCATTACAAAAATCTTATGGTGCATTAAAGAAGTTAAACTATTTGTATGACTCACACTCTAAATTGGAGGTTGTTCAATTGATGGTAAAACTATTCAACCTTGAGTTGAAAGATGATGATCCCATGGCCCTAGCTTATGAAATTAGAGCCATCATGCATGATGTAGATGCCACTAGAGTTACTAATGATCATTCCTCTTGCAAAATTTTCAACATCCTCTACCCTACATACTCTCATTATATTGAATCCTTGCAAGCTAATGACCAAATTAAGTCCATTACTTTTGATTCTCTAGTAGAAACGTTTACAAAACGAGAAAAATATTTTGGGAAGAGGAAGACAAAAAATTTGTCCCTTAATGAAGTGATATGCTTTGCTCATAAATGGAAGAATCAATCACACGATTCTCCTAGAGGAAGTGACAGTAGAAGGGGACGTGGAAGTAAGAATTACGAAGGTAGGGGGTAATCACATCAAGGAGAAAAAACCAATATTATCTTCATTCATTACGATAGAGATGAACATGATGTGGAAACATATAGAATCTCCTCAGAGAGAACCAAATATAATTGAAACCCAAAAGAAAGCATAAGTCAAAACTGTATCTAGCTAAAGGTAAAGAACTTGAATCTGCTGATTATGTTGTTTCCCATTGCAATATTGGAGAAAATAAATATTTGTTTCACACTTAATTTGCTTCTTGGAGATATGCATGCTTGCTTTATACAAGTGAAACAAGCCACATGACCTTATGAAGAAACTTCTTTGAAGACTTTAGCATAAATTTAGATGGAACAATGTATTTTGTAAATAAATCAAATCTCAAGCCATTAGGACTCGACACCATCACCCTTAGATTGTTCCTTGTTCACATTCACAAATAAGGCCACTATATTCTTATCTTCAATGGTAGTGTGTCAATAAGAGAGAAATTTGACAACATGGTTGTCATGAATAGAATGGAGGATGAAATACTATTGAAGTTGAAAGGGACATCTGTTGATACAAAGAATTATGCATACATCTCTCGTCATGATGAAGGTACATTGCCATATAGTCTTCTATGACATGCTATATTTGGGAATATTAATTATGACAACTTTTTCTTGTTGAGAAAATGGTGTTTTAGGTTTTCCTACCGTTCCTAAAAAATTGAAGCAGTGTGATACTTATATCCTTGGAAATCATAGCAAACAAACTTTTCATGGTTCTACTTCCAAAGAATGTAGAGAACTTAGACTGATACACTCTAATTTGTGTGGCCCTATGCATGTTGATTATGCTAATGGAAGTAAATATATGATGAATTTTATTGATGATTACACTAGAATATGTTGGGTTTTCTTGTTGAAAATTAAATCTCAAGCTTTTGAAACTTTCTAAAATTTTCATGTAAGGATTGAAAATGAAGCACAATCACATATTGGTTCTCTTTATTATGATAATGGAAGATAATACACCCATAATTAATTTGAAAACTATCCTCTCTAACATAATATCCAACATCAAATCAAAATTCCATACAATCCTTAATAAAATGGTGTAGATGAAAGAATGAACATGACTATCTTGAATATGGTTTTCTCAATGATGTTTTTCGAAAGATAAATTTTATTTTTTCGAATTGTTACCCACCAAATTGTTAACCCCATAGGAGAACACTTTTATCCTACATTTGAAAACCAACTAGCATCCCCTAACAACCACTATTTGATATTTCATATGCCTCTTCCATTTGCATCATCCATGTGCCTCTCACCATCAGAAATGTGCACTTGAATGATGGTGGGGTACTATTCAAAAGGTATTGTGATAATTTTTAAATCAGGTGCTTATACTTGTTTGTTTTGGGCATTTAGTATGGATAAAGGGGTGGTCTGGAAGATTAACTGATCTCGACTGTAAATTGTTCTCTCACCTTACTAGGGGGGTTAATGTTTAGCCCTAGTCGAGTGGGATCTCCCTTAAGTCCTTAGGGTTATAGGAGGAGTATTACTTGGGAAAACTAGATTGAGATATCATGTTCATTATCCCCTATACCATTCTTTACACTTTCATTACACATTACAAGCCCCATATACCACCTCCACTCTTCGAGTCTAACTTGTCATAGGTTCTTTAGGATTTGGCACTCACATGTTCACCCTCCTTGAGTAGGGTCGGATATCTATTTCCCTAGAGGTTGATGTAGCTAAAATAGCTAAAAAGCATATCATGGCCACAACAAAGAAAAAAAAGGAAATCAAAATGAAAAATATGGCCAGGGACATAAATCAACATGTGGGAAAAATCCTAACATGAGCTTTGCCCTCCTCAATTGGCCATCACTTGCTTCCTAAGCACATGATGTTCCTTCATATCAAAAGTAACCATGAAATGTCCCAACCCTGATGAGCAGTGAACTATCTCATCTTAAGGGGTGTGTAAAATGCTACATCATACAGAGAAAGATCTAACCCTTGAGCTATATGCAATAATACAAATAATTATCATGAAGAAGTAAAAGGCACACAAGAGGGTTGGAAAAGGTAGGAAAAGCAAAGTAACCCATGCCTCCATCATTTCTCCATCCTTTACATTAATACACTCAGGATGTGAACACCCCATCAAGGTCACCTTGACCATGACACTTGGCCATGAAGCCTTTTCCCCTTCATTATCACATATATGCACTAAAACCTATTAGTTGAGGGGTTGACCTTGGAACTATCACGTCCTCTTGGGGACTGGAAGTACCTAATAGGGTTAACCATTATCCACTTCTATCAAGCTAGGGAAAACATTTACATGGCTTGGTCTAGTTAGATATTAAAAGGTGGTCCTTGTTTGAAGCATTAATATGCCCTTAACATTCAAGTTTGGTACATTTAGATGCATATATTCTGATGGATGGTTGCTTTCACTTGAGTACATGTTATTTTGTGAGGTGGTCCATTGCAGCCCAAGCCTTAAGGGCACCCACTCCATAGTGTCCCAGGCCATTTAGAGATATATATGGCTTAGAAAATGCAATGTTGAGAGGTTTGAGCCTCTGGACAATATGATCATATCTTATATGTCCCAAAGCACCCTTAGGACCCAGGAAATTGGTCTACTTTGACTTAGCATAGAATATTCTTCATGATGGAATCAAGGGACCCAATATACCCCTAGGATAGACTTGACACGACCTAATGGGAAAGACTTGATTCAGAGCTCAGATGAGGATGTTCTCCCATTGAGAAATTAGGGAGGGCTTTTTGCGCCTAGAGAAGACTTAATGGTGGAGAGAGGAGGCCTCATTTTGATAACTGGAGACCCATGGAGATCACATCATGACACCCTAGCTGCACTTGGGACCCCAGAGGAGTATTTGAGGGTATTTCCTCAAATTTTGGATGATCCTTCCATGTTGACACTTTTTCACACCTCATCACACCTTGGTATAGCATTTGGAGCCCTAAAAGGGCATTCCATCAACATTATTGGATGCTACGGAACACACGTGTGGCAATTTATAGTTTATTTTATCATTTAGCTAGTGTGTTGATTGTAACCCAAGGTTTTCTTATGTCAAACTTGATTTATGGACTTAATTAGGCATAAATTGGCAGAGGTATACCTCATATAAATATATGTCATGACCTCACTTATATTCTCATCATCACTTATGGATCAGTTTGGCCTCTCTAAGATATTTCAACCTAGCTGTAATAGACTTATTTCTTGCGGATATGTGATCTTTTGTGGAGTATTTTCTTGAGGATAATTTATCTTGTTTTGGAGACATACTTTTGGAACAATAAAAGATTGATTCATGCATTTTCTTGTAAGTATTCTATGTATTTGAATATCTTCATGTCTATTTCATGGAATGGATGTTGTTAAGGTTTGTATGTGCTAGTTTTTCTTGAATATTTTTCTTTGAAATCTTGGCAATGGTATTGTATGCATTACCCTTTAAGAATTGTGTGACCCTTGAGTGATATTTCATGTTAATCTCTTTGCAATGACATTGTTCCCTCATAAAATGATAGCTAGGGTATGAAACTATGGTTTTTCATTATCCCTACTCCATTCTAGGGTTTGCTTTTTCATAAGTATATCTCCCTTTAGACTCCATCACCCAAGATCAAGCACCAACCTCTTCCACATAGGTGATAACACCATAAATTTTCCATAAAACCTAATTTCTCTCTCGTCCCTCAATTTTTTGGCCCTTTAAGGAAAGTCTCCAGGACAGGGTTAGTGTCAAAAGTCAACTAGGGCATAGGTGTTAGGTTGGGGAAGGGTTTCACACGTGGTTGGAAACTCATTACCTTAAAATCATCATTTTATTGTGATAAAGTTTCCATTTTAGGGCTAACGTCATAATCCCTAGGAATGTTTTTACATGAGAAAACTATAATCTAGCCCTTGGCTTCAACATAGGGCTTGGTGAAAGCTTGTTTCCAAGCATTCTTTCTCAGCTATTCGTCAATTTTCAAGGCGTTTTTCAGTGTTTTTGGCTTGAATCTTGCACGCGAAGAAGGAAGAGATGATCTAGCAATTTGCACATGAATTCCTCAGCTACCACATTTAAAGAACAACACGGTCAAGGACGAGAAGGAAGATCATTTTTAGCTCAATGACTGCATCAGTTATTGAAATGCATTCAAATCATACTTCACCTGTTCAGGAAGGACAACAAAGTACCAGTAAAAGTCAAATTGATCCATTAAAATAATCTAATTGTATCAAAGCTCATATCTGATTGTAAATGCGGTTGGTGGTCAGTTATGACCCCTCCACGCATGGGTTTGCAGAGCAATTTTGTAGTCAACCTCCATATATACCCAGAAAAAAGATGTAATCAGGTTGATGAATGTTATTATGATTGTAAAGTTCAACTTCTGGAGACTGTAACTACTGTGTAACCTGCAGCTTCTGGTCTTCATTTCCAGCTAATACAAGCTTCTTTTGCTGTTGATTTCTCACTTTCCACTTCTTCTTCTTGTTCCATGCTATGCCTATCATGTATTTATTCATGTGTTGTTGATGTTTAGCATTAGAGGGGCTGTCATCCCACCTCTGTGTTTGAATCTAGCATGTATCATTGAATTTGTATGCAGGTTTCTGTTATTTTAATGCTAGAGAG
The DNA here is from genome assembly GCA_031772625.1 of Pinus tabuliformis. Lineage (NCBI taxonomy): Eukaryota > Viridiplantae > Streptophyta > Pinopsida > Pinales > Pinaceae > Pinus > Pinus tabuliformis. Next base: position 532,440,503 of record CM062804.1, on the reverse strand, counting down.
CTGTCATCCTGTCTGTGCATTAGGAAATAGATTTACAGACCTTTAACTAGTTGCAGCTGGCCATCACAGGGTCCTGTGCATCTGCTGGTGTGATCAATATTCTCCATCATCACATTTTCTTTAAAATTGTGAGTAATTGGCGGTCTAAAGCCTTGTAGTTAGGGGTGTTCACCTATGCCTGGGGTTAAGCATAGTAGAAGTGGTTATTTGGCTTGAATGTGCAACATTTCTTTCATTCATCCACCATTTTCCAACATTTTTGTTGAGTTTATAATGTTCCTGAGCATCTCTGATATACAACCTAGGAGAGTTTCTTGGGGTGATAAAAGTCCTCCCATCAACAATCTGGACCTGGAAAATAGGGATTGCCCTGACAAAACAATGAACAACTTCGGCGACTCTCTGATGGATAAAGTTATGAGTGCTGCCACTATTAATCAATACTACTACATGGCAATGTTTAATAAAACCTCTGATTTTGAGAGTTTGGGGCACAGAAATGCCTGCCAAAGCATGTATTGAGATAACTGGTTCTTTTGGCGTAGCTGGGAGCTCATTGTCCTGCTGGGTGTCCTCATCTTCCTCCTCTAGTCCTTCAAGGGGTGGGAATTCCTCAGATGAGCTGTGATCAATAACATCAATTTTGAAGAATTTGGGTTCCTTGCATTTATGCCCCGGGGAGTATTTGTCATCATAGTAGTAACACAATCCTTGTTTTCTTCTTTTATCCATTTCTGCGAGGGACACCTTTTAAACCTTAAGTGTTTGGGTAGTGCCCTGATCCTGGGTGGGGCGTCCCTTGGCTATGAAAGGCGACTAGGCGGCTAAAGCACATTCCACTTCGATAGCCTTTTTGCAAGCGTCCATCCATGTGGGTGGGTGGTGCATCCGGACATGGGCTTAGATGGCTTCTTTGAGACGACTTATAAAACATTCAAAGTAGAATTCATCTCCCAGACCTTCTGTGTGGATGGCCAATGTCTCAAAGGCTGCAATGTAGTATTTTACTGTGCCTGTCTGTCGGAGCTTAGTAAGACAACCCAAAAAATTAGATTCGTGGTCAAAGTGGTCACAAATGGATTTTGAGAACACCTGCTAAGTAATTTTCCCAAGATAGCATTTCCGATGCCATTGCCACCATTTCCATCTCTCTTGGTCCAAGTAAAGGCATTCGACACGTAGTTTAGTTTCGTCATCTACGATATCATTCAGAGTGAAATATTGGTCCATTTGTGCTACCCATACTGCCGAATTAAAGCCATCAAATTTGTACATGTCCAGCTTGGGTGGTCGAGGGTGGGAATGTTGGTGATTTCCATGGAAGTGACTATGATGGCTAGATTCACCTTCAAGGAGGATCAACCGTATCCTTAGCCGTGCTACCTGACTACCCTATCATACGCGCGAGTAATCTCCCCGAGTGTTGTTCTCGGTATACTGTAGCATCAAGATGGTCGACGGTTTATCTAAGGCGAGGTTTCAGGTGAGCCTAGGGGGCTTCCGATATACCCAGAGGGTATGTTGAAGAAGGTCCATGCACAATTCTGCCTAATGCGCTACTACTCGAAGGGGTACCCACAGGGGTTACAAGGGAGTCCAACAAGCGTGACCACCTCTTGTATTTCCTATGTGCATGCCTCTCCAAATCCATAGGTTTATGTGCTCAACGATAGATATCGTGGTTTAAAGATTCCGGAACACGTCTCTAGCCTAAAGAAAAATTCTGCTAAAAATGGAGATACCATCGGCCCTGGAAAGCACTCTGATACCACTTTTTATGCTCTTGACATGCGAGAAGATGCCAAAATACCAAATATATGAAGAAATACAACCCAGAACACAGATAAAAATGAGAAAAAATAACAAATATTTTATTATTAAGAGATGAAAGCAATGTTAACTTGCCTCTTCGAGGGTGCAACCTCCAGCAAAATAGAGCTCGATTACAAAATAAGACACGATTCTCCTCAATGGGGAGTCTCTATCATTTACATAGGATTCATACATGCAATACCATGGGTCAATACCATGGTTCTCTCAATAACATCTATCTAATACCATGGCCCATTTACAATTAACTGTGGTCCCTTTCTTTAAATGCAAGTCAACCACTTACAATTATTAATACGGGTTTTATTGACTCTTTAACTAACTATAACTATGACTCGACCCTATTACATAAATAAAGGGGTTAGGGTTGGACCCTAACAAATTATATTTATATAACTCAATGCCCATACTAATGAGAGCTCTAAACAAGCTCTAACTTAGACTCCAATATCTAGCCAACTTCATTTTTCTATATGATTAACTCTTTATGTTGAGACTAGCTACAACAAAAGGGAACAACTAAGGAATATATTTATTTATTATTTTATATGAGTTATAAAACTAAAAAAAATAATATTATTTTGTTTTATAGAATCTATAGCAAATCTAAAAGAATTTTATAACTTATAATCGTAATATTAAAATAAATATACACTATCCTATCCTCATAAAAGCAAACCTCTCCCCCATTGAGTGCATGACCATGGTTAGATATTTCATGTACAAGACAAGGTAAACAACATGGATGACACGAGGCTCACCAAAATTGCTTCCAACTCCAGCCATAACCACTAGCAACTCAGGTGAAGATAGCATCAAGATGTCAAGTCTTGGCTAAAACAATGGGGAATATAGGAAGATGTCATTATGTAGGACATTGACAATATTAAAAACATTATTACATCTAAATTTAAAAAGAATTTGTGTTATAGTAAGGGGTTAGAAAATAAATGGAAACTAAGATATTACAAGGAGGTGGTCAATCCTAATCTATAAGATCAAAAGTATCTTTGAGTTATGACTAACATAAATAAGAAAGTCAACATCGATAAAATACAAACCAACTCCTATGAGCTAGTGAAACTTGGCATTGGATAATTCCCAAAACATAATGTAATGCAAGAATATATCATCTTTGTAACACTAAGAGTATTAAAGAAAAAAAACACTTTCTCCTACGTATACCCAAATTAGAACTCAATTTCAATATATTTGCTACAATATTGACCTTTTGAACTTCCCAAGCCATCAAAACTATGGTAATGGATGATCACTTCCCTTATTGTTTTTTGAGCATAAAAACAAGATTTTAAAGGAATCCAAGTAATCTTTACCCATTTAAAATAACAAATCAATTAGGTCTCCATGGATGTTAATCATCATCAACATTAATAGTGTGAGATATATATATATATATATATATATATATATATATATATATATATATATATATATATATATATATATATATATCTATCTATCTATCTATCTATCTATCTATCTATCTATATATATATATATATATATATATATATATATATCTTTTTTCAAAGGAACATTAGTTTTATAGCTTGTTTACTATAGTTTAGGTTGTTGGTAAATATATTTTTCAAAATGCTCTCTTGCATGATGCATTATATATTATAATTTCAATTTCTCTTGAAATAATAATATACAAATAACTCTTTCTTGGAAAGAGTATATAACAACTAATCTAATTCTAAGGTCATGACGAAGCTACACACCACACCAACTTTATGTATGAAACCCTCTTGTTTGTGGAATAAGGGACCTATCTCTACACAATCATTTTAGTGTTCAAGTCTACCAAAGTGTACATACTCTACCCCCCGTGGTTTGATTTATTTATATTTCTTTTTAAAGATTTCCATATTACTTCATTTCTTGATCACAATGATAATCTAAAATTATACTTCACCTATACTTAATCAACGCTTTTATTAATAATTAAAGTAATATGGAAATATTAATATTATTATAATTATTATGTATATAATTTTGACAATTTAAATTATCAATAGTAATATAAATTTATCGTTACAAAGTAAATTTGAAAACCTAAATTTATATTATTAATGTTATTATTAAAAATTGGAACAATATGCTTTTGCAAAACAAACTTGAAGACTCAACTTTGATGTTAATATTTTATTTTGTTAAACAATGATTGGTAGAACATATTAGCAAAAATATGTGTATACATACAATAAAAGCACACAACAATGCCAACATAGCTAAAATTTTCAAATACTTTCTTACAGGTGGCCTACTATTGACATTCTTCCTAAGTCAATTCAAAAAACAAAAAATTCATGGAGGTATGTATGTATATTTCCTACAGAATACATCTTCATATTTACAACATTTGACATTCATAACAATTATTAACCTACATTACTATCATACAACACTTCCTTTTTATCAAGAATTGCTAAGGCTGTTGGAATGTTTAGGTTGAATTGTGCCATAGGGATTGAGTAAGCTTAATTCATTGAAGAAACCAAAGTATTTGTTGACATGGATGGCCAATATTCTTTCAACTACATTTCATCGAGTTGCCTTCTTAAACTATCAATTTCATTGTTCTTTTTATGAATTAATGTCCTGTGCTCAACCATATTCTCCATAATGGATGTAAGTGCTACTACCAGTTGGTTTGTATGTAGGCTATGTGCCATGAATTTCTCTTGAAGCTCAACAATATTCGTGTGTCATCCTCATGAGGTTTCCACTCATTCAACCTGTGTCATAGCACTTGCATTCATGACATATTAAATAATACATCTAATCTCACTAGATATTGGTAAAAACCTCCAAAAATCCTTTTGTTGGACCAATACATCTCTCTAATAAAAATAACCCATATTTTAAATATAGATCCCCTCTCTTTATCAAATACCCCTTCTTATACCCCGCAATACCTATAAACCCCCTAATGTAACATCTCTACCCCCAATGCGTACAATAAATTGACTCCATTTGTCATAATTATAAAACCCCCTTTTGTTAGTGAACGCCACAAGATATTAGTCAACAAGGTGAAGCCTCTATGCTCATCTTATCACCTACATCTTCTTATTCCCATCATGAGCTATCATTCCTTTCATAGTGTGTAGGTGTTCTCCCTCGTCCTCTATCCTTTGCGTATTCTGACTAATGAATTGGATTTACAATGACTAATTTCCATTTATTGCCTAGGTAACATCACCAAGCATCAACAAACATAAGTAAATTAGGGGTGGATATGGCTGAGGATCTCTGAGCTAGGCCCAACTAAATTCAACTATCAATCCATGTGAACCAAAGAATGACGGCACTAAGCCTACACGAATGAACCACATGAGCTCACTAAACTCCATGATTTTGAAATGAGATTTCCCTTGCTTGTAGAGCTTATGACTCCATAATTCCCATTCATAAATTAACTCCCATGTTGTGCCATGACTACAACTGTACTATCCCGTTTTGTTCATCTAGGTGAAGGGAGGCATCTTAACAAAGTATTTAATGCTCCCAAAGAGGTGGGTAGTCACTCCATGCACCAAGTCCCTTGTACCACTTGTCATTGATCTCAACAACCTGCAGGATCAACCATCACCACACATCATACGTTCACTATTCATGGGCTTGGGTGGGAATGAGTGGAGTCATTCACCCATAAGGTTCTAGGGGCCTCCTCGTTGCTTGATTTGCTAGTGCATTTGCAGTGGTGTTTAGTTCTCAGAAAACATGGAAGATTTTGAACTTTGTAACAATGTTTACACTATAGTTGATCCTTTAGTGAATGTGTTGCAACTTCAGGTTTAATAGATTGATGCCTAAATTTAAATGCTAAATAATGCTATTTAAATCCCCAAATATAATTAACTTGTATATTAAAATATTTTTAACAAATTTTATTCCTTACATAAATACAACATTGTTTAATTGTTTGTAGCAATGCCTAAACTCTATAAATATAAATTTTCAACTTATCTTTTAAAATATAAAATCACATTAAAATTTTCCATATTTAATTTATTGATTAATTTTTAATTAATATATAACTCCACATTTTAAACTTTGGAATAAAATGATTTTAAAAAATAAAGTTTATCTTATACCTATTACCTTTTTTATTTTTTTTCCGAAATATTTTAAATTATTAATTCAACACTTAAATATAATTTTAATTTTAAATGATATTTATTACTAACATTTTTATTATCATATTATTAAAAAATTAAAACATTAAATAATATGTATTTTCATTATTTAAAGTTATAATCTCAATTCAAGTAATAATTTTATCTTATTTTGATGCCGATCCCAGCTTGTTAAAAGCCAATAACCATGAAGAAGATCCTTTGGTCTTTTAAGGATCCTTTCCTATCGGCTCATCTCATGGTTATTTTTCTTGTGATGTAAAAGAGATGGGTTTAATTTAAATGATATGTTCGTGTCCTGCAAAAGGGATATGTTTAATGTAAATGATAGTTATTTTTATAGAATTTATTTTTAATATATAATTTTTAAATGTTTTTAAATAATTTAAATTTTGATTTAATATAATTCAAATAATTAGTAAAGCTTTTTGGTGGGTTGCTGTTCTGTTCGTAAAATGCTTTTTGAAAAATGGTAAATGGATGTAATTTTGAAACTGTTAGTGAGTTTGTTAGCGGTTTATGATGATTATTTGTTTTTATATTTATAAGTTATATATATATATGTGGGAGTTTTTGTGGTTAATTTGTAAATTATTATGGAAGAATATTTTACTATTAAAAAATGTAATGGTACATTATAAGAATTATTATTATTATTATTATTTTTTTAAGTGGACTGTTAAAAAATCATGAGAAATTATGATTATCTCTCATGGAAATGGTCATAATTTGATTAGCATGTCACCTGATGCAATGAGTGCTAAGTGAACTATTCAAAAATTATGAGAAATTAGTCACTTACCACTACCTCTCATGGAAATGGTCATAGATGAATGACTTACTTAAAGCAAGTGAATCCCAAAAAATGATATCTAATATGTACCTTGTGTAGAATTTAGTTGCAGCTTGCATCTACAACCAACTTTCTTAGTCTTTTTTCCATATTTTTATGGGAACATATATATATATATATATATATTTGTATTTTTTCTTTTTTTTCTGGAGTTTTTGATTGGAAGTTGATGAAATAATTTTTGGTTTTGTTAACTCTCTATTATATGTGATCCATCTAACATTTCGAGTGAAAACTTCATCCATCATGAAGAACCAAAAAAACTTTCACAATATAAATTATTGTGAAAGTCTCTAATCACTCATAATTTTTTATTTTAATTTTATATATAAATTTTTTATTTTAAATTTTTTTATATTATTTAGAATTTCTAAAATTTAGAAGTTAAATTTGTGATTCAAACACATCCCAAAAAAATTCAATATCACATTTCAGTGTATCTTATCCTCTTATTTAACCTTTCTTAGTTAGCTTCTCGTTTTAAGATTGGATGGGGTTCGTTCAGTTGTTGACCTATTTCCTTCCCGCTGTCGCCCTTTCTCCCACCGAACCACCTTTTAGACACAGGAAGCCACAGCAAATATCAATGACCGATCAGAATATTAAGGAATTTCGACTAATACTTCAGAGGCAAGAGAATTCCATTGCCAACTTGAGCACTCACTTCGAGTCTTTTCTGGGCTCACAGGAGTGAAGTAAGAATCTTCAGATGGAGTTTGCAATGTGTTCATGATTTTAACAACAACTGAGTTCAATGGAAACAGTGGATCAATAATATTCTTTGCAGAGTCGATTATATTTTTAAATGTGCAACAATAATATAATATCCTTGGTTAATCATATATTCAAAATTAGGTTTAAACTGAACGTGTAAACCCTGCCTAATACCATATATAGAAAAGACAATAATGTATCTTGATATATAAAAAGGTAATAATGTATATGGATACATAAGGATTTTGTGGATTTTTTTAAACCATTTTTATTTTGAAAATAAAAATTAAATCATTTTTGGGTTAGTGTGTTATGGGCGTTAATTTTTTCTGCATCGTTTTAATTTTATCAAATGTTTATAAAGAGATTTGATTTTTTAAACAATTTATAGATAGGGAAAGTTTCATCATAACCTGTAATTATTATATCAGTATTCAAAATAGAGTTGACATGTGTCTCTTTTAAAATAAAAATAAAATATTCTCTAAATAAAATAGAAAAAAAAGTAACCGATAATTAAAATGAATATACTATAAATATTTAGTTAATAAACCATATGACTTAATAAATTTCATATAAAATAATTAAAAGTTCAAAAAATATTAAAAATAATATTTTAATATTTTATATAATAAAATATTCAATATAATTTATCAATAAAATATAGTAAGATAAATTAATAAAACATAATAAGAGAAATTAATATTTTAATATTGAAATAGAATTTTGTAATATATATTTTTTATTTTTAAATTTGATTTTTCACTATAACGAACAAATTTGATCCTCTAAATTTACATTAAATGCGTGTTTAACATACATCTATATAGATATATTTTTCACACTAAAGAACTTTTACAATTAATGTGATTTATATGTTATTTATATGTTGATCTCTTTAACTAATTTGGACAAATCAGAAATCGTTTGTGCATTGAGCGCAGGTATTCATCCATCTTAACTTCTCATCCCATAAATATAAACGTGTATTATTTTATTTTAATATTTCACACCGATATACACACAGATCCTTTCCTATCGGCTCATCTCATGGTTATTTTTCTTGTGATGTAAAAGAGATGGGTTTAATTTAAATGATATGTTCGTGTCCTGCAAAAGGATATGTTTAATGTAAATGATAGTTATTTTTGTTGGAATTTAATTCCAACTGTAACAATGAACAGCTGGATTTGCAGTAAATACTCCAGCCTGTTCGATGCCTTAAAGTCAAGCCTGATATTTTTGCACATTAATATGCATTAAAGTTTCAATTGAATTCCCCTGCAGACAGCCGACTTGTTTTTTGATAGAAGCATCACTGCCTTGCTGCATTAAATTCGGTGATAGGCATTAGAAGATATTTTGTAATATTGTACTGTTTAAATCAGATATGTTTTAGCATATAAATACCACACAGCAGTTCTGTTTTAAGGTTAGCTGAAGAATGATACATGGTTAGCAGCAGATTGATAGAGAGCAGAGGAGAGCACGCAGCAGCGTGAAGATAATACTTGCCAGATAGTGAAACGCACAGCAGTGCACAGCAGGAGTAGATGCAACAGCGCAACAGAGAGCAGAAAGGGAAAAATGCACAGCAGTGCAGATATTTGAATGAAATTTGTTTAACAGATGTTTATTTGTGTGGAACATAAGCGTTCCTTGGTGAATCTATTTTGTAATAGAAGTTGTGAAATTCCCTCAGTATGAGGAAGACAAATCTGTAACAATTAGTTTATTTTTAATAAACGCAAGTTAATTTTTCCTGTTGCTGTTACACCGTAACTCAAAAAATACTTGACGTCAAAAATTTACGTTGCTGCAACACCATGAACAGCGTTGCTGCAACACAAGTTACAACAACTGAAAAAAACTGTGTTGCTGAAACACCGTTTCCAACAAGCGATTTTCTGTTTTTCTGTGCAAAAACAGAGTGCAAAAACAGAGCAATTTTTTGTCTGTCTGTTATGGAATTTATCAGAAAATTCCAACATGGTATCGGAGCTGGTCTAGGCACTCAGTGAGTCAAAAACAGAGATTGTTTTTCACTGTAGGAGCTGTAAGAAGTTTGTTGAGCAGAAATTTTTCCAGCAGAGAAAGTTTTTACTTGTTTTCAAAATACAGTCAGTATCTTTTCTTTACCAATATAGGTTAAGATGGCAGATGCTGGAACATGTTTGACAAATTCCCAACTGCCACAGTTTAATGGGAAAAATTACAGTTATTGGTCCATAACAATGAAAGCATTGTTTGCTTCTCAAGGAATATGGGAGCTGGTTGAAAATGGCTATGCTGAACCTGCAGATGCAACAACACTGGCTGCTTTGACAGTAGCAGAAAGAGACCAGTTGAAGGGCGACAGAAAGAAGGATGCCAAAGCCCTCTTTTTCCTCTTCCAATCAGTACATGAAAGTGTTTTTCTGCGCATTGCTGCAGCAACAAAATCTAAGGAGGCATGGGATATTCTCAAAACTGCCTATCAAGGCATGGAGAAGGTGAAGACTGCAAAGTTGCAGATGTTGAGGAGAGACTTTGAAAATCTCAGCATGAAGGAATCTGATACAATAGATTCATTCTTCACTCAGGTTATTGGCTTGATAACCCAGATAAGATCTCATGGTGAGATTCTTGAAGATAGAAGGATTGTAGAGAAAATCTTGAGATGTTTACCCTCAAGGTTTGAATCTATTGTGGTAGCAATAGAAGAAACAAAAGATCTCTCACAGTTCACGGTAGATGAGCTGAGTGATTCTCTGTTGTCTCATGAACACAGACTGAGTAGAGGAACAGATTCCTCATTTGAGCAAGCATTCAAGACTCAAATGTCTTTTGGCCAAAGAAGAGGTCGAGGCAGAGAAAATAACAGAGGTCGTGGAAGAAGCCAAAACAGAGGCAGAAATTATCCTGCTAGCACAAGCGGAAGGAGCTGCAATCAGAACCAAGCTGAAGGTTCGAGCAAACAACAAGCTCATGGACAAAGGTATGACAAATCCCAAGTCCAATGTCATTATTGTAAAAAATTTGGGCACTACGCCAATGAATGCAAGAAAAAACAAAATGACATGAATAATAGGCAGAATGCTAATTTTGCAAATGAAGAAGATAAGAACCCAAAGAACGTGCTGTTAACATGTAACATAGCACAAGACAAACAAGAAGATTTTTGGTTCTTAGAGTCAGGTTGTAGTAATCACATGACTGGAAATATTGCAATGTTTGCCAATCTGGATGAAAATGTGAAATCTGAGGTAACAACAGGGACTGATGATAAGATATCTGTCAAGGGTAAGGGCAGAGTTAGTATTCGAGCAAAAAATGGAGAACATATGATTGTGCTAGAGGTATACTATGTACCTGGTCTGAAATGTAATCTTTTGAGCATTGGACAGCTCATAAACAAAGGTTACAACGTGATCTTCAAAGATGATTTGTGTACTATCAGAGACATACCTCCAAGTAAGAAGATCATTGCACAGGTGCAAATGACCAGCAATAGAATGTTTCCTCTCAAACTTAGGGCAGATTTGAAGGAAGGCAGAACTATTGCGGCTGTAACACAAGAAATCTTTCAGGAACAAGTGAAAGATGTGAATTGGTTGTGGCATTTGAGATTTGGACATCTCAATTTCGGAGGCCTGAATCTGTTGCACAGAAAAGGAATGGTAAAGGGATTGCCGTTGATTGAGAAACCGGACAGCCTTTGTGAAGGCTGCATCTTAGGCAAACAACACAAAGAAAGCTTTCCAGCAGGAAAGAGTATAAGGGAAAAGCACCCTTGGAAATTGTTCACTCTGATATGTGCGGACTGATGCAAATACCATCATTTGCTGGAAATAAATATGTTTTAACTTTTATTGATGATTACACCAAAAAAACATGGGTGTATATGCTGAAACAGAAGAGTGAAGTGTTTGAGAAATTCCGCCACTTCAAAACTCTTGTTGAAAAGCAGTGTGGACATTACATCAAAGTGCTCAGAACAGATAGAGGAGGAGAGTACATCTCCCAAGACTTTCTGCGTTTTTGCAGAGAGAATGGCATACAAAAGCAGTTCACCACAAGATATACACCTCAGCAAAACGGTGTTGCTGAAAGAAAGAATAGGACCATTCTTGACATGGTCAGAAGTATGCTAAAGGCAAAACACTTGCCGCATGAGTATTGGGCAGAAGCTGTTACTTGTGCAGTTTACATCTTGAATAGATGCCCAACTAAAGCTGTCATGAACAGAATACCAGAAGAGGCATGGAGTGGTCAAAAGCAAACTGTCACTCACATGAGAGTATTCGGTTGTGTGGCATATGCACATGTACCGGATCAGCTAAGGAAAAAGCTTGATAGTAAGGGGGAGAAGTGTGTCTTTATTGGCTATTGTGATGAGTCAAAAGCATACAAACTTTATAATCCATCCACCAAGAAATTAATAGTAAGCAGAGATGTGCAGTTCATTGAAGATGAAGCTTGGGATGGAAGCTTGGAAAAAACAGTAAATGTGAAGACAATTGTGTCTCATGAAGAACAAGAGGAAGGGACAACAACAAATAATCCTTCCTTGGTGGCTCCTCCTCCACCATAGCAAGTACAACAAACCACACCACAAGCTGGAATTCGAACAGCCTTGAGAAGTCAAGGAAGAACAGCTGCTGTTACACCACAAACAGCTGTTGCTGAAACACCACAGGGATCAAATATACCCTCAAGTTCGGATGGAATTCCAAGCACACCAATAAGACCAAGATTCAGAAATATGAGTGAGATTTATGAACAAGGAGATGTAAGTAACAATACCGGTCTGAATTCATTATTCACTTTGTATTGTCATATTGATGACCCAATCCATTTTGAAGATGCTGTAAATGAAGATAAATGGATTGAAGCAATGAATGAAGAAATTGGTGCAATTGAGAAGAGTAAAACATGGGAGTTAGTGGATCTCCCTGAAGGCAAGGATGCCATTGGAGTTAAATGGGTCTATAAGACCAAAAGCAACGCTGAAGACAAGATTGACAGGCACAAAGCAAGACTTGTTGTGAAAGGCTACAACAAGGCAAAGACTATGATGAAACCTTTGCACCAGTAGCAATGATGGAAACAGTGAGAACAGTGTTGTCTATTGCAGCACAACACAAATGGAAGATTTATCAGATGGATGTTAAATCTGCATTCCTAAATGGAGTGTTAAAAGAAGAGGTTTATGTTGATCAACCTCCGGGCTATGAAGTTGAAGGCCAAGAGCATAAAGTTTGTAAACTGAAGAAGGCTCTTTATGGGCTGAAGCAAGTTCCAAGAGCATGGTACAACAGAATTGATGCTTATCTGATTAAGAATGGGTTTCATAAGTGTGATGGTGACCCCACACTCTACATAAAACAGAATGACGGTAAGATTATTATTGTTGTTTTATATGTAGATGATCTGATTTTTACTAGCAATGATGCTTTTTTCATTGCTGATTTTAAAGCAGTGATGAAGAGTGAATTTGAAATGACTGACTTGGGCTTCTTAAGATATTTTCTTGGAATTGAAGTAGACCAAAGTGAAAATGGTGTTTTCATTTCTCAAGATAAATATGTAGAAGCAGTGTTGAAGATATTTAACATGCAGAACAACAAATCAGCTGTGACTCCAACTGTAGTGGGGTTGAAATTGACCAAAGAAGACAGCAGCAAATATTTTGATCCAAAACTGTACAAGAGCATAGTTGGCAGCCTTATGTACTTGACTGCAACTGGGCCAGACATTATGCACGCTGTGAGTTTAATCTCCAGATTTATGGAAAGACCGAAAGAGACTCATTGGCAGGCAACCAAGAGGATTCTAAGGTTTGTGAATGGAACGAAGGGGTTTGGTATTTTATACTCCTCTTCTGAAAGTTTCATGTTGACATGTTACACTGACAGTGATTGGGCTAGAAGTGTTGATGATAGGAAAAGCACATCGGGATATGTATTTCATATGGGATCGGGAGCCATCTCATGGGCTTCCAAGAAGCAACCAGTTGTGGCTTTGTCAACAACAGAGGCAGAGTATGTGGCAGCAACAACAGCAGCATGCCAAGTAGTATGGCTGAGAAGAGTTCTCAAAGATTTGTGTCATGAACAAGAAAAGTGCACAACCATTTACTGTGACAATAGCTCAGCAATAGCATTGTCTAAAAACTCTGTTTTTCATAAAAGAACAAAGCACATAGACACCAAATTTCACTTCATACGTGAATTGGTTAACAATGGTGAGATTGTTTTGCAGCACTGCAGAACAGAAGATCAACTTGCTGACATCTTGACAAAACCATTAGCAAAGAAATGTTTTGATCGTTGAAATTAAGGGGGAGTGTTGGAATTTAATTTCAACTGCAACAATGAATAGCTGGATTTGCAGTAAATACTCCAGCCTGTTCGATGCCTTAAAGTCAAGCCCGATATTTTTGCATATTAATATGCATTAAAGTTTCAATTGAATTCTCCTGCATACAGCCGACTTGTTTTTTGATAGAAGCATCACCGCCTTGCTGCATTAAATTCGGTGATAGGCATTAGAAGATATTTTGTAATATTGTACTGTTTAAATCAGATATGTTTTAGCATATAAATACCACACAACAGTTCTGTTTTAAGGTTAGCTGAATAATGATACATGGTTAGCAGCAGATTGATAGAGAGCAGAGGAGAGCACGCAGCAGCGTGAAGATAATACTTGCCAGATAGTGAAACGCACAACAGTGCACAATAGGAGTAGATGCAACAACGCAGCAGAGAGCAGAAAGGGAAAAATGCACAGCAGTGCAGAGATTTGAATGAAATTTGTTTAACAGATGTTTATTTGTGTGGAACAGAAGCGTTCCTTGGTGAATCTGTTTTGTAATAGAAGTTGTGAAATTCTCTTAGTATGAGGAAGACAAATCTGTAACAATTAATTTATTTTTAATAGACGTAAGTTAATTTTTCCTGTTGCTGTTACACCGTAGCTCAAAAAAAACTTGACGTCAAAAATTTACGTTGCTGCAACACCACGAACAGCGTTGCTGCAACACAAGTTACAACAACTGAAAAAAAACTGTGTTGCTGAAACACCGTTTCCAACAAGCGATTTTCTATTTTTTTGTGCAAAAACAGAGTGCAAAAACAGAGCAATTTTTTGTCTGTATGTTATGGAATTTATCAGAAAATTCCAACAATTTTTATAGAATTTATTTTTTAATATATAATTTTTAAATGTTTTTAAATAATTTAAATTTTGATTTAATATAATTCAAATAATTAGTAAAGTTTTTTGGTGGGTTGCTGTTAAAATGCTTTTTGAAAAATGGTAAATGGATGTAATTTTGAAACTGTTAGTGATTTTGTTAGCGGTTTATGATGATTATTTGTTTTTATATTTATAAGTTATATATATATATATATATTTGAGAGTTTTTGTGGTTAATTTGTAAATTAAAAAAATGTAATGGTACATTATAAGAACCATTATTATTATTATTATTTTTTTTAAGTGGACTGTTCAAAAATCATGAGAAATTACGATTATCTCTCATGGAAATGGTCATAATTTGATTAGCATGTCACCTGATGCAATGAGTGCTAAGTGAACTATTCAAAAATCATGAGAAATTAGTCACTTACCACTACCTCTCATGGAAATAGTCATAGATGAATGACTTACTTGTGAATCCCAAAAAATGATATCTAATATGTACCTTTGTGTAGAATTTGGTTGCAGCTTGCATCTACAACCAACTTTTTTAGTCTTTTTTCCATATTTTTATGGGAACATATATATATTTATTTATTTGTATTTTTTCTTTTTTTTCTGGAGTTTTTGATTGGAAGTTGATGAAATAATTTTTGGTTTTGTTAACTCTCTATTATATGTGATCCGTTTAACATTTCGAGTGAAAACTTCATCCATCACGAAGAACCAAAAAAAACTTTCACAATATAAATTATTGTGAAAGTCTCTAATCACTCATAATTTTTTATTTTAATTTTATATATAAATTTTTTATTTTAAATTTTTTTATATTATTTAGAATTTCTAAAATTTAGAAGTTAAATTTGTGATTCAAACACATCCCCAAAAAAATTCAATATCACATTTCAGTGTATCTTATCCTTTCAGTGTATCTTATCCTCTTATTTAACCTTTCTTACTTAGCTTCTCGTTTTAAGATTGGATGGGGTTCGTTCAGTTGTTGAGCTATTTCCTTCCCGCTGTCGCCCTTTCTCCCACCGAGCCATCTTTTAGACACAGGAAGCCACAGCAAATATCAATGACCGATCAGAATATTAAGGAATTTCGACTAATACTTCAGAGGCAAGAGAATTCCATTGCCAACTTGAGCACTCACTTCAAGTCTTTTCTGGGCTCACAGGAGTGAAGTAAGAATCTTCGGATGGAGTTTGCAATGTGTTCATGATTTTAACAACAACTGAGTTCAATGGAAACAGTGGATCAATAATATCCTTTGCAGAGTCGACTATATTTTTAAATGTGCAACAATAATATAATATCCTTGGTTAATCATATATTCAAAATTAGGTTTAAACTGAACATGTAAACCCTGCCTAATACCATATATAGAAAAGACAATAATGTATCTTGATATATAAAAAGGCAATAATGTATATGGATACATAAGGATTTTGTTGATTTTTTTAAACCATTTTTATTTTGAAAATAAAATTAGATCATTTTTGGGTTAGTGTGTTATGGGTGTTAATTTTTGTGTATCGTTCTAATTTTATCAAATGTTTATAAAAAGAATTGATTTTTTAAACAATTTATAGATAGGGAAAGTTTCATCAGAATCTGTAATTATTACATCAGTATTCAAAATAGAGTTGACATGTATCTCTTTTAAAATAAAAATAAAATACTCTCTAAATAAAAAAAAGAAAAAAGTAACCGATAATTAAAATAAATATACTATAAATATTTAGTTAATAAACCATATGACTTAATAAATTTCATATAAAGTAATTAAAAATTCAAAAAATATTAAAAATAATATTTTAATATTTTATATAATAAAATATTCAATATAATTTATCAATAAAATATAATAAGATAAATTAATATTTTAATATTAAAATAGAATTTTGTAATATATATATTTTTTATTTTTAAATTTGATTTTTCACTCTAGTGAACAAATTTGATCCTCTAAATTTATATTAAATGCGTGTTTAACATACATCTATATAGATATATTTTTCACACTAAAGAACTTTTACAATTAATGTGATTTATATGTTGATCTCTTTAACTAATTTGGACAAATTAGAAATCGTTTGTGCATTGAGCGCAGGTATTCATCCATCTTAACTTCTCATCCCATAAATATAAACGTGTATTATTTTATTTTAATATTTCACACCGATATACACACAGATTTTTCAGAATTTTTAAAGCCTATACCAACATACATATCTGAAACGTGTTTCTGAGTTTCTTATATGAACTGCATTATACCATAGCTACCTTAAATGCATCATCTGAAGAAACAAGCGTTCGCTATACACCGAATCATGTGTGGAATACACAATGCCGAGATTTATCTGAAAAGTAGGTGTAATACCAGTGTCAAATCCAGTCACGAGTGGACTTCAAGAACGACGTAGTATGCCACAGTGATTGGCAAAGAAACAAGCATGCCAAATATGACCCTGTAATCAAGATCATGCATTAGCCATGGCCAAAAATGTAAGTTCATTTGAAATTTTAACTTAATCATGAGCTTCATCTTACGCTGTGCTCAGAATGTCTGAGTGTAAATCGTACTCCCTTGCAAATACAAATGGGACTATTCCTTGAGGCAACGCTGCCTGCAATAGTCAGAAATATATGCATCATTTTTTTATAGATTATAAAACATTTTTTCCACTATTAATTTCTTCCAAAATTATAGTGATTTCGAAACAATTTTTTTCCATTTTTGTCTTAAAATTACAATGATTTGGAAACCCTTTCTTTAGTTTCTACTACAAAATTATAAAGACTTTAGAACTTTTTTCGCTCTTTTTATCACACAAATAAAATTTTAAATAATCCCAATTAACTGTTTCTTTCATAAATTCCAATATAACAATAATATTTATCCATACAATACTATTAAACATTTTCAATGGCTCAGAATTTTATGTGGTAAAAAAACAAGAGAGGTATACCTGCACAATGGACAGATGCCACACAGTTCCTCGAAGACCAGTTGCAATTGAAGCGATGCCCATGAAAGCTGGTCCAGCGAGAAAACGCATAAGCATCGCTAACAATGCAAGAGATGTTCCACATGCAATGATTCTGGGTTGCAGCGCCATGAATAACCCTGCAATTTAACACAATCAGAATTATTAACTAGATTTGGTGTTCTAATTCATACCCTAATATTATAGAAACTAACTACTTAATTATACATACTTCACCACCGATTTTATATGCTTTGGTCTGAACTTTTTCCCCTCTAATAAAGGTTTTAAAGTTATTGGCAGTTATTTGTACAAATATAAATTACCCACTTCCCAATGAGCCAACCACAACCAAAACCACCTTGTTCCTGTGAGAGGCCTCTGCCTGGGATCAGCACAGACTTAAAGATATTAAACAAAAAGTAATGCTTTGGTCTGAACATTTTCCCCTCTAATCATGGTTTTAAAGTTATTGGCAGTTATTTGTACAAATATAAATTACTCACCACCTTGTTCCTGTGAGAGGCCTCTGCCTGGGATCAGCACAGACTTAAAGATATTAAACAAAAAGTAATGCTTTGGTCTGAACATTTTCCCCTCTAATCATGGTTTTAAAGTTATTACCCACTTCCCAATGGCCACAACCAAAACCTTGTTCCTGTGAGAGGCTTCAGCCGGGGATTACCACAAACTTAAAGATATTAAACAAAAAGTAATTAGGATAAGCATATTTTGTGTGTTGGTTTAAGAAAGAAGAATTTGTTGGAATTAGCCCAGGGATGGATTCAGACCACTGCCGAAAAATACAACATAATAGATTATAAAAAAAATACAACATAATAGATTATAAAAGAATAAGTAAATTATATAATTTATTAAGTTTAATAAATTTATTTTTTATTAATAATGTTTTAAAATATATTATATAAATTGGAATAATTTTAAGGGTTAACTTAATTGGTTTAAGGGTTGACTTAAATGGTTTAGAGTTGAAGTTTTTGATATTGTTGTTAGTTATTGTTGATTAATGGTTTTATTCTCTTTGATTCCCTTAGGGCAGAGCTCCTTAATGAGGCTCACTATTTTCATAGTTTATCATCAACAAAATATGGAGAAACACTCCAAAATTTCCATGCTTCTCTTTGCTTCCCTTGGGGTTGGGCTCCTTAATGAGGGCCCACTATGTTCATAGTTTACCATCCACAAAATGTGGAAAAATGGTCCTAAATTTCCATGCTTCTATTTGATTCTCTTAGAGCATGACTCCTTAATGAGAACCCACTATTTACATAGTTTACCATCCACAAAATGTGAAGAAATACTTAAACAATGAATAATTATATAAATTGAAATATTTTTAAAATAAAAATATAAATGTAAAATTATATAATTTTTAATTTATATAAAAAAAAAAATATATTATTTAAAATTATATATATATATATATACAAACAACATCTTTCATTACTGGCATAATTTTACATAACTAGAAGTTTTCAACATCTTTCATTACTGGCATAATTTTACATAACTAGAAATTTTCAAATGAAATACCAAAAGAAATTTAATTTTTTTTTAAATCCGCTAAAAAATCAAATTACTATAAAAACAAATTATATTAAAAATAAAGAAAGTAAATAAAACCTAATACTTAAATTCACACATAAAAATAAAATATTATAATACTTCTAAATTCTAAGTTTACACATAAATATTTATTTAATAAAATTAGAAAATAATTAATTTATATTTTGTTTTTTTAATTGTTTAATTTTATAATTATATATATGTTAAATATAATTTTTTATCTACCAGAGATTAGTAACATAAAAAACATAAAAATATTGTTTAAAACAAATGATATATATATATATATAAAAGTTGTTTCTGAAGGAACTTACCTAGACTAAACATTGCCATTCCCAATCCAGCGTTTGACAGAATTGTGACCGAACCTTGCACCATTGGAGGTAGTCCAACATGCAACCTGCAAAATGCTTTGTACATCTTTATCAAACCAACGTTATTGTTGTTCAAATCCATAATGATGGGGAAAACTGAAAAAAATCCTAGTATGCCATGCTAGGAACGAAGTTGCTAACATATATATTTTTGCTCTACATTTAACACAAATCTATATGTCTTGTGCCTCACAGATTACATAATTATGTATATAGGGGTTGATAACGAAAATTGACCTTGCTGAAATGAGTGCCCATATCATTCCTATTACGCTTGAATAGGAGTTGGGATTACAGAGAAGCTTACGCCCAACCATGCCTAATATTATTCTCATCACTGCAGCTGCATGTGGAGAGTTTGGTTCAGATAGATCTTTCCCATCAGATTTATCAACCTTTATAGCTATAAGAGCTGGTGTAGCTTTTGAGATAGATTCTGGAAGCTTATGATCCTCTTTTTCAATTACAAAATCTCCATCCCCCATGGGTAGTTTATGTTCAGAACTAAAATCTCTGTAAACACTAACTTCTTTATGTAGCTGCTCCGGGTCGGTTATGACTGCACTACAATTAGGTTAAGACATTAACTTCGATATAAATAACTTCAAACAGTTCCACCAATAGTTGCTATGGCAAAGTGTTTTAAATAAACTTTCAGAGATATACTTGCCTTCAGAGAGTAAAGAACTTTCACAGCTCCAAACAAACTTCTGAACCTCCTTTGCACATTCATCTTCAAGGTCAGGGCGATAATTAGTTGCAGAGGGGGAAGCCATCCTTCTCAGCTGCACTGCATTGTGGGGAGTAATGGTTAAGCTGTCATCAGAAAAAATGCCTTCACTCGGAGTCATTGGTGTTTTCTCTGATACCATTTCTCTTGTAATTTTGTAGCTGGAATCCATAGGACATTGCAGGTTTCTGGAGGAATGAACAGATTTATATGCCATGTCCAAATCTGAGTGAGTCATGGCCATTATTGGCATCAAATGCAGTGAATTTGAAATTTGAAGTCTTTGAGATGATGCAGCAGAGTTAAATCGCTGTGAAAATGACGAGGAAGATGATTTTCTGACTACAACATGTATCCTTTCATTGTCTGCATCCACCTGGGCATCTCTTGACAGACTTGAATTCTCTCTTTCCTTAAGAATGGAAGGTACATTATCGTGCAACATTTTAGCACTTCTGTACTCATATAGAAATAACAAAATAGTATACCAGATAATAGATTGCAGAACAACTGTTTGTACCATCAAATTTTCTGCTGAATCCCCATACATGGCCTTTAAAATTGGGATTCCCATGACTAGAGTATTAGGCAATGTAGATAATGAGAAGAGTGTGATGACCCAATCCAAGCTTCCTCTATTTGACCACTTAGCCCACAAGCCCAGAACCAAAAGTGCCATGGCTTTAGATACCACATCAGCAGCAATGAAAGTAAAATTCAACTTGTAAGGGTTGATCCTGGATATAAACTCAAATGACAGTAGAGGGACAGCAAATACAGCCACAAACTTATTGATCCCTGCACATTGCTCGGGACTGAATACCTTCCACCATTTTACAGATCCATAAGCAAAGAACATTGTCACATACAGTGGAACAACAGCACTGATTACAGTGTATAAATCCTTCCAAGTTATCATCCTTGCCACAGAAGGACTTGGATTTTGATGTGAGTATTTTGGTAGATTGTCCTGATTTCAATTCCACTTGATATTATGTAGCCTCACATTGATCTCACTTCCAGCCATTCTGCTATTGAATACAAACACTGCATAATGCCATCCCAGCAATTGGATTCAAGTCTCTCCGAGAATCAATGAAGGGAATAGCCACCTATATCAAGAATCTGACAAAAGGACCACATTGCTATTACAACCGTGGTCATCGCTTCCACATTTGACTGGTTACCACTACATAGGAATCAACGGCCTGGGATAACGTGCTCTCATTTCACTCCTTTTCCCCTTATATTTTTGGTAGGATTTGTGAAAAGATGTGCACTCATTTTACCCTTTTTCTTATTATATTATATTATATTTTTTCCCTATTATATTATATTTAGTTATAGCTTATAAAATATTTTAAAATCACATGGATAGAAATTAAATTAAACAAAGTAAATAACTTATATTTATTTAAAAATTTGAGAAAAACTAAATCACTATAACATTTCATATTAATAATGGTTAAGAGCATGTGTTTCTGTGTAAGAGGAGGTTACCACTACATAGGAATCAACGGCCTGGGATAACGTGCTCTCATTTCACTCCTTTTCCCATTATATTTTTGATAGGATTTGTGAAAAGATGTGCACTCATTTCACTCCTTTTTCCTATTATATATATTGTTTTTTTGTTTTTGTTTTTGTTTTTTTGTTTTCTGTTTTGTTTTTTTTTAATAGATTGTAAAATATTTAAAAATCATATGCATAGAAATTAAGTCAAACAGAGTAGATAACTTATATTTATTTAAAAATGTGAGAAAAATTAAATCACTATAACATTGCTTATTAATAATGATTAAGAACATATGTTTCTTCATAAGAGGAGGTTACCACTACATAGGAATCAACGGCCTGGGATAACGTGCTCTCATTTCACTCCTTTTCCCATTATATTTTTGGTAGGATTTGTGAAAAGATGTGCACTCATTTCACTCCTTTTTCCTATGATATTATGTTATTATTATTTGTTTTTTATTTTAGTTATAGATTGTAAAATATTTTAAAATCACATGGATAGAAATTAAGTCAAACAAAGTAGATAACTTATATTTATTTAAAAATTTGAGAAAAATTAAATCACTATAACATTGCTTATTAATAATGGTTAAGAATATGTGTTTCTTAGTAAGAAGTCACATGTTTAAAACTAGGGTAGAGTATGTATGCCTTCGTAAACTTAGCATTCAAATTACTACCCCAAAGTGGATCCCTTGTCCAACAAACAAGACAGTCTCATACACCACTTTAATATCTAACTTAACCCTAACCTTAAAATTAAAATAGTAATAATAATAAGAAACAAAATCTGATTTTTGAATAGACCAAATAATCCAAAATCACTACAAAATATACCATTTCAGATATCTGGAAGTTAACCGATTCCGGGAGAGATCGCCGCAAAACCAAGGCGATATGAATGCAAATTATCAAACGCCGACAGCTAGGGCCGTAGTATATGCCTTCTCCTCCTGTAATTTATTGAAGATTGAGTGTGGTTCCCTTCCCTGCAAACATATCTTGAATGCCGTAAGTGAGTTGTCGATTTTCAATCGATTGGGCAGATTAGGTTTTCAACACATTCAATTGCAGCTTTTGTAACGTGCCGTTCCAGCTTTTTATTGTTTGGTTTTCTCTCCACATAGAACCCATGAGGTCATGGCTGATTCTGATGGTTCCCTGGACAGATACAGTGAGATATTATCATCACCATAAAGGTGACATAATCGATCAATAAGTCAATCGACACAAATGATTAGGTTTTCTTTTGGGAGGTATTTCCAAGATTAGTACAACTGAGAAGCAATTTTGTTACAATGAACATAACAGTACTGTTAAAACTTATTGTAATATTGTTTTAAGTTTTATTTTGTTTTATAGATTATTTTTAGTCTAGTGAACGTTAAAATAATTTTTTTTTTTTTTCTTTCTATTTGACAGAAATTGTGTTGTGTTTCAGGTTGAATATAATTTTTTGTTAGATTGTAAATTTTTGTGTTTTAAATTATATTTTTGAATAAATAATTTCTAAAAAATTAGAGAATTTAAATTATATAAATTTTATAGTATAAATTTATAATTTTAATAGTAAAATTGATCTGAAAATGTTTAAAAAAAATAAAAATAAATAATTATAAACTATTAATTATTTCCAAAGTTTTATTCAATGTTAGAAGCATTATCAACTAAAATAAATAATATGGGAGTTCATGGAGGCTGAGGAATTGCCCGGACAACTAAAAGTGGTTGGAATCGAGCAAGAAGAATTCAAAAAATGATGCCCTAACATTGTTTGAATCAGGTTTTTGATGGTGGAAATGGATCAACACAATCAAAAACCTATAAGGCGCCCAAAATATTGAAGATTAACGGCGATAACTATGATTTAAAAAAATTCCGACCAGATTTTATCAAAATATAGCCAGAATTCCTATGATTTTTTTGGGGAAAAACACAGTGTAATTAGACTACACCAATAATATGTCATAGATTTAAAAAAAAAAATTTTACATTTTGTTTTTTTTAGTTTGGTAATAATTTTTTTAGCTAAATTATAGTTTTATGTTAATAGTTCCGGCAAACAAGGGACTCTAGCAATCAATCTGTTTATTAGCCACTATTAGTTTAGTTGTTTTGCAAAACAAATATTTGTTTTTCAATATGTTATAATTTTTAGATATTTATCATTGTCAAAAACCACTCAAAATTAAAAGTTGTAGCCTAACTTGTAGACTAAATAGCCTTTTTCACTGGAATTCACCAAAATGTGGCAATATAATTTCAAAATTTTTTGTTATTTAAAATAGATTTTTGAATGCATAAATGGATTTAGCACCCTAAGAAAACCCTTAGGAACTCCAATTATGCAAATTAAACAATTTAAACTCAAATTTTTAAAAATTTCAATTTTAATTAAAATTAATCAAAAAAATAGTGGTGGAAAAGGCCATCTAGTCTATAAGTTAGACTACGCCTCTTTCAAAATAGCTCATACTTACGATTACTACCCACCATAGTTTAAACAAATGTTTGCATAAAAATAAATAAAAACAAAATGTAAATAAATATATTTAAGAGGAGTTAGTGTCCACCATTAATTATGTGTTTTTAATATTTTAAGTAAAATTATCCAAAACAAATATATATGTCCAAAAAAAACTATATTTTAAGTAAAATTGTTCCCGCACAAATATATATATCCCAAAAAAAAAACCCTAAAACATACTATGTTTAAAATGAGACACCCATAAAAAACAAGCTCAAAATTCTCAACCATTTTCGTATACTTGAATTTGGAGTGTTCCGCTTGGAGTCAACTCGGCAGGCACCGTGGAATCCGGATTTGCTTCACCCTCTGACAATGTGACAGGAAATTTGCTGCAATGTTTACACAGCCGGGACAAAAATACAAATTAATTTTACATATATGAATTTTAAATTAATATAAGAATTAAAATATAATTATTTATCCTAAGGTGCTATTGCTTTTAATAATGTGACCATTTTACTCTTTGCTGGTTCAGTAGATTATAAATTAGACATTATACGATTTAGAAAATTAAAAAAATCCGTAAGTTGGCCAACTCAACGTGTTTTTGTCGATAAAGGTATTAGGTGAACGACTGATTTATTTTACAGTTAATGATGATAGTCCGTGAACGACTTTTATATATTACAGGTGGGAAATTACACGTAGCATTTCAGCGAGTTGGCCCATATGTCTATGTCCATTTTCTTTATTTTATATTAATGAATAATATTTTATGTTTATAAGATTAAAAATAGTTTATGAGATTATTAATTTTTTTGTCTTTTGCTTTTTGTAATTTAGTGATTTTTTACTCAAATTGATGATAAGCTTAATCAATTTTCTAAGAGTACTTTCACTGAAAAGATAATGTCAAGGAATTGATGTTAACATACTGCCATAACTGTCCCTCATGTCTCTGAAAGAATCACATTCTAGAATGCAAAAAGTGCACACTCCTTCCCAAGCGTCTTTAGATCTCTTCCACCGTCCCGTTTCACACAGTGGTTGACGTGAGTTAGTTCTTAATTGAGCAATAAGAATATTTGCTCTCCAAGGAATGCTAGCTTCAATTTACTCTTTTTGTTGGAGATCACAAGTCTAATTGAGTTCTTCTTTCTACCCAACTCTTTCTCCCATATAAGCTTACCGAACTTTTCCATAATAAAATTCTTTAACTCGTTATTTGTGGGACATGCATTGAGGTAAATATTCTATTTTTGCATCTATTTATTATTTTGTCTCATCCATGATTTCTTTCTTTCACTCATGCCTTCATTGAAGATAACTTTTGGCCATCTACCTACTCCCATTTTCTCAATTCGTTGAATATTGTTTTTTAAGTGGATGCTTATTATTTTATTTATTTTATGTATATGGTTTTGAATATTGTTTTATAGATGGATGTTTATTATAAAATTTAAACTTAGATAAGGTTTTTTTTTTATAAATTAAAATTTTATTATTATTAGCACAATCATATTAGTAAATGTGGTTGATATAGGATTATTATCATTTGTAAAAGCTTATTGACATATAAAAGGTGGAATAAAATTTAAACTTAGATAGGGGTTTTTTTGTTTTTTTTTTTATAAATTCAAATTTTATTATTATTAGCACAATCATATTAGTAAATGTGGTTGATATAAGCAGATTATTATCATTTGTAAAAGCCTATTGACATATAAAAGGTGGAAAATAACGCCAATTAAAGTATATCAACCACATTTACCAATGTGGTTATGGGAGAGAGGGAGACGTCAATTAGAGTATATCAACCACATTTGCCAATGTGGTTATGAGAGAGAGAGAAACACACTATTGATTTCTTCTCATGTACATTCAGTCTTCCATGTTGACAAGATCTTAGTTAATACTATTTTACTAGAGTAATGAAAAACTGAAAGTCATACTAGAAACAATTAGGACTAGAAACAATCTTGTAGTCATACTAGAAACAATTAGGACTAGAAACAATCTTGTAAACAACAACTAAGCAGCTAGGAAAGAAAAAAGGAAAGTCAGAGTAGAACCATCATAGATCCATCTTAAGTACAGATTTAACATGAGCCCAAAGGGATCAAATTTCTTCACGTGCAAACTTCTTTAGAATGCAAAATACAATGTGTTATTTTTCATTGTTTAAATTATATTTGTGAATATATGACCAACTAAATCTTTTAACCATAAAACTTATTTTTTTATAAAATTAAACATCTTACTCAAGCATTTTGTTACTTTTAATTACTTTACAACATATTCATTTTTTTTATAGCCGACACTTTTTTTTAAGGGGAATTGACTAACAAAAAAACTTACACATCCCCTCATACTGGACTGTAGAATGAGCCTCTTAGCTCAATTAGAAACAATCTTGTAAACAAGGATTAAACATCTAAGAAATTGGGCAAGCACTGAGTGCCTCATCAAATAGAAGAACCTACCAATGGAATGTAGAAACACCCACATATAGAAACAATCTTGTAAACAAGGATTAAACATCTAAGAAATTGAGCAAGCACCGAGTGCCTCATCAAATAGAAGAACCTACCAATGGAATGTAGAAACACCCACAAATATTCAAGTGTTGAGGAAGACACTTTTTTGAATGGAAGAGACATGTTAAGCCCTAAGGAGGCATAGTCTTAAGATCATAAAACCTCGTCTTATACATTGTATTCACTATAAAAGGAGATTTCCCCTTGAAATGGGCCTTAATTATTGATTTCTTATATTGTTAAACTCCAAGATTCATAACATTGTTTTTAAAATTGATAATCTCCCATTTAACTTATTTCTTTCATAGCTTCATTAATAATTTGGGGGTTGAATTACAAAATAACAATGTAAGTAATGGAGAAATTAAGTGATCAAATAATTATCATATTGCAATTTGTATGGGTGCTACCATAAATCTCAATAATACACATACATAGAGCTTTTAGCTAGAGTCCAATTCCACCTAACTCTTGCAAAAGGATATACTTCAGAAATGATGTCTATGAAATAAGAGGCCATCTAAAATCTGTAATGATCATTTTGAGAAGAGTCTCCAACTATGGTTATCACAACTAAGATTTTATTAGAAATAATGGATCCCATTTGAAAGTTGATTCTTTATGGACTATCTTGTGTATCAATGGGCTTAAGATTCATTTTCTCCATATAATCTACTAAGCATGGAAGTATCATATCTAAAAGTTTCTTAAAGAAGCTGAGTTGGGATATATTGAGTTCTTAACTATATCCACCATTTACTTGTCTCCTTTGGATAATATTTGGCCCTATTGAATTCTCCCACCCAATCAATGATCAATACTAACACAAGTTGTACAAAATTGTAGTATTCCTCAAAATCATTGCTCGAAAATAAGCATTATAAAACTCCCTACTTTGTTGAATATAGCTCTATTTTCCAAGTTTACATAATTAATAATTCATTTTAGCATTTCAATTTAGGGTAATATAGTCTATCTAGTTTCTACATTATGAAGATACAACCTCTAAATTTTCTCATAATCCGTATAGGCGTAGATCTTCTCCATCTCCTTGTATTCCAAATGGTAAAGAGTATGATTCATATATTAAAACCTGATATATCTTCCCCATGGATATTTGTGTTGCAATCCCATATAATTGAAAGTGTTGGGCCCAACCATTTTATTGGGGTCTTTATGCCCTCTCACCTCATAAGCTTCTTCTACTATAGCTTATTTTTTCTTTTTGGAAATTTCCTTCATAGGAGATGTGACATATACACTTGATTAATTGGAATATCCCACACACTAAGCAATGTCAAACATTCAGTTATCTACAATTAGAAGACATCAAATGATAGTTGTGTTTTAAAATTTTACGAGAGAATGGCTTGCTATGATTCAAAGGAAAATAATTTGGGGGGCAAGCATTACATGTTTCAGGAATATATTCAAGACAAAAAATAGATATATTCATGTGTGCGCTATAGAATTAAAGGATAATAGTCATGAATCTTATGAAATAGGAAATGACATCTATTAGCTAGAAAATTTCTTGAATGCTTGTTAACTTACATTTTTAAATTGAAATTGTTAAGACATGATCTTTTAGGGAAAAAATTTGAAAAAATAAATTTAGGAGAATGTGAAGAGACCTTTAGACAATGAAACAAAAACTTCTTGTATAAATTAAATCACACATTAATAGAAATGTAAGTGATGAGTTATCTTTGACATGGTATCAAAGCTTGGTTCAACTCTTTTGTAATAACCTTTGGTTGATTTTCCATGTAAATAAAATAAGGCCAAGGTCATGGGACATGTATTCCAAGCTGAACGTTGGGAAAAACATAGTGATGGGTATCACTTGTGATTAATTAATGGCTATGGAAATTGGAAATGGCATTTTATTTATGAAATGAAGAAAAATAGGAGAAAATGAAGGTGAAGAGACACAAATTTGCATGCAAGGGAAATTAGAGGAAAAATGAAGGAAACTGAAGAAAATAGAGGCCTCAATAATAAAAAGGCTTCTAAGGATCAGTTCACAACCTTTTCTTAGTTTTATATTTGTTCTCCCGTTCTCTCATACTCTTTCACACTTAAAGAAATTTTAGAGCATTATTGGAGCATGCTTGGAGCACTCTAGTATTCACTTGGATTTGGAGAAAGAAGACAAAGGAAAGTAGGAAAGTGTAAGGAAATAGCTGGATCAACAACTACATTTGGATTGCTTTGCAGGTAACATGTTGCATGTGTGATTTCCTTGTTGATTTTTTGATGCATGGTATATGCATGTGATTTTTCGGTTATGTGTTGTCATTGGCATGGAGATTTTCCTAGATTGATAATGGTTACAACCTTGCATTTCCATTTCTTAGATAACCATGGTGTTGTGGGTTTTTTTACTTGATTGTTTTTCTGATTGGTGCTCATGCTCCTTATGGTTGTGGATTGGAACAAATGCTCTAGAAGCCCTGGAAAAACTTGGGTTGAGTTACTAGTCTTGGAGCCTAATTTGGGAAAAACGCTCTAGAGCCCATAGAGGGTTAAGTTACTAGTCCTTGGAGTCAGGTTGGACAAACGTTTTGGAGCCCTGGAAGGTTGTGGGTTGAGTTACTAGTTCTTGGAGCCTTGGACAACTTAGGTAGAGACTGATTTGATTGATTTTAGTGATGTATGACCGTAGAGGTGGAATAACTGTGGAGGAGGGTTGATGTGATTTGGCCTATAAAAACCCTAGTTGGTTTGTCTTGGTTTATTCCATGAGATCTCACATTCATGCTTGGAATATGGCATGGGGGTGACTGGATGAAAGAGCGATTTGGTTCATCCCAATCTATGGTCGGGTGGTATGCGTAAGTCCCTAACTTGGTTGGTATTTCCATATATTAATAAGAGTTATTCTTCTACTGTGATTCATGTATACTTGTAGTGTTTATGTTGTTGATATTATGGTTGAGTTACCATGGTTTCTATGTTTGATATTTGTTGGTTAGATTATGTTTGTTATCTATGGATCATGTCACGATTTGTTTAATTATCTAATTATTGATGAATATATGAACTAATAAGTGTTGTTGCGACTATGTGGAGATGGCATAGAACCTTCTTGGTGATTCTCAAATGAATCTCAGACTCCTATGATTAGATATGCATTCATGACCTATAGCTTACATTTTTACCATGGGTTTGACAAATTGTCTAGTGTGTTATAGGCAGTATAGGTCAAGTTATAACTTCAATTTTGAATGATTGGCATTTTTTTCATGAGATATATGATTACAAGAAGTTCTGGGTAGTGGTCTAGATACTAGCCTAGAAAATTGGCTCAGATCCTTAAACTGCATGCACAGAATTGGAGATTTGGGGTCATAACCGCATGGAGCAAGGCTCCCGAGTGTGGTTGGAAGCTCACATTTGCATGCAAGTAGTGTCAAGGGTGCAGTTATAGGCCTAAGGCAGTGAAACAAGGTTCCAGGTTAGGGATTGACCACTTGGGGTGTTTCTTCATCTGCTGGGTGATTTGTAGTACCTGCAGGATGTCAATTTGTGGTTAGTTTGTAGGCTCCAATTCCTTAACTAGAACTAGGAGGTGGGGTTAGGTCGTAATGGCACTCATCTCATGTTTACCCTAGCGAGCTTGTGAATTTGGATAAATGTGGGGAGAGGTGGTTACATCGTTTCCCACTAAGCATTTGGCATATTCCTCTTCTTGTCAAATTTGCATATTTGTGTTTTCTTTGTTTTTCTTTTTCTATGTTGGACAAAACATATTTACTAGTGCAAAACAAGGATAATTTTAGGGGCGAATGTTCGCCCTTTGGCGAAATTAAGGGGTTTTAAATTTTTAGTGGGCGAATATTTTGTATCATAGTACATTTTTACAAATCACCTCAAATAGCCCACCTTATTTTAAGGGAGAAGGTAAAAAAGGTAAATTTAGCCCTTGAAATTAGGACTTACAACCTTCCATTCGTCCATTTTCAAGAATAGATTTTATTTAAGTGAATCCTATGGGCCAAATACCATATTTATAAAAGAGGTATGGTAAATTAATAAAAATATAAATAAATGAGAGGTATGGTAAATAAATAAAATAATTTTTATATTTACTCCATAAGTCACCTTATATACATGTAAGGGTGTAAACAAATAAAAATATAAGTAAAGTGGAGGTATGGTAAATAAATAAAAATATAAATAAACTAGACGTATCGTAAATAAATAAAACCTCTTTTTATATTTAGTCCATAACCCTCGTTCTATTTATGAAGGCTCAAGAAAGAGGTTTTATTTAAGTGAATCCTATGGGCCAAATACCATATTTGTAAAAGAGGTATGGTAAATTAATAAAAATATAAATAAACGAGAGGTATGGTAAACAAATAAAACATTTTTTTTTATATTTACTCCATAAGTCACCTTATATTTACGAACACTCAAAAAATGGGTTATATTTAGGTGAAACCTATGGCCAAAATACTATGGGACAAATACCATGGACTAGATTGTTATTAATACAATGCAAAAAACCATTATTAACCCTAATATTAGAATTAATAAAAATAAAAATGGCACATGGTATTGACCCATGGTATTCACCAAAATGGCACATGGTATTGACCCATGGTATTCACCTGGAATGTAGCCTATTTAAATGGGGGAATTAAACCATCATGTAGCCTATGCTAAGATTCACTAGGAATTTACAAAGTTTTATTATTTAGTGAAAGACTCGCCAAGATCTTACAAGATTTTATAATTGAGTAAAATATTCGCCATGCCTGGTGAGAGATTCGCCAAAAAATTATATATACATATTATATTATTGATAAAATCGCCTTCCATTTTTCCTATATACCATGGAGATTCGCCCATTTATTATATTTATAAATTTAGGGGGGGTTCTTAAAATTTTCCCTGGTGCAAAATCCTATCGATATATTTTCCATATTTCGATCTGTAATAGATTGTGATTACCCCATTACGAAATCCAATTAGGGATCATATTGTTTGCACATGGTGAGAGGGCGCTTGTTGTTTAGTTTTTCTAGGTTAATGCAACATCCAATCCAAAGTTAGTTTTTTATTGGCTCATGTATAGTTACGATGTCTTCACAACAACTATATAATTTTATGAGTCCACATGCAACATCATTCCATATAAAATATTTAGAAACGATTTTCATGTCGTTTCATAGGTTTGAAGGCTCACAATTGTGTTTTATTCAACTCTCATGAACTTATGTGACAATTATCTTCTTTAAATCTCTTTACATTTAATTATTTAGGTCATGACAAACACAAATATTGACCAGTGTGTAAAGTATTTGAAGGAATTTTCACCCACCTATCAATTCCCCATTTTCTTGCAAGCTAAATCTCCATTGTTGGCACTATGCTAAATAACAAGGAGAATTACTAGCAGTGTTCCATAAATATTAGGAAAACCCTCATTTTAATGACTTATGGAAAGGCATCTATGAAGGAGTGGAGGAAAATTCATCTACCAAGCCTACATTAGATAAGGAGTTGGTCATTTGGGGGAACAAGGAAAACAAAGCCTATGCCTTAATTATTGCTTCTGTAAGCAAAGGGGTGAGATGTCATTTACTTTCTATTACAAATTCTTATGGTGCATTAAAGAAGTTAAACTATTTGTATGATTCAAACTCTAAATTGGAGATTGATCAATTGATGGTAAAACTATTCAACCTTGAGTTGAAAGATGATGATCCCATGGCCCTAGCTTATGAAATTAGAGCCATCATGCATGATGTAGATGCCACTAGAGTTACTAATGATCATTCCTCTTGCAAAATTTTCAACACCCTCTACCCTACATACTCTCATTATATTGAATCCTTGCAAGCTAATGACCAAATTAAGTCCATTACTTTTGATTCTCTAGTAGAAAAGTTTGCAAAACGAGAAAAATATTTTGGGAAGAGGAAGACAAAAAATTGGTCCCTTAATGAAGTGATATGCCTTGCTAATAAATGGAAGAATCAATCACACGATTCTCCTAGAGGAAGTGACAGTAGAAGGGGACATGGAAGAAAGAATTACGAAGGTAGGGGGTAATCACCATCAAGGAGAAAAACCCAATATTATCTTCATTCATTACGATAGAGATGAACATGATGCATAAACATATAGAATCTCCTGGGAGAGAACCAAATATAATTGAAACCCAAAAGAAAACATAAGTGAAAACTATATCTAGCTAAAGGTAAAGAACCTGAATTTGTTGATTATGTTGTTTCCCATTGCAATATTGGAGAAAATAAATACTTGTTTCACACTTAATTTGCTTCTTGGAGATATGCATGCCTGCTTCATACAAGTGAAACAAGCCACATGACCTTATGAAGAAACTTCTTTGAAGACTTTAGCATAAATTTAGATGGAACAATGTATTTTGTACATAAATCAAGTCTCAAGCCTTTAGGACTCGACACCATCACCCTTAGACTGTTCCTTGTTCACATTCACAAATAAGGCCAATATATTCATATCTTCAATGGTAGTGTGTCAATAAGAGAGAAATTTGACAACATGATTGTCATGACTAGAATGGAGGATGAAATACTATTGAAGTTGAAAGGGACATTTGTTGATACAAAGAATTATGCATACATCTCTTGTCATGATGAAGGTACATTGCCATATAGTCTTCTATGACATGCTATATTTGGGAATATTAATTATGACAACTTTTTCTTGTTGAGAAAATGGTGTTTTAGGTTTTCCTACCATTCCTTAAGAATTGAAGTAGTGTGATACTTATATCCTTGGAAATCATAGCAAACAAACTTTTCATGGTTCTACCTCCAAAGCATGTAGAGAACTTAGACTGATACACTCTAATTTGTGTGGCCCTATGCATGTTGATTATGCTAATGGAAGTAAATATATGATGAATTTTATTGATGATTACACTAGAATATGTTGGGTTTTCTTGTTGAAAATCAAATCTCAAGCTTTTGAAACTTTCTGAAATTTTCATGTAAGGATTGAAAATGAAGCACAATCACATATTGGTTCTCTTTATATTGATAATGGAAGATAATACACCCATAATTAATTTGAAAACTATCCTCTCTAACATAATATCCAACATCAAATCAAAATTCCATACAATCCTTAATAAAATGGTGTAGCTGAAAGAATGAACATGACTACCTTGAATATGGTTTGCTCAATGATGTTTTTCAAAAGATAAATTTGATGTTTTCAAATTGTTACCTACCAAAATGTTAACCCCATAGGAGAACACTTTTATCCTACATTTGAAAACCAACTAGCATTCCCTAACAACCAGTATTTAATATTTCATATGCCTCTTCCATTTGCATCATCCATGTGCCTCTCACCATCAGAAATGTGCACTTGAATGATGGTGGGGTACTATTCAAAAGGTATTGTGATAATTTTTAAATCAGGTGCTTATACTTGTTTGTTTTGGGCATTTAGTATGGATAAAGGGGTGGTTTGGAAGATTAACTGTTCTCTACTGTAAAATTGTTCTCTCACCTTACCAGGGGGGTTAATGTTTAGCCCTAGTCCAGTGGGATCTCCCTTAAGTCCTTAGGGTTATAGGAGGAGTACTACTTGGGAAAAATAGATTGAGATATCATGTTCATTATCCCCTATACCATACTTTACACTTTCCATTACACATTACAAGTCCCATATACCACCTCCACTCTTCGAGTCTAACTTGTCATTGGTTCTTTAGGATTTGGCACTCACATGTTCACACTCCTTGAGTAGGGTCGGATATCTATTTCCCTAGAGGTTGATGTAGCTAAAAGAACTAAAAAGAATATCATGGCCACAACAAAGAAAAAAAAGAAAATCAAAATGCAAAATATGGCCAGGGACATAAATCAATGTGTGGGAAAAATCCTAACATGAGCTTTGCCCTCCTCAATTGGCCATCACTTGCTTCCTGAGCACATGATGTTCCTTCCTATCAAAAGTAACCATGAAATGTCCCAACCCTGATGAGTAGTGAACTATCTCATCTTAAGGGGTGTGTAAAATGCTACATCGTATAGAGAAAGATCTAACCCTTGAGCTATATGCAATAATACAAATAATTATCATGAAGAAGTAAAAGGCACACAAGAGGGCTGAAAAAGGTAGGAAAAGCAAAGTAACCCATGCCTCCATCATTTCTCCATCCTTTACATTAATACACTCAGGATGTGAACACCCCATCAATTGGTCACCTTGACCATGACACTTGGCCATGAAGCCTTTCCCATTCATTATCACATATATGCACTAACACCTATTAATTGAGGGGTTGACCTTGGAACTATCACGTCCTCTTCAGGGCTGGAAGTACCTAATAGGGTTAACCATTATCCACTTCTATCAAGGTAGGGAAAACATTTACATGGCTTGGTCTAGTTAGATATTAAAAGGTGGTCCTTGTTTGAAGCATTAATATGCCCTTAACATTCAAGTTTGGTACATTTAGATGCATATATGATATCAGTCTCTGATGGATGGTTGCTTTCACTTGAGTACATGTTATTTTGTGAGGTGGTCCATTGCAGCCCAAGCCTTAAGGGCACCCACTCCATGGTTTCCCAGGCCTTTTAGAGATATATATGGCTTAGAAAATGCAATGTTGAGAGGTTTGAGCCTCTGGAAAATATGATCATATCTTGTATGTACCAAAGCACCCTTAGGACCTAGGAAATTGGTCTACTTTGACTTAGCATAGAATATTCTTCATGATGGAATCAATGGACCCAATATACCCCCAGGATAGACTTGACACAAACTAATGGGAAAGACTTGAGATGAGGATGGTCTCCCATTGAGAAATTAGGGAGGGCTTGTTGCGCCTAGAGAAGACCTAATGGTGGAGAGAGGAGGCCTCTTTTTGATAATTGGAGACCCATGGAGATCACATCATGACACCCTAGCTGCACTTGGGACCCCAGAGGAGGATTTAAGGGTATTTCCTCAAATTTTGGATGATCCATGCATTTTGACACTTTTTCACACCTCATCACACCTTGGTATGGCATTTGGATTCCTAAAAGGGCATTCCATCAACATTATTGGATGCTACGGAACACAGGTGTGGCAATTTATAGTTTATTTTATCATTTAGCTAGTGTGTTGATTGTAACCCAAGGTTTTCTTATGTCAAACTTGATACATGGACTTAATTAGGCATAAATTGGTAGAGGTATACCTCATATAAATATATGTCATGACCTCACTTATATTCTCATCATCACTTAGGGATCAGTTTGGCCTCTCTAAGATATTTCAACCTAGCTGTAATAGAATTATTTCTTGTGGATATGTGATCTTTTTTGGAGTATTTTCTTGAGGATAATTTCTCTTGTTTTGGAGACATACTTTTGGAACAATAAAAGATTGATTCATGAATTTTTCTTGTAAGTATTCTATGTATTTGAATAATTTCATGTCTATTTCATGGAATGGATGTTGTTAAGGTTTTTATGTGCTAGTTTTTCTTGAATATTTTTCTTTGAAATCTTGGCAATGGTATTGTATGCATTACCCTTTAAGAATTGTGTGACCCTTGAGTGATATTTCATGTTAAGCTCTTTGCAATGACATTTTTCCCTCATAAAATGATAGCTAGGGTATGAAACTAGGGTTTTTCATTATCCCTACTCCATTCTAGGGCTTGCTTTTTCATAAGTATATCTCCCTCTAGACTCCATCACCCAATATCAAGCACCAACCTCTTCCACATAGGTGATAACACCATAAATTTTTCATAAAACCTAATTTCTCTCTCGTCCCTCAATTTTTTGGCCCTTTAAGGAAAGTCTCTAGGATAGGGTTAGTGTCAAAAGTCAACTAGGGCGTAGGTGTTAGGTTGGGGAAGGGTTTCACACGTGTTTGGAAACTAATTACCTTAAAATCATCATTTTATTGTGATAAAGTTTCCATTTTAGGGCTAACGTCATAATCCCTAGGAATGTTTTTACCTGAGAAAACTATAATCTAGCCCTTGGCTTCAACTTAGGGCTTGGTGAAAGCTTGTTTCCCCTAAAATTGACCGCATTCATCTTTTCAAGCCTTTTATTGGCCTTGTATGCCCAGGTGATCCTATTAAAATTTCAAGTTCGCGAACCCTAGATCACGTGTGCCCTATATAAGCATGAGGTGGGTACGATTTGCCTTATCTATGCTAGTTTGAGCCTTGTGCTTAATTTGAGTACATCTCCTAAGCCTATCCTTGTCACCTCCAAGCCTTATACTTGAATATCCATTCGGTTATCTACATAGGGAAGCCTCCCTTGTCATGAAAATCCATTAAAGAACAAGAGGTGGTGGTTGTGGTAATGGTGGGACACACCTCATAGTGTTGTATCTTTGTCT
The DNA here is from genome assembly GCA_031772625.1 of Pinus tabuliformis. Lineage (NCBI taxonomy): Eukaryota > Viridiplantae > Streptophyta > Pinopsida > Pinales > Pinaceae > Pinus > Pinus tabuliformis. The sequence continues at coordinate 532,403,178 of CM062804.1, read as the reverse complement.
GGTCCTTGTCTTGTGAGGCATCTCATGAAACTTGCTAGATTTTGAGGCAATCATGCTGATGTGATTCTATTTCCAATGTATGCAAAAAATGGATGTACATCTCATTCTCTCAGAAATAAGAGTCATTATCAATGTGGTATGGCCACATTCCTTCGATAAGGCATCTAAGGTTCTTTGGTTCCTCATGTTATGCCTTGATTCCCAAGGAACAAAGAAATAAATATCAATTCAAGAAGTTAGAATTTCATCTTCTTCTGGTATTTTGATACCAGCAAGGCATATCATCTTTACAATGAGGTAAATAGGATGTTTGTTCTTTCTAGAGATGTATTTCTTCTTGAATCTTCCAACATTGACAACATTGTTGAGTGATAACTTGATTGATGGGATAAATTCAATCATGAAAATTCATATGATGAATTTGATAATGAGATTCCACATCTTGAAAGGGGGTTCCCTATCTTGGATCAATCTATGGAATCTCCTTCGAAAGCATTATCTACCTCTCATAAAGTTTTGGCCACTTCTTTAAATTAGGAAGACCATTTGAGTGATGTGATTGAGAGAATTGGAAGGCTAAATATTATATGGTCCCATCTAAATCAATGGATAGACCTAGACCATCTCATAAAGGTCCTCTAGAATGTCTCACCAAGACACTTGAAAGTGTTCATCTTGATGAGGTAAAAAAGATAGGAACCAGAGGTTTCACTAGACATGAAGGAGATGATGTAGATAATTTTAATTCATTTGATGTATATGGTATGTATGTTTCATATGCTTGTGAATTAAATATATATAATAACTTTGAACCAACTTCCTTTAAATAAGTTGCTTCTCATAATGAATGGAAAGAAGTAGTGTATAAGGAGTATGGCACTCCCATAAATAATGGAACATGGAAGTTGGTGGGCCCTCCATTTGGAACCAAACCAATCGTATTTGAATGGGTCTACAAGAACAAGTACAAATCAAATTACTCACTTGACAAGCATAAAGAAAGGATCATGACAAAAGGATTTTCATAGAGAGGAGGTGTTGATTATGAATATACATTTTGTTAATAATTGGAGAAAGAAAGATAAATGAAGTAAAGTGGTGAAAAGGTCCTTAAGCCATTCTCTTAACTCATTATATTGGTCTCAAATATGAATTTATAGTACATCAATCAGACAATTCTATATCTATATCTAACTAATAAATTATCAGTGGATCATGGCAACACCTCAATAAAGATAAGGTTTACAACTCATAGAAATTGTGTTCATAGACTATTTGATTGTATATGGACTCATAGCAACACACCCCCTTAATCACAAGTCTAAATAAATGTACCAATAAATGTCATCTTTAATCTAAAATTATTGAACTAAGCTCTAACAAATATGTCCTTGGAAAATCGCCAACATCTAGAAGTGAACAACTATTATTTTTAAACATTCCCATTGGATAACTGAAATGATTGTTATTAAGGAGACTAATTGCTATTTTTAAATTCCCAAATGTTGATTGATTTACTTCGAATCTTGAAGCTTGATATCAAATATTCCCCCTAGTCATGTGCAAGGTGAGAAGTTTGTTGAAAGAATCCAATTAGTAGCTTTGGATTCTTTATGTGATGGTTTTGTTGGTTTATCACTAACTATTTTCCATTGAAACTGGTAGTTTATGATTTACCACTAACTAATCTATTTTCAATAATGTGGTAGTTTTTGGATGACCACTAACTAGTATACTTTGAATAATGTAGTGGTTTATAGTTTACCACTAACCATATTCTCTTTAATCAAGTTACTCCCCCCCCCTAATGGTGTAAGAGAGTTTATTTTTATCATTGTTCTCCCCCGCCTTGAGGTGTGGAGAGTACCATCTCTAAATTTAAAGAACCTATTCTATTGAACCTAGGTCATGCCCAAAATCATTTGAAATAATTTTCTTGATAGATTTTTTCTTGTGTTGTTTCCTTCTTTTTCCTATGTCTTTACCTCTGTCTTGACTACTTGGTAATATTTATGCAACTTATTTAATTATAGGTTCCATCTCCAATAATTTATCCATCCATTATGAATTGTCTTCTTAACCTATTTATACTTTAGACATTTTTTTGATAGGTGATTTGTCTTCCCACAATTAATACAAGTATGGATATCAAAACACTAACTCCTCATGTGACCAACTCTTTAACATTGTTGGCATTTGTTCTCAACATTTTGGTCATCTTCAAGAAATCTTTTGCTCACAAATTGAACTGGTTTTTAATAATCTAGAATATGCAAGGTGTTTCCTTTGTCATTTCCCAATCCATGTTGATTTCTATTTAATGATAACTCTTCCCAAGTTCTCAAAAACATCTTAGAAATACCATTTGGTTTTAATTTTGTTTCTTCACATTTGGTTTTTCTATTGTAATGTTTGTCTTTATATTCTTGTGACTTATCTTCAATCATTGTTTCCTTCCTTAATTGATTGCATTATTTCATATTTCTCAGGTCTTACGTATCACAATGAGCATCAAACACTTATATTATTTCTTGTGTGTCACAAGTTGCATCAACCCTTTGCATGATTTCATTTGTATCACATGTTGTATAAAATTTTTGGACAAAATAATTTGTATCACATGTTGCATAATTTTTTTGGATAAAATCATTTGTATCATATGTTGCATCAATATTCTCTAGTAGCTTCTATGTGTCACAACTTACATCAATATTCAAGATGAGTTCATCTATATCACTAATTGCATTATCTTTTTTTATGAGATATATGTCACAGACTGCATTCCTCAATGGAAAGATTGAGGAAGAGGTGTACATAGAGTAGCCAGAAGGTTTCGAGACCTTCGATCATGAGTCTCATGTGTGCCGACTCAAGAGAGTTTTGTACGAGTTGAAGCAAGCACCTCGTGCTTGGTACACCAGGATCGACAACTACTTCACTGGGTTGGGCTTCACAAAGAGTGAAGCAGATGCGAACTTGTACCACATCATGGTGGAAGGTAAGCAGTTGATCATTGCTTTTTATGTTGATGATCTGATATTGACATGTGATGATCAGTTGATCATGTCTTGCAAGGAGTACCTTGCAAGAGAGTTCGATATGAAAGACATGGGTCTCATGCACTACTTTCTAGGCATGGAAGTGTGGCAAAAAGATGGGCAAGTGTTTGTGTCTCAAGGCAAGTATGCCAATGAGATACTCAGGAGATTCCACATGGAAAAGTGCAAGCCCATGCAGACTCCTCTAGCAGGTAACTAGAGTAAAGAGGATGCTACTTTAGGAGAAGTAGTAGAAGCTACTGTGTATAGGCAACTTGTGGGTTCACTGATGTACTTAGTGAACACGACATATTTGTGCTATGCAGTGAACCAGCTGATTCAAGCTATGGTTCAGCCTACCAAGCTATTTTAGAAGGCAGCGAAGCATGTTTTGAGATACCTCAGAGGCACATATCAGTATGGATTATGGTACAAACGGTTAGAGGGAGTGAAGCTACAGGGCTTCACAGATGCAGATTGGGCAGGGAGTCCATCAGATCAGAAGAGCACATCAGGAGGAATTTTCAACCTTGGTTCAGCTGTAGTTTCTTGGTACAACAGGAAACATAGGTCAATTTCACTCAGCTCAGCAGAGGCTTAATACATGGCTGCAAGTCAGGCAGCATTTGAGGCCATTTGGATGCAGAAAATTCTAGTTGGTTTGTTTGATCAGAGGATGGATCCAACTGTGATCTATTGTGATAATCAGAGTTGTATCAAACTCTCTGAGAATCCAGTATTTCATGACAGGTCCAAGCATATCGACATTTGGTATCATCATCTTAGGGACTGTGTGGCTAGGAGGATCATGTTGTTGCGGTATATTTCGACCGAGGAGCTAGATGCTGACATTTTGACTAAGGCATTGTCAAAGTGTAAATTTGAGTTCCATAGAGACAGGATGAGGGTGATAGATAATCCATTTCTTGTTGAGAGGGAGTGTTGAAAATAGCAACAAGAAATTCTAAAAATAGAAATGCTAAAAATAACATTGCTATAGATAGCATTTCAGGATATATTCTAATTTTAATTTGTCCTTGAATTAAAATTGAGAATTAAAATTCTAATTTAGTCTCACCAGCTGTTTGAAAAATAATTAATTAATTCATCTTGAGTTAATTAGTTAGTGAAATTCAAACATGAAGTCTTTGTGAAGACATGCAACAGTTATCCCTTCGATTGAGGAGATTATCCCTTAATTAAGGAGATAAGGATGAGTTGTAATTAGTTAGCTCAGTTAACTGAGTTAAGTCCAGTTAGATTAGTTCCAAACAGTTTGAGGAACTAATTGTGAGTTCAGTCAGTTAATGCATGCATGCATGCAACTAGTGTTCTCCAGATAACTGAATATTCTCTCATAAGTAACTCATGCATGTCAGTTTAGACAAAGACCCAGTTGAGGTTGAAGGCAGGGACAATGTACTATCAGTTGCTAGGATTTTCCTATAAGAAAATCTCTTGCATGTAGAAGGAATTCATTCCATGAGGATTGCATAGTTACTACAAAGGTCAGAGCAGTGTGTGAGGTGAGAATCACATAGGTTACAACTGGAGGACCCAGGAGAAACTGCGCAAGGAAATAGGAGGCTTGGAGGACAGAGGAGAAGGCATATGTGTTGTCTATTCTGTCTATGAGCAGTAGTGAGGGATTGTACTGAGAGCTGGATATCTTGAGATCTATTGCTTTGTGTAATCCTGAGATATTTCCACTTGTATGATAATATAGATAGCGGGGTTTTTAGCTGAGGCTTTCCCCAGAGTATTCTTTTGTGTTTCATGTGTGATTGAATATTCTTCTTTGTTATATGTGTTCTCTTTGACCCTGCTCAAAATCGATTAAGCTTCTGCAAGTTTGATTGTAGAAGTAGATTAAGTATTTTTCTTTAGTACATTGCATAAACAATTTTATCTACAGTGAGAATTTCTACATTTATATTAAGAACAATTTTTTCATGTATTTTCATTTTTTCTCGATATAGGTCTACTCAAAAGTATATAGAGTTTGTACTTGTTGGATGTGGAATATAGTTGTGTGTCCAATGAGTTCTCAAACTTGAAATTTGAGTAAAACTATAAAGAGAAAACTAGAAAATACGATTAAAAAAGTAGTCTTCTTTCTTTTCCTTAAAAAGTCCATGACTCTTATTTATAATTTTATTGTTATTTTAATATTTCCCCTAGGAATCCCATTTTAGACCTCAAAATTCCTCTAATTATTGCTAACATGGATTGTTTTTGGTTGAAGCCTAATTTCTTCCAACAATCATGTGTTGATGCAAGGTTATAACCAAATCCATGGTTCTTGTTGTATTGATGCTCAACCATCAAAAAACGATTTACAAGCCGATGAGGTTGTCATTGGAAAGGGTTTTCAAAAGTTTCTTGCCAATCGACTCCATGATTTCATGCCAATTCCAATAAAGATCTATGACCAAGAACTTCACAATGTGGTATGAACCTTCTTAGGTTAGATTTGGTAGTCGAGTGAAACCAATGGATATATAAGTGAATAAAAAATGAAGCTTCAAAACTATTCACAACAATGAATTGTGCTTTAGTCTACACATCAATGCATCCATGAACTTCCAATTCCAAAGCATTAGGTTCTTTTCTCTATTTATCCAATAGAAAAAAACTAATATTTTCTCGAATGTGAGAATGATGGAGTGACAACACGTTGGATGCCTTAGGTTGATGGAAAATTGCTAACAAATCAAAATATTGATAGATTGATGCATAGTCATTAATTTGTGCACCATAACTTCTATAAAATTGATCCTTGGACCCTAAGATCGACTTGGATCAATATTTGGATAAGGTGGCGAAGCTAGAGATACACCATCTCTCCTTTTAGTAGATGCGCGTGTGCATAGAGCCACACTAGATCAAGCACATGCATGAGAATTTTGCACATAGTTGAATAGCATTGTCGTGTTGGGAGGTTGTTATGTGTGCATGTTGTTGATGATATATGAATGATTGGATCTTCTTATAGGGATGCATGGGAATGGACAATAGATTCACCATATGTGCATTTATTTTTTTATATTTATGTAGAAGTCATCTTTGATGGTTAAAAAGTCAAACCAAACTTATAGTTAAAAATAATAATATGCATTGCACCTAAAAACAACATATTGTAGGATCAATACATACACATCAACTAATATCATTCAAAAATAAAATAATGAATAAACATCATTAAAAGTGTAGTTTTGTGTAGCATATCACATCACAAATAATAGCCAATCGTCTAATTCGATTGATATTTTTAAATGGAAAGAGTATGTTTGACCATATATGGATTTACATTCAAAGAAACACTACTCACAAATTAACCTCTCGTAACCTTGCTAGCCATAGATCTGGTACCATATTAAGAATTGGAGAAAGTAAGACAAAACAAAGAAAGTGGTGAAAAATACCTTGAACCATTATCTTAACTCATTGTATTGATCTCATGATATAATTTTATAATACATTAATTGGACCATTTTAGATGTAGATCTCACTTACAACTCATCAGTGGATCATTATAGTACCTCATCAAAGATAAGGTTTACACCTCATAAAAATTGTGTTCTTGGACTTTGTATTTGTGTAGGGACTCAAAGTATAACACCTTTTCCCTCACAAAAAAATGGCCACCATTCATACTCTTTTTGTCTTGGCAGCTCAAAATGGGTGGAAATTTCATCAAATTGATGTGAATATTTCTTTCTTGAATGGAGGCTTGAAAGAGAAGTATTCATGGCTCAACAAGAATATTTTTTTGTGAAAGGAAAAATAACAAAAAGTATGTAAACTTATCAAATCCTTATATTTCCTAAAGCAAGCAACACAAGCCTAGTATGAAAAGTTAATTGAACATCTTCTAAAATTGAATTTCAAACACTTTAATCTTTATGATGCAACTTTGTTTGTCGATAAAGATGGAAAAACTATTATATATCTTGTGGTACATGTAGATGATCTATTGATAACAACAAACAATGAAAACTATATTGCATTCATAAATAAAGAGTTGAAGAATGGATTTGAGATGACATATTTGTGACACTTTCACTACTACCTGGGAATTAAAGTGATTTGTATTACAAACTTGAAGGTTTATGGAAATTTTGCAAGTAAATTTTTATGTCTTTTAGGCAATGGATCAAGTTGCAAAAGCACATAAATTATTGTTTTAAACTCAGTTTGCAACAAATAAACCATGCACAATAATATAGTACAACAATTTGATAAAGGAGTTCACCCTTCCTGAGATATGTCTCTTGGTCCAACTTCCAATGTTGGACCTCTTCAATTAAGTGATCAAATCTATAATTACATAGGTTTACAGTGCTCAAAATGCAAAAATAATGTCTCCAATAGCTCCGGAAGACCCAAAAACCCATAGTTAGGCTCTTGTTGGACTCAAAAAGGCCAAACACTTCTCAAGTTATGGCTCTTGGAAGTTTTGCAAAAAATTGTTCTACAAACTGGCAGAATTGGCCAACTGTCATACGTTTTATGCCTTTGTTCCAACTGCTAAAAAAAATTCACCTGGCGCCGGTGAGATTCACACCGAAGATTATGCAATTTTTAGGACGATTAATTTTCCCATTAATCACGACGCCCAAATTCTTGGCTTCGCTCTTGGTCTTATTAGCCGATGTGGCCGGGGGTCGGGCTAACCACCACCCCCCTTACTTTGCACCTTCCGCCTTGGTGCTCCCTCACGTTATGATCCATGAGTTTCAAGGTCCGGCTAACAACCCACTTCCACTGGTAGCACTCAGTTGGTTGCGCTGGTGGTTCCGTGCATTCCCATAAGACCAAGACTAGGCCCTTATCCTATGTGGCTTTCCCTCCAGCTCACAACATCTCTGCAATGGTCCAATGGTTCACATATGGCCCTAGGATAGGGCCTTTATCCAACCCCCTAACTATGTCAGCTTTGTTACACTTGCACCTTGGTCATATGTGATGGGTGATAACCATGGACTGGGGCTGATCCCTAAGACATTGGTCATTGCTCTATGGTGGTTATGTGGAATGCGGTGACCGGGGGCTAGGGCTTAGCCCTGACCCCTCCCCCCAATGCCAAACTTAATCAGCTTTAAAATAAAATTTGGAACTATGTTAAATAAGAACCACATGTAGCATAGTCGATAGAGCTTGGTGTTGTTAGACTTAAGGCCAGGGGTTCGATCCCGCCTGAAATTTTGGTCGAATCCCATAACATTTACTACACCCTGGAGGTACCACATGGCAGCCCATGATTGGGCCACTTGGAACTCTCCCACTGGTCCACTAAAACACCCTTGACTAATGAAATTCGACCATACAAATGAACCAAAAGAGGATACTTTTCAGCACCTGATTGGCCCAATTGTACACCCAATCAGCCTGCTGGCTCAGATGTATAGACTTCCCAGTCAGCAGTCCAATCAACAACTTGCAAAATTTTAACTTGTTTAACAAAACAATCAGAACGTGATATCTTGAGCATACAATGTCGATTTTTAGGGAGAGCACTACGTTTTGGCACTAGTTTCAAGTACTTTTGAGAACTTTGAGTTTTGATCACTTTACTAATCCCTTGGATCACTCCTCCCCATTAGAAGCTTTTGGACCACCAAAAGATTATTTTCAGTCATTTGGTAGGTGAGGATACAACTCCGTCACCCTTCCAATCTCAATCCATTTGGCCTTGCTTTTATTTGTTCCTTTGAGCCCCACACGAGGGTATTCCACATTACCTCTTCTTGAAGTTCTTGCTTTTCTATCAAGAATGTTATCTTGCTACAATTTTTCAAGATATTCAGGAGATAAGTCTTCTATTGTTGGAATTTGAACATTCTCTCCTGGATATTTAATCAAAGGAGACTCATATAATATCAAGTTCTCTTCACCTTGAAGATTTTCTTTGTTGATGCAAATCCTTACTTCATCTCCAACTAGGAAGTTGTGGTCAACATGACACTTATCATGTTTAGCCTTGTGCTTGGATTGAATCTTCACCAAATGTTCTCATACCATTTGATTCACCAATTGAATCTGTAATGGTTGATTAAGATATGATGCAAAAATTGGTGTTGTACTGATTTTACCTTTCAATGCATTGAAAGATTTCTTCTGCTTGCCTCCCCATTGAGAGAATTGTTTCACCCTTGTCAAAGCATCTAATGAAGCTAACTTTGTCTTGAAAGTAGTTTTCCATGTATCACCTTTAACAAGTCTTATTTGATGGTAACCACTTTGCAAGTTCAACTAGTGTAATAAGCAACACCATTCAATTGATTTAGCAAAACATCAATTCGAGGAAGATGATAACGATTCTTTATCATGATGTTGTTCAAAGATCTAAAATCCACACACCGTGATCACCATCGCATGTACCATCATTCTTCATAGCCAAGACATTAGGAGACCCAAAAGGAGATGTACTAGGCCTAATGACCCCTTTTTCAATTAGCTCGTGCATCTGCTTCTTGATCCCTGCATTCTCTATTATTGACATCTTGTACATACCAATTTTCAAAAGTGATGCATCCTGCTGCAATTGAACTTTATGTTGTATTCCTCTTTTAGGAGGTAACACGTCAGACTCCTGAAACATATTATCACATGTGTTAACAACCTCAAAATTATGACTAGCATTTACAAGCCTCTTCATTTGTCTAGCACTTACAAGAGATAAATCCATCTTCTTACGACGTGCTCTAACAATATAATGAATTCCATCTTTAAACAAATGATATTTTTTTCATGGTGATAAAATATGGCTTTCCAGTCATATAAGTATGGACTTCTCAAAACAATCCGGCATATGTCAAGTGGTATAACATCAAGCTCTACCTCATCAATACAGTTTGCAAGTGATGGCGAATTTGAGTTTGCATTTTCTTGTCACTTGCAATTTGGCATTGTCACACACCCAACCTAAAGGATAAGGTTTAGGATGAGAAATGGTTTCCAAGTTTAGTTTCTTGACAATGGATTCTGAAATAAGGTTGGATTGGGATCCATTATCAAATAAAGTAGCTACTTTGTTATGTTTTGAGATGACTCTAACATGGAAAAGCTCAATTATTTCTTTATCATTTTTAGTTTCAATGGGCTTACTAGAAGAACTAGTACTTGCAATAGAATCTTTACCTTTCAATCCCATGGATGTGATTTTGTTCTCATATTAGGAATTAGATCCTAGATCTTGTTGAGTTGTTGCAGTAGTCTTTTCTTTCTCCTTCTTTGGTCTCATTTCTGGATGAAGTTTCCAACAATGATCTTCATCATGACCTTTTCTTGAACAACGTTTACAGGTGATATTTTCTCCCTCTTTCTTCATGGTAGCATTCTTTTTTTCTTTGCCTTTAAAATTCCCCTTTCCTTTGTCTCCAGACTTAAATGGCTTCTCGCTAATCTCTTCGGGAACATTCTTCCCTCTTGCTTCTAAATGAGTTGCCTGTACACAAAATTCATCTAGCTTTATCAGGTGAAGCATAATAATTGTATGCCTCAAGTAACTATGTAAACCACCTATGTATTTAAGGAGAGTGTCTTGAGAGGATAAATATACACCTAAAATGAGAGCTCTTCTTCTAAACTCTTGGGTATAACTTTGAACACTCATACCTTTTTCTTGTCTAAAGTTTTTCCAGTCCAATATTTCTTTCTACATATAAGCTAATGGATAGAATTGTCTCCTTAATGCAACTATGAAATCATTCCAAGAAGAAATTATCTTACCACTTTTCTTCAAGTCCTGTTGGGTTTTGGCCTCCCACCATATGAGGGATGCACTTTCCAAACAAAGAGAAGAAAGTTGGACCTTGTGTTCCTTTTTCAAACAAAACTTTCACCATTCCAAACATTTCAAAGAATGCTTTTCCGAAAACTCTCTCATCTTCAGACGTCATCTCATGTCCTTCTTCATGTGCCATGACTGGTGAAGTTTGAGGTGTTTGTGACTTCCTTGAACCAATTTGAGGATTTGGTTCTTCGAGCACTCCTCCTCTTTTCAAATTCAACCTTGTAAGCATGAGAAAACAATTTCGAACAAAATCAAACCTTCAAAATAACCTTGAGCTCTGATACCAAACTGCTCTGTATTACAAACTTGAAGGTTTATGGAAAATTTGCAAGTAAATTTTTATGTCTTTTAGGCAATGTATCAAGTTGAAAAACACATAAATTAGTGTTTTAAACTCAGTTTGTAGCAAATAAACAAAGACAAATAAACCATACACAAAAATACAGTACAACAAATTGATAAAGGAGTTCACCCCTCCTAGGCTACATCTCTTGGTCCAACTTCCAATGTTGGGCCTCTTCAATTAAGTGCTCAAATCGGTAATTACATAGGTTTACAATGCTCAAAATGAAAAAATAATGTCTCCAATGGCTCAAGAAGACCCAAAAAACCATAGTTGGCTAAAAAAGGCCAAACACTTCTCAAGTTATGGCTCTTGGAAGTTTTGCAGCAAACTGTTCTACAAACTAGTAGAATTGGCTAATTGTCATACGTTTTTCGCCTTTTTGCCAACCTCTAAATGATAAATTCACCTGGTGTCGGTGGGATTCACGCTGAAGATTGTGGAATTGGTAGGATGGTTAATTTTATCATCAACACCCGTGCCTGAATTCTCGGCCCAGCTCTTGGTCTTATCGACCCATGTGGCCAGGGGTCAGGCTAACCGTCGCCCCCAACACTCTATGCCTTTCGCCTTGGTGCTTGATCAAATTATGCTCCATGAGGTCAGGGGCCAGGCTAACAACCCGCCCCCGCCAGTAGCGCTCAATTGGTTGCACCGATGGTTCCATGCATTCCCATAAGACCACGGCCATGCCCTTATCCTACACGCCTTTCCCGCCAGCTCCCAACATCTCCGCCATGGTCCAATGGTTCACATATGGCCATGGGCTAGGGCCTTGATCCAACCGCCTAACTCTGTCGACTTCATTACACATGCACCTTGGTCTTGTGCAATGGGTGATGACCATGGGCTTAGGCTAAGGCCTGAGCCCCTTGTTCACTGCTCCGTGGTGGTTTTGTGGAATGCGGTGATCGGGGGCCATAGATTAGCCTCGACCCCTCCCCCCAATGCCAACTTAATAAAATTTTAAATAAACTTTGGAACTATGTTAAATAAGAACCACATGTCACACAGTCGATAGAGCTTGGCGTTATTAGACTTGAGGTTGAGGGTTTGATCCTGCCCGATCTGCCGATCAACCCCCATAACTTTTACTGCACCTTGGAGGTGCCATATGGTAGCCCATGATTGGGCCACATGGAACTCTCCCACTGGTCCACCAAAACACCCTTGAAAATTAAAATTCGACCATACAAACGAGCCACAAGAGGAAACTTGTGATCACTTGATTACCCTGATGGTACACCCAATCATCCTGCTAACTCAGTTGTACGGAATGCCCAGTCAAGAACCTGCAAAATATTTATCTGTTTAGAAAAATGATTAGAACACAATATCTTGAGCATACGATTCCAGTTTTGAGTGATTCAAGTTGTGTTGGATTCAAAATAGAGATCAATTCATTTTGGTAGTGATTTCGAGCAATTTTGAACACTTTACTAATCCCCTGGATCATAAAGTCACTCAACATCCAAAGTACATATTGCTCTCCTAAAGAAGTATGGTGGATAATTATTGAACATGTTTGGCATGGATTAATGCAACCCTTTATCTACTTTGACAGAATAGAACTTGAAGCTCACATCAAAATAAGGGATTGAATTTGAGGATGTATATAAGTACAAAATAACTTGTGGGAAGTCTTACCTACCCCAATGGAATAGAACTTGAAGCTTAAATAAAAATAAGGGAATGGATTTGAGGATGCATAAGTACAAACAAATTGTGGGAAGTCTTACCTAACTCACTACTACCAGACTAGATATTTCATTTGTTGTTGGAATTAATTCTATATTTAGGTAAAATCCTTGTGAAGGACATTAGTCTGTTGCAAAAAGAGTTTTGAAGTACTTGAAAGGAACTCAAGACTTTAGATTCAAGTATTTACAGGTGGATTAATTTAGTTTGATTGGATATTTAGACTCATAATTTGATGGATACAAAGAAAATGGAGTGTCAAATTTAGGCTATCTCATGAGTCTTGGATCAATAACTGTTTCCTAGAGGTTACACAAACAGTCAGTTCTATCAAATTCCATGACATAGACAAAATATGTGGTGGTTGTAGAAACAACACAGGAGATTGTGTGGCTCAGGAAAATACTTGAATATTTGTAAGAGAAACATGTGAACCCCACTCCTCTTTTGGTTGACAACACTTATGCAATCAAGTTGGCCAAGAATCCTAGATTCCATGATCGAGCCAAACATATCAACACAAAGCATAATTTGATTCAACATCATGTAGAGGCCAAGACTATCCATTTAAGACATTGTTCCAAAAATGAGCTAATTGCAGACATCTTCACCAAAGCACTTGGAAGAGAAAGGTTTCAAAATTTTAGAATGATGCTTGCACTCACAAACACCCCTTCAACTTCGTGGGGTAGGGGGGTGTGGGGGGGGGGGGGGGGGGGGGGGGGAAGGAAATGTTGACATAATCCTTTGGTATTTTTGTCCCAAAATTGGAAATAAATAAATTAGGAGAGTGTGAAGGGACCCTTAGACAATGAAATGAAAGGTCACCTCCTTGTATAAATCTAACCGCACATTAACAGAAATGCAAGTGAGGATTTACCTTTGACAAAAATTAAATAAACATGAACATGGGTGAATGAAAATGATTTCTTAATTCCCCTACAAAATTTACATATCCAAATAAATAAATAAAATCTACCTATCTTTCAAATTGTAGGAATCACATTCGAAAAGTGAATAAATCTAAGATTAGAAACTTTCATGATAGTGTAATGTTATGTCTTGGAAATGTTGGAAATATTAGACTTGGAGATCTTGGGAATTATGTGTCTAATTGGATGATAATCAGGTGGCCAATATATGAGAATTAGGCTTCATTCTCAACAATGAAGGAAACACAATGCATTTATTAAGAGGTACAAATGAGGTAGCAAGCTAAGTGTGTTTGATTGTGGGGAAACATCCATAGTTAAGGCACTTAACCCGAACAAGTCTTAGGATGGGTGACCTCCCAGGAAGTTTTATTTATTGGGTGCAAGCCCTAGAAGTGACAATTGATGTTGTGCAATTCATTTCACTAGTTTCAATCCCACTTCTTCACCCCTATTGGCATCATTTGATGCAATCTATGTTAAGTGGGCTATTTAAAATCATGAGAAGTTAGTGAATTGCAACTAATACTCTAGGATATGGGTCATATATTAATGAATTACATTATATAGATAATCCCAATCTCATATGTTGGACTAAGAAATCCCCTCGATACTTAAAATAGGGTGCTTTATTGATATAGCATATGACACCCTATTGTAATGATGGTGCATGTGGGTGAAGGTCATTTTGAATAAATGTTTTAAGATCATCTAAAGAACCTATGCTTTAAATTAATATTATATTAATTATTTTTTCTTTTCAAGGTATATTCAAACATACTTTGTGAAGGTTCAAAACCTACTAAAATATTTTCATGTGACTTGAGAGTTGACATATTAAAACGTGGCCAAAGTTCCATGAGGAGGAGTAAAGGTTAAACTTTTATGGCCCCCAATGTCTTCAGTAAATATCTAAATATCAGAAGTTTGAAAGTTTAAGAATATTTGTTACACCAAAAGATTGATTAGATTTTTCTTTTAGAGGGAAAAACCTTAAAATAAGTTTCATAAGCCGTAAAGGCTTTGAGGTGAATTTAAAATTGACATTTTGAATTTCCCTACAAGCTAAACATATGTATTTTAAAAACTTTAGACTATCAAGAGTATTTTCAATAGTGATATTGTATTAAAAGCTCTTGAAGTCTCATGATTATCTAATAATTTGAGATTATGAAATCCTTGAAGGGATTGAGACTTTTTTGAGACAAGAACTTTTAAAACATCTTGAGAGGTCTAGATTCGAAAGAAAAATATCAAGATTATTTGACACATTCAGAGACTTTAAAAGATTGGAAATATTGAAATGCCTTGATGCCTTTTGGAATCCATTTGAAAACAAACTTTTGAAAAGGGTTGAAATATTGAAAATAAATTTGTTCAAAGGTCCTTTTGGGAATTATTTTCAAGAAAAAAATTTGAAAAATTTGAAAGGTTTATTGTTTAAGGGAAAACACCTTCCTCACAAGGACAACAAGGATGAATTCCAAACATCTTTTCAATCAAGGTTTCCTCACACAACTCGACACCAAAACTCCTTCTTTGGTTATTTTTTTTCTTGCAATCACTTTGGTCATAAAGCAATATATTTTAGAATGCATTTAAGAAATACCGATGCATGGAATGAAAATATAAGTAATTATGTGTGTTTCAAATAGAAACTATAATTCAATTTCCCCTTATTTGATTACAATGTTTCATTTCATAAGTGCAACAACTACGAGCACATAACATGCTTTTGTAGAAGTGTTATTATAGAATCTCTGAGACAAACCAAGGAAGAAGTAAGCCTTTCCAAATAATCAACAAAGTTTTGGAAAGTGGAGGAGGAGAAAGAATAGATAAAGAAGGATAAACATATGCTTGTAAAAACTACATTTCATACCCAAAACAAAGGAAACCAATGGTACATTAATAATGGATGCTCAAGCCACATGAAAGGTGACAAGAGAAAGTTTATCACTTTGGAAAATGTTAAGAGAGGAATTGTGACATTTGGAGATAATGTTACTGCAAGAATAGCTAAAAAAGGTACTCTTAGTCTCAATAATAGAAAGACTAAAATAGAAAATGTCTCGTATGTTGAAAGTTTGAAACACAATGTTCTTAGTGTTATTAAAATGTGTTATCAAGTACAAATTGTTTACCATTGTGTTTTCATTGATGTTAAGGTTAGGGGGAGTCCTAAGTGGATATATGACCAAGTTCGAAGAAGTCCCAACATGCTCACCACTTAAACTGATTGAGGGGTCTAATATGTTTCCTAGGTAGTAAACCACCAAGATGTGTGGCAACCATCTAGGCATATTGGGAGACCCATAGTTGTTTTGGAAGCCACCTTCAACCCCCTATATGTTCTTCCTAGGCAATGAACAAACATAGCTTACCATATCCAAGCAATACTGCAAAGCTAAAACTCGCATATTTCCTAATATCCGAGTTAGTTGGAACCTAATCACAACCCCTAGTCATGAAGTGCTAAGGTATAATGCCTAAGCGCTACGAGCTAGTAAAGAAGAAAATATCTAGTATATGAAAAGTTACATGCTTATTAAATGACCCAAATTTTGGATTTTTATCCTAGCTATCATGTATACAAGTGATGCCCATTTAGCACACTGTTGGGCATGGGATCCCCCGCAACAGGTTTTGGGGCTCAAAGCCTAAGTTTTGGTCAAAGACGGTGTAGAACTCGATGAAGTATGGGCGTGGAGCGCGAAGTGTACAATCGAGTCATAGGGTTGTTCACCCTAAGAATTGTATTGTAATTTAAGGTAAAGTTGTGTTGGCCTACCCATGGTCCACGGGCCATGGGATTGTATAAATAGAGCAAGGCTCTAAGTGTAAAGATAGCAAAGCTTAATGGAGAATAGATAGAATAACGAAGGCATGGTTAGAGCCTAGAGTGGAATCTGAAGTGTATTGGGTCGTAGTAGTAGGAAGAGGCTCTGTAGCTGAGTGTGTAGAGGCCTAGTAGAATCCGCAGCTGAGTGCATGGACCACTGTAGCTGAGTGCGCAGGACGGAGTCGGTTCTGTACTAAGAGAAGTTTATTCTGTGCATCTATTTTGGAATCTTTATGTTGATGTTATTCATTGCTTTTAATCTTTATTTACTGTGCGCACTTGATGAATACTCATATGAATGCTTATGTGTGACTTTAATCTAAGTAATCAGCTATCAGAGACTAATTAAGTTAGACTTGGGTAAATAACACGGGTCATGCTGTGACTAGACCTGCGTGAAGACAATATCACAGGGCGCAGGGTGCCCGTAGGTGCGCGTAGTGCAGTAAGTGTGAAGGTTGGACCGCGTACCAATAAACTCATATCAGACATCCCCAAGGTGTAGAAACTTGGTTCTAGCACCCTCCCATACTAATTCGGGTGAGACCTCAATCTGTGCTCCGCGGACTGTTACCGAAAGGGCCAGTAGTACTAGGATTTGCTTGGCTAAATCACTTCCGAACCTGGGTTAGGCCCCACTAAGCTAACAAATGGTTTCGTTGCCAGGACCGAGATCTGCATAAGGGATGTCTGATGTCGTGCCACTGGAACCCAACAGAGAAGGAAATTGAAGAGTGGTTGGATAAGAATATTCACGAGTTCACGACATAGGAAAATAGAAATCCGCGAGTATCTAAGGAACAGTGGTTGGATCGCTACTTGTACACTGAAATCCACGAGATTTTCTTTGCATCTTTTCCGTCAGAGCTGTATGAGTGGATCGCGAAGTTAGTAGACAACCAAGGAAGGTGTAGGCTCGACAAACCAACAGTGTGGACTTCGGAATTGGTGCGCATACTAGAAGCATCAGAAGATAAGATTGCGCAGGCTGTGGACCATTGGATCGACCAGATAATAGGGGGATTTATCACTGAGTTTGTGGTAGACATGACCGTGAGCTACAATGAAGAAGAATGACGCTTTCTTAAAGGACCACGATGTAAGTATATTAAGTCTTTGAATACTTGGATTAAGATGCTATTGTGTGAGAAAAGGGTCATGTGAATAAATTAATTTTTGGGACTACGTAGAGCGGAAAAATCTACAAAAGCAGCAAAGAATTAGAAAGTAGTCCCTTAATTTCACCCCTGCGAGAGAGCGAGGAAGAGCTCACGAAGTTCTCTCTGAGAAGCGCGGTCAGTTTGATAAGGCAACACATTCCGCGGTTACCACTTCCACCCACATCGCCACTCGCTTCACCTCCCTCACCTCCATCGCCACCCACTCCACCTCCACCACCTCCACAGTTCAGTATGGCGAGCGCAATCAAACTACCAGTATTCAGAGGAGTAGGGAATGAAGATCTGGACCAATTTTGGTTCGTGGTGAGAGCAATATGGGAAGCACAAGGTGTCATGGATGACAATATTAAGAAGGCTACATTCGTTAGTGCACTGCAGGATCACACATTAACATGGTATATCAAGCATTCTAATGACCACCCAAACGCAGGGATAACAGAGATCCAAAATACGCTGAACAGGGAATTTAGCAGACCAAAGTCAGAAACAAAATCAATCATTGGGTTTAAAGAGATCGTGATGCTCCCAGGCAAGACTCCTTGGGATCTGGATCAAAGGATGTAGAGTACGATCTGCAAAGCCAATATGACATTGACAGAATGCAGCATCGTGCATGGTTTGTAGCATCTCTGGCACTGCACTTGAGGACAACGCTGTCACAGTAGAAAATTTCCACCCAGGCTGAAGCGTTGGAAATGGCAATGAGATTACATGAGACCCCAATACAAGACCCTGGGTTGGGAGTTCAACAAATCCACGTGCAACTATAGAATTTGTGTTTGGAAATGCAAAGCTTGAAGCAGGATTGGGCACCGCAGATAGAGGCACGTGAGGAAGTATGGTGCATAAAGTGCAAAGGCCAGGGCCATGACAAGGATCACTGCGTAGTATTCGCGAACTACTTGGCAGGAGGAGGGCCAATGCCGCTAAGACCGGAGGCGCATGCAGGGCCAAGTGCGGCACCTGCGTTATGGTGCATGATCTGTCAGATAGGCGGGAAACATACAACAGATAATTGTCATTTGTTGCAGAAGTATACACAGACACCCCATCACTTGTTTTGTAATTTTTGCAGGTCGGTAGGCCACGATGAGCGCACTTGCCGCAGTTATGAGATAATGATGGATCAGACCCCAGCCTATAGGATGCAGACTAAAACGCGAGCCCTCGACCTAGATGCGGGGATGGCACGCGTTGGATTTCAGGGGCGAGGTCGAGGACGCGGTGGAATGGGACCAAGAAGAGGTTGTGGAAAGTTAATTTGTTACAATTGTGGAGGACCAGGGTACTATGCCCGCGATTGTACCAACCCGACGAGGATATCTTGCACGTATTGTGCTCATTTTGATCATGAAACAATAGACTATCCTACGTTGATAAAAAATATGCGCGAAAAAGGGGTATTCTAGCCTCCCCAGACTCAGAATATACAAATGATGAGGTCCGAGCCGCGCGAAGAAGACCCGAATGTAAAAATGATGCTTAGAAGCGGTATGGCCACTGGAGAAGATACGAGGAAACAACCAGAGGAAAGTACATGGGTTTGTAAGGATCCTGAAAAGGAACCCGAGTTTGACTTAGAATGCGCAAAGGAGAAATTCATGGAAGCTAAGAAGAGCTTCGCAGAGGCCTCCACTTCAGGTAGTAAGGATTAACTGGAGCCAAGAGTGGATCCTTCAATGCTCACTACCTTTCTGGAGACATGCATGAAACTATTGCGTGACAACAAGGCAGTTAAAGGACTACAGGAGCTGATCACCAGGTGTGCGGGGGCAGGAGAACCGCGCGTAGTCAGGAAATTGGGAAAGCATGCATTGCGCACTGGAAGGGAAATGAGGTTGACTGCGTAGATTGGTGAGTATGAAATGGATTAGGTAATCCTAGATCTGGGTTCGGATGCGAATGTATTACCAAAGCAAACATGGGAACGCATGGGCAGGCCTGCACTACAATGGTCCCCTGTTCAATTATGAATGGCGAACCAACAGAATACTTTTCCCATGGGAAGGTTACAAGGGGTAACAGTTGATATTGAAGGTGCGAGCACGCATGCAGATTTTGAAGTAACATAGATTGTCGATGATAGAAATCCCTATCCTGCGCTGTTAGGAATAGACTGGGCCATCGATATGAACAGAGTCATCAATATGAAGAAGCGCAAAATGATATTCGAGAAAATGTCACTACGCGTAGTAGTCCCACCGGACCTAGCTGAAGGAGCACACTACATTGAACCAATGCGTGACAACGATAGCGACGATGATCTTGATTGTATTTATAAGATAACTACGTGAGACTAGGATTGGGTGAATCTAATTGTAGATGGGAGGATCTCATGGGAATGCGAAAGCTCTTGTACTTCAGATTCAGACGAAGAAGTAGAGCGATGGCAGAATCGGTTGCACGAAGTGACAACGCTGAACTGCAACATGATGGTTAGATCACTGCGTTGCGTGACAACAAAGGAAAGAGAGTTGCCAACCTATGATGGATTGACAATGGTGGATGAATTCTTGAGCAAATTTGAAAGCATGGTACCTGAACAATAGCGGTTTGATGCGTTGAAGTGGGCACTGCGCACAACACCCGCACGATGGTGGGGTACACATCAAGGAAACTTTGTGGACTGGCACAAATGTAGAAGAATGATGTGCCTACGTTTGGAAGCCCCCAGCTTCGAACAAGAGTTGATCAGCAAGGACATAGTAACTTGCGCGCCCAACTATCTCGATGGGTACAGACATGTGCTATGCAACCCACACAAGCACACCCCAAATTCAGGATCGAAAATTGGAATAGGACACAGCAAGAGAGGTGACGTGAACCATAAAAATTCCATGTAGAAGCATTGAAGAAGGTATGCGGAATCCTGAACACGGTTCACCAGGTGAGATGAAGTGATTGGGACTTGTGCATACCAACAATCTGATGGGCCTATAGGGCCATGTGCAAAAACCTGAGCGCAAAGATTATTGCGAAGCTGAAGAGTAGGGTCAAGACCATAATTTTGGAGGAAAGGAATCCTCACGCAATAGCTCCCACAGTTGGGATAGTACGCAAGAACTAGGATGAAGGAATTATGAAGCTACATGAGGGCGAACATATGCAGAATCAAGAAGCCATCGGCGAGGGCACCTTAAGCTTCGCAAAGGCAAAGAGGATCAGGTACGACTAAGGAAGAAAAGCATGTTAATGGACACGAAGATCAAAAGAATAGAACACGAAATCACGGAAGAATGTCTCGTTGATAAACTAAGAATGACAAGACCAGTTACAGAAAACCATACTATTGCATTAGAAGATTGTCACCGAGAATTTGTGACTCTGCTACCATGGCTACGACCACACCTTACTAGACAAAGTAACCAGGGGAGCGCACCGCATAAGGAAGAACGCGTGGCACTGACTGTCATGAGGGTAATTAAGGAGTGCCCGCAGACTAGGCTGGAAGGTGAATTGAAGTCTCGCACAGGTGGTGCTACTACCTGACTAGTTGTCAGAAGCACAATCTTAGCGCTCCAAGTAGTTGAAAGAGAGCGCAGGATTACAAAAGAGTCTATGTGAGAGATGCACAATAAGGAGGTTGCCTGCATGATCAATATGTCACAGGGGTCACGCCTGCGCATAGGGGCCTGCACTGCCGTGTGGGTAGGCTGGGAGGTGACCATTGGTGTTATTGTTCATGACAAGATGTCCAGTTTAAGGCAAAGATGAGTGGGCAGCAGGCAATTAAGACATGGAGTCAGAACTAGATTTGGGACGATCTGCCACCAATCTAGCATTAATGGGTCGAATGTGGGGGGAATAGTCGAATTTGAATTCAAAAAGGCCTATAAATCACAGGTGGCTATCCAGCGAACAACCCTTGGCATTTTGAGAATTCAGTTGTTGCGCTATCAAGTGGGTATGGACCTTACGAATTTGGAGGCTTTGAGAGAAAGTTCAGTGTTTGAGACATTGCCGAAGGAGACGCAGGACCTCCTGAATAGAATGATGTTGACAACTGAGGAAGCCGCGTAGAGCCCTACGCTGTAGGTGGGGGATGCACCAGAAATTCCAAAATCGCCTCGGATGCAGAGGCCCAAAACAGATCCACAGGTAGCAGGACCAGTCCACATGTCTCCGCGAAATCCACAGTTTGGAAAAATTTCTATGGAAGACAAGGGAAAGACTGCCAATCTTGAGACAGATGATGAGGAGGAGAACCTCCAGGCTTTCGTAGAAGAGATCGAGGTGGATGAAGAAATGGGGGAAGACATTCAGCTGGTGTGTGCTGCAACAAAACTGCCCAACTATGTCTCTCCACGGAAAGGGAAAGCAAAAGTACCCAAGGATTTGGATGTCGCTAAGGGAGAACTCCAAACCCCAGTTCTTCCAGATGGATTCTGTTTGAAGGTTTGGTTCTAGGCCGCGTGCTCACGATGAAATTTGAAGATTGGGACCTCGCGGACAACAAAAAGTTCCCACATTTGGAGACTAGAAAACTCATGAAACAGAGCAAGGAGGGTCCCGTTACAATGCTAGAATCGTAGAAATGGTTGCGCGGTGTGGAGAAGGCCAGGCTACTCCACCTACTATGGATTCCGCATTTTCATCGCGCATCGATTACGATCTTTGTCATCAGGCAGCTGCTTTTCCTGGTACACGATGGGTACCTGTGGCTGGACGAGCCCATTCCCATCATGACAGAGCTTATTCACAGGATTTCTTGGCTTCCTTGTGAGGGAAGGGACCCCGCGAAAATCACTGGCAAAAGCGGAGATTTGGCGCTCGCAGAGGCCATGAAGAAGAAATACAAGTTGAAAAAGAAGCAGAGAGGCTACGTAATTAGTAGCATTCTAGACAAAGGGGTGCGCGTAGCCACCCAGCTACTGGCCGGGAAGGTGATAAGAAAATGCCACAACAACGAGGTACTAGCAACGGTCATCACGCTGGCCGAACAATGTGCAAAGGGGGTCCAATTCCTCTGTTAAGAATTCCTCACCAATTGCAAGGAAGTCTAGGAGAAGGGCCTTCCACTACGCGTGGCTACCCTTATCCATCATACTAGTGTCTGGGGAACTACCTGAGGATAGTGAGTTCCCTCCTCTAGAACAGGACTTGCCAGAGGCGGTAAAATACACATCGCTCTGGGCAATGAAGGATGCCACGAGGATCCGTGAGACCAAGATCTTCTGGATGCTCATGGATGTGAGCATCTAGATGTGGATCAACAAGAGACCGCGCCTATCCCCCACAGTGTACGACAGTCTGCGGAGCTTTGCAGACTTCAAGGCGGATATGCACAATGTGTACATTAAGGCCGGTAAGGATTCGGCGCAGAACTAGACCAAACTGTCGTTCATCGCGATTGATGATGCTATTTTCGTTGTGCTCAACTCATGGCCACTTGAGTGGCGCACCCTAGATCTGGCGGCACATGATAAGATAGCGGTACAAAAATAGAAGGATGCCACCAAACTGCTGGCTTAGCAGAAGCACAACAAATAGTTGGTTGAGGAGGTAAGGGCTTTCAGCAAGGCAGCGAAGGCCGCCACATAGTATACCAAGGGCAATGAATAAGCAACAACAACACAGGAAACAGGGGCCACCACGACGTAGGAATAAGGAGGCCTGGACTTGACCACGGGGCAAGGAACAGAGGACATAGTGGAAGGCACAGACCCAAGCACGACGTCTGCACAACTAAAACGGTCGTGCGGCACGGAACGAGCAAGCCCACAGAAGAGGACCAAGGCTTCCAAACTGGACAGTGAACCTATTACACTGACAGAGGGTGACCTCTACGACATTGGCGACACAGTTTGCGAGATCACTAAGGAAGCACTCCAGGAAGCAATGGCAGAGCAACAGAATGTGTTGGGGGCCCTTAGGGCGCAGCTGCAGTAACTTCAGGTGCAACCCCCATAGGAGGGAATGATAGTCACCTACGGTGCCACAAGTACATAAGAAACAAAGCAATTGTTGAGGGCCAAAATGGCTAACACTGTCGCACTGCTGGAAGGAGCACTGATAGCGAACATCATGGAGGACAGGGCCGCGGTGGGCCAGATCAAGGGACTTGGCCTAAACTTGGCTGCCCTTCTCCAGGATATGTTATACCAGCTACAGGATAGAGCGACAACATAACTCCATGTGAGGTAAGGACGTGTGGGACAAATGCTCAATGAACAACGAATCAACATTGAGCAACTTAGTCTACAACGCGATGAAGCGTTGGCACAAAATCAATAGCTGGAGAAGATAGTAGAGGAAGCATGTCGCCTCCAGAGTTAGAGATTGCGACCGACCTACCAGTTGGAGTGCGAATTCATAGATTGGCTAGTGGATTTCGCGAGGCAAAGGAGGAAGTAACGAGGATACAACTGGACCTCAACCTCCATATTGCTGAACTGAGATTAAAGGCGCAGTCATCCATGCCCCCGGAAGTTAGGGAACAGTGCACTGGTGCTATCCAAAAGGGGCTGGAGGAAATAGAACAGGCAGTGCAGGACTGTACTATGATGTTGGAAGAATCCCTCGTGGTCCTCAATTCCTTACAGGAGGACCCCACCATACAATGCCTGGAAAGTGCAGTATGACAGTGTGCACAGAATGATGCAGACAGTTGTCCTGACCCAACAGCTGGCAAAGCTACAATAGGCGAAGGAATTGAAGGAACAGGTGGATGTTGCGCGACAGAAAGAGGCAGTACTTAAAGTGCGCGTCCAGCCTTGGATTGATGAGGCTTTCCACATCACTGCCGATATCGAATGAAAGCTCGCACAAATGAAGGTGATGCATGCTTTAAGACAGGGATTTGCCCCTAAAAGCGAGCATTCGACAGAAATAGTAGAGCAGATCCAACAGACGGTAGAATAATGCACTGTGGACCTTCGCACAACACAGGCACAGTTGGAGGGGCTCCGTGCCAAGATCGTCGCACCAGCAGAGTGACTCGGGATGAGTCACGATGATTGTGTTGAGGGCCTGTTGGGCATGGGATCCCTCGAAGTAGGTTTTGGGGCTCAAAGCCCATGTTTTGGTCAAAGATGGTGTAGAACTCCGCGAAGTACAGGCACGGAGCACGAAGTGTACAATTGAGTCATAGGGTTGTCTGCCCTAAACATTGTATTGTAATTTAATGTAAAGTTGTGTCGGCCTACCCATGGTCTGTGGACCATGGGATTGTATAAATAGAGCGAGGCTCTAAGTTTAAAGATAACGAAGCTTAATGGAGAATAAATAGAATAGCGAAGGAATGGTTAGAAACTAGAGTGGAATTTGAAGTGTACTGGGTCATAGTAGTAGGAATAGGCTTTGTCGCTCAGTGCGCAAAGGCCTAGTAATGTCCGCAGTTGAGTGCACAGAGCCCTGCAACTGAGTGCACAATGCAGAGTCGGGTCTGTACTTGGGATTGAAAGAGAATAAAGAGAAGTTTATTTTGTTAATCTATTTTGGAATCTTTATGTTGATGTTATTCATTGCTTTTACTCTGTTTATTTACTGCGGGCACTTGATACTCATATGAATGCTTATATGTGACTTTAATCTAAGTAATCAGCTAACAGAGACTAATTAAGGAAGACTTGGGTAAATAACAAAGGTCACGCTGTGGCTAGACCTGCACGAAGACAATATCACAGGGCGCGGGGTGCTCGTAGGTGCGTGTAGCGCAGTAAGTGCGAAGGTTGGACCACGTACCAATCACCTCATATCAAACATTCCCAGGGTACAGAAACCTGGTTCTAGCACCCTCCCATACTACTTTGGATGAGACCTCAGTCCGTGCTCTGCGGATTGTTGCTGAAAGGGCCAGTAGTACCAGGATTTGCTTGGCTAAATCACTTCCAAACCTGGGTTAGGCCCCACTAAGCTAACACACACATTTGGTATATGATGTGGCAATGGTGGGCCCCCATACCAAGGTACTAAGGTATTGATAACCAGATGTTATATATTATAAAAATTGAAAAAGAAAGGCCAATATTTGAATTGATGTGACAGAGATATGATGTGGTTCCATGTAGATGACACTTGGAAGATATTATGAAATGGATAGAACAGCAAGTGACATGTGGCAAGAAAAAATGATTTTTTTGCTCAACCAAGAAGACTTTGGCAAGTTATAAGACGTAGTGTTAGAGGACGACATGTGGAAAATTACATGGAATTTGAACTACATAATGCGCAATGATTATTCTACAGTGGATTGATGTGGCAAACCCAGATGTCTTGTTGGGTCCCTATAATACTAGTGATTACCCCATTACTATTGTAGTTATACCCCTTATTTATATTGTTGTGCCCCTATTACCCCCATATTGTTATTTCTGTGCCCCATAGAATCCCTCTATTGTTATTTTTGTGGCTTTACATTATTATTGTTAGGTCGGCTGGATTATATTGTGACTCCTTAGACTCCTATATATAGAAAGGAGGTTTTGTCATTTGTATCATCGAAGAATTGTTCATTTATGTAATGTAAAGGAGGTTTCCCCCTCGAAGAGGCTGAATTCTAAGGCGTGGATCTCTCTTTTCTATCTTTTTGTGAGCTGGTTTCATAACATTTGGTATCAGAGCTTTGGATTCTAGGGTTTCGCTGCTCCAAACAGGTCATCGTGGAATTTTCGCTATAACTTTTTTTCTGTGACGTTTCAGAAGTCGCAAAAAAAATCCATTTGAGAAGAATTGGCGCTGAACCTTGGGTCCGAATTTCAGAGGTTTTCGCACGATATTTTCGGAGATATGATCTGAGGAAGTTGGCCTTTTTGCAGACTCCTGAATTACATTCAAAACAGGTGACCTGGGGAAAATCGTCATAACTCTCTCTCTGAGGATCGGATTGAAATTTCGTAAAAAGGTACAGAAAGAGGACGGACTGTAGTTTCTTGTATGTGTGTTTCAGATTCAAAGGTGGAAACAATGACTCGTGGCACGTCGTACAAGTTCGCTCTACTGAACCAGTCTAAAAGCAAGTCACTGTGGGAGATTTCACATAACTCTTCCTTGGAGAATCCAATTTGGCTCAGATTTGTGGCATTGGAAAGAGGACGCAGAAGGCTACTACAGTTAGCAATTTCAGAACTGGATGATCCGAAATTACAGAGATACATCAGATTCAATATCAGGCTTCTATAAAGTAAAAAAAGGTGTGTAGTTTTTTTTTTAAATTTTTGTGTAAGCTTGGTTTAACGGAATTCAAAGGGCATAGTAAAGCATTATTATCGGTAACTGATGCTCTGAGGAAAGAAAATGCAAACACCTAGTAAGGAACCTGAAATCTCCAGTATGACTCATGAAGAAGAAGAAGAAATGCTACATGATATATCAAAATTACAAGAACAAGTGCAACAAATGTCACGCTCACAAAAGCTAATAGAAGCTAAGATAAGTGGCGTGGAATCTAAGATAAAGGGCATGGAAGCTAAGATGGATGATTCGAAGATAGATTTGAAGAGAGACATGGCAGATTTGAAGACAGATTTGAAGACAGACATGGCAGATTTGAAGACAGATTTGACAAATTTTCTACAAGAAATACTTACTAATGGTGAAAAGGTTGTAAAGGAAACTCATGATGTGAACAAAAGTAATGTTAATCATGATTCCATAGATGCTAATGTTGGATCGAAGACCCACCATATTCCAAAAATCGATATGAGGAAGTTTGATGGCAAGGATCCCGCCACATGGATATTACAGATGGAGCAGTTCTTCGATCTCAATAATGTGCAAAACACACAAAAGGTACGTATGGCAACTGTATATTTGGAACCAAATCAGTTTGTATGGTATCAATGGCTTTGCTCTCGTAAAAAATTTATCACTTGGGCAATTTTTACGGAAGAATTGATAGCACATTATGAAGATACAAAAAGCAACACTTTTTTTAGCCAATTGATAAGTCTCAAACAAAAGGGTTCAGTAATGGAGCACATTGAGGAGTTCCAAAAATTGAACATAAGGGTAAAAGATATTCCAGAGGAGCATAGGATTGATGTGTTCATAGGGTCTTTAAAGGATAATATCCAACATGATGTTCGCCTTTGGGAACCTGATTCATTAGAGAAGGCATTCAGGTTAGCAAGAAAAATGGAAAGCAAAATTATGGCAACTAGGAAGCATACCATTCACAACTATAAAGACGGAAGTGTTGTTTCCCATAGTCTTCCACAACCTACAAGGTTGACACCACAACAATTGGAAGAAAAAAGAGCAAAAGGGCTTTGTTACAATTGTGATAGCAAATACACTAAAGGTCATAAGTGTGCTGAGAAGAAATTATTCTACATAGATTGTGAAGAGGAAGAAGAAAAGGAGCAAGAAAGGTCAAAAGAAGAGGATATACTCCAGGAACAAAGCCTAGATGAAGAACAAATAAATCCGACCATATCTTGTAATGCATTGGCGGGAATTACCACTCCTCAAACCATCAAGATAGAAGGACAAATCAAGAAGAAAAAGGTAATAGTGTTGATTGATTCAGGAAGCACCCACAATTTTATTCATTGTAGGGTAGCAAAAGAATTGAATTGCTTCCTATATCCAGCACCAGAGTGTCAAGTGATGATTGCAAATGGAGGAACAATAAATTGCTCTGGAAAGTGCCATAATATCAAGCTATCCATGGGAGAATATGTATTGACTAGCCCAATGCTTTCCATTCCAATGGGAGGTGCTGATGTTGTACTAGGAGTCCAATGGCTACAATCCTTGGGTACAATAGCTTTTAATTTTCAAGAACTTTTCATGAAATTTTCTGTGGAAGGAAAGGAAGTTGAATTAAGGGGTATTGCAGGGAAACCAGGAAAGATAATCAGCTCTAATGGCATGACAAAGCTTCTAAAAAAGGAGCAAAGAGGTGTAATTGCACAATTATGTTCGCTAGATGTTTCCACATTGGAATCATCTATTTCTCCAGATCTCCAAAAAGTCCTGGACAATCATTCCAAGGTATTTGAGACTCCCAAAGGTCTCCCACCTATGCGTGATCATGATCATGCTATTCATCTGATTCCAGGAAGTGTTCCTCCAAACATCAGGCCGTACAGATATCCCTATGTCCAAAAAAGTGAAATTGAACGTATGGTTGCAGAAATGCTAGAGGCTGGTATAATTCAACCGAGTCAAAGTTCTTTCTCAGCTCCAGTAGTATTGGTGCACAAGAAGGATGGATCATGGCGCATGTGTCCAGATTATAGGGAGCTCAACAAGCTCACTATTAAAGATAAGTTCCCCATTCCTGTCATTGATGAATTACTGGATGAATTGCATGGATCAATTTACTTCACCAAGTTGGATCTTCGTTCGGGATATCATCAAATCAGAATGAAGATTGAAGACATTCCGAAAACGGCATTTAGAACTCATGAGGGTCATTATGAATTTTTGGTCATGCCTTTTGGCCTTACCAATGCACCTTCAACATTTCAAGGTTTGATGAATTCAATTTTCAAACCATTCCTTAGAAAATTTGTGTTAGTATTTTTTGATGATATACTAATCTACAACAAGTCTTGGAAGGATCATGTTGAACATGTTGACAGGGTGCTACAACTATTGGAGGAGAAACAATTATATGCAAAAAGATCCAAATGTTTCTTTGGAGTCCAGGAGGTGGAATATTTGGGTCATATTGTATCTCATGAAGGAGTTAAGGTAGACCCTAGCAAAATTAAAGCCATTAAGGAATGGAAAATCCCCACATCCATAAAGCATCTGCGAGGATTTCTTGGGTTGACAGGGTATTATCGCAAGTTTGTTAAGAATTATGGGAGAATAGCAGCACCTCTAACAACATTATTGAAGAAAGATTCATTTTCATGGACTCCGGAAGCAACAAAGGCCTTTGAACATCTTAAAGAGGCAATGTGCCAAGCACCGGTCTTAGCTACACCGGACTTCACAAAAACCTTTATTGTGGAATGTGATGCTTCAGGAAATGGAATTGGTGCTGTTCTAATGCAAGATGAAAGACCCATTGCTTTTGAAAGTCGTCCAATCAAGGGAAAGTTTTTAAGCAAAGCTATTTATGAGAAGGAAATGTTGGCAATACTCCATGCACTTAAGAAATGGCGACCCTACCTAATGGGAAGACACTTCAAGGTAAAAACGGATCATGATAGCCTTAAATACTTTTTAGAACAAAGATTATCCTCTGAAGAGCAACAAAAGTGGGTCACAAAGATGTTGGGTTATGACTTTGAAATCATCTACAAAAAAGGTAAGCAAAATGTGGTGGCAGATGCACTCTCAAGAAAGGATGAGGATGTGGAAGCATTGTTGTGTGCCATTTCTATTATCCAACCAGATTGGATAAACGAAGCAAGGGAGGAATGGAAGAATGACGAAGAAGTGTGGGCACTTATTCGAAAGCTACAACAAGATTCCAGTACTTCTGATACATTTAGCTGGCAAAATGATTCGTTATGGTACAAAGATCGCTTATACCTCTGTAAGAATTCCCAGCTAAAACAAAAGATTCTTATGGAATTGCACACTTCTCCCTTAGGAGGGCACTCAGGATTTTTAAAAACTTACCACAGGGTTAAGAAGGAATTTTTTTGGGATGGCCTTAAATCAGATATTCAAAAGTTTTTGGCAGAATGTTTGGTTTGCCAACAAAATAAAGTTGAAACAATTAAGACACCAGGTCTATTACAACCTTTATCCATTCCAAGCCAACGTTGGGAGGAGGTTTCAATGGATTTTATCACAGGTTTACCCAAGTCTGAGGGAAAGAGTGTCATCATGGTGGTAGTTGACAGACTTACCAAGTATGCACACTTTTGTGCATTATCACATCCATTTAAAGCCAGTACAGTTTCTACTGCATTTATGGAAACAGTTCAAAAGCTACATGGAAACCCAAAGATTATTGTAAGTGACAGAGATCCCATTTTCACGGGAAATTTTTGGACATAATTATTTTCTTGTCTTGGTACTCAGTTAGCTCATAGCTCATCTTATCATCCTCAATCTGATGGGCAAACTGAGATAGTAAACAAATGTTTGGAAGGATATCTTCATTGCTTTGTATCTGATAAACAGACACAATGGGTCAAATGGTTGCCTCTGGCTGAATGGTGGTATAACACTTCCTTCCACACAGCAACAAAAATGACCCCATTTATGGCACTTTATGGGTATCAACCACCATCCATCACATCATATTTAAGAGAAAATTCTAAGGTTCAGGCAGTGGAACATCACATCGAACATCAACAACAAGTCCTCCAACTCTTAAAGGATAACCTCGTGTTGGCACAAAATAGAATGAAACAACAGGCAGATCAACATCGCAGTGAAAGAAGTTTTGATGTAGGTGATTGGGTATTCCTACGGCTACAACCATATAAGCAAATGTCCCTAAAGCAAGCTAAGAAGGATAATAAATTATCACCAAAGTATTATGGTCCGTACAAGGTGTTGCAAAAGATTGGTACTATGGCATACAAATTGGAGCTTCCTGCAGCTTCTCGATTGCACCCAGTTTTCCATGTTTCATGTTTAAAGAAGGTTATAGGCGAAAAGCTCCCAGTTCAAACAATATTGCCAGAACTTGACGAGGAAGGAAAAATTATATTGGAACCGGAAGCAGTCACAGAAACAAGAACTCGACAGCTACGAAATCGATCAATTTCAGAGTATCTTATCAAGTGGAAGAACTTATCCGCTGAAGATTCCACATGGGAGGATGAGAATTTTATGCAGAAGTATCCAGAACTACTCAAGCGTTGAGGACAACACTTTTTTGAAGGAGAGGGGCATGTTGGGTTCCTATAATACTAGTGATTACCCCATTACTATTGTAGTTATACCCCTTATTTATATTGTTGTGCCCCTGTTACCCCCATATTGTTATTTCTGTGCCCCATAGAATCCCTCTATTGTTATTTTTGTGGCTTTACATTATTATTGTTAGGTCGGCTGGATTATATTGTGACTCCTTAGACTCCTATATATAGAAAGGAGGTTTTGTCATTTGTATCATCGAAGAATTGTTCATTTATGTAATGTAAAGGAGGTTGCCCCCTCGAAGAGGCTGAATTCTAAGGCGTGGATCTCTCTTTTCTATCTTTTTGTGAGCTGGTTTCATAACATGTCTCGGGACGCATGCTAGGATATAGTTAAGCAAGGTTTTCCTATGTATTTGTTTTTGGGAAGAAAGGTTGAAAGGGAGTGGTTATGGACCTTGGTCACAAAGATCCAAGAGCCCTTGGGGGCCCCACACTATGGCACTGGGTTCTACAGTAACAAAATCAACAAAACTTCCGGTATAGTGCATTGCTGGGGCAAAAAAAATAGTAATCTTTACATTAAAATTGACAATGAAAAATTATTGATCTTTATTGTATATGTGGATGATATCATTTTTTTAAGTGATGTTAATCAAATGGGTCAAATGTTTGTAGCATAGATGAATTTTTTTTTTGATATTTCCATGTTGGGAGAAATTTCATATTCCTAGGATTGTATGGTTCTAAATCAAATAAAGGTACAATCATCTCTCAAACTAAATATCTAAACTAAATGTTAAAGAAAATTGGCGTGGAAAATTGTGCACCTGTCATAACTCCAATGGTCACAGGATGCAAGTTGAGAAAGTATTATGAATCTCCTGATGTAAATAAAACTATGTATAGGTCAATGATTGAAAGTTGAGAAAATATTATGAATCCCCTAATGCAAATAAAACTATGTATAGGTCAATGATTGAAATATTACTATATTTAATAGCCTGAAGACCTAATATTATCCAAGTTATAATATTGGTTGCAAGATTTCAATCTACCCCAAAGGAGACCCATGTGCATGTAGTAAAAATAGTCTTCATATACTTCAAGGGAACTATGGATTATGGATTATGGTACTCAAGGAACAAAGATTTCACTCTAACAACATCCATAGATGTAGATTGGGAAGGTTTTATTGATGATAAGAAAAGCAGAAGTGGAGTAGCATTCTTCTTGGGAAATTGTTTAGTATCATAGTTGAGTTAGAAACACATATCCATCTCTTTGTCTACAACTTAAGTAGAGTATACTACAATAGTGGCATGTTGTACTCAGGTCCTCTTGATGAAACAAACTCTAGAATACATCAAGGTAGAATATAATCACCCTATTTTAATCATGTTTAATAATACAAGTGCAATTAATATTTCCAAGAATCTTGTTATCGATTCCAAGATAAAGCACATTCCTATCAAATATCATGTTCTTAGTGAATAGGTAGTTGATCAAATTGTTAGGTTGGAATATATTGGTACTAAAGAACAAATTGCAAATATGTATACCAAACCTCTTTCATGAGACACATTTGAATATCTAAGATACAGGCTAAGAGTGATATATCTCTGATATCATTAATATAGTAAGTATCAGAAATGGCATATCTTCAAACCATGTCAAGAATTTAGAAACTTTAGCAAATGATTTTCTGAAGAAGAATGGTGAAAAGGAAATATTCCAAAATATACATCAGTGGTTGAGTGCATCAATAGCTTATGTGGAGTTGTTTCCTACTCTTGTTATATTAAAACGAGGGATAGTTGGTCATAAGAAGAAGCATCAATTTAGAAGGAGATGAGAATTAGAGATGCAGATGAGAAGACATGCAATTTCATGAGGTGTAGCCCATTGATGTCACAAGGGAAGTCAAGGTGTAATTGAAGGAACTACAAACAAAATGTAGACTTGCATACATAGTGAAGATTAACAAATCAAATGGAGAATTGTTGACAAGCCATATATGGGGATTTAAAGAAAAAAACCTCTAAGACAACTAGGGGAATTCCATAGAAGTTGTATACACATCCCTTCTCCATTGATATCAAAGGGGAATAAATTGCATGTTGGTTGAGGGATTGCGGATTGGCAGGATTTCATATAAGAAACAATGCTCAAATTCCTAAGGTTACCATCATTGACAAAGGGGGATATTGTTGACCATTTTGTTGTCATTGATGTCAATGTTAAGGGGAGTCCTTGGTGGATATATGATTAAGCTCAAAGAAGGCCCAACATGCTCATTGCTCAACTGATTGAGGGGTCTAATATGTTTCCTAGGAGGTAAACCACCAAGGCATATGGCATCCATTTAGGCATATTGGGAGGCCCATATATATTTTTGGGAATTGACTTTGACCCCCCTGACATTCTACCAAGGTAAGGAGTTGTTGGGAATCTGGAATTATTGAGGGGGGGGTGAATCAATAATTTAATTTTTTTTTCTCTTATTTAAACAACCATTCAATCAATTTGTAGATAACCAAAAAAAAAAAAAAAAGATAACATTCATACAATACTTGTACACAATGATTTTAACATGGAAACCCTTCTGTGAGAAAAACCAAAAACTATTTTTTGTATTATGATGTAAGTAAATATCTCCCAGTCTAATTACATCAATATTTGTGAGCACCCACTCAAAGGAGGTCCCAACCCCCTCAGATTGGCAATCATCCACTTGTTAGAGGCACCAACCTCTAATATTAGCAAGCACCAACCTGCTATATCCAAGAGACCTATTTTTCATATAATTTTTATACTCAGGTCTTCAGAAAATCTATCTTAAATTATTATTTTTAGTCAACCCACGCTACCTTATATAACCTTCTCTGCTACAGTGCCTTTACACTACTATGGAATATCTCCACAGTTCAGCAAGCTCTTAGTCATAGCTACACCACACAAATGTTGACTTAAACTCCCTTCTTCCTCTCACACATGCACACCTAGCATTATTATTCAGTCTCACTGGGTTCTTACCCTATGCAACACTTGCTTTCTAGCCCATGCACCTTGGTTGGATCACTCTGCCTTTAAACTTATTTTCTCCATTGTTTCTCTCTCTCTTATAGGCTTATATACTCATCCAACAAGAAAAACAACTAAATAGGAGGATTTCTTCATATATCTTCTCATGGATCAAGAGATAAATTATTAATTAGCCTTGAACTCTTGGTCCATATGACTAGGGCTTCAAAACCTTTTCTCAACCCATCAGAGGCTTTTTTGTTTTGATGTCATTATGGCTAAAGGTTTAAAACATACTTACGCAAGCATGCCATGTTTCAACCTCTAATTTATGCCATGTGTCACTTAGATTTGGCCCACTTGACCATCTTAAAACACCAAAAAATGACTGCCACATGTCATCCATTAGGAATGTGCGACGCCATTCTCTGACATCACTTTTGTTGAGTCGGATGCCACATTATCCTCTTCTCATTGGGATGTGTCATTTACTTGAGCCATGTCACTGTGCCACATCATCTATCGAGTGTCTAAAACTTGTTAACCATCACACACGTTGGCCACCCGATAATCTAGACCATTAGATATGATGTGCATCTGTCATCCAATCATTACTAGGTGCTGAAGGGTTGTTAGAAAGTGCACTAGTTTAGCACACAATATCAATCTGTGTCATCCTATCAATTTTTCCTTTGCTTTCCAATCTCGTTGGATGTAGGACCACCCGTTAACCCTAACATAGTTTATTACCCACTAGTTGTTGATATGGACAGAGGTGGATTGATCATTGGTTTTGGTCAAATGCTTCGCCCCCTTGGAATTTTGTCCTTCCCTTCTAACACCTAACTCATCCACTTCATCTTTGTCAATCACTCTTACACTGACACCTATTAGCACACCACCTGCTTTACCACATCCCTCTTGCCACATCAGCTGTTCCACGTCAACTAATACCATACAATATAGAACATATTGGAACCATGACCATTGGAACCCTGCCAACCTTTGGATTTTTAAAGGCTACAATATACCGTTTGAAAGGTATTTCTGAGGACTATCCAAATATGCAATTTTTAGAGGCACCTAAGTTGATATATTGTGGAAAAAATTCCTTCAAATCCATAAACCCAATCCTTAACTTTATCTGGACAACTACATCCATTAATGCTCTTACCAAGGTTCCAACTCCATTTGAGAAGAATTAATTACAACATTACATCCAAATCCCGTTGAACTTAATACTCCTTGACATCAATGAAAACCATAATGAAACCTTCTCAATGATATCCCCCTTTGGCATTGATAGCAATATTAACAATAAGCATTGTTGAGGCATTGACGACTACAACTTTTAAAAGCATTCTCCCTGAAACCTATCAGGTTCTTTTCCCTGTACCATAATGTATGTACCACAATGCTTTGGAAATTGTTTGGGAACTTCTTCTCCCCCTTTGACATCAATGGTAAAGGGTGTAATGGGCTAAAAGATACCCCCCTGAGACCATGCCTTTCCAAAATAAATATGCTCATGATACATGCATCACTACAAGAAGAAAATAAGAGCACATTGAAATCCCCCTATACAAGGAAGTTTGTTACTAAGATAAGGTGTTGTGTACCTTCTTCCCTTGCACACTCTTCATGGATAAACTAAAATTCAAGGAAATAGATATGAATTTCCATTTCATTGTTCTTTTCTTGCAACTTACTCTTTAAAATAATCAACAACTTGAGTAGTTGTCTATCATCACACGAGTTGATTCATTTGGATGTGAGGGAAACTACCACTAATTGTTTCCTGATGTACTCAAATGGTTCCCGGGGAAGAGGCTTTGTAAATATGTCGACAACATTCTCATTATTAGCAACAACTCGATCTCTCAAGAAATGAAACTTGATTAGAATGTGTTTAGCCTTGGAATGCATAATGAGATTCTTGGAGATGTTAATGGCATTGGTATTATCACACATGATAAGGACAGAATCATCAAATTTGACTTTGATATCCTTCAATGTTTGCTTCATCCATAGAATTTGGGTACAACAAGTAGCAGCGACAATGTATTTTGGCTCATCTGTAGATAAAAAAATTGAGTTTTATTTATTGCTTACCCAAGGAACCAGACAATTTCCCAAGAAAAATGTTGCTCCACTTATATGTTTCATGTCATCAATGCTTCCAGTACAATCAACATTAACATAAACAAAGTTATTGATCAAACGAGACCTATTACCTCAAAAAGAGAACTTTAGCCAAAAAGCCCCCAAAAAAACAATTTAAAAACAGCTCGAAAACAAAAAGTGTTGATGCTGCAGTAACATTTAAAAAAATTTGGGGTAAATTTTCAAGAATTTTTAAAAATGGAAGTAAAATCCAATAAATCTAATTTTTTTAGTGCAAAAAAAACCTTGAAAACGAAAAGCGTTGATGCTAGAATAATGTCTTTTTTCTTCTTCTTTTTTCAGGATAATTTTTCAACATTTTTTAGCAATGGTGTTAAAGATAAAATATCATGACTCCGAAAAACTTTAAAGTTCCAACAAGTTTCAGGCATGACATTAAAGATAAAATATAATGTCTCTAAAAATCCTTAAAATTCCAACAATTTTCAGCCATGACGTTAAAGATAAAATACTTATAATTGTTTTCAACCATAGCATTAAATATAAAATATCGTGACTCAGAAAAACCTTAAAATTTTGATAAATTTTAAACCACGGAATTAAAACCAAATATCATGACTACGAAAAACCTTAAGTTTTCAATATATTTCAACCATGACATGATGGAAAAATTATATGACTAAAAAATACTTAAAAAATGAACACATGAATGAAAGAATCATTATACCAAGAGTAATTTTCTTTTTAAATGCTAAAAATATAGTTATTTTAAAATATTAGCCTAAGACAACTTAACTCATTGCAACGAAAATTTAAAAATCAACCATCAAATTGGCACGCAATGTAGGTGAACTTGACCTATTGCAATGAAATCTTAAAAATCAAACATGAAATCGACACACTATGAGGGTAGACTTGATCCATTATAATGAAAACTTTAAAATCAACTATCAAATTGAAACAATTGAAACATAATAGGATCAGGTCGTTTGTCAAGGACCTACCTGGACCTTGAAAAAAAGAAAAAGAAAAATAATAATAATAATAATAATAATGTCTAAACAAATAATAACTAATAAATAATCAAGTCCCACTAGCACAACTGTTTGAGGATGGGTGTCATCAACAAGGTGGCCCAGGATTAAACCTCACAAGCGGTAGTTGTGCCCTGTGCTAGGGGGAGGAGACATGCAAAAAAATTCAGTTAGCTAAGGGCTTGTGTGGCCTAGGCCGAGTGCGATCCCCATATGTCTTTGATAGCTTATATGCCCTTAGGTTGTGGCTCCTCAAACCATATGTCAAGCCTAAAGGATCATAGACAACTTGACAAATAAAATAAAATAATAAATAATAGATAAAAAACTATAATAATAATAATAATAAATTACACAAAAAATATCCAAACATAATATATATATACAACATATCTTTTGGAAAAGTCATGCATTTCAAACCATTTACTATGGTTCACCATCATAACAAAGATAAAAAACACAAATATATATATCACATTAAAAAAGGCATACAAATTGTTAAAAAATTAACAAATTAACTCATAAAACTAAAAATTTAAACAAAAGAATAAAATAAATAGCAAAAAAAAAAAATTCCGAATTTTTTTTTGGAAAAAAATAAAAAATTAACATTAAAAAACAAAAATAAATAAATAAAAGCAATTTGGAATTAAAATATAAACAAATAAAAACACAAATAAAATAAATACAAATTAAAAGCAATTTAAAAAACAAAAATTAGGTTAATTTTTTTATTTAAATCATAAAGTTAAAAATAAATAAAAAGAATTTAAAGAATCTCTCTCTCTCTCTCTCTCTCTCTCTATATATATATATATTGGTAGGTAAGACCCAGGGGATTTGAACCAATGACCTATCACACAGAGTGCCTTAACAATGCACCTATTCACCGTCAATCCAAAGCCCCATGGGCTAAATTTAACGAATATATTAAAATGAATATTAAAACTAATTAAACAAAAACAATCAAAATTAAAATTAAACAAAAAAATTATAACAAAAAAAATGGTTAAAAAAAACATTATAAAAAATTTGAAGTTAAAAAATAAACAAAAAAATCACTTAAAAAATAAAAATTAAAAAATTGGCCCCTTAGCCCCGGCTAGTGGAGCTCGATTCTAGCCCTCCGCTAGTTGGGGGCCAGAGGGCCGGCAAAGGTGCATCGATGCCTCCTTCGGCCCTCCACTATCTCGGGGTCGGAGGGTCGTTGCAAGGCCGCTGGAGGGGCATTGAGTCTGCTTTGACGACCCCCGACTAGCCAAGGGTCGATTTTCCCAGAATCGGCCTATTGCCAGCTAAGGGTAGGAGGGCCATCACAAGGTCGATAGAGGAGCATGAAGGCCTGCTCCATCAGCCCTACAATGGCCCTTCGGCCCTCGGTTCCTGGAGGGTTGATGCTTAGAATCAGGCTCCACCAACAGAGGGCCAACGATGCCACTTTATTTATTTATTTTTATTTTTATTTTTTTTAATTTGTTGTTGTTTTTTTATTTTAGTATTTAAAAAAACAATATATATATATATATTTTGAATTTCAATTTTTTTTAAACTTTAATGTTTTTTTTTTAACTAATGCTATATATATATATATATATATATATATATATATATATATATATATATATATATATATATATATATTTGTTATTTTTACTTACCATTTACAATTTTATGTGAATCATTAAAAAAAACTTTAAATGTCATTATATTTGCATATAAAATTCGTAAAAAAATCATAAATTTTGTTATTTTTCCAACTTCTTTTAGTCAAAATTCTCATGAAAATCGTTTATTTTACATGTCATTTTAAAAGATGTCCTGAAATATGTATTTTTTTGTTATTTTTGTTTGTTTGTTTGTCACGTGGTCTCAGTTCACCAAAGATTGCATCAACCTTAACTTGTGGCTTGAGAAATAGCGACCGACGGGCATCTAAGCTGTCAAAATCATCTGGGGATCGCACCCGGTTTGGGCCACACCACTCCTTAACATAACTGGAATTTTCCCCACAGAGTTTCGAATCGGTGACCTTCACATCACGGAGTGACGTAACAATACACCTCATCATTGTCTATTCTACACCCAGTGGGCACATATTTTTTTAATTATATCTATATGCAAAATTGTGTATTTTTTTGTCGAATGTTTAAAATTATTATTTTTAGTAACAATTATTTTGTGTCTTGAAGTATTAATTAACGATATATAAATATATAAGAAAAACTTAGTTTTTTAAATATTATTTTTAAACTTTGCAAAAATAAATAAATAAATAAAATCATTTAAAAAAAAATATTCTAAAGAAAAACAAAAAATACAAGTTTGGAAAACCCTTAAAAAATGAACATCTTAGGAGGGAAAATAAGAAGAGGAACAAGACAACTTGAAAAATGGTTAAATAATCAACATTTAAAAAAAAATTGTGCATACTTAGAACATAAGAAAATTTAAAGTGTTAAAAATGTGCCTAAAAAAATAGATTGATGCTACTTTCAAAATCCCCATGAAAATCAACAACGTTTTAAAAAAACCATCCATACTTAATATATATATATATATATATATATATATATATATATATATATATATATATATATATATATATATATATATATATATATATATATATATATATATATATATATATATATATATATATATATAAAATAAGCCCCCCCAAAAAGGGGTTGATGTTGCATCAACATTTTTCAAAACTAACATGAAAATCACTAACATTTAAAAAATGTGCATACTTAATACATAAGAAATATTAAGTATAAAAAATATACTAAAAAAAAGTGTATTCTAAATCAACGCTTTTTAAAATCAGATGCTTTTTTGCAACTCTAAAAAAGTGAAAACTTTGTAGAATTCTCATTTGATAGGTAACTATGTTTATAAACTTTGTGCCACAACCATGTCTTGTACGTATTTCTTAAGTAGCAACTTGCCCTAGAGTCATTGAACACATATACATTGTTGTGTGTCCTAATTTCCTTCCCTACCAACTTACCATTCTCTTCTTTTTGTATTTCACAATATTTAGAACGAAAAGTCACATCATAGCCATTATCACACATCTGGCTTACACTTAGAATGTTGTGTTTAATACCATCTAGATACAAAACATTTTGGGCCTTGGTATTTTCATCCAAATAACTGGGCCCTTTCCTTTAATTTGTGTTGGGGAATTACTTCCAAAGGTGACACTGTCTTTTATATTTTCATTTAGAAATAAGAATTCACTCTTATCTCTAGTCATGTGCTTCAAACAATTGTTATCCACATGCCATTTTCCTTCTTGGTCATGTGCAGAAAAAGAAAGCCCACACTCTTTAGTTTTCTCAGTCTTCTTCTTCCATTTCTTCATATTTCTTGGATGTACAGACTACTCAGAGATATGCTACTTAGGAGGGAAATTAAACTTGCTTTTGCACTCACTGGCCTTATGGCAAAAGTTATTACATTTGAAGCACTCATTCTCATTCAACATGGGAGAAAATGAATTTCTAGTGTTAGCAAATGAAATTCTAGATCTAGAATTTTGGAGATACCTAGATATTCCATTTTCATTTCTTTATACTTTCCTATATCTACAATTAATGGCTTTGTGCCAAAAATTATGACACACATAACAATTTCCATAAAACAATTTTGGTTACCTGAAGTTTGAGAATCGATGAGCTTGAGTAGGTTGATTGTACCTCAATTGGCTTATTGGTTGGCTTACATATCTGTGTGGAGGAGAGTTTGAGGTTTTAACAGACCTACTCCATTTTTTTATTTCTTCTCCAATTTGTATTTTACTTATTTTCACTTGGTTTCCTTTGAAGTTCCTTTACATAGCATTGAATTCCCTCATTTCCTGTGGACTTGTTTCCCTTTCCTCTTAAGGTTTGATGGGGACATGTGTATCCCAAACCTATCTTATTTTCAAGGGATATTTGACTATTTATAATAAAATATAAGTTCTTTTTTCCTTCAACAAACCTAAGGTCCATATCCATCTTGGCTTTGGACTTTTAAATATCTATGCTCAAAGATAAAACCTCTCCCTCTAAACTATGACAGGTCTTCTCCCACTCAATCATTTATTCAATAAGAACCTCCTCTTTCCTTTTTTATTCTTCTAGATGGATTTTTAGTGA
Organism: Pinus tabuliformis; assembly: GCA_031772625.1. Taxonomy (NCBI): domain Eukaryota; kingdom Viridiplantae; phylum Streptophyta; class Pinopsida; order Pinales; family Pinaceae; genus Pinus; species Pinus tabuliformis. The sequence continues at coordinate 532,361,298 of CM062804.1, read as the reverse complement.
CATAATTTCCTCTTTGTATGCCTTTGGGATCATCTTATTTTCTTTCTTGGTTATCTCTAGTTTCATGAGTTTATTCTCGTTCTCTAGCTTATTACAAATATTTTTTCTTTTCTAAGTGATGAGCTAAGATGTATTTACATTTAATATCTTCTTCTAGTTAAATAAAAATTTCATTATCAAAATTGTATATACCTTCTTCAACTTGTAGTATCTTATCCTTCAGTTGTGTTTTCCTATTTCAGACTTTCTATAATTCATCAAGAGTGGTGATGAGCTCCCCTTCCAGATCCACTACACCTTCATCTTCTTCCTCAAGATATGATTTATCGTTGGATTTTGATTCTGAGTGAATTTCCATAAGTAGGCATTCATCATGCTCTTCCTTAGAAGATTCTCCATTGCTTGGTTCTGATGAGTGGCTGTCCTCTTTGGTGTATAACCTTTTTTTCTTTTCAGATTGCCTCTTCTAATATTTTTGAGCTTTATCTTTGGAGTTTTGATATTTTTCTTTTTCTATTTCTTTAATTTGTTATAGGGGAACTTGGAGACAAATACTCAAGTCTACCACATTAAAAACATTTGAATGGTAGTTTTCCCTTGTATTTTCCTAAGCCTCTCTTTAATTTTCTCACAAATTGGGCCATCTCCTGATCTAAGTCAGAACTGAATCAATCTTGATGTTCTTTATGTTCCTTCTTTTTCCTTGAGACTTTGAACGTTTCTTCCTTTGAATCTACCTTCTCCTTTCCAATCTCATCTCATAGGTTGTGAGTGTTCCATGTAACTGCTCCATTGTGAGGGATTTCAAGTCAAACATCTATTTTTATTGTATCGATTTTGGCATTGAATCTCATTGGTAAATACTTCAATACATTTTGAACAAATTCTTCATTTTTGAGTTGTTCACCAAGTCCTCTAATCATATTCACAACCTCATCAACTCTCAGAAAGTATTATGCTATGTTTTCATCTTCATTCATTCCCAAGCTTTCAAATTTCATTATGAAGGCTTGAAACTTGGCTTTCTTAACAAACTCATCTCCTTCATAACTATTCTTGAGTTTTCCCCACACTTCCTTAGTTGAGTAACAATGAATTACTTTCACTAAATAAAATTGATTGAGGCAAAAGAGAATAGAATTCTTAGCCTTTGTGTTATTCACATAAGATTTTCTTTTGTCTGGTTATGTTGGAGGAGTTGATGGAACTGTATACTCAACTTATAGAGAGCCCCAAACATCCACACCAAGGGACATGAGATAGGCTTCCATTTTGACTTTCCAGAATACATAGTTTGTTCCATCAAAGACTGGTACTTTTCTTGAATAAGCATCCTGAATTTCTTGTCTTTCCACAATTCTTTGTTGATCTACCTTTAGTGGTTAAGTTGTTGCTGAAGGAGCCTCGTTCTGATACCACTTGTTGGAATCATGATTTTAATTACACCTAAACCCATAGGTGTTAGTAAACGGATGCATCACCAGAGTTAACGGATCCTCAAGAGGCATTTAAGCACATGTCATTAAACACACAAGAATTTTTGGATTATCCAATGCCTAATTCCCCCCCCACCAAACGCAATCCATGGGTGTTTCAAACTCGAGACCTTTGGCCCTAATTCCACTTGCTGGAATGATGATTTCCATTACACCGAAACCCAAATTTTTTAGTAAATGAATGCATCTCTAGAGTTAACATATCTTCGAGAGGAAGTTAAGCACATATCATGAAACACACAGGGAGCGATGGATTATCCAATGCCTAATGATATCCCCCCTAGAGTGAGATGGGGGTGTTTCCAACTCGAGGCCTTTGGCTTTGATATCACTTGTTGGAATCATGATTTCCATTCCACTAAAACACATTGGTGATAGTAAATGAACACATCACTAGAGTTAGTGGATCCTTGAGAGTTGGTTAAGCACATGTTTTGAAACACATGGGGAACATTTTATGGTACAATGCCCAACAAGAACAAATACAACTTACTAGATCTAAATGATATCAGAACGTTAAAGGAATTTCCTGATATCCAGCTTAGTTGGCACTTGCTTGTATCCACTGGTCAAAAAGCACTAAGGTATAACACCTAAGGGCTAAGAGGCAATAAAAGAGATAATATTTGGTATTATATGCAAAATTACATGCTTGCATGACTTGGATTTTGGATTTTTGTCCTAACTAACAGGTGTACAGGTGGTTCCCAATTAGAACACATGTTGTAGATAACATGGCAATGGTGGCCCCCCATACTAGGTACCGAGGTACCAATCATTAGATATTATATAGTATAAACATTGAAAAGGAAAGGCCAGTATTTGATATGATGTGGTAGAGATGTGATGTGGCTCAATGTGGACATTAAGTACTAGAGCTAATGACACGGCTATAACAACAAGTGACACATGGCAGAAAAAAATAAAGATTTTGGCCCGCCAATAGGGATTTGGAAAGTAAAACATGGTAGTGTTAAATGATAACACGTGGCAGATGACATGGAAAATGGACCATGTTGCAGATAGTGATTGTTCCACAGTGGATTGATATGGTAGACCTAGAGGTTTGGGGACTCGTGTAAGGACCAACCTCAACAAGGTTTTCCCATGTATTTTTTTTTGGTAGCAAGGCTGAAAGGGTGTGGTTGCGGGGCTTAGATGCAAATATCCAAGGGATCAACACTTGGGGGCCACACACCGACTTACTGGGGTATAAAAGTAATGAAATGAAAAAATTATAGAGCCCTATGGTATGGCTTGTTCCAGTATGATGGGGAAAGTGCCATTAATTATGGATGGTTTGTAAAGTTCGTCAAAAGACAACCTATCTACTAAGGTAAAGGAATAGACATATGGTAGAGAAATCTGGTATGGCATGTTCCTATAAAAAAAGGGAAATGACATCAAATTATAGACAAGTTTGAAAATTCCATTAGTTGAAAATATGTCTACGAGGTTCAATTATCATACCAGTACTAGAATGTTTTACATTGATTGGTGTGTTTAGATCAAGGTGACAACATGAGGGCATGGGTGCTTACTGTTGAAATTCCAATACAAGAGAGAATCACTTCACATGATAATTACTTGTGAATATGTTTAGTGTTCTTCTTAGTTTTCTTTATTAGTCATCAAGAAATTACCATTCAGATACAATAAAATAGAGATTATAATGCACAAGAGACAAGACACTAGAGATTAGAGCATAGGTTAGGGAAAAACCAACAAGGGGAAAACACATCAATCCTTTCCTTATAGATTATTTGTCAATAAGAGAAATCCAAGTCAAACTAACCAGTGATCCAAGTGCGAAGTTAGCCCTCCAAACTATACCATGATTTTTTCATAAGATAATCAACCAATCTACCATATGCATGTTCTTAGATGCCTTTGAAACTCATATCATCAGAGGGGAATGTGCCTCTCTTTGAAACTCGCACCATCATAAGAGAATATACCTCTGAAACTCACATTATTACATGAGAATATACTTCTAGAAATTCACATAATTATAAGAGAATACACTTCTGGAATCTCTCGTCATTACAGGAGAATATAGTTCTAGAAACTCGCATCATTACAAAGGAACATACTTATGGAAACTCGCACCATTACATATATTTATGCCATGGGAACTTACATCACAGAGAGAATTTAATCTTCATGTGTTACAAAGAATAGGAGTCTTAGGAACCTTTGTTGATGTATGCTTAGATGTGCCTCAGATATGCTTTAGAAATCTCATTCTTGTGCCTCAGAAAAATTGCTCTTCATACCTCAGAAAGATGTTACGATTTTTTTTTGTCCTTGATGGAGACAAATTGGCTATATTTTAGTTGTTTGTACATGTGAAGGGACACATCTCTTGGGAAAGATGACTTTTCATATGGGGGTTTGACTTGGAAATTTGGAGGGACAAATGACACTTACAAAAATTTGAATTTTCTTCTTTTAGAAGGGGCATGAAGAACATGCTAGAAAATGATAATTATTTGTGTTTTTGTTTTTACATCAAATACATATTGATATAAGTACAATGACAATTATGAAGGCCTAACCTAGTTACACTTTTTCAACACATAATGGTTTAGTTATTGGTTCTAATAGGTTATGAAAATAATCTCGGTATCAATTTATTCGATGTGTTCAAAGGGTAATTTCAATAAATGACCCATACTTCGGATTTACTAGAGTGGTGAGTTAGGACCATGTTCATGCCACATGGTTAATTTCTCTTATGGTTTAGATCCTAGGCGCTAAGATATAATGGTTTTCAATTGATTTAACTAGACTAGCATTGGATAAAGAATATAATGCATGAAAAAGAACATCCACTCGTGCATACATAAGAGAATCTCGGCCTCAACAAACGTGAAGTGAGAGATCAAAGAAATTAAAGGGAAACACCAAATCAAATATGTGATGCATTGTAAAAGAAAAATGAATATAAATATATTAAGAGTGTGGTATATTGTAGTGTGAGAAGAGTGTTGATGTGAAGAAGAGAACCAGACATCGAGAGAATTGCATATAGAGAAATTTAGATTTGAAGAATTTTGTGATGTATTGAGGGGTATTCACAGGTAAAGATAGCAGTAGAGGGAGTCAGAAAAGTGGAATAATTTAGATAAAATTAAAATACCATATAATTACAAATATGTTTTCAAATAATTATAGAAGAGCACAGTGAACAAAAAAAATAAAATTAAAGATCAAAAAGAAAGACGATGACTAAAAATAATTGTTACAAAATAGACTAAATGAGAAATCTAATGGGATTGGTGTCTCCTACAACTTGGTTGTTGAAAATAAAAGGGTATTGGTGTCTCATGTAGGTGGGTGCCTACAAATATTGTAATAGTAGGTTGGTGCCTACACAAATCAATTGATTCAAAGAATTTTTATGATTGTCTCTCTGATGGGTTTCCACATATATCATGTGTTCAATGCTCTCATGTGGTTGATGTATTTTTGTGATTGCGTGATTCAATTGTGTAAAATTGTATTATACTGATTCACCTACCCCCCCTCTCAGTATAATTGTGAATCCAAAAATTGGTATCAGAGTGGGTTCCTTCATAGATAGTAACCATAAGAAGGTAGATCTTAAAGTGACCAATGGTTATTTAGGATGGATCCTTTTCAAAAAGAGAACCACTCTTTAAGGGAATCAATTATGTTTTCTCGAAAGTAAGAATGGTAGCCTATTTTATTTCTCTTGGTTTTATATTTGGCTATATGTTGTGGATCGATACAGAGTTCCAACATCTCCTCTAATATATCCATATGGGAAAAAGGATTTTATAAACAATGCAAAAACAATGAATTCAATTATATGTGGTCTTATCGAATCTAAGTTTGTTAAAGTGGTGTATTGTAAATCTTTCAAGGAGATATGGGATTAATTTCAAAGCAATTATGAAGGAGATGAGAAAGTAAAGAGAAACAAACTTCAAACATGCATAATGTAGTTTGAAAATCTAATCAGATGGAAGAATATGAATATATTGTAGGATTATTTCATCAAGTATATGAAGTTATAAACAATATTATAGGACTTGATGAAAAGGTTGAAGAAGTATCAATTGTTCAAAAAGTGTTTAGATCTCTTCCCATGAGATTCAATGCTAAGATATCATCCATTAAGGAGATGAAAGATCTAAAAAATTTAAAGATGGGTGAACTACATGGAATCCTCATAACATATGAAATGAGGATAAGATAAGAGAATTCAAGAGTCTCCAAGAAAACAAATGAACATCAGGCCCAATATTTCTCTAGCTATGAATCAAATTTAGTGGAAGCTCAATTCATAAGGAAGCTGAAAAGGGGATCTGGAAAGTATAAATGCAAATTACCCTTTAAATGTTTTGATTATTGTAGAATTGGTCATTTTTATTCTAATCTTTCATATACTAAAATATAATATTGCAAAAAAAGAAAGAGAATGCAAGGATAGAAATAGATCTCACAAATATAAGGAGGGAAAGCCTCTCAAGAAGAAAAGATTTTATTCCAAAGAAGATAGTTTCTCATCAGAAGAAAGAAATGAACATACATATGATGAAGAGAAAGAAGAATATCTACTCATGGCCATAGAGACTAAGTATAATAATAAAGATAATTCAAATCCTAAGGAAGAAGTTGTTGAAGGGGAGGTATACCTTGAAGGTGAACTTATTAGTGCTCTAGATGGAATAAATAGTCTTATAAGAAAGATCAAAAGGTTGAAGGAACAATTGCAAAATGTAGAAAAGGAGAATTATAATTATGATAAAGAATCAATCAATCTTCTAAAGGTTCAATCTGAAGAAGCAAAAGTAATTAAAGAAACTCTGATAAATCAACTAAAGGATACAAAAAAGAAGGTTTGAATGACTAGAATATGAGAATGCATCTTTGAGAAAGGAACAATCTCATAAATATGAAAAAGAGATACCCTAATCAAATGAAGAAGCGACCATCCTCCTAAAGAATTATCTCTAAGAAGAAAAATAGAAGTATTATTGCAAACCAACAAACAAAATTGGAGAGAAATTGTGAGAAGCTAGAATTATAAGTTGTATCATTGAGAAAGGAAATATATAAAATAACAAATTAGTTGAATCATAGCCTAAAAGGGATTGAAACATTGAACAACATTCTCAACTACTATAAATATCCCTATATCAAATTAGGGCTAGGGTACAATGAGAACCATGAGATCATCAAAGGAGAATCAAGCACAAAGCCCTTAGAAAAAGAAGAACCTAACAGCTATGCAAATTTTCTCAAAGGACGATCCAACAATACAAGCAGAGGCGTTGACAAAAACAAGAACCAGTTAAGATGAACCCATCAGCTACTCAAGTGATACCAAGAATAGATTAAATAATCAACAAGACAAATAGAAAGGATTTAGCAGAACCATTCCTCCAAGAAGACCCTACACATGTAGATATCAAAACTTACTTTATGGTTATTATTTTTTATAGAAACATGTGTTGTCATAAGAAAATGAATTTCAAAAGAAATGATTTTGTTGGAAGTAGAATAAGAGGATCTTATCCACCTCTTATGAATTTCTATGTAAACAACATATCAAAAAGATCCTATGAAAGTGATGCCAGAGGATAAAAAAAAATTCCACCTCTGTTGAATCACATTAAATGTTATAAATGCACTAATTTTGGACAAAATGAAAATGATTGTAGGAGTGGATTCATAAATCCTCCCGAGCAACGTTTTCCCAAGATCAAACAAGAAGGAAAAACTAGAGATGGAAAAATAAGCAAGAAAAATATGAAGAATGTGGATTTGTGTTATATGCTCACAACCAAGAAGGACATCGGTATATTGATAGTGGGTGCTTAAAGCACATGATAGGGGAAAATAGTATATTTCTCTCTTTAAAGGAAGACAAAGGAGGAAGTGTCACATTTGGAAATAATGCATGAGAAAGAATAATGGGTAAAGGGAGTGTTCTCCTTAACAATGGAAAGGATAAAGCTCAAATTTCCTATATGTTTATGGTCTAAAACTCAATATGTTAAGTGTTAGTCAAATGTGTGACCAAGGTTATGGCCTCATGTTTCATTCTAAGGGATGCGAAATAAGGAAAGTTTGATCTAGAAAAGTGTTGGCATTATGAATTATGTGTTGTCCTTGATGGCAACCTACTTGATGAGTTGTCCTTTTATCAAAAACTACTTAATGATGATGTAAACAAGATGTGTCTACATGTGAAAAAGAATTTGATCAAAGGCATAACAGTTCAGAGGCATAGGAATGACAAAGTTGAAATTTCAAGAAGTATACGCGGGTTCTGTTAAGAAAAGTTGCGTACACATGCAGGTATGAAGAAGCAAAGGCATGTACAGTTTCCACACCATGGTATTCTAAATACCAAGGGTCCTTACCATGGTATTTCCCTGTGGTATTGAGCCCAGTAACGAATGTTTTGATCCCGTCTAAGAAAACCATCAACTGGAGTATGGTTTTGACATGTGGTATTGGATAAGGGCTAAGCTATATAAGGAGATGAAGATCAAAGTGGTAAAGGTGTGCAAGTGATGAATATCTTATGAATAGTTAGATTTGAAGCAAATATGCATGTAATGAACTATTGATGTTTTGCTTGATCTAAAACTAAATATGCACCTGGAGATTTAATGATGGATCAGGTCCAATAGATTTAAGATGACAATCTTGATTATAAGGTGATTTGATCTGTGTTGATAGCATCCTAACACGGATTTTTCTGTTTATATTGAGATCTAGGAATGCCTGAAGTTTTATATTGCAGTGAAGGTTTGATTCTAAAATTCGTACGCAGGTTTTATAGCCTGCAAGACACATACACATGCAGGGTGTGATACAGGTAAATAGCATATATGTAGGTTTGTTTCTTGAAAAAACACATATACACAGGTGTTTGCTTTGAGGAAGTGTGTACAAAAAATAGGGTTTTATGAAAAGGATGTTTGATCATTTTAATTAGTATTGATTTGTTTTTTATGTCTGTCAATGAAGTCTTCTTGATGATTTAGGCTTAAACAATGATGTTTTGATTATGACATAATTTATTGAAGTCTGTTGAAGATACTTGTTGTTTGTGATTGAAGTTCAGTGAAGGTTTTATGGTTGTTTTAGAATGATGCAGTAGATTTGAGTATGATTCAGTATTTATTTCAAAATGACAGTGGTTCAGTTTTCATAAACCAATGATTTGAGATTTACATGCGGGTATGCTTCATGGAAATCATGTACACACCCGGGTTTACTACTGTAAAGTAGCATACATATTTTGACATATGGTTGATCAGGGTTTGTAGTAACAGAATCTAGTTTCTGTGATGTGCAGTATGTTGATTGGTATTCTGGTTACAATGTTCTAACTATTCTGGTTGTTTAAGTTGATTTGGTTGATTCAATGATTGGGTTTCAGTGATTGATTGGTTCTGTTGGTTTAGTGATTGGTTGGTTCAATGGTTGAGTTACAGTGATAAGTTTCAGTTTTCATGATTGGTTTTGGGCTTAAATGTTGGTAGTGGGTCCAGTCTGAAAAATTGATGAAATGTGGCCTACACATTGTGATGTGTTGTAGCAGGTGGATCCAATATGAAAATTTATGAAATGTGGTCCTTGAAGCTATTGAAGGTTGGAGCCTTCAATGAGGGAGTTAGCTGGTAAATCAGACCATGGGGTTGGAGCTCCCTTCCAGTGGGTGCTGGTAAACGAGATCAAGGGGTTGGTGCTCCCTTATAGTGGGTGTTGGAGAATGAGAGAAGGTTGTAGCCTTCTATAGGTGGGTGCCTACGCGCTGCTACGAGTCTGTGCTACTACAAGATTGTAATAATTTTTTATTTATATTAAAAAGAAGATAGAGATGACAACAACAATGGTTTTTTCCCATATTGGGTTTCCACCATAAATCCTGGTGTTCATGTGTGATGGATTATTTTTGTTGTTACTGCACATGGTTACTATATGTTTAATATTTAATGGAGTACTGACACACTGACTTAAGATAAAAAAAAATATGAATTAATTGAAAAAGTAAGTTTACTAGATGTACGCTAGTTGTCTGAATAACAATCACAACATACGCGGGTTGCCTTCAATAAAGTCGTGTACAGAAATATGGATATGAAATTGAAACTTTTAATGATTTGACATTATTGATTCATCCCCCCCCCTCTCTCAGTAATTTTCCCAACAATTGGTATCAGAGCAGGTCCTTCGGCAAAAGCTTGATCGCTCGAAGGAGATTCGTCAAGACAATGGGAAAGAAGCAAAAGAAGAAAGCGACTTAAAGGAAGAAGACAACTCAATGAAAATATGACAGTGACGATTTTATATAATGTGGACTAATATATGGAAGCAAATATTTAGATTCAGAAGCACCCCACTTTATATTGATCAAGAATGAGGATGATGAAGTGAAAGAATTATCAGGTACTGATTTTTTTTCCACTTGTGATCCATTTCCCTGTTCATGTAATATTGAAGATAGTGAATATGATAGTGAATCAACTGAATTGTATCTTATGGGTAAAAGTGAAAGAAATCCAGTGGCCTAGAAGTAGAGGTTAAAAGGTTCACAGATAAAATTAGAGATCAAAAAAATCTATTTAATATAAGGGATTGTACCTACAAAGAAGAGATTGTCAGGTTAAAGACTCAGTTGCAAGTGGGAAACAAAATAAGGAAGAAGTACAAGGAAAAGGAAGATCAATGTCAAAGGTTGTAGGATGAAGTAACATCATTAACAAATCAAGTAAATGAAAAAGATACAACAACCAAGGAACTTAAAGAAAGAACTAGTTATTGTGAAGGACTTGAAGCATAAATAATTTCTCTCAAATCCGATCTTGCAAATTCTAACGAACGATATGAGGAGACTGTTCAAGTATTCAAAGAAAAATGAAACAACTTTAATAAAGAAATCATTGAGTTAAGAACTTAATTGGAAAAGACTAGAAGTGAAAAAGAGGTTGAGGTAATTATTCTAGAAGGTAAGTTAGCCGAAAAGGATAAGTAATTAAGATTTCAAGATAGCTCAAATATATTAGACAATATCCTTAGAAATCAAAGGTCTCCCTCCATCAAATTTTGTCTTGGATTTGTTGAAAATGAAAATCGGGAATCTAGCTCACAAGCTTGTGCAAAAAATCATAAAGCTATCAAAGCAAATTCTAAAAAACCAGATAAAGAAGTGAACAATTAATTAATCCAACAGCGAAAGAAAGAAAAATTTCGAAGGAAATCATATTCTCCCAATGATAGAAGCAACAACCACAAAAAAGTTGAATGTTTTATTTGTCATAAATTTGGACATGTTGCAGCCAACTGCATAAGCATAATATTTCGATCTCAAGCAAAAAGCCACTTCACAACAAGATCAGCTCCTAGACATAAAGGATGGTTTTATGGGTTTTGTTTTTCGTGTGACTCATTTGGACATAAGGCCACTGATGGTAGGTCTAGTATGCAGAACAGAACCAGGAGATGGGATAAGTTCTAGCACAAGGGTAAAAAGTGCAAACAAATTTGGAGGAGGAAGGAACATCAGTTAGAAACATAGGGAAGATTGACCCTACTGAAATCCATTGTTTTAAAATCTTACGTCTCACAGTGATTGCTGAAGAGATGTGAGGTACATGACCTCATGAGAACATAACATGATTATTAGGTCCTCAAGATCAATGGTGTATAATCTCAGGGGGAGAAATACATGTTTTTTCTTGATGATGTTTCCCATGATTGTTTAATATTCATGTTGCTTATATTACTGACAGAGTATCTAGTGTAGTAACAATGAACAGGTACAGATGGAAAAGGATCAGAAGGAGATGAAGGTGTGAAACTTTAGTATTTTACTTTATGTATGCAGATCCTATGAAGACAAGTTGCGTGTATACAGGAGTTCTGATATGAATAGTCACCTATATTTTTCTTTAATGAGGAAATTGTGGGACAAACTTAGGAAAAGGCTTTGATAGACTCCAGACAATTATTATTTGGATTTCATGATTCTGATGGTTGATGGTTACATTATTTTGATGCTATTTGAAAGTGCTTTTGGCTTGTATAAGTTTTTGATGGATAGATGGATAACCGATTGAAGAACATACTTTGATGTCCTAATTGATGGATGAGTTGATGTGATCAGATTTAGCAATGATCAGTTGGCACAGGTTCAGGGGGAGAATTTTCTATGCTTCTAATAATGCATTGTTGGAATTATATTTTCTTTAGAAGTCCTTGGTACATAATGATGCTTATCAACGGTGATGATGCTTATTTTGTTGAAGTGTTTAAATGATGCATCATGTTATGCTACATAAGTTGCCTGTGATGAAATCATGGATGATACTTATATATTTCTTTAGCCACATAGTTGTTATGATACTACTGATCAGATTTATGGATGATTATTTTGATGATACATATGGTACATATGTTATGTTGGTTACATGGTGATATTCATAAATTCAAGGAGATAAACAAAGCTTGATTATACAACCTCATTGTTTGATGAGTGTCGCTCATTAATTTTATGTTGTTGTCATGCATGATGTGCATATGGTGCAGTTATGGATGATGATACCTATGGTGATTGACTCTAACATGTACATTATAAGCTGAACATGGTATATTATTTGAGGATTGTTGCTTTTGATGGTATCAAGGAGACAAGTTACTAACAAAGTTTTACAAATGATGGTGATCTCATAGTTTGATTTTCTTATTGATGAGAAGCTAGATACATACCCCTATCTCTATGATGGATGAATTACAGATAGGGAGCTTATGAATGATTACTTAAGTTGCATGTTGGTGTGATAGTTCTTCTTGCATGAAGAAAATGAGCTAAGAGAATGGTGTTACTGTAGGTTTCATGAAGACATAGCATACTTAGTCTCATATTGATGATGTTAAGGAATGATGATACTTGTCCCTATCTTACTTTATGATGACATGCTTGTTTCTCACATATGTTAATTGATGCATGAGTTGCTAAATCATGGTTGATTCTCATCAGGTGTGGGATGTTATAAAAATCCCTAGTAATGATACAAGTTTTGGGGCTTGTTGTGGAAAGAAAATGCAGTTCTTGTTATAATTATTTAATGATGATGTTGTTTTCATGGATGGTGACTATGGTGCTTACACATGTACATGATATGATGTGAATGGTTTTGTGAAGATATGGTTATTACTGCTTGGAGACATGGAATATGCTTAGCTGATGCATGAAAAGCATGATTTGATGAACATGTATTAAGGATTTTTCTACTAAGGGAAACAAGAAAGTTGGCCTTGATGAGGTTAAGAAGATGAGTTGATAGCAATTATCTATGTTGCATACTTGGTCACAGGTGGATGATATTAAAACTACATTATCTTATCTTGCGAATTGGTGATGGAAATGTACATGTTGTTGTTTCTGGTGTTGCCGACAGATGCTTATGGTGCACATCATATATGGTGTATAGTTGCTGATGACTATCATGGTCTTATTGATGACTTTGGTCTTGGTTATACATGTCATATATTTCGTTTGATGTAAAGGTCATGTAAAGACATGTGATGTAATAATTGTAAAATTTAGTCATGTGTGGACAATTGTCGTCAAGTATTTTTGGGCATGTGATGTAATTTGTAACCCCACTGTGATTGGGTGATTGATATAAGTTTGAGTCCTTGGTGATAGGAAAAATTATATGAAGCATAGAGTCATGTACTTCATTGTACAAAATTCAAAAATTTTAGCATGTGCTCAGGGGGAGCATGGCCATTGTTCAAACTAAGCATTTCAGATCTACGGAAGCCTTCATTTAGCATTAGTCGGCCCTTTGCCCTTGATGTCAAAGGGGAGAGTAACTTGGTGTTTTAAAAGCTTGGTGCTTGGATTGATGTGTTTTACAAGTATCTACAGGTTGTGGTGGCCAAATACCAAAGTGGTTTCCATCAAGTCCAAAGGGGGAGATTGTTGGCATTATGAATTATGTGTTGTCCTTGATGGAAACCTACTTGATGATTTTTCCTTTTATGGAAACCTACTTTATGAAGATGTAAACAAGATGTGTTTACATGTGACAGAGAATTTGATCAAAGTCATAACAGTTCAGAGGTAGAGGAATGGAAAAGTTGCAATTTCAAGAAGTATACGCGGGTTCTGTTACGCAAAGTTGCGTACACACGTGGGTATAAAGAAGCAAAGGCGCGTACAGTTTCTGCACCATGGTATTCTAAATACCAAGGGTCCTTACCATGGTATTGTCCTGTGGTATTGAGCCTAGTAACAAATGTTTTGATCCCATCTAATAAAACCATTAGCTGGAGTATGGTTTTGACTTGTGGTATTGGATAAGGGCTAAGCTATAAAAGGAGATGAAGATCAAAGTGGTGAAGGTGTGCAAGTGATGGATATCTTATGAATAGTTAGATCTAAAGAAAATATACATGTAATGTACTATTGATGTTTTTCTTGATTTAAAACTAAGTATACACCCGAGAATTTGATGATGGATCAGATCCAATAGATTTGAGATGACAATATTGATTATGAAGTGTTTTGATCTGTGTTGATAGCGTCTTAATGCATGATTTTTCTATGTATGTCAAGATCTGGGTATGTCTGAAGTTTTGTATTGCAACGAAGGTTTGATTCTAAAATTTCAGTATGTACGGAGGTTTAATAGCATGCAAGGCGCGTACACACACACGGGGTGTGATATTGTTAAGTCGCATATACCTGGTTTGTTTCCTAAAAAAACGTGTATATATGCAGGTTTTCTTTGAGGAAAGAAGTTACAAAAAGTAGGGTTTTGATGAAAAGGATGTTTGATCAGTTTAATCAGTCTTGATATGTTTCTATTGTCTGTCAATGAAGTATTCTTGATGATTTGGGATTAAACAATGATGTTTGATTATGACATAACTGATTGAAGTATGTTGAAGATACTTTTTGTTTATGATTGAAGTTCAGTGAAGGTTTTGTGGTTGTTTTAGAATGATGTAGTAGATCTGAGTATGATTTAGTATTTATTTCAAAATGACAATGGTTGTGTTTTTAGAAATTAGTGATTTGATATCTATACGCGGGTATGCTTCATGGAAAGCATGTACACGTGAGTTTTCTACTGTAAATTAAGGTACATATTTTGACATATGGTTGACCAGGGTTTGCAGTAATAGAATCTTGTTTCCGTGATGTGAAGTATGTTGATTGGTATTCTGGTTATAGTTTTTTGACTGTTCTGGTTGTTTAAGCTGAATCAATTGATTCAGTGATTGGGTTTCAATGATTGTTTGGTTCTATTGGTTTAGTGATTGGTTGGTTCAATGGTTGACATACAGTGATAAGTTTTAGTTTTGATGATTGGTTTTGGGCTTAAATGTTGGTAGTGGGTCCAGTCTGAAAATTTTATGAAACGTGGCCTACAAGTTGTGATGTGTTGTAGCAGGTGGATCCAGTATGAAAATTTATGAAACATGGTCCCTGAAGGTGTTGAAGGTTGGAGCCTTCAATGAGGGAGTTGAAGCTTCCTTCCAGTGGTAGCTGGTAAATCAGACCAGGGGGTTGAAGCTCCCTTCCGGTGGGTGCCGGTAAACGAGATCAGATGGTTGGTGCTCCCTTCTAGTGGGTGTTGGAGAATGAGCGAAGGTTGTAGCATTATGTAGGTGAGTGCCTGCGTGCTGGTTTGAGTCTTTGCCAGTACAAGTTTGTAAGAATTTTTTCCTTATATTAAAAAGAAGGCAAAGACGACAACAACGGTGGTTTTTTCCCACATTGGGTTTCCACATTAAATATTGATGTTCATGTGTGTTTCTTATGTGTGATGGCTTATTTTTTACCTACTGCACATGGTTACTATTTGTTTAATATTTAATTAAGTAATGACACAATGGCTTAAGATAAACATAAGACGAATTAATTGAAAAAGTAAGTTTACTAGATGTACGCTATTTGTCTGAATGATAGTTGCTTACATACTCAGGTTTCCTTCAATAAAGTCGCATACAAAAATATGGATATGAAATTAAAAAATTTAATGATTTGAAAATACTAATTCACACCCCCCCCCACCCTCTCAGTATTTTTCCCAACAAAAATTAATAGAAAAATAAAATTAAATTAAGAGCCCTAGTAATGTGTATGTTCTTGATGGATTTAGAGAAAAGTGGAAGAAATTTGGTTATGGCACAGATGAATGGGGCATATCAACTTTCATAGTTTGGTAAAAATCAGCAAAATAGAATTAGTAAGAGGTAAGTCTAAAATACCAAAACAGAGTGATTCCATTTGCAAACCATGTCAGTATGGGAAGCAGACAAGGGCCTATTTTAGGGAAAAACAATATTCATAAAATATTCCATTGGAGCTAGTTCATACATATGTTAGTGGTCCTAAAAGAACCTAAACTTTAAGCAGTAAAAAATATTTTATGCATTTTATTGATGATTATGCAAGGGAAACATGGGTCACCTCGCTCGAGGAAAATTCAGAAGCTTTTAGAAAGTTCAAAATATTCAAAGCTCAAGTTGAAAATGAAATGGATCTAAGATAAAGTGCTTTAGATTTGATAGAGGAGGAGAGTTTACCTCAGATGAATTCAATGAATTCTATGAAAAGCATGGAATTAGAAGACAATTTTCAATAGCAAGGACTCCTCAACAGAATGGGGTTGTTGAAATAAAGAATAGAATAGTGCAAGAAATGGAAAGAGTTATACTAGATGGAGTAAAGGATCTAAACACTTTTTGGGGAGAAGCATTTCAAACAATAATTTACATAATAAATAGAGCTCAACTCAAAGTAAATAGTAATAAGACTCCTTTTGAGTTGTGGAAAGGTAAACCTGTATTAGTGAAGCATCTAAAAGTTTTTGGAAGGAAGTATTATATCAAAATAAATGAAGACAACTTGGGAAAGTTTTACCCCAAAGCTTATGAATGAATCTTTCTTGGTTACTCATCCAAGAAAAAAAGGATACAATCATTGCAACAAAATACTAAGTAAGATATTGGAAAGCATTGATGTAAGGATAGATAAAGAATTTCCACAAATAGGAAAGCAACAAAGTGATGAATAATTAAATGAGACAACAAGCATAGAACTAGAAAATGAAGAATAATAAGGGAAAGATGAAAGAGGAGAAGATGACACCTCAACAACACAAAACCTCTTCATGGTATGTATAAAAATTTCACCCTGAAAATCAAATACTTGGTAATAAAGAATCAAGAGTTCAGACCAAAAGAAGATTAATCTACACACCCAGACAATCAAATCTCGCAATGTTGTCCAAAATAGAACCCAAATGTTTTTCCCAAGCTAGTGAAGATAAGAATTGGATCAATGTTATGGAAGAAGAAATAAACCAAATAGAGAAAAATGAAACATGGGAACTTGTGCCTAGAACAAAAGGAAAAAATTAATTACCATCAAGTGGGTCTTCATAAGAAAATTAAATGAAGATGGACAAGTAGTGAGTAATAAATCTAGACTAGGTTGTAAAGGATATGCACAAGTAGAAGGTGTTGATTTTGAAGAAACTTTTTTCATGTAGCCAGACTTGAAGTGGTCATAATTTTTTTAGCATTTGCATGTTTAAGAAAATTTAAAGTATATAAAATGGATGTCAAGTAAGCATTCTTGAATGGTGACTTACAAGAAGAGTTTTATATTGAATAACCATAGGTATTTCAGCCATTAAAACATACAAACTAAGTATGTCGACTAAATGGAGCTCTCTATGGGTTAAAGAAATCTCCCAAGGCTTCGTATTCGAGGCTTTATAGATATCTACAATCATAATTCAAAAGGGGCACAACAAATAGTAATATCTATATTAAAATTGACAATGATAATTTATTAATCATTGTTGTATATGTGGATGATATCATTTTTTGAAGTGATGTTGATCAAATGTGTCAAAATTTTGTAGTAGAAATGCAAAATGATTTTGATATGACCATGCCGGGAGAACTATCATTCTTCCTAGGATTTCAAGTTTCTCAATAAGATAAAGGTATATTCATCTCTCAAACTAAATATTTAAAGGAAATGCTAAAGAAACTTGGCATGGAAAATTGTGCACCTGACAAAACTCATATGGTCACATGATGAATGTTGAGAAAAGATGATGAATATCATGATGCAAATCAAACTATGTATAGGTAAATAATTGGAAGCTTGTTATATTTAACAACCTCAATCCCTAATATGATATAAGTTGTAGTATTGGTTAGAAGATTCCAATCTACCCCAAAGGAGACCCATGTGCATGCAGTAAAAAATATATTTAGATACCTAAAGGGAACTATTGATTTTGAATTATGGTACTCAAGGAGAAAATATTTCACTTTAAAAACATACACAAATGCAGATTAGGTAGGTAGGTAGTGTTGATGATAACAAATGCACAATTGGAGCAAAATTACTCATGGGAAATTATTTAATATCATGGATAAGTAAAAAATATGCCTCAATCTCTTTGTCTACAACTGAAGTAGAGCATATTGCAGTAGTGGCATGTTGCACTCAAGTCCTCTGGATGAAACAAACTCTAAAATACATCAAGATAGAATATGATCACCCTATTTCAATCATGTGTGATAATATAAGTGAAATTAATATTTTCAAGAATCATGCTATGCATTCCAAGACAATGCACATTCCTATAAAATATCATTTTCTTAGAGAATAGGTAGTAGATCAAAATTTTAGATTGGAATATATTGCTACTAAATAACAAATTGCAGATATATTTACCAAACCTCTTCCCAGAGAGACATTTAAATAACTAATATAGAGGATTGGAGACTGGAGTGATTTTTCTCTAATCTCATTAATTTAGTAAGTATGAGAATTAACATCTCTTCAAACCATGTCAAGAATATGGAAACTTTAGAAAGTGATTTGTGGGAGAAGAACAATGGAAAGGAAAATTTTCAGAATATACACCATTAGCTTAGGGGGAATTGTTTCCTACTCATGTTATTTTAAAAGGGGGAGAGATGATCATAAGAAAAAGCATCAATTCAGAAGGAGCTGAGAATCATATATGTAGATGAGGAGACGAGAAATTTCATGATGTATTTCTCATTGATGTCACAGGGGGAGTCAAGGTGTAATTGAAGGAACTTCAGACAAAGTAGACTTGCAAACATAGTGAAGTATAATAGATCAAGTGGAGAATTGTTAATAGTCCTATAGGTGCAGTTAGAAGTAGAAACCTCTCATACAATTGGGGGGAATTCCATATAAGTTGGAGACATATTCCTTTCCCTTGATGTTAAAAAGGAATAAATTGTAGGTTGGTGGAGATATTGCAAATTAGCAGGATTGCAGATTGGATTGTAGATTGGTAGGATTGTAGATAGGAAGAATTTCTCAAATTCATTGGGTTCATCAATAATAAAGGGGATAATTGTTGACCATTTTGTTGTCATTGATGTTAATGTCAGGGAGAGTCATCAATGTATATATGACCAAGTTTTACCATGCCCCAACATGCTCATTGCTTAACTAATTGAGGAGTTTGATATGTTTCTTAGGCGGTAACCTCTAGGATGTGTGGAATCCATCTAGGCATATCAAGAGGTCCATAGTTGTTTTTGGAAACCACCTTTGGCCCCCTAGATATTCTACCAAGACAAGGATAAAATACATCTTTATGGATCCAAATAATATTGAAAATATAAAACTCACATAATTCCTGATGTCCAACTTAGTTGGAACCTGGTCAAAACCCCCAATCATGAAGCACTAAGCTATAAAATGTAAGGGCTAAGAACCAGTAAAGGAGATAATATCTAATATACATAAAGTTACATGCTTACTAAATGAACCAAATTTCAATTTTTCTATCTTGGCTAACAAGTGTATAGGTGGTGCCTTGTCAGCACACATGTGGATGATGACATGGTAATGGTGGCCACCCATACCAGGGCAACTATGTACCGAGAACTATATTTTATATAATGTAAACTTTGAAAAGGAAAGGTTAGTATCTGATATGACATGGCCCAATGTGGACAAAACGTAGTAGATTTGATGACACGTGGCAAGTAAAAATGAAATTTTTAGCCAACTAATAGGGCCTTCGTAAGTGACACATGGTATATTTAGAGGGTGACATGTGGTAGATGACATGGAATATGGACCATTTGGTAGACAATGATTGGTCCATAGTGGATTTATGTGGCATACTGATCCAAGAGGATCCTGGAGGATTGATCCAAGTGGATCTTCAAAAAGTACTAGTGGCATGGTAAAAGGCTCAAAATTCAAAGTGGCAAAATCTGGATAAACTTAGCATCGGATATAAGTGCTCATCATCTTGATTCCAACAGTGTGAATGACACTCAAATCCGAGTTCATATGAAGAAGTTAGAGTAAGTCAAATTGTATGTTTAACTTGTCCAGGTGGTAGGAGGAGTGAAGTGGTAGACACTCTTAGCGAATGGGGAAGTGAAAAGTGGCAGGTTGCCATTGGTTTCGCATTTCACTTATTGCAGAAAAAGAGGTCGCGGGTCAAGTAGAATCGGCCCCTACAGGATCCCGGCTGCGATTGCAATATCACATATTGCAGGTCAGAGGAGTAACGAGTACTTAAGAATCGGCCCTCGGTGAAGCCAAGGTGCAATGCAATATAATTGTGATCACATATCGCACAAGTACCACACCGATAGACGTGTTATTGATGGACTCTGCTGATTACGATTTGCGGGGAGGATCTAGATGCGATATTTTATAAACTACATTATATTATCCTAGCGGGTCCGCGATCATCACAGAGCGTGGGTTTTCCGTCGATTGCGATTGTGATGGGGTCCCTTGGATGCGATATGTTATATATCATGTTTAATATTCCTGACGGGCCTGCTGTATCACAAAGTGCCTTTTGTTTGGGCCTGGGGTTGTCCATCAATGGTTGGAAACATCGATAGTCTTGTCACCAGTTTAAATGCACAGTTAAAAGAAATTTTCCATGGTTGTAAGGGTTGTTGCCACATACTATTCAGGGGCCCGAGAACCTCTATGGAATACGCGCACTCGCTTAACTTGGTCTATTGTTTGAACTACCCGGGTATTGAGGGATTGCTGCCATGCTTATAAAAAGGCCATTTTCATGTCGGGAGAAGGTAGAGAGGATCAGCAAAATAGTTTTGAAGTATTGTACAACATACCCTAACCTTGGTAGTAGGCCGGGACCTCGTGTTGCAGCACGGAGGTTCCAAGAGGTTGTAGAACGCCCAGTTATCCAAATTAGGTGTTTGGATAGGCGATTTTGCACGATTTTTCACTAGGAGTTCAGTGGTTATGTCTGTTTCTAAAGTTGGGCTGTCTATTCTTTGTCCATCTTCCATATTAGAGGTATAAGGATTGTAAGTAATGTTTCTTGTACTTTTATCTCTTTTTATGCCACTTAGTGAATGAAGGCCTCCCCACTATTGAGTAGGTCTCGGAGACGTAGTCCAAATTGAATGAACTCCGTAATCAAATCATTGTGTCATGATTTTTTTGTGTTCTTTTGATTATTTCCACATTGTTTATGTGCTTTTAAGTTCCATGGTTAATTAACTCTGCTATATGTAATTTCGATGCATCTATAAGTAAAAGATCTTGGATCACATACCTAGAGGTCTGGAGACTTGTGCTAGGATGGGGCTTCACAAGGTTTTCCCATATATTTATTTTTGGTTAGAAAGGTCAAAATGGCATGGTTGAAATCCTTAGTCATAACAAGCCAAGGGCTCAACCCTTGTGGGTCCCGCACTATCATATTTGGGTTTCAGAGTAATGAAATGAGAAAATTCTATAGACCTCTAATATAGTGTGTTCCAGTATGACAAGGAAAGTGCCATCAATTATGGATGGTTTGTAAACTCCACTAGAAGGTGATCTATCTACCAGTGTACTAGAATGGACAAATTCTAGAGCACTTTGGTAAGGTGTGTTACTATATAATGTGGAAAATGTCATCAAATTACAAACAAGTTTGAAATGCCCATTAGTTGACAATTTTTCTATCGGGTTTGTTATCATACCAACACCGTAACATTGTAAATTGGTTTTTGTTTAGAACAAGGTCATGTCATGGATTCTTAATGGTTTAAAACTTGGTTCTAAAGGGTTATGAAAATAATCTAGGTATCCATGTATTTGGTGTGTTCTGTTGTAACATATCTAGAGTTGATAAGTTAGTATATTAGAATTATGAAATTAGGAAATGTTAAGGTAGGATGTGGATGCAAAAGAAAAATATTGGTTTTAAAAATGTTAGGAAAAATTGATTATGATAGTCATACGCATCAATAAAATGTTAGGTGTTAGTTGCTTTAAACAAAGAAGGCAGAATAAAATGTTAGGTAAGCTAAAATAAAAAGAAGCTTCAATTAAAAGTTTTTGGAATACATAAGGTTGCTAGCTCAAATGCACCATCATCATGCTGATCCTATGCCATATGTAAAAAAGAATCATTAAAGGAGGTCATGTTCCCATTCTTACACTAAAAATCCCCTTCCAACATTATAATCTCCTATACATTCGTTTCCCTAATTCCCTTCTTCATTACACACTCCCCTCATAGTTTTATCCTAAGTTCTATTTCCCAATAATTTATTCCCAACACATTATGTTTCACTCCCTACCTCCCTACCATATAACTTTCCTAAGTTATACTTCCGACATATTATTGTTTACCTCATATATCCCGTTATATGAACATTGGAATAAAAGTTTTAATGTGGCTTCGGGTCCTGCCATTAAAAGCTAACTAGTTTACTACTCATCCCAGACCGATTAAACTGATCCACCACCCCATATATGATTTCAGACCCCCCTCCATCAAAACCGTAAACAACCTTACCCCCCCTCCCGAAGGCCATTTCTCAAAAACAACTTACCATTGACCGTTATCTACTCTGCCATCCCACCACTGCCACGTACCTTCTCATCAACGAATAAAATCATCTCCCTCCATATTCCCATTACTCATTTATTACAATTGCCTGTTAACCCCGAGCCATTAATGATTGAAAATAAGTTTATTATAAACCCATTTCAAACCCTCTGCAAACTTCCTGTTTTCATAGTACAGTCTACAGAGTCAGAATTGCTATCAATTTTCGATCATAGGTACTCCATTGATTCAGAAAGCTACACCGCCTGTCCGAGCGCATCTGAATTCACAAGTACAGTTCCCCTTTTCATATATTGGTTAGAAATCTTCTTTCCATTATAAAACTCAATTCTTCTGTTATAGTTTAAAATCCACTGTCAAATTTCTGTCAGTATGCCTCTTAAACAGAAGAAACCACAGGAAGATGTTAACCCTCTTATTTTCCCCTCTGTTGACATTTACCATATTCCTTTAGCCGATAGAGACTATATGATTCACAAAACCAATTGTGAGATTGATCTTTTTTAATTATATTGTTGGTTAGAAGATAAATATGTCAACCAAACTGATGAACTTAAACTATGGAAATCAAACCTCCCCTATTACATCTTTCCTCTCACCTTCAGTGCCCCAGAATTTATCAGAAAGTGTCAAGCTTCTTATCTCCCAGATCAGAGAGCCATTGTCAACCCTTAGGGCCAAATTCTGTTTACCATAACCCTTGAATCTATTGACCAGATGATGCAAGCTCCAACTATCAAAGATAGCACTCCATTTTCTCATGAAGCCTTGGTTGGATTATATCAAAAACAAGATTTTACCAAGAGAATTGAAACCCTAGAATTATTCCTTTCAAAAGATGCCCCTATGCCTAAAAATAATCCTCCTTATCCTTCATCCATGTTCCCAGAAAGAGTCAGGCAAATGATCACTTTGATTTCTTATTTACTTGGCTATTACTTTGATGAATGGGTCAATGATGTGATTATTGGATTCTTGTCAATCTTTTCTAATGACGCCCAACCCACCATTGTGTTTAATTTTAGTCAGTTTTTAGTAGAATCTATCCACCAATAGTTTGTTAACTTTTGTACTCAAGAGGTTTTTAAATATACTTCTGGTTTGATCTATATGTTCATATACTTCTAAGGAGATCATCTAAATTTGTCTTTGTATAAGTTAGATGATAAAGGAGAACAACAATCAATAATATTTTGGACTACCATGGTTAGGAAAGAGAAAAATGAATATTGATTTAAACAATTCATAGACATGTTTGTTCATCCTGCCATGAGTCTTTTGAGTGACACTATTGAGAGTAGGATAAGTGAAGAAATTCAGAAAAATTTGCAACTTACACAACAGGTACAAACTGGAGATTGGTATCTCTATGAGAATTACACTGAGATTATAATTTTTGGTTGTGAACTACCACCTTTCAAGTTGCCCAAATACCTCCCAATGAAGATTTTTGCACTTGAATATATCAGACAAATGATAAACATGGACTAGATTCAATTTACATCTACCAAAAAGAAATCACAATTTAGAATAAAGACTCAGGTTGGTCGGTTTATTTGTAATAGCAGGGTAGCCGGAGAAGAGGTAGAGAAGATATTGAAAACCATGAATTTTGATTTGAGTTTTACTTGGTCTTATGACCCTTTAGGAATCATTTCTAAGTTAAGGGTGGACACCAAATATACACCTTACTTTCATACAGCAAGGCCAGGGATTGAACAATATAAAAATAAAAAAGAATGGCTACCAAATACTCTACAGGAATTAGAGGAGCAACAAGTCTCTACTTCTTCGGTGAATACACCTTCCCTGCAAGAAGAAAAGACAGGAAAGAGAAACAGAGAAGAGGTGTCTCCCATGGAAACTGACATTATCAACTCAGGTTTCAAACTTATATATAGAAAAAAGGCAAAACTTAGTTCAAGGCTAAACTTCACCAAAGATTCACAATAGCAACAGCCTAGCACTTCAAAGGAAATCCCTGCAACTATATTAGGAGAGGAGCAATCAACAGATCCTCTTGATTCTTTGGAACCTTCTCAATTTTAGCAGAAGTAGATCATACAGAAAGAGGCATATTCATCAAGCGAGCCTAATAAAAGCACAATGGAAATCTACAAAGAAATCAAGATAAATAATGAAGCTTTAAAGATCCATGTCTATAATCAATTTTGGAAATAGACATCTAGCACACAGAGCAGATTGTTAACTACCTTTGATTTAGAGAAAGGAAGAATGCACATGGAATTTCTCCAAGCTCAAGTCCCTCAGCCTAAAGGAGAGGCAGATTACAATAAATCCACCCTTGAGTTTGATATTAAGGATGTGCATTTAATTGATTAGATGGAAATGCACAAACCGACAAGAGAGATGATATTTTCCTCTGCTATTAATACTGCCATGACATTATCTATATTACAGGCTACAGTTGCCACCATTCGATCACAGCTTGACATGGAAAGGATTTCTTCTCATGCCAAAGACTCTAGGATTAAAACACTAGAAGACCTGGTAATTAGATTGGGTTATGAGCCTGCAAATGTTAAAGCTACAGAGGAATTAATCAAAAAGAAGAATGAACATATTGCTGCACTCACGAAACAACTCAAACTCCCAGCAACTTAATACCCTTTGGCTAAGGAAATAAGTGAGACAGAGAACCATAAAGAAGATATGATTAATATCATTATTTAACAAAATTCACAGATAAAGAAGATGGAAGTTTAGATAGAAAGAATTATTGATGAAACTAAGAAATCAGTTGTTCCTATACAAGCACTTCCAATCAATAATATGCCTTCATCCAAACCTACCACAAGCACTCAAGGAGATGCTAACGAACTGGCCCAAGTAGTTCAGAAGATGTCACTTCAATATGAAGAAATTCAAAAGTTGGAGGAAAAGGTAAAGCAACTATAAGACATTAAAAGTAGGTCTGACACCAATCATTCAATAGAACTCCAGAGAACCCAAACTCCAATAGAGAATTGGAAGAAGTCAGGAAATGAAAATGCCATTGGTACTCCCCTTGCTTAGGTTAAAGAAATCATTTGGAACAACATCATCAATGCAATGAAACAAATTTGGCCTTGCATCCAGATTATGTTTGAAAAAAGAGGACTGGTAGAAAAAAGCCAACAAAGCTATTTCTGAAATAAATGATCAGTTAGGAACAATGCCTGCAACATCAAACAAAATCATTAAGTTTCTAAATTCCAAGGATAAATATGAGCGAGAAGAATTGGGAGTGGAAGGCAGAACATAAACAATCCTTGAAATAAAAAAGGTTCTTACTAAGAAGAACTTAGTAACACAGTTAGAAGAAAAATGCCATATTATGGAATTTGGCATTAACAGATTTCTGTCAAGAATTGAAACATTAATTAATAAAGGATTTCCTTCTATTTTTGTGTTGAATGACAAGCTGATGGACAAAATAGATTTATTTCAAAGATTACAGGAAAAGATGAAAACTTTAATTGTTGCATCATCTTCAATGAAAGGATCAATCACTGGCAGAGATTTGTATGAAGCAGTTGGGAATATTTGTTTTATTCAAAATGAAATTCAACGTGTTTTTCCAGTAAAGCCTACCTTTACTAAATACACTGAGGTAGATGAAATCTACCGAAATGCTATAAAGGTAACAATTCCAAATTTAGAGTGTTGGGAGAAATTGGAAGAATATCAAAAGGAGTAAAGCCTGCCAGCACATCACTCCAACACAACAGTCAGTTGCCAGCATATCCACAAAGAAGGGTGACTCAGCAACAGATTCCAGCAGAACAGGGCTAGAACACAGATGCATTCTTCCTAGATCAAATCCTTCAATTCTTTTTTAATTTTAGATATTTTAGCATGCCTATTCAATAAGGTATTATTTGTAAAACTCCTCTTTTTGTATAAATACCTCATTTTGATAAAGAATCAGGGATTGCACATTGGAATTAGTTTTTGAACATAATTGTACTAAGTTGGAGCTTTTTTGAATATCAATAAAGGATTCTGAGTTATCTACACATGGCTTGTCTTCTAGTGAGTTCTTCTTTGTGTTTGTCATAATTGTTTCTTCATATAATTTATCTTATACACAGTTATCCAATTAAAAATATTAATTGAGTATTAATTTCGTTTTTAATTCATTGCGAATTATAATTTAATTAAGAGAATAAGTTACAGATTTGTTTGCTTCTATTACTTCCTCTTGAATGTTAAATTGCATTAGGTTTCTGTTATAATTTGGTTGTATTATGTTGATCATTGAAACACAATTTTAATGATTTCTTCTTGTAAATGTTTAAGTATTCTGTCTGAGTAAATGATCATTTACATTTCCTTTTTCTTCTAAAAATCATCACACATCAACTTTAAATTAATATGTGCAAATAAAAAATAGCCCTTCATTATATTTAATATTTTTCTAAGTTATAGAAACACCTGTTTTAATCAACTGTTCTCTGGTCATCCACAAAATTAAAAACCCCAAAATATTCCAGATGCTTTGGCATAACCAACTGACCTAGGGTTATCTCAAAGGACAACATTAGATTGGCGTCGTTGCCAGGGAAATGAAATTTTCTCTGGGACAACAAAATTCCTATTTCCTTTAAGGTGAATAAAGGTCAGGTCATTGATCAAAATCTTTCACCTAGCAACTCGACTATATCAAACTAGCACCTTCTAAGCACACTAGATCCCATTCTGAATCTGACACAGTTAGTCCTCTATCAGATCCAGAAAGACTTGTGAGAAAGGCCAATTCTAGGAGAAGACATAAACCATCTTCTTCTACTTCAGCCTTGCAGTCTGAAGACATATTACAATTTGATCCCTATAATAACATTCCATCCAATCCAGAGTACAATCACCTATCTCCTAGGGTTGATGAACTTTTGGATAGAGGAGTTAATTTAAAATCAGCTTTCCTTATTCATTCACTTGAATCTCATCTAGAACCCCCACTTCCACCGGGATCACCTAAATATGAGTCTTATCTAGGTGTTCATCTACCTGAATACAAACCTACAATATTTATATCCCCCACCACTTATTCATTTAATTCCACCTCTAAACCACTAGAATCTTCTGCTTCTAAGCAACTTGAAGAATCCTCTGATATATATTCAAATCCACTCTTTGAAACTGAAGAGGATATTCATTCTCAGGTTCACAAGTTGGTGATTAAAACTCCTTTAAAATAATTCAAAGAGTCTCCACCTTCTTTATCTCCTCCTAATTCACCTCCACATAGTAGTTGACCCCCTCTATCATCACCTAGATCTTCATCATCATTATCATTATCATCCACTCATACACCACATACTCCTCCTGCTATTATGGATTTTTAGCCTATTGTGCAGGCAAGATATGCTGCATTAGTCCTTCCTCAGAAATTGGGTAGCTTTCCTAATGGTTACCTTAAACATTTACCCAGATTCAAAGGAGAAACAGGCCCCTCATCTAAAGATCACTAGACTTTGCTGACAATATGAACATAGAAGAATAAAATGTCTACATGAGACTTTTTGTACAATCCTTAGAGGGAAATGTGAGAGTTTGGTTTAGACAACTTGCTGCTAATTCAATTAGGAATTGGAATGAACTCATTTCCATCTTTAAAAGCCAATGGGGGGTAAAGAAATATGATGTCTATTTTCTCACTGAATTTGAAGAACTAAGAGGAATCCTGGTGAACCAGTTGTCGAATTTATTAAAATATTTAATAAACTCTACCACAAAATGCCTGTTGACTGCAAACCACCAGTAGCAGCTGCAAAAGTCAGATTTTCCAAAGCATTTGATGATGACTTTGCGGTTATGTTGAGGGAAAGAGTTTCTAATACATTACAGGACATGCAAACAAATGCCATTGAGGTAGAAGCTAATAGGTCAGCTTCTAGTAAAATCAAAGCTAAAGAAGAGAAAGAGCAAAGAAAATTAAAAGCTAAACTTGATGAATCATCCTCTTCTAAATCCAAACTTGAAGCTCAAAAAATTGATGAAATCACATCTTTAATTGGAAATTTGTCTAAGGGATCTCCAAAATTGAAACACAACCCAGAACTTCTTAGCAAGTTGTTGTTAGACCTCAAAATCAAAATCAAAATCAACAACGGAGAGCTCCTCAGCTTCAAATTTTTCAAAGGCCAGATTCAAATATTCAGCCTCCTTTGTTGATTAATGATCAGCAACCACAAGATATAATTCATGTAATTACTGAAGATATCAATGTTGTTGATTCTTCACTAGTACAAATGGCCATTGTCCCATCATCTTCATCTCAATCTTTGGAATAAGAACAAGAAGGCACTCAACTCTCCAAATATCAAGCTTTCTTTGAATTCCTTATTGTAGAGTTAAATAAAAGATATGATCTCAGACCAACATCAGGCCTTGGTAGACCTCCTAAGGCTGTAGCCATCATAGAACCTGCAGTAAAGTCTATTCAGACCTAGACCGCAACACCTCAAAATATAGATTCCTCAACTGAAATTCTTCCACCTGACAAAGCTATTCTGACAGCTTTCCATATTGAAAGAGAGTTGGAAAGGGTCAAGATTCCCATTCCCCTGGTTGAACTTTCTAAGAATCATGGTTACAAAAACCAAGTGTCAAAATGGATCCAATCTTCCAGTGTTGATGCTGACGGAGATGTTATTAGTTTGTAGGATGAAAAACCTTATGTAGTTTTTGGTCCTAGTTCTGACATAATTGATGAGATTGTTCCACCATTCTATATAACTGTCAAATATCATGATTATTTATTATATAACTGTATGCTAGATTTTGGTGCATCACATAACCTTATGCCTAAGGTAATTATGGACCAGTTGTAGTTACAGGTCACACGATCTTAAGATGACCTTTACACATTCGATTCCAAGAAAGTACCTTTCTTAGGATTGATTAAAGGCCTAGTTGTCACCTTGGCTCAAGTTCCTATTAAAAGTATAGTCTTAGACATTGTTTTCACTAACATCCCACCTAAATTTGGCATGCTTCTTTCTAGATCATGTTATGCCAAACTTGGAGGATCTCTATAGATGGACATGTCTTATGCAACTATTCCAGTTTTTGGTGGTGAACAATTGAGGTTATATAGGGAAATTATATTCATTCACATTGTTTGTAGAGATGTTCAAGCAAGGAATTCCCCTATTTATGTTGTTGATCAAGACTTAAACTATTTTCAATTATCCTCACAAAATTCACCAAACTCTCAACTTGCTATTCAAAATATTGTTTCTAAACCAAAAATTGAAAAATCAGATATTTGGAAACTTTACTTTGATGGTTCTTGCTCAAAGGATGGGGTTGGAGCAGGAATTGTTTTAATATCACCAAATAAAGAAAATATTACTCAGTCATGTAAGTTAGAATTTGAAGTAACTAATAGTGTGGCTGAGTATGAAGCTTTTCTGTTTGGTATTCTGATGGCTAAAGAATTAAAGGTGCAAAACTTAGTTGTGTTTTCAGATTCTAAACTTATTGTAAAACAAGTTAGAAACCTTTGTAAAACCAAACACCCAAGACTAAGATCCTATAGGAATGAAGTTTGGGATGTTATTGAACAATTTTTCTTAGGTTTCAGCATTACTGCAATTCCTAGAGATCGAAACAATCATGCAGATTCACTTGTTGTTTCAGCAAGTTCCTTTAAAAATCCTTAGCCAGAACTATTAGAATATCAAAACCAAGTTAAATATAGACCATCAATACCTGACAATTTAAAATATTGGTAGGTTTTTGAAGATGATGAACATCTAAAATCCTTCAATTCATTGAAGAATTTTCAAACATGCAGATTGAGGAAGATCAGAAAGAGGTCCATGAAAAAATTCACCAAAATTATGATAAACCACTTGAGTAAAAAATTATTGATCGTGAAATCATATAATTGTCCAATAATTTTATTCCTAAATGGTTGATTCCATTAGAGAAGATTTTTTATGATAATTATGTCTTTAAGAAACCTATATCTAAAACATTTGATGAAGAAGTTGAAGAATGTAATATTGGGACAACAGAGGATGTTAGAAATATCAAGCTATCATCAACCCTACCTTTGGGTGCAAAAGTTAAATATTTGAATCTTATTAAAAACTATAAAGATGTGTTTTCCTGGTCTTATAGTGAGTTAAAAACCTATGACATAGCTTTGATTGAACATAAAATTCCCTTAAAACCATATGCAAAACCCTTTCAGCAAAAATTAAGAAGAATCAATCCCATATTACTCCCAAATATTGAGAAAGAACTAAAAAAACTACTTGATGCTCATATTATTCTACCTCTGAGGTATTCAAATTGGATAGCTAACTTAGTTCCAGTTAGAAAGAAAAATGGTGAGATTAGGCTGTTTGTAGATTTTTGAAATCTGAATAAATCATCTTTAAAATATAATTATCCATTACCCAAAATGGATCATTTACTTCAAAAGGTTTCAAGATCTAGTAGGATATCTATGCTTTATGGTTTTTCAGGTTATAACCAAATCATGGTGACTAAAGCGAATCAAGATAAAATTTAATTTGTCACTCCCTAGGGTACATTTATGTATGCCCAGATGCCATTTGGATTGACCAAAGCTGGAGCTACTTTTCAAAGAGCCATGTGTTAGAGTCGGTCTGGTCAGTCCTCTGTCAGAGATCAGAACTCTTTCTGCATTTCATTTTTAGGTGTCTCGCCCCATTCACTTAGCTACATTCCACTAGGGGCATGCCATAACCTGACGGAAGGGCCTTACCATTCATTCCCCTCATGTCTTGCACCTTCTGGCTTAGGTCTTTTCACCAATGTGTATTAAAGTCCATGACAGTCAATGTTTGATCTTTTAATAGGCAGGAGTCATTTCGGTCATTAAGTCTAGGGATTGGTCATTTGGTCTTCAAACAAGGTCCAATGAAGCTAGCAAGGCCAGAGGGAGGCTCTTATAAAGTTTTGATTCAAAGATTTTCGTCGTCATGTTGATAGAATATGATTGTTCTTCAAAACTCTGTTTTGAAGAAAAGTCAATAGTTTGTCATTTGTAAAAGTTTTTAAAAGTTTCTTAGTGGATTTCTCCAAGCACAACCCTAGTCTCCTTAGCCAAATTCCATGTCGGCTACCCCTGCAAAAAATCTCCAAAAAATTTCATCATTTTAGTCAAAGAAATAAAAAAGAAGTGTGAAAAGCAGAATTGTATTAGTTGTGAAAAAGTGCCAAAGTGAAAACATTACAAAATGGGTTTTGGAAGAAGGAAAAATCAAATCCAACTCTTGCAACATATTTCTCCAAGTTATATAAATCATTTGGGTCAAGTTACATTCATAAATCTCATAGCAAAGTCGAGTTTGAAGGTTGGAGAGCAAACTGCTGTTTGGAAAGGCCGGACTGTGTTAAGAATTGGAGCGCGGCGCATAGGTGGAGTAGCGTGGCGCACATAGGAAGTGCGGCACATTGGGCATGACCGCACGGTGTTAAACAACATGGGCACGATGCACATAGAGGGCACAACGCACAGGTGGAGTAGCGCGGCGCATATACACAGAAGCCCGATTTTGCTCAAAATTTGCAACCAATCGCCTTCAATCCCTTGAAATTTCCAGGTGGGGTCAATCTCTCAGTGTTTCATCCATTTTTATGTTAGCATGATGATAGTAAATGGTGGCTTATGGTTGCACCAATACTCTTAAACCCTACCACTTAAAATCATCAAAGCAAATGTTGTTAGGGTTACAAAATCATTGTGTTGGTGCCAAGGTTCTTCCCCCCATTTCATTTTTCCTTCTTGCCCTCATTCCCTTCTTCCCTATTCCACTTTTTCCATTTCTCCCTATCCTAAAATGCTACTAAAATCCTATTCCCTATCCCCTCCGCACATTTGTCAAAGGTAAAACCCAAACCCTAGCCCATATAAATTTTCCTAACACCCCAAACCCTACCCTATATAAAATCTCCTAAACTCCCTACTCCCTAAATAAAATTCCTCCTCATAGTCCCTAATCCCTTCATATTATTCCCCTTCCTAACAGTCCCTTGTTGCATTTTCCCCTTGGTGGCAAATTTCAACACATCAAAAAGAACAGTTCAAACACAGTGCATACATAACAGTCATCTTGTCTTCAGCGTATTTTGTATAGCAGTCATGGCATCGAGCAATCATCGGACTACGAGGTAGAAACCCAAAGTGACTCTCCCTTGGAAGAACAGGCACCCTGGAGGCCTCATAAAAGTGGTAGACATGTTAGAGAGGAACCGACCACCCTTACAGAATTGCAGGCCTGCCCTTTGGCGATGTCATGTTTTCAGCATCAGTCATGCTATGAGTTTTGTCAAAAGGTAGTTGATGTCCAATTTCATCATGAGTTGGCTCATCTTTTTGTGCTACACTTGCACGGAGATCTAGCTATCTTGGCTGGTGTCACCTTCACACTTACACCAGAATCTGTCTCATTGGCAATCGGTATACCGAACATTGGTGAACCATGGCACAAGAAAAAGAAGATTGACTGGCAGCACTATGAGCCATACATCAAAACCAGTTTCTTAAGGCATCTCAAAAGAGTGTTCCCATTTTGGTATCTGAAAGATGAATATGCTCCACTAATGAGATTGATTATGAAATATTTCAGCTGTGAGGGGTGATTCTCTCGTCTTTATGCTTATCACATCAGGTTGCTCATGCATTTCACCAGGGTATGGATAATGAACGTTCTGTATTTCATTTTCCGGAACATAGAGAGGATGACCACCTTTATACAGTGCAAAACACCTCAACAGCAACTTAACAATGTCTATCATTTTGCTCTTATTAAGATTTTGGTGGTTCATCAGCTTGGATTGCAGGGCATCACATGGGATGATTTCATCTCGCGTGATTTCTTCAGAGCTTCACGGAGAATGACAGAGGTTAAGCATGAGGGTGAACCTTCTCATCGGTATGAGCGCCATGAGACTACTAGTGTGTTGGTTTTCATCACATATCAGAAAGGCACCAGACTTTTGTTTGCAGCGGCAAAGCGAGTGTTATCTCCACCCAGGGTGGAAGGGGCCTCGCTTCCTCCATCAGTATCACAGGAACAGGACAAAGGAAAGGAGCCAATGCAGGATGAGGGGCCTTTATGTGAGCCATCAGGTGAACGAGAGACCAAATTTGTTCTCCTTCATGATGATGATACAAATACAGAACCGACAAGTGCACAGCTTAAAGAGATCATCGAGGAGCAGCAAGCAGAGATTCAAGCCTTGTCCCTTGATTTGGAAAGAGCCAAATGGAACATGAAATATCTGGAGCAGAGGAACAAACAACTAGAGGATCAGCAAGCGATCATGGAGCTACAAAACATTCGTGAGCATCGCCAAGCTGCACAAAGGAGAAGAGTTGAGCTCACGTCATTGGAGCAAGAGATTAATGAGGATCAGAAGGTCAATCTTGAGAGAGTTAACATGCACTTAGAGAGGCTGCTGGACAAGGCTGACAAGGACCATGCATTGCTGAGACACATGGCTTTCCACTACATGGCGCGAAACATAGTGGCAAGGCCCGAATCAAGAATTTGAAGGCGAAATTGAGGAAGGCAATCAAGAAGAAAAAGAGGCAAAGGGAGCTCAATCGACTTCAGATATTGGCCGAAGCCTCTTTTGCCCAGCATAACACTTGATAAGGAAGCTCCAACTCAAATTTTAAGAAATTTGGGGCATTTTTGGTGTTTTTGGAAATTTTTGTGCAAAAAACAGGGTTTTTCTCCCTGTGCGCCGCGCCACATGGCGCGCGCTTACAATAGGGAGCTCCAAATGACAAAAGGTTTGCATTTTTGGATTTTCCACGGAAAATAATGACTTTTGGTGCATTTTCCAGAAGTTTGGGCCAGTTTTGAGTCCTCAGGAGGTCAAAAACACCCAAAAAATGACCTCTCTACCCCTATTTTGACACACAGGAAGCAGTCTTGGGAGATTGCAGTTTTGGAGGGGAAAATGGGCACCAAATTCAGAAATTCCACTTGGGTTGGAGAGTAGATAGGTAGGGCTTTCCAACAAGCACACTTGGGCTCAATTTGGACTTCGGCAAGGGCCTCAAAACCAGCTCCAAAGTAGCGCGACGCATACAGTTTTTGGCGCGGCGCACAGACACCCAAAGGCCAAAATCGCGCCCGCTTCGCGAAATTTCGATTCGAAATTTTCTCCAAGTGGGCCCACTCATTTGCAATAATTTTTTCCTGACATCAAAGGCAAAGTTTAAAAATCATTTTTGGCTTCTATCCAAGTGGCCAAATGAAGGCGAATAGCCACCCACAAAATCTATGCTCATATTTGCTTTTTTTTATTGGTCTTCATAGAAAATTAAATGTAACTGTTGATGGTTGGATCTTCACTTCCCGGGTTGATCGACCTTCCCATGGCCAAGCTTATTTATTGTATTGAGAGTCATTTTGTAAAGGGTTAGAATTTCTGGGAAACTGTGGGAGAGAAACCCAGTCACTCACTGTACATTTTGACAGAGAATTAATGAAAGATTGCAGCTCTGGTTCATGAGATTCCTGTGGCGTGAGTTTAGAAAATGTTTCTTCTTTATGTTTCATATGTATTTCGTTATGTTTCATATTTTCATTCATATCCATTTCCAGTGAAAGATTTCTGAGTAAAAAAGGTAGAATTCAGTGTACTGCTCTGCCTTGGGATAGTTTTCACATTCTATGTTTTCTTCTGTTGAAAAGGATTCATGTTTTTATGCCCTTTTCACACTCTTAAACAATCTCTCCACTTCATATTATTTCGAATTTAATTGCTAGACTTTCCGCCTGTCTTGCCTCACAAAATAATCTGCATCTTTGAGTTAAATTCTCTACTCATGCTGTTCCTTGGCCCCACACATCCCAGAAAACTCAGTCATTTGTCAAAATACCTCTATCACATCCATTTACCTAGCCTAAAATCAGTATTCATTTTTGAGTCATCTCAGACCCTATTGTTTATTTTCCTGAGTGTGACCCGGAGAGAGCCCTCTCCTGTTCTGGTAGGGCTAGCTACCAGACTGAGCATGGTTTGTGGTTACCCTGAATGTTGCCTTCCTTCAGCCTAAGGAAAATTTAGGTGCTAACATGGACCTAGCATTTATGGGTAAAACTTCTGAATTCATTGTTATATATTTAGATGATTTAACTGTCTTTTTTGATTCTGATGAAAATCATTTAAAGCACTTGAGCAAGGTTTTTGATAGATGCAGGAAATTTGGTATCTCCCTTAATCCTAAGAAATCCTTATTTGATGTCAAGGAAGGGAAATTAATAGGGCATATTATCTCAAAGGATGGAGTCATAATTGACCCAAAAAGAGTATTAGCCATTCAAACATTGCCTCTACCAAGAAATAATAAGGAAATACAAATTTTCCTTGGAAAAATTAATTTCCTTAGAAGATCTATTCCTAATTATGCAGAGATAGTAAAGGATGTAATTGACATGCTTAAGAAAAATAACGAAGTAAAATGGACAGTTTCTGCTAGGTTTTCTTTTGACCAAATCAAAAAATCTATTTCTGAAACCCCTACATTAGCTAGTCCTGATTATTCTCTACCTTTTAGCATATTCTCTTTTGCATCCAAAACCACTTTAACTGTTGTACTCCTATAGAAAAACATCAATGGTGATGATCATCCCATAGCATTCTTTTCCAAAGTCATGAGGGATGTTGAACTTAGATATGACATCATGGAGAAACAAGCCTATGCCCTTATTCAAGCCCTCAAAGCTTTCAAAACTTATGTGCTACATTCACACATTACTGCATACATCCCTAGTCATGCTGTGAAGACTGTTTTAACTCTTCCAGACACTGATGGGAAAATGGGGAGATGGATTGCCAAAATCCTTGAATTTGACCTTGACATCAAAACTACAAAGCTTGTGAAGGGTCAAGGTTTAGCCAAACTGTTGGCTGAATCTAATTGCAAAGTACTGGGAATTAATTTGGTTGTTGAAATGTCACTTGGGAAGAATCCACGAGAACCTTCCTCCATATTAAGGGAGAACCCACAAGAACCTCCTTCTCATATAGAAGGAGAGAATCCACAAGAAACTCTTCCTTATATAGAAGGAGAGAATCCACAAGAACCTCTTCCTTCAGGTCAGAATATTCTTGTTCATATAGATCATAAATATATTCTTTCTGATTGGTATTCTGATATTGTTCAATTCCTCAGAGATTTTTAATGTCCAGCTGATATTAGTTTGAAAAAATGTAAAGATTTAAAACTAAAATCAGTTAACTATTGCATCATCAATGCAAACTTGTATTGGAAAGATCCTTTAAACATCCTTCTTCTCTTTCTAACTGAAAATGAAATAGAGGGAATAATAGATCAGTTCCATGTAGGGTTTTGTGGTGGAAATTATGCTTGGAGAGCAATAGCCTACAAGATTTTGAAGGTAGGTTTTTATTGGCCTTCACTTTTCAAAGAAGTTGCAGCAAGGGTAAAAAGTTGTGTGCCATGCCAACTTTTTGCAGGAAAACAAAAGCTCTCATCACTTCCTTAAGTATTCTGTCTGAGTAAATGATCATTTACATTTCCTTTTTCTTCTAAAAATCATCACACATCAAATTTAAATTACTATGTGCAAATAAAAAATAGCCCTTCATTATATTTAAGATTTTTCTAAGTTATAGAAACACCTATTTTAATCAACTGTTCTCTAGTAAGTTCAAGCTCCTTTCCTACAATGCGGGTTAGACTTCATTAGGGAAATCCATCGTCCATCAAGCAACCAACATAGATGGATTTTAATTGCTACTGATTACCAAATGGGTAGAATCCATACTTGTAAAGAATGCTACTAATACTGTTGTAATTAAGTTTCTTGAGGAAAATATTTTATCAAGGTTTGGATGTCCTCAAAAAATTGTAACAGATAATGCAGCAGCTTTCGGCAGTGTAAAAATGATTGAATTTTGTCAAAAATATTCAATTTTATTGCATCATTCTTCACCTTACTATCCACAGGGTAATGGATTGGTAGAATCTTCCAACAAAAGCTTAGTTAAGGTTAAAAAGAAGGCTCTTGAAGATCACAAAAGGTTATGGGATTCACATTTGATCCATGTTATTTGGGCAAACATAGTTTCTCCTAAAAGGTCAACAAGTAAGTCTCCTTTTCAATTGGTTTATGGTAAGGAATCTATTTTTCCCACTCATTTAGCTTTCCCTGTAATGAGATTTCTTCAAGAATCTTATGAAGAAAAGGATGATTTTTCAAGGAGAATCAATCAAATCATTGAGCTAAATGAAGATAGAGATGAAATTCAGTATCAGTTGAAGAATTATCAAAACAAAATGAAGAACCTTTTTGACAGAAAAGCAAGACAAAGAAATTTCAGAAAGGATGATATTATGCTTGTTGGCATTATGATACAAGTGTTGTCATTGATGGAAACTCACTCATAGGTCAATTCAGTTTTGGTAAAAGGAAACTCAGAACACAACAAGTATATTACAAGATAACAGGGCAGTGGTACAGAAGAATAGGAAGATGGAACTAAGGTCTACTTATCAGAATAAAGAAGGTAAAGGAAAAGGATGACGAAAAGCAATTTAATAAGTACACGATGGTCCACAGAACAAAAAGAGTGTATACATATACACACACTCCCATAGGAAGAAAAGCGCGTACATGTTGGAAAACCAAGGTTTTGGTCCAAGGTATTTGGTCCATGGTATTGACCCTAGGTATTTGGTCTGAGGTATTTGGTCTGTGGTATTGACCTTAGGTATTTGGTCCAAGATATTGGTCCTAAGTGGTTTTGGTCTAAGGTATTGACAAAGGTCCTAAAGCTATATAAGGAGGAGAAGATCATAAGGCCATGTGTGCAAGTGTATGGGTTTCTAAGCAATACTTCTATCTGAAATATATTTTATGTTGCAGGGGCTATGTTCATGATTTGATATGAAATACTTTGTGCACCTTGAATTCAATGTTGGATCAGGATCATGAGACCTGAAATGACTTATTATTGGATGATCTGATATTGGTTGGGCTAGATCTGATCATGTACACCTATTTTATTCTTTAAATGTTGTGATTTGGGTTTGTTTGAAGTTCGAAAGTGCAGTGAAGTTATGAGTTAATAATTGCAGATATGTACACTAGTTTGTCTCTTCAAAAGCGCGTGTACACACAAGTTATACTCTTCAAAATAGCGTATACAAAAGAAAAGCCTCTTCTTCAGATCTGACTTATC
Source organism: Pinus tabuliformis (assembly GCA_031772625.1). Lineage (NCBI taxonomy): Eukaryota > Viridiplantae > Streptophyta > Pinopsida > Pinales > Pinaceae > Pinus > Pinus tabuliformis. Next base: position 532,322,669 of record CM062804.1, on the reverse strand, counting down.
TATTTGATCAATTCTGTTGTTTTACTGTTGTTTGTCAATGAAGTCTTCTTAGACCTGAATGTAAAACTAAGTGCATAAGGAGGTTGGTATTTGATTGATTGATTGTATAAGTGAGAAAATATGATCTTTTTTGCTGCCCGTGTAAAGATCTGTAAGTTGATAGTAGATTTTCAGTATATTGTTGGTTGGTACAGACTTGATTAAGAAGTTTTATGTTTTCAGTAGTTCTAAAGGTATACGCAAGTTTGATTAACGGAAGTAGCATATACACACAGTTTGTGTTTATCAAAGTAGCGTATACATTTTAATGCATGATTTTTGAGGTTACACCTGGTTTTGAATGATGATGCAGGTTTCTAGGTTCAACACAATGTTCTGGTGTCAGTGATCTGATTATTCAGATTAACTAAATGTTGGTTGATGCAGTTTAAGTTTAAAAGTTTTTGATGGGTCCAGTATGAAAATTGGATGAAACATGGCCTTCAGATCATGGTGTTGTGTTCCAGGAGTATCGAGTTCGAAAATTTATGAAACGTGGTCCCTGGAGGAAGAAATAAGGTTGTAGCCTTCTGTAGGCCAGCACCTATGTATTAGTAAACAAATTGGCTAGTACAAGAGCTAGGGGGTTGCAACTCCCTTCCAGTAGAAGGTGGAAAATGAGAGGAGGTTGTATCTTTCTGCAGGTGGGTGCCTGCGTACTGGTATGATTCTGCACCAGTACAAGATTGTAAACATATTTTCTTATTATTAAAGGAAGACATAGATGACAGCAGCAGGTGGTTTTTAACCACATTGGGTTTCCACCTTAAAATTTGGTGTTCATGTGTGTTTCTTATGTGTGATGCTTTATTATGTTTTACTGCAATTTTTAATAAGTTACAGATGCACTGATTAAAGATCAACACATGATAAATTGTCTAAATCACAAGTTCTCTAGGTATACACTGGTTTCTCTAATCACAGTTGCATGTACATGCTAGTTCACTTCATTGAAGTAGCATATACAAATCTGTTTGGAAAATAAAAGTATTGATCTGATGATATTGATTCACCTCCCTCTCAGTATTATTTCGAACAATTGGTATCAGAGCAGGTCCTTCAAAAGAAGCTTGATCGCTTGAAGGTAGATCTTTCAATATGAATAATCATGAAGGCATGGGATCCATTAGACCACCAATTTTCAATGGGATCAACTTAGTATATTGAAAAATAAGAACCAGAGCCTATCTACAATTGCTTGGAGCCGATGTTTGGGAAATTGTAGAAGGAGGATATCGATTTCAAGCAGCAATTCCTACAGACTCTGCAGGTAAGAAGTTATATGAAACCAATGCCAAAGTTGTCAATACATTATTAAGAAGTCTTTCAGAATTAGAATTTGTCAAGGTCATGCAGCTCAATATAGCCAAAGAAATATGGGACAAAATCATTCAGAGCTACGAAGGAGACTCTCAGGTAAAACATGCTAAGCTTCAAACTCTCATAATTCAATATGAAACTCTTAAGATGCATAGTGATGAGAGTATAGCTAGTTACTTTTTACGTATAGATGAGATTGTTAATTGTATCAAGAATCTGGGTGAAGAGATAAAGAAAGTTACTTTAGTTGAGAAAATTTTGAGATCTTTGTCTACCAAATTTGAGTCAAAAGTGTCTGCCATAGAAGAAAAATAGGATCTTCAGACTATCATTGTTACTAAACTTCACGGAATCCTAACTTCTTTTGAAATGAGAAAAGGAGGTCCATTAGATATGAGAGAAGCCACATTTAAAGCATCAACAAAGGGAAAAGAAAAGAGAAAAATACAATGAAAATCTAGAATGTGAAATTGTGGGTCTAAGAAAAGATCTTGAGAAGACAAAATCTCTCAATCTTAGATTTACTAAAGGATCAGAAACTTAAAATGAAATTATCAAGGTTTAGCATTCTCCTCTGATAAAGATAAGTCTTGGATATACTGAAGAATCATCTCAATCACAGAAGTCTTAAACCTCCACCAGAAGCTATCTTGATGCAGCAAAGACCAGTGAACAGTATGTCAATCATCATCAAAGGCCTAAAACTACTCATCAACTAAATCATACTCAATTCACTCGAAGAATCAATATCAGTAGAGACCGCAACCAACAGGTAAACAATGTCAAAAGATTCTATGATCGCAGAAACTTCTTTAATGGGCAATATTTTTCATGTCATAACTTTGGGCACAAGGCCGCTCAATGTGCTGCTTACAAAACCATCATGACTAGAGAAGCACGAAACCAAAGGAGTGTAATAGGAATCAAGAAAAGTTCCTATAATAACTTTTCCCCTCTTGAAAATGAAACAGAATGCCCGATTTGTAAAAACTTTGGTCATGAAGAATCTAAATGCAAGAGTAAATTTCGGCCAACACTTCAAAAGGAGAAAACGCCATTTAATCCCAAGATATGGAGAAGGAAGGAATCTCAATCAGAAAAATGTGGCATAGCTTTGTATGCAGAAGGACAAGAAAATCAGTGGTACATCGACGGTGAATACTCCAAACACGTGACAGGTGATAAAGAGAAACTTCATTCATATAATGCTTTAGAAAAGGAAAAGAATGTCTCATTTGCAAATGACACTACAGCTGTCATTAAAGGTAAATGTTATGTTTTCTTGAAAGAAAAGGTTAAAGATGGAAATGTCATGTATGTAGATGGTTTAAAACATAACCTATTGAGTGTCAGTCAAATGTGTGATCAAGGAAATGAAGTGGTGTTTCGATCAAATAGATGTGTTGTTCATGAGCTTGATACAAGAAAGACCATGATCAAAGGTACAAGAACTCCAAACAACTTATACATACTCAAAGGAGGAAACAACAATACTATCTAAGCAAAACAGATGAAAACTGGTTGTGGCATAGAATATTGGGACATCTAAGATTTTCTCAAATAAGAAAAGCATGTAGGCTCAAGGCAGTTCGTGATCTTCCAGATATCAGCATCCCAGAAAATACCATATGCAAACTATGTCAAATTGGTGAGAAAACCAGAGTTCACTTCATTGAAAAGGAAGGGTCAGCAAGTAAGCCTCTTGAACTCATCCATACTGACTTATGTGGACCAACAAGAAAAAAGTCACCTCGTGGAGAAGAATACTTTATTTTGTTTATTGATTATTTTTCCAGAATGTGTTGGACAGGTCTTCTAAAGCATAAAGATGAAGAATTTGAAAATTTTAAATCCTTCAAGCTTTGGTTGAAAATGAATCAGATCGAAAAATCAAATGTCTCAGATTTGATTGAGGGGGAGAATTCATATCAGATGAATTCTTTGAATTTTGTGAACAACATGGAATAAAAAGGAAATTATCCACCGCAAGAATTCCTCAGCAAAATGGTGTGGTAGAAAGGATGAACAGAACAGTTCAACAAATGGCTCGAGCTATGCTAGATGAATTTGGAACTCTTGCAACCTTCTGGGGTGAAGCTGCATTTGCTGCCGTGACTATTCTCAACAAAGCGAATGTTCAGGTAAATAGCAATCAAACTCCACATGAACTTTGGTATGGTAAGCCTCCCACTGTAAAACACTTTAAATTTTTTGGAAGCAAATGTTTTATCAAAAGGACTGATGAAAAACTTGGTAAGTTTGAACCCAGAGTAGACGAAGGTATTCTTCTTCGTTATTCTTCCAGAAGTAAAGGATACAAATGTTATAATAAAAGACTTCAGAAAATTGTTGAAAGCATTGATGTTGTAGTTGATGAAGCATGCAGAAATCTGGAACAGATGAAATCAACAGAGGAATATGACAATGAGGAATTATTTCCCACTTCAAATCAAAATGATATTGAAGAAGAAACCAATGAAGCATCAGAATACGATACACCAGACAGTGAAAAGACTCCATCCACGTATGTTGATAATAATCATCCAAAATCTCAAATTCTAGGAGAAAAGGGGGCTGGTGTATAGACAAGAAGAACTCTTACAGGGACCTCAAGCTATCAAGCATTACTATCCTCCACCGAACCTCAAAATGTAAATGAAGCCTGCAAAGATGAAAGTTGGGTCAAGGCCATTGATGAAGAACTTGAGCAAATTGAAAAGAATGATACTTGGGAATTAGTTCCTAGACCTCATGATAAAAATATTATAGGAACAAAATGGATATTTAAGAACAATTTGAATGAAAATGGAAAAGTTATTAGAAACAAGGCCAGACTTGTTTGTAAAGGGTATGCTCAACAAGAAGGTATAGATTTTGAATAAACCTTTGCACCTGTTGCCAGAATTGAAGCCATAAGGATGTTTCTTGCTCTTTCTAGTTTTTGGAAATTCAAAGTATATCAAATGGATGTAAAATCAACCTTCCTTAATGGAGATTTAGAAGAAGAATTTTATATTGAACAACCAGAAGGATTCATCTTGTAAATGATGCAAAGCTCATATGCAAGCTCAAAAACGCTCTCTACGGTCTGAAACAGGCTCCAAGGGCTTGGTATTACCGCTTTGACAAATATCTACAACAACAAGGCTTTACAAAAGGTTCTGCAGATAACAATTTATACACAAAGATTGAAAATGATAAATTGCTAATTATTGTTGTTTATGTTGATGATATCATTTTTGGTAGCATTGAAGAATCCATGAGTTAGAATTTTTCTTCAGTAATGCAGCACGAATTTGAAATGTCCTTACTTGGTGAACTTACTTATTTTCTTAGTCTACAAGTTCAGCAAACAAAAGATGGTATATTTCTTTCACAAACCAAATATCTCAATCAGATCTTAAAAAAGTACGGAATGGAAGATTCTAAACCAGTATGTACTTCAATGGTAACAGGATGCAGTTTCAGCTCTAATGATGAATCACTAGTAGTAAACCAACCAACTTACAGATCTATGATTGGAAGTATGCTTTATCTAATAGGTACCAAACCTGACATCATGTATTTAGTAGGAATTGTTGGAAGGTTCCGAGAAAATATAAAGGAATCACATCTCAAGACAGTCAAAAGAATTTTCAAATATCTTCAAGGAACTCGAGACTTTGGACTATGGTATCCTAAAGATACAACCCTTACTCTTCATGCATATACATATGCAGATTGGGCAGGAAGTGTTGATGATTGAAAGAGCACTAGTGGTGGTGCATTCTATATGGGCTCCCGGGTAGTGTCTTGGTTCAGCAAGAAAAAAAATTTGATTGCCTTATCTACAACTTAAGCAGTATATGTGGTTGTTGCATCTTACTGCACATAACTACTTTGGATGATGCAAACTTTGCAAGACATTCATATCACATGTAATCCACCCATCTCCATTCTATGTGATAATACAAGTGCCATCAATATTTCAAAAAATCCAGTCATGCACTCCAATGCCAAGCACATACCCATCAAGTATCATTTTCTACGAGAACAAGTGCTTAAACAAAAGGTCAAATTGGAGTATGTTCCATCCAAAGAACAGGTTGCTGATATATTCACTAAACCAGTGCCCAAAGAAACATTTGAATATCTCAGACAAAAGCTAGGAGTAGTTGCTGCATCATCTGGATGTTAAATCCAGTTTTTGAGAGGATGGTTATTATACGCGGGTTTCATGAAGTATAGTGACGTATACATGCAGGTTTTTGTGGCTGAAGGAGCGTATATGTTTTTCTGACAGAAAAACAGTGGGTCGGACTCTGTTATGGGTGCTCTGTCTGATGTTGATGATTAGCCTTTAGGTGGAGCATTAGCCTTTACACACATTCTGCATTGTTGGCATTATGGTTGCTGATTCCAGCTATGGTTTCAGATATTTATACCATTTGTTGCTTAAGTCATGTAAAGGTCTAGGGTGTGATATGACTTCTCATACATTTGAATGAGTCCTATTGGACAAATGATGTAATTTGTATCCCCAATTTGCATGGGATGGATGATGTAATAATTATGGTATTTATGTCATGTATAAACAATTGGTATATCCCCACTCGGTTAGGTGGATGAGTCAAATGTGGTGTATCCCCACTTGGTTGGGCGATTGATGTATGTATGAGTCACTGGTCATAAGGATTTCATACTCACTTAGTTGAGTTATAGAGTCATGTTATTCTTTTGAATCATATCTCTGGAGACTCGACATGTACTCAGGGGGAGCATGGACAACATAATGTATATCAAAGGAGGAAAGTTGATTGGTTCACCCTTTTCCCTTGATGTCAAAGGGGGAGAGTATTTTGGTGTTAGTATTGTGGTATTGCATGTTATCTCTAACAGTTTCTACAACTTGCAGTAATCAACACCATCATGGTTGCCATCAACTCCAAAGGGGGAGATTGTTCCCATTATGATACAAGTGTTGTCCTTGATGGAAACTCACTGACAGGTCAATTCAGTTTTGGTAAAAGGAAACTTACAGTACAACAAGTATCTTTAGAGGTAACAAGACAGTGGTACAGAAGAACAGGAAGATGGAACTAAGGTCTACTGATCAGAATAAAGAAGGTAAAGGAAAAGGCTGATGAAAAGAAATTTAAGTACATGCTAGTCCAAAGAAAAAAAAGAGTGTATACGTATACATGCACTCCCACAAGAATAAAAGCGCGTACATGTTGGAAAAACAAGGTTTTGGTCCAAGGTATTTGGTCCGTGGTATTGACCGTAGGTATTTGGTCTGAGGTATTTGGTCTGTCGTATTGACCCTAGGTATTTGGTCCAAGGTATTGGTCCTAAGTGGTTTTGGTCCAAGGTATTGACAAAGGGCCTAAATCTATATAAGGAGGAGAAGATCATAAGGCCATGTGTGCAAGTGTACGGGTTTCTAAGGAACACTTCTATCTGAAGTATATTTATGTTAGAGGGACTATGTTCGTGATTTGATCTAAAATACTTTGTGCACCTTGAATTAAATGTTGGATCAGGATCATGAGATTTGAAATGACTTATTATTGGATGATCTGATATTGGTTGGGCTAGATCTGATCATGTACACCTATTTTATTCTTTAAATGTTGTGATTTGGGTTTGTCTGAAGTCCAAAAGTGCAGTGAAGTTATGAGTTAATATTTTCATATCTGTACACTGGTTCGTCTCTTCAAAAGCGCGTGTACACGTAGGTTATACTCTTCACAATAGCGTATACAAAAGAAAAGCCTCTTCTTTACATTTGACTAGTCTATCTGATCAATTCTATTGTTTTACTGATGTCTATCAATGAAGTATTCTTAGATCTCAATGTAAAACTGAGTGCATAAGGAGGTTGGTATTTGATTGATTGACTGTATAAGTGAGAAAAGGTGATCTCTATTGTTGCCTATGTAAAGCTTTGTAAGTTGATAGTAGATGGTCAGTATATTGCTGATTGGTACAAACTTGATTCAGAAGTTTTCTGTTTTCACTAGTTTTGAAGGTATATGCAGGTTTGATTAACGAAAGTAGTGTATACACGCAGTTTGGGTTCAGAAAAGTAGCATATACATTTTGATGCATGATTTTTGAGGTTACAGCTGGTTATGAATGATGATGCAGGTTTTTGGGTTCAGCACAGGGTTCTGGTGTCAGTCATCTGATTGTTCAGATTAACTGAATTTTGGTTGATGCAATTTAATTTTAAAAGTTTTTTATGGTCCAGTATGAAAATTGGATGAAACGTGGCCTTCAAATCATGGTGTTGTGTTTCAGGAGTATCAAGTCTGAAAATTTATGAAATGTAGTCCCTGGAGGAAGAAATAAGGTTGTAGCCTTCTGTAGGCCAGCACCTGCGTACTAGTAAACAAATTGGCTAGTACAAGAGCTAGGGGGTTGCAGCTCCCTTCCAGTAGAAGATGGAAAACAAGAGGAGGTTGTATCCTTCTACCGGTGGGTGTCTACGTACTAGTATGAGTCTGCACTAGTACAAGATTGTAAACAAACTTTCTTATTATTAAAAGAAGATAGAGACGACAACAGCAGGTGGTTTTCACCCACATTGGGTTTCCACCTTAAAACTTGGTGTTCATGTGTGTTGCTTATGTGTGATGCTTTATTCTGTTTTACTGCATTGTTTAATAAGTTACTGATGCACTGGTTAAAGTTCAACACATGATAAATTGTCTAAATCACAAGTTCTCTGGGTATATGTTGGTTTCTCTAATCACAGTTGCGCGTACATGCTAGTTCACTTCATTGAAGTAGCGTATATAAATATGTTTGGGAAATAAACTTATTGATCTGATAATATTGATTCACCCCCCTCTCAATATTATTTCCAGTAGTGCTCAGATGAGATTCAAGAAGAGAAGACAAAGGTAAGCATAAAAAATTTGACAATATCTGGTTTGGTCCATTCAGCATTGCAGAAGTCAAAGGAAACAACACATTTATATTGCAGAATCTGGAAGGAGAGTATTCCTCATTGCCAGTCAATGGGAAATACTTGAAACACTACATTCAGTATTAGTTTCTCATTTCATCCACCATATGTAAATATTCGGAGGGTTTAATTTCAAAATCTGCAAGTGAGTATCTTTTGCAGCAAAGAATCCATAGCCCGAGGTGAAGGCACTTGGATCTACTTGTTCTCTGCATCCCATAGGGAGAAGAAAACCCCATATGGAGTCGATATTGTAACATATCTAGTTTTGATAAGTTAGTATATTAAAATTATGAATTTGGAAAATATTAAGGTAGGATGTGGATGCAAAAGAAAAATATTGGTTATAAAAATGTTACAAAAAATTGATTATGATAGTCATCCACATCAATAAAATGTTAGGTGTTAGTTGCTTTAAACAAAGAAGGCAGAAAAAAATGTTAGGCAAGCTAAAAGAAAAATAAGCTTCAATTAAAAGTTTTTGAAATACATAAGGTTGCTAGCTCAAATGCACCATCATCATGTTGATCCTATGCCATATGTAAGGAAGAATCATTAAAGGAGTTCATGTTCCCATTCTTACACTAAAAATCCCCTTCCAACATTATAATCTCCTATACATCTATTTCCTTAATTCCCTTCTTCATTACACACTCCCCTCATAGTTTTATCTTAAGTTCTATTTCCCAATAATTTATTCCCGACACATTATGTTTCACTCCCTACCTCCCTGCCATATAAATTTCCTAAGTTATACTCCCAACATATTATCGTTTACTTCATATATCCCATCATATGAACATTGGAATAAAAGTTTTAATGTGGCTTTGGGTCTTGCCATTAAAATCTGACTAGTTCGCTGCTCATCCTTGACTGATTAAACTGATCCAACGCTCCATATATGATTTCGGACCCCCTCCATCATCCGACCTTTATCAGCAGGGGGGTCCAAAATAGGTTGTATTACCATACCACCTGCCCGTTATGTGTCACCATCACAAGATTTCGAAATCCCCTCCATCAAAATCGTAAAAATCCTTACCCCCCTCGGAAGGTTGTTTCTCCAAAACAACTTACCATTGACCCTTGTCTACTCTGTCATCCCACCGCTACCACGTACCTTCTCATCAACTAATAAAATCATCTCCCTCTGTGTTCCCGTTACTCATTTATTACAATTTCCTGTTAACCTTGCGCCATCAATGGTTGAAAATAAGTTTATTATAAACCCATCTCAAACCCTCTGCGAACTTCCTGTTTTCATACTATAGTCTACAGAGGCAGAATTGCTGTCAATTTTTTTTCAGAGGTACCCCATTGATTCTCAAATTTACATCGCCTATCCGAGCAGCATTCGAATTCACAAGTACACTTCCTCTTTTCATATATTGGTCAGAAATCTTCTTTCCATTATAAAACTCAGTTCTTCTATTATAGTCTAAAATCCATTGTCAAATTTCTGTTAGTATGCCTCCTAAACAGAAGAAACCATAGGAAGATGTTAACCCTCTTATTTTTCCCTCTATTGACATTCACCATATTCCTTTAGCCGATAGAGACTATATGATTCACGAAACCAATTGTGAGATTGATCTTTTTGAATTATATTATTGGTTAGAAGATAAATATGTCGACCAAACTGATGAACTTCAACTATGGAAATAAAACCTCCCCTATTACATATTTCCTCTCACCTTCAATGCCCCAGACTTTGTCAGAAAGTGTCAAGCTTCTTATCTCCCAGATCAGAGAGCCATTGTCAACCCTCAGGGCCAAATTCTATTTACCATAACCCCTGAATCTATTGACCAGATGATGCAAGCTCCAACTGTCAAAGATAACACTCCATTTTCTCATGAAGCCTTGGTTGAATTATATCAAAAACTGGATTTTACCAAGAGAGTTGAAACCCTGGAATTATTCCTTTCAAAAGATGCCCCTATGCCTAAAAAGAATCCTCCCTATCCTTCATCCATGTTCCCAAAAAGAGCCAGGAAAATTATCACTCTGATTTCTTATTTACTTGGCTATTACTCTGATGAATGGGTCAATGATGCCATTATTGGATTCCTATCAGTATTTTCTAATGATGCCTAGACCACCATTGTGTTTAATTTCAGACAGTTTTTAGCAAAATATATCCACCAGCAATTTTTTAACTTTGATACTCAAGAGGTTTTTAAATATACTTATGTTCTGATCTATATGTTTATATATTTCCAAGGAGATCGTCTAAATTTGTCATTGTATAAGTTAGATGATAAAGGAGAACAACAGTAAGTAATATTTTGGACTACCATGGTCAAGAAAGAACAAAATGAATATTCATTTAAACAATTCATAGACATGTTTGTTCATCCTGCCATGAGTCTTTTGAGTGGCACTACTGAGAGCAGAATAAGTGAAGAAATTCAGAAAATTTTGCAACTTACACAGCAGGTACAGATTGGAGATTGGTATCTCTATGAGAATTACACTGAGATCATAATTTTTGGTTGTGAACTACCACCTTTTAAGTTGCCCAAATACCTCCCAATGAGGATTTTTGCACTTGAATATATCAGACAGATGATAAACATGGACCAGATTCACTTTACATCTGCCAAAAATAAATCACAATTCAGAATAAAGACTTAGGTTGGTCAGTTTATTTGTAATAGTAGGGCAGCAGGAGAAGAGGCAAAGAAGATATTGAAAACCATGAATTTTGATTTGAGTTTTACTTGGTCTTATGACCCTTTAGGAATCATTTCTAAGTTAAGGGTGGACACCAAATCTACACCTTACTTTCATATAGCAAGTCCAGGGATTGAAAAATATAAAAATAAAAAAGAATGTCTACCAAATACTCTACAGGAATTAGAGGAGCAACAAGTCCCTGCAAGAAGAAAAGATAGGAAAGAGAAACAGAGAAGAGGTGTCTCCCATGGAAACTGACATTATCAACTCAGGTTTCAAACTTATATATAGAAAAAATGCAAAACTCAGTTCAAGGCTGAACTTCACCAAAGATTCACAATAGCAGCAGCCTAACACTTCAAAGGAAATTCCTGCAACTATATTAGGAGAAGAGCAATCAACAGATCCTCCTGATTCTTCAGCACCTTCTCAAATTCAACAGCAACAGATCATACAGAAAGAAGCATCTTCATCAAGCGAGCCTGAGAAAAGCACAATGGACATCTACAAAGAAATCAAGCTAAAGAATGAAGCTTTAAAGATCAATGTCTATAATCAATTCTAGAAACAGACATCTAGCACACAGAGCAGATTGTTAACTACCTTTGATTTAGAGAAAGGAAGAATGCACATGGCATTTCTCCAAGCTCAAGTACCTCAGCCTAAAGGAGAGGCAGATTACAAGAAAGCCACCCTTGAGTTTGATATTAAGGATGTGCATTTAATTGATCAGATGGAAATGCACAAACAAACATGAGAGATGATATTTTCCTCTGCTACTAATATTGCCATGACATTATCTAGATTACAGGCTACAGTTGCCACCATTCGATCACAGTTTGACATGGAAAAGATTTATTCTCATGCCAAAGACTCTAGGATTAAAACACTAGAAGACCTGGTAATTAAATTGGGTTATGACCCTGCAAATGTTAAAGCTGTAGAGGAATTAATCAAAAAGAAGAATGAACATATTGCTGCACTCAGGAAACAACTCAAACTCCCAGCAACTGAAGACCCTTTGGCTAAGGAAATAAGTGAGACAAAGAACCAAAAAGCAAATATGATGAAGATCATTATTGAACAAAATTCACAGATAAAGCAGATGGAAGTTCAGATAGAAAGACTTATTGATGAAGCTAAGAAATTAGTTGTTCCTCTACAAGCACTTCCAATCACTAATATGCCTTCATCTAAACCTACCACAAGCACTCAAGGAGATGCTATCGAACTGGCCCAAGCAGTTCAGAAGATGTCACTTCAATCTGAAGAAATCCAAAAGTTGGAGAAAAAGGTAAAGCAACTGGAAGACATTAAAAGTAGGTCTGACACCAATCATTCAATAGAACTCCAGAGAGCCCAAACTCAGATAGAGAATTGGAAGAAGTCAACAAATGAAAATGTCATTGGTACTCCCCTTGCTCAGGTTAAAGAAATCATTTGGAACAACATCATCAATGAAATGAAACAAATTTGGCCCTGCATCCAGATTATGTTTGAACAAAGAGAACTGGTAGAAAAAGCCAACAAAGCTATTTCTGAAATAAATGATCAGTTAGGAACAATGCCTACAACAACAAACAAAATCATTAAGTTTCTAAATTCTAAGGATAAATATGAGCTAGAAGAATTGGGAGTGGAAGACAGAACATAAACAATCCTTGAAGTAAAAAAGGTTCTTACTAAGAAGAACTTAGTAACACAGTTAGAAGAAAAATTCCATACTCTGGAATTTGGCATTAACAGATTTCTATCAAGAATTAAGGCATTAATTAATAAAGGATTGCCTTTTATTTTTGTGTTGAAAGACAAGCTGATGGATAGAATAGATTATTTTCAAAGATTACAGGAAAAGATGAAAACTTCAATTGCTGCATCATCTTCAATGAAAGGATCAGTCACTGGCAGATCTTTGTATGAAGCAGTTGGGAATATTTGTTTTATTCAAAATGAAATTCAACATGTTTTTCCAGTAAAGCCTACCTTTATTAAATACACTGAGGTAGATGAAATCTACCGAAAGGCTATAAAGGTAAAAATTCCAAATTCAGAGTATTTGAAGAAATTGGAAGAATATCAAAAGCAATAAAGCATGCCAGCACATCACTCCAGCACAACAGTCAATTGTCAGCATATCCACAAAGAAGGGTGACTCAGCAAAAAATTCCAGCAGAACAGGGCCAGAACGCAAATGCATTCTTCCTAGATCTAATCCTTCAATTCTGTTTTAATTTTAGATATTTTAGCATGCCTAGTCAATAAGGCATTAATTGTAAAACTCCTCTTTTTGCATAAATACCTCATTCTGATAAAGAATCATGGGTTGCACTTTGGAATTAGTTTTTGAACATAATTGTACTAAGCTTGAGCTTTTTTGAATGTCAATAAAGGATTCTGAGTTATCTACACATGGCTTCTCTTCTAGTGAGTTCTTCTTTGTGGTTGTCATAATTTTTTCTTCACATAATTTATCTTATACACAGTTATCCAATTAAAAATCTTAATTGAGTATTAATTTCGTTTTTAATTCATTGTGAATTGTAATTTAATTAAGAGACTAAGTTACAAAGTTGTTTGCTTCTATTACTTCCTCTTGAATGCTAAATTGCATTAGGTTTCTGTTATAATTTGGTTGTATTATGTTGATCATTGAAACACAGTTTTATTGGTTTCTTCTTGAAAATGTTTAAGTATTCTGTCTGAGTAAATGATCGTTTATATTTCCTTTTTCTTCTAAAAATCATCACACATCAAATTTAAATTACTATGTGAAAATAAAAAACAACGCTTCATTATATTTAAGATTTTTCCAAGTTATAGAAACACCTGTTTTAATCAACTGTTATCTTGTCATCCACAAAATTAAAAGCCCCAAAATATTCCAGATGCTTTGGCATAACCAACTGAACTAGGGTTATCTCAAAGGGAAACATGTTCAAAGGGTGATTTTAATAAATGACTTGGAGTTTGAATTTACAATAGCAGTGAGTTAATACCATGGTCATAGCACATGGTCATATGCTCCCATGGTTTATCTCTTTGGCGCTAAGGGTTAAGGGTTGTAAATTGATTTAAATTGACTAGGAATGGATCAAGAATATAATGCATGAAAAATAAAGTGAGTGCATGCATATAGAAGTGAAGCTCGAGTTTAACAAGTGCGAAGTGAATGATCGGAGAAATTAAATGGAAGTGCCCAAACAAATGCGTGATGCAATGTACAATATTAATGAGTGTGAACATATGAAGAGTATAGTGTTGTTAGTGTGAGAAGAGCGTTTATGTGCAGAAGACTAGACCATTGAGAGAATTGCATATAGAGATTTAGATTTAAAATATGGTATTATGTATTGAGGGGTATGCACATGTAAAGATAGCAGCAGAGGGAGTCAAAGAAGAAGAGGAATTCAAAGAGAATTAAAATATTAGATAAGAACAAATATATATACAAATAATTGCAAAAGATCACAGTGAATTGGAAAAAGAAGATTAAAGATCAAAAAGAAAGAAGGTGACTCAAAAGAATTGCTACAAAATAACCTGAACTAAAAATACGAGGGGATTGGCGCCTCCTACAAGTTGGTTCTTGCAAATTAGAGGGGATTGGTGTCTCTTGTAGGTGGGTGCCTACACAAATCAATTAATTAAAATATTTTTTTTGGTTTTCTCCTGGATGGGTTTCCACATATATCATGTGTTATATGGTCTCATGTGATTGATGTCTTATTGTAATTAAATTATTTATTTGTGTAAAATTGTATTTTATTGATTTACACACACCACCCCCCCCCCCCCCCCCCCCCCCCCCCCCCCCACCCCCCAAACCCAACTCAGTATAATTATGAAGCTCTCACATTTCATTCTCAACATTGTGAGCTAAGGAAGGAAGGCACACAAAAAATATTTGTAGATGCAAATAGAACATCAAAGAGTTTCTATATCCTCATTGACAACAAGGGAGAGAAATATTGTATGGGATAAATAGATGAAACATGGTTATGGAATATAAGAATGGGCCATATGAACTTTGATAATCTAGTGAAAATCAACACCAAAGAAGAAGTGAGAGACATGCTAAAGATTACAAAACCTTCAAATTTAATTAAGTAATGTCAAATTATGAAGCAAATAAGGATAAGCTTCAACAACGAAGCCATTGGAACTTGTTCATACAAATATTTGTGGGCCTACAAGAACACAAAGTCTACAAGGTGAAAATTACTTCATGTTTCTCATTGATGATTACTCAAGAATGACATGGGTTGTGTTCCTTGAAGGAAAAACAAAAGAAATTGAGAAGTTTAAAGCTTTCAAATATTTGGTTGAAAGATAAAGTAATTTAAAAATCAAGTTCTTGAGATGAAATTAGGGAGGTGAATTTATCTCAAATTAGTTTGAATATTTTTATGATTCTCATGGAATAAATAGAGTTTTTTCAATTGCAATAAATCCACACATAATGGAGTGGCATAAATGAAGAATCAAACCATACAATAGATGGATATAACAATGTTAAATGAAGCAAAGATATCATGCATGTTTTGGAGAGAAGCAGTTAACCCTGCAGTCTATAATTTGAATAGAGGGAAAATAAAATTCAATTGCAACAAAAAACCTTATGAACTATGGAATGGTAAACTAATAAAAATCAAACACTTCAATGTTTTGGGGAGAAAGTGCTACATAAAAAGAGATGATGAGCATTTGGGAATATTTGACTCCATAGTTAACGAAGGTACCTTTCATGTTTATTTATCAAGAAGAAAGGGTTATAGATGTTACAATAAAACATTGTGCAAAATTGTAGAAAGTACAAATGTTAAAGTGGATGAAGCAAGGCCTCAAAAGGAGAAATCACAAACAAATGAACATCCAGAAGAGATGAGTTGCAAGGAAGAAGAAGAAGAAAATGAAGAAGAAGAAACAAAACATCAAGATATAAAGACACCATCTAGATTCATCTAGAAGAATCATTTAGAAAATATAATTATCAATGATAAAGATATGGCAGTGCATATTAGACTAAGCTTCCCAAGTGGACCAGAATATGCAAATTTCTCCTTGCTATCTACAATTGAGACTAAGAATTTTACAAAAGATAGTGAAGACAAGCACTAGATTGATGTTATGGAAGAAGAGCTAAATCAAGTTCAGAAGAATGAGATATGGGAACTTGTTCCAAGACGAAAATGTTAGAGTATGCACAACATAAACTAAATAAATCACACACACACAATATAAAATAGAGACATAATTTAACGTGGTTCACCCAACCAATCTAGGCTACATCCACCAAACAGAGGTATCAGCTTTCTTAACAGATTTCCTCTTCCTCACACCTCACATATACATTTGCCTCTATAGGCTTACAATTTGTATATGTAGAGAAGAAACTGAATAATAAATTCTATCACAAAAAAATAGGATAGAATATCTCCTCATCAGGATTCGATGCAATCAGTTTAGGAACAAATCATATTGTTGGCATTATTCATGAGATTTTAGCCAAATTAATATATACAAAATCTCAACAATCTCCACCTTTACAACAATTAACCTGATACATCATTCCTGTTTATTCTTTTCATTTTCCTTGCAAGCCAAGAGAAGCCAAACACCATCGTAGCTTCTCTAATAACACCGGTTTCGTGAACGTGTCTGCACAGTTTTCCTTTGTATGCACTTTTTCAAGAGAGACTCCCCATTCAGTGATAACCTGTCTTACAAAATGGTACTTTATAGGTATATGCTTTGATTTACTATGATAGGCTAGATTTTTAGCCAAGTGAATTGCACTTTGACTATCACAAAATAATTGTTGCCTTGCAACCTACCAAACTCACCAAACAAACCTTTCAACCAAACCGCTTCTTTGCAAACATGTGAAGCAGCTATATATTCTGCTCCTGTAGTGGATAAAGAAACAATGTTTTGTAGCTTTGACATCCAACTAATAGCCCCACCTGCAAGAGTAAAGACATATCTTGACGTTGACCTTCTCTTATCCAAATCACCTACAAAATCGGAATCAACATATCTGCAAACAAATTCACTACTTCTGTTATAAGTGATACAATAATCACTTGTGCCTCTTAGATAACGAAGCACCCATTTCACTGTTGACCGGTGTTCTTTACCTGGATTTTCCATATACCTGCTGACAACCCCAACTGCATGTGAAATACCTGGTCGTGTACTAACCATCGCATACATCAAACAACCTACTACATTGGCATATGGAATTCGAGACATATATTCCTTTTCTTCATTTTTGTTAGGACATAAACTTGAAGAAAGCTTAAAATGAGAAGCTAAAGGCACTGAAACTGGCTTCACATTGTTCATACCAAACCTTAAGAGTATTTTCTCAATATACTTCTTTTGTGATAACCACAGCTTACCATTGCTCCTGTCTCTGAAAATCTCCATGCCCAAAATTTGTCTTGCTACTCCTAGATCTTTCATATCAGACGTCCTAGCCATCTGAGCCTTTAACCTGTTGATCTCACTTATGCTTTTACTTGCTAAAATCATATCGTCAACATATAATACTAAGATAATGAACATGTCATTACTTAATTTCTTAAAGTAAACACAATGATCATATTCACTTCTTATATAATTTTGGCTCATCATGAAAGAATCAAATTTCTTGTACCATTGTCTCGACGATTGCTTCAGACCATACAATGATTTCTTGAGCCTGCAGACAAATTTCTTGTTGCTATTTTGAACAAACCCTTAAGGTTGTTCCATATAAATATCCATGTAAGAATGCAGTCTTAACATCTAGTTGCTATAATTCTAAATCAAGTAATGCAACTAATGCTAACACAACCCGAATTGAAACAATTTTAACAACCGGTGAAAATATCTCATGAAAGTCAATTCCTGCTTTCTGAGAAAAACCTTTCGCGACTAGCCTTGCTTTGTACCTATCTTCTTTATCATCAACACCCCTTTTCAATTTGTAAACCCATTTGCATCCTACAGTTTTTCTGTCATTGGGAAGTTCTACGAGGTCCCACATGGCATTCTTGTCTAATGCCTTCCTTCATAGCTTCTTTCCACTTATTACTATTAGAACTTTCTACAGCTTCCCCATAGCATAAAGGTTCATCATCATTAGCGGTTAAAGCAACTGAAGTAACATAATCATTGTACCTTTTAGGACGATATCTCATTCTCGTGGACCTTCTTAAAGATGTTTCTGGTTCTTCCACAATTTGCTGATTATTATCTGTATGAACTTCTTCATGGTCTTCATCTGAAACTCATTCTTCTTTACTATCATCAATGTTTGAACTGGTTTCAAACTAAATATGTTGAAACTTAGGTACATTTTCTTGTTTCAATTTAATATCTACATCTGGATTATCGAGTGAAGATTCATTGAATTTAACATCTCTGTTAATGATGATCTTGTGAGTAGTAGGATCCCACAACCTGTATCCCTTGATCCCAACACCATATCCAACAAAGATATATCTTTTTGATTTAGGATCTAATTTAGAATGCTGATGTTTCGGAATTAGAGCATATGCATCACAACCAAAAACTTTCAGTTTAGAATAATCACAAGGATGACCTTTCCATACCTCTTGAGGAATTTTGCATCCTATTGTAGTTGATGGTGATCGATTTATCAAATAAAAAGCCGTAGATACTGCTTCTATCCATAATTCCTTCTGCAAATTGGCATTACTTAGCATACTTCTTTCTCTCTTTAAAAGAGTCTTGTTCATGCTATTCAGAAACTCCATTTTGCTGAGTATAAGCAGTAGTTCTATGTCTTTCGATCTCAACTTCCTTGCAATAATTATCAAATTCATTTGAAGTAAACTCACCACCATTGTCAGTTCTTAAATATATAATGGTTCTTCCAGTGATATTTTCTACTAATGCTCTAAATTGCTTGAAAACTATGAATACATCAGACTTTCTTTTCAACATGTAGACCCATACTTTCCTAGAGAAATCATCTATAAAAGATACAAAATATGATGATCCTCCATATGAGGTTGTAGGAGATGGAACCCAAACATCAGAATGGATACAATCAAGGATTCCTTTACTAGCATGTTTTCCAGTTTTAAATTTATGCTTGCTTTGTTTCCCATATATACAATGTTTGCAGAAATCTAACTTAAAAGACTTTAAACTAGGAAGTAACTTACGATCAGATAAAATTTTTAATCCTCTTTCGCTCATATGGCCCAACCATTGATGCCATAGTCGAATAGAATCACTGTCATTGTTATGTAACTAGCTCAAGAAAAGATAGAAAAGATAGATCAACGCCTTAGAATTTAGCCTCTTCGAGGGGGCAACCTCCTTTACATTACATAAATGAACAATTCTCCGATGATTCAAATGACAAAACCTCCTTTCTATATATAGGAGTCTAAGGAGTCACAATATAATCCAGCCGACCTAACAATAATAATATAAAGCCACAAAAATAACAATAGAGGGATTCTATGGGGCACAGAAATAACAACATGGGGGTAATAGGGGCACAACAATATAAATAAGGGGTATAACTACAATAGTAATGGGGTAATCACTAGTATTATAGGGACCCAACATGCCCCTCTCCTTCAAAAAAGTGTTGTCCTCAACGCTTGAGTAGTTCTGGATACTTCTGCATAAAATTCTCATCCTCCCATGTGGAATCTTCAGCGGATAAGTTCTTCCACTTGATAAGATACTCTGAAATTGATCGATTTCGTAGCTGTCGAGTTCTTGTTTCTGTGACTGCTTCCGGTTCCAATATAATTTTTCCTTCCTCGTCAAGTTCTGGCAATATTGTTTGAACTGGGAGCTTGTCGCCTATAACCTTCTTTAAACATGAAACATGGAAAACTGGGTGCAATCGAGAAGCTGCAGGAAGCTCCAATTTGTATGCCATAGTACCAATCTTTTGCAACACCTTGTACGGACCATAATACTTTGGTGATAATTTATTATCCTTCTTAGCTTGCTTTAGGGACATTTTCTTATATGGTTGTAGCCGTAGGAATACCCAATCACCTACATCAAAACTTCTTTCACTGCGATGTTGATCTGCCTGTTGTTTCATTCTATTTTGTGCCAACACGAGGTTATCCTTTAAGAGTTGGAGGACTTGTTGTTGATGTTCGATGTGATGTTCCACTGCCTGAACCTTAGAATTTTCTCTTAAATATGATGTGATGGATGGTGGTTGATACCCATAAAGTGCCATAAATGGGGTCATTTTTGTTGTTGTATGGAAGGAAGTGTTATACCACCATTCAGCCAGAGGCAACCATTTGACCCATTGTGTCTGTTTATCAGATACAAAGCAACGAAGATATCCTTCCAAACATTTGTTTACTATCTCAGTTTGCCCATCAGATTGAGGATGATAAGATGAGCTATGAGCTAACTGAGTACCAAGACAAGAAAATAATTCTGTCCAAAAATTTCCAGTGAAAATGGGATCTCTGTCACTTACAATAATCTTTGGGTTTCCATGTAGCTTTTGAATTGTTTCCATAAATGCAGTAGAAACTGTACTGGCTTTAAATGGATGTGATAATGCACAAAAGTGTGCATACTTGGTAAGTCTGTCAACTACCACCATGATGACACTCTTTCCCTCAGACTTGGGTAAACCTGTGATAAAATCCATTGAAACCTCCTCCCAACGTTGGCTTGGAATGGATAAAGGTTGTAATAGACCTGGTGTCTTAATTGTTTCAACTTTATTTTGTTGGCAAACCAAACATTCCGCCACAAACTTTTGAATATCTGATTTAAGGCCATCCCAAAAAAATTCCTTCTTAACCCTGTGGTAAGTTTTTAAAAATCCTGAGTGCCCTCCTAAGGGAGAAGTGTGCAATTCCATAAGAATCTTTTGTTTTAGCTGGGAATTCTTACAGAGGTATAAGCGATCTTTGTACCATAACGAATCATTTTTCCAGCTAAATGTATCAGACGTACTGGAATCTTGTTGTAGCTTTCGAATAAGTGCCCACACTTCTTCGTCATTCTTCCATTCCTCCCTTGCTTCGTTTATCCAATCTGGTTGGATAATAGAAATGGCGCACAACAATGCTTCCACATCCTCATCCTTTCTTGAGAGTGCATCTGCCACCACATTTTGCTTCCCTTTTTTGTAGATGATTTCAAAGTCATAACCCAACATCTTTGTGACCCACTTTTGTTGCTCTTCAGAGGATAATCTTTGTTCTAAAAAGTATTTAAGGCTATCATGATCCGTTTTTACCTTGAAGTGTCTTCCCATTAGGTAGGGTCGCCATTTCTTAAGTGCATGGAGTATTGCCAACATTTCCTTCTCATAAATAGCTTTGCTTAAAAACTTTCCCTTGATTGGACGACTTTCAAAAGCAATGGGTCTTTCATCTTGCATTAGAACAGCACCAATTCCATTTCCTGAAGCATCACATTCCACAATAAAGGTTTTTGTGAAGTCCGGTGTAGCTAAGACCGGTGCTTGGCACATTGCCTCTTTAAGATGTTCAAAGGCCTTTGTTGCTTCCGGAGTCCATGAAAATGCATCTTTCTTCAATAATGTTGTTAGAGGTGCTGCTATTCTCCCATAATTCTTAACAAACTTGCGATAATACCCTGTCAACCCAAGAAATCCTCGCAGATGCTTTATGGATGTGGGGATTTTCCATTCCTTAATGGCTTTAATTTTGCTAGGGTCTACCTTAACTCCTTCATGAGATACAATATGACCCAAATATTCCACCTCCTGGACTCCAAAGAAACATTTGGATCTTTTTGCATATAATTGTTTCTCCTCCAATAGTTGTAGCACCTTGTCAACATGTTCAACATGATCCTTCCAAGACTTGCTGTAGATTAGTATATCATCAAAAAATACTAACACAAATTTTCTAAGGAATGGTTTGAAAATTGAATTCATCAAACCTTGAAATGTTGAAGGTGCATTGGTAAGGCCAAAAGGCATGACCAAAAATTCATAATGACCCTCATGAGTTCTAAATGCCGTTTTCGGAATGTCTTCAATCTTCATTCTGATTTGATGATATCCCGAACGAAGATCCAACTTGGTGAAGTAAATTGATCCATGCAATTCATCCAGTAATTCATCAATGACAGGAATGGGGAACTTATCTTTAATAGTGAGCTTGTTGAGCTCCCTATAATCCGGACACATGCGCCATGATCCATCCTTCTTGTGCACCAATACTACTGGAGTAGAGAAAGAACTTTGACTTGGTTGAATTATACCAGCCTCTAGCATTTCTGCAACCATACGTTCAATTTCACTTTTTGGACATAGGGATATCTGTACGGCCTGATGTTTGGAGGAACACTTCCTGGAATCAGATGAATAGCATGATCATGATCACGCATAGGTGGGAGACCTTTGGGAGTCTCAAATACCTTGGAATGATTGTCCAGGACTTTTTGGAGATCTGGAGAAATAGATGATTCCGATGTGGAAACATCTAGCGAACATAATTGTGCAATTACACCTCTTTGCTCCTTTTTTAGAAGCTTTGTCATACCATTAGAGCTGATTATCTTTCCTGGTTTCCCTGCAATACCCCTTAATTCAACTTCCTTTCCTTCCGTAGAAAATTTGATGAAAAGTTCTTGAAAATTAAAAGCTATTGTACCCAAGGATTGTAGCCATTGGACTCCTAGTACAACATCAGCACCTCCCATTGGAATGGAAAGCATTGGGCTAGTCAATACATATTCTCCCATGGATAGCTTGATATTATGGCACTTTCCAGAGAAATTTATTGTTCCTCCATTTGCAATCATCACTTGACACTCTGGTGCTGGATATAGGAAGCAATTCAATTCTTTTGCTACCCTACAATGAATAAAATTGTGGGTGCTTCCTGAATCAATCAACACTATTACCTTTTTCTTCTTGATTTGTCCTTCTATCTTGATGGTTTGAGGAGTGGTAATTCCTGCCAATGCATTACAAGATATGGTCGGATTTATTTGTTCTTCATCTAGGCTTTGTTCCTGGAGTATATCTTCTTCTTTTGACCTTTCTTGCTCCTTTTCTTCTTCCTCTTCACAATCTATGTAGAATAATTTCTTCTCAGCACACTTATGACCTTTAGTGTATTTGCTATCACAACTGTAACAAAGCCCTTTTGCTCTTTTTTCTTCCAATTGTTGTGGTGTCAACCTTATAGGTTGTGGAAGACTAGGGGCAACAACACTTCCATCTTTATAGTTGTGAGTGGTATGCTTCCTGGTTGCCATAATTTTGCTTTCCATTTTTCTTGCTAACCTGAATGCCTTCTCTAATGAATCAGGTTCCCAAAGGCGAACATCATGTTGGATATTATCCTTTAAAGACCCTATGAACACATCAATCCTATGCTCCTCTGGAATATCTTTTACCCTTATGTTCAATTTTTGGAACTCCTCAATGTGCTCCATTATTGAACCCTTTTGTTTGAGACTTATCAATTGGCTAAAAAAAGTGTTGCTTTTTGTATCTTCATAATGTGCTATCAATTCTTCCGTAAAAATTGCCCAAGTGATAAATTGTTTACGAGAGCAAAGCCATTGATACCATACAAACTGATTTGGTTCCAAATATACAGTTTCCATACGTACCTTTTGTGTGTTTTGCACATTATTGAGATCGAAGAATTGCTCCATCTGTAATATCCATGTGGCGGGATCCTTGCCATCAAACTTCCTCATATCGATTTTTGGAATATGGTGAGTCTTCGATCCAACATTAGCGTCTATGGAATCATGATTAACATTTCTTTTGTTCTCATCATGAGTTTCCTTTAGTACCCTTTCACCCTTAGGGACTATTTCTTGTAGCAACTTATTCATATTTATCTTCAATTCGTCCATGTCTGTCTTCAAATCTATCTTCAAATCATCCATCTTAGCTTCCACGTCATTCATCTTAGCTTCTACGCCTTTCTTTAAACAGTCCATCTTAGCTTCTACACCTTTCTTTAAACCATCCATCTTAGCTTCTACATCTTTCTTTAAACCATCCATCTTATATTTTGTTCCTTTTTGTGCAAGGGACAGTTGTTGCACTTGGTCTTGTAATTTTGATATATCATGTTGCATTTCTTCCTCTTCTTCATGAGTCATGCTAGAGCTTTCAGGTTCCTTACTAGGTGTTTGCATTTTCTTTCCTCGGGGCATCAGTTACCGATAATAATGCTCTACTATGCCCTTTGAATTCCTTCAAAATAAATTTTCAAACCAAGCTTAAGAAAAAATTTAAGAAAATCTACACACCTTTTTTCACTTTGTAGGAGCTCGATATTGCCTCTGATGTATCTCTGTATTTTCCAATCATCTACTTCTGCATTTGTGAGCTGTATTATCCCTCTGTGTCCTCTTTCCAATGCCACAAGTTTGACCCAAATTGGATTCTCCAAGGAAGAGTTATGTGAAATCTCCCACAGTGACTTGCTTATAGACTAGTTCAGTAGAGCAAACTTGTACGACGTGCCATGAGTCACTGTTTCGACCTTTGGATCTGAAACATGCATACAAGAAACTAAAGTCCGTCCTCTTTCTGCACCTTCTTACGAAATTTCAATATGATCCCCAGAGAGAAAGTTATGACGATTTTCCCCAGGTCACCTGTTTTGAATGTAATTCAGGAGTCTGCAAAAAGACCAACTTCCTCAGATCATATCTCCGCAAATATCGCGCGAAAAGATCTGAAATTCACACCCAAGGTTCAGCGCGATTTCTTCTCAAATGGGTTTTTTTTGCGACTTCTGAAACGTCAGAGAAAAAAGTTATAGCGAAATGCCACGATGACCTGTTTGGAGCAGCGAAACCCTAGAATCCAAAGCTCTGATACCAAATGTTATGTAACCAGCTCAAGAAAAGATAGAAAAGATAGATCAATGCCTTAGAATTCAGCCTCTTCGAGGGGGAAGCCTCCTTTACATTACATAAATGAACAATTCTCCGATGATTCAAATGACAAAACCTCCTTTCTATATATAGGAGTCTAAGGAGTCACAATATAATCCAGCCGACCTAACAATAATAATATAAAGCCACAAAAATAACAACATGGGGGTAATAGGGGCACAACAATATAAATAAGGGGTATAACTACAATAGTAATGGGGTAATCACTAGTATTATAGGGACCCAACGGTCGTTTTCAGATACAATTGAAGCATGATCTGACTCTGTTCTTCCTTCTAACTGAAAAAGATTTCCAACCTTCTTTGCTTTCATTACTAGTAGGATTCCTTTATAAATTTTCATTACTCCACCTTGAATAAAAGTTTTATATCCATTTGTGTCTAGCACTCCTAGAGAAATAAGATTTTTTCTGAGTTCAGGCACATGTCTTACATCAGTTAAGATTTTAATTGTCCCATCAAACATTTTAATCTGGATGCTTCCAATTCCCACAACATTACATGAGACATCATTTCCCATGTAAACTACTCCATCATTGATTGATTTATAAGTTTTAAACCACTCTTTATGAATGCACATGTGATTGGACGCACCAGAATCTAACAACCAATGTTGATCATGATTTAACAAATTAACTGATAAAACTTCATCACTTATACCTGAATCGGATGTCGTACCTGTATCTGTCATGTTTTCTTCTTTATTTTCTATTGAAGAGTCTCCTTTGGATGTGTGTTGTCTCTTCCAACGGTCCTTCTTCAACTGTCCTGATTTGTCGCAAAACCAGCATTTTAGCTTACTCTTCTTCCCTTTTGATTTGGACCGAGAGTTTTTCTGCTTACTGAACCGTCTTTCTTTAGATCGACCTCTAACCATCATTGCTTCTGATGTAGAGGTTTCTTGATTTGACCTTTTTCTAGTTTCTTCAGATAGCATAGCTCCAACAACATCATCAAATTCAAGGGTTTCTGATGAACTAAGACTTATAGAAGTAACAAAATGATCCCATGACTCAGGCAACGAGCATAATAAAGTTACAGCTTTATCTTCTGAATCAAATTTTACTTCTATGCTATCTAACTGCACCAAGAGAGTATTAAAGGTATTCAAATGATCAGTTATTGTCGTACCTTCCTTCATGCGCAAGTTATACAACTGTCTCTTCAAAAGAATCCTATTTGTTAAGGATTTAGTCATGTACAGCTTTTCTAGCTTTGTCCATAGACCAACGGCAGTTTTCTCTGACACGATGTTAAATAAAACATCATCCACCAAACACAATCGTATGCCGCTTAGTGCTCTGTCATCGATGTCACTCCATTCGTCATCTGTCATGGCGTAAGGTTGTTTGGATTTTCCCAAAAGTGCCTTCGCCACACCTTGTTGTACGAGTAAATCGTGCATCTTAACTTTCCAGATTTCGAAGTTATTTCTCCCATTAAACTTCTCGATCTCAAACCGAGCACTTTGAGTTTTTGACATAGTGAATTTAACTTCTTTTCTATGGAACCTTAATTGCCTTTTTAATCAAATTAACAATTTGATAAAATTCCCCTTTCAAACATGCAATTATCAAAAGTAAAAATATTACAACAAATGTATCATGCTCCAGCCCTTCAAATCACAAGTAGCAAACTAGCATAGCATAATGAATATGCAATCCATACCGTATCAGTAGTGATATCAAACAAACTCGATCTACGACATCTCCTTCAACACTCCGGCTCTCTTCGCTCCTCCCGCTCCACAGAAGCAATCGAGAGAACGGTCTTGTTCCAACCCTTACAAAACACAGCGCAATTGACCACAGCATTCCATTCCTCCAGACAAAGCCCGCAAGCAGAGACCAGGCTCCACGTTTATTAGCTTAGAAAACAGGCGTGGACAGAAAATCAAGGTGCCGAGATGAATCTCGGTACATTCGGAATGGATTTACAGACATTTTCACACAACGTCGATTTTCAATCCTTTATTCTTGCTCCACTCTAAACTACTGAACCATTTCATTCCTCCGACTCCTGGCACTTTATCCTTCAGCTCACAGCTACTTTATCTTCCAGCTCCCGGCTGCTTTATCTTCCTTCTAAGGTTGTAATCATTTGCATTTATCATTCCACTGGCTTTGCGGTGCTAGAAGCCATGCTCGGCCCGCCTAGAACTGCCAATCGTGCAAGGTTCTGCAACTTTTGACATCCAATACACAGGAGAGTTCGACTTCAAACTTATAGTGATTTAAATGCTCTGACACTTAACTAATTAGTATAATGCTCTGATACCAATTGTTAGAGTATGCACAACAGAAACTAAATAAATCACACACACACAACATAAAATAGAGACAGAATTTAACGTGGTTCACCCAACCAATCTGGGCTACATCCACCAAACAGAGGTATCGGCTTTCTTATTATTCAACAGGAGATTACAACAACAGATTTCCTCTTCCTCACACCTCACATATACATTTGCCTCTACAGGCTTACAATTTATAGATGTAGAGAAGAAACTGAATAATAAATT
Source organism: Pinus tabuliformis (assembly GCA_031772625.1). Taxonomy (NCBI): domain Eukaryota; kingdom Viridiplantae; phylum Streptophyta; class Pinopsida; order Pinales; family Pinaceae; genus Pinus; species Pinus tabuliformis. The sequence goes on along the minus strand of CM062804.1, from coordinate 532,295,242 downwards.
CTATCACAACAAAATAGGATAGAATATCTCCTCATCAGGATTCGATGCAATCAGTTTAGGAACAAATCCTATTGTTGGCATTATTCATGAGATTTTAGCCAAATTAACATATACAAAATCTCAACAGAAAATATGAAATTATGATTGGTGCCTAGAGGGTTTTCAGAAACAAGGTGAATAAAGATGGTTAAGCAATAAGAAATAAATAAAGGTTAGTTTGCAAAGGCTATGCTCAAGTTGAATTTATTGGTTTTTAAGAAACCTCTGTCCTTGTTGCAAGAATAGAACCTATCAGAATGCTTTGGGAATTTGTGTGTTTTAAGAACTTCAAATTCTATCAAGTAGATGTCAAGTCATTTTTTCTTAATAGAAATCTCGAGGAATAATTATACATTTAACATCCGAAAGGGTACTTATTATCATAAAATAAGAATCGTGTATGCAAATTGAAGAAACCACTTTACGGGCTAAAGCAAGCTCCTATAGCCTCGTATTGAAGAATTGAAAAATATCTATAACAAAAAGGATTCAAAAGGGGAATTGATGATAATAATATCTACATCAAGATAGAAGAAGAAAATTAATTGATTTTTTTGGTTTATGTAGATGATATCATATTTGGAGCCAATATGAACAAAAATTGCAAAGAATTTGAAATGGAAATGCAGAAGGAATTTGAGATGTATATGCTTGGTGAACTATCATTCTTCCTTGGTTTAAAATTTCTCAATCTAACAAACCAACTATATCAAGGCGACATTGAAGAAATTTAGAATGGAAGATTTTGCACCAATCAACACACCCATGTTCAAAAGTTGTAAAATGAATGGAGATTATGAATCTTCAAAAGAAAATCAAACATTGTACAAATCAATGATTGGAAGCCTACTATATGTGACATCATCAAGGCTAGACATTAAGAAAACATTAATATTGGTTGTACGGTTCCAATTTGCACCAAAAGAAACTCATGTGAAAGAAATGAAAAGAATATTTAAATATATAAAGGGCACCTTGGACTTTGGATTGTCGTACTCAATAGGTGAATATTTTACTCTAAAATAATATACAAATGCAGATTGGGCAGGAAGTGTTGATGATGGGAAAAGTACAAGTGTAGGAGCATTCTTTCTAGGAAATAGTTTATCCACAAGTACAGATACTGAGTATATATCAGTAGCATCATGTTGTACCAAAGTTCTTCGAATGAAGCAAACATTGAGAGATATTGAAGTAGAATATGATCATACAATTTCGACACTTTGTGAAAATACAAGTGATAAATGTTTCACAAAATCATATTATATACTTGAAAATAAATCATATTCCAATCAAGTATTACTTCTTAAGAGAACAAGTAGTTGAACATAACTTCAAGTTGGAAAATATTTCCACCAAAGACTAGATTGCAGATGTTTTCATAAAACTTTTTCCTGAAGAGATATTTGAATATATTAGACAACAAATGGGAGTAATATCCATCTCATCACTAAGTGCTTACGAAGAAAAAAAATATTAGGGAGGACATCCCATTGCCATTAATGTGAAAGGGGAGAGTTGTAGACAATGGAAGTATTATAGCAAGGTGAATAATTCTTTCATTACATACAAGGGGAGTATTGCATCAAGAGGGGAAATTATTTCTATTCCTGATGGATTATTTATTTCATTGCATGATTTTCATTAATAACAGAGGGGGACATTGTTGAACAAATTGTTTTCATTGATGTAAAAGGGCTTCTATCATTTATATTACATATATTATCAAAGTATATTAAAATGGGGGTTCATGTGAAAAAGGAGAAGTCAAAAAATGAAATGGTGATTGAGAAAACATGGTTTAGGAAGTCCATGGTATTTCCCAGGGCATTTGGAAAAATAAAATTAAAAATGGAACTAATTCTTTAAATAATGAATTGACATGACTTTTTGAGTCAATATATATTTTCATTAAGGGTTATGATAATTTATAAAAGGAGAAATCATTGGAAGGAAAAATTGCGTGAGAAAAAAATATAATTTGTGGAGTGAACAGGTAATCTTCAATTTTCACTATAATTTATTTATGGGCTACATCAAGTGGAGCAAGTTTGATCATATTGATGAGAGATCAAGGAGAACATCTAGTTAAAATTTTTATCCTGGTTTGCTATACTTTTAGAGATATACACTATGGAAGTTAGGGTTTGTGATCAGTCTTGAAATCTGCTTCAAATAAGTCATCTTTGAATTTTCGCTATAAATTATTTTCCGAGTCAAGTTTTGAAGAGATGGATGCAAGATATTTGGGTACATGTGTTAAAAAATTCAGACATTGTTTTGTTATACTTTCTGATATACTCCCTTTGAAAGTTAGGGTTCCTAAATGTTGCTAAAATTAGTTTTAAATAAGGAATTCAGAAATTTTGGCTATAACATGTTTTCTTGAACGTTTAATACTATAGAATTTTGGGAGATAGAGGAAAGATTTATCGGTAAATGTGAACAAAATTTTAGACATTGCTTCGTTATACTTTATGAGATATGCCATGTGGAATTTAGGGTTCATAAATACTCATGAAATCAGTTTCAAACAAGTCATTTTGGCATTTTTGCTTCAACCTATTTTGTGGGATATTTTAGATTGTGATTTTCATAGATATGTGGAAACATATAGAAATATCTTAAGTAAAAAATGTATACTTTCATTAACTATACTTTTGGAGATATGCCTTGTGGAAGTTAGGGTTTCTAAATGATCTTGAAATTAGTTTCAAACAAGTCAGCTTAGAATTTTTTGTGTAACTTTTTTTCTGGGACATTTCATAAAACGAAATTTTTAGAGCTTTGAGTAGACATATAGAAGTTCCTCTAGTAAAAATTTCAAAATTAGATTTGCAAAAATGGATATGTGGGATGTTGTACAATTTTTTATTGGGAAGTCGCCAAAAAGAACAAGCCTTGGGATAGTTACCATAAATTTCATTTGGAGATTCAAATTTTGGTCAGACATGGTGAAGGCAGAAGTAGTGAGTAGACCTAGTTAGGATAGAAGCAAGTAGACCTAGTTAAGGCAGAAGTAATGAGAAAATCTGGTGAAGGCAGAAGTTGCAAGAAAACTCAGTGAATGTATTGTGATTGTTATCATCTTTTGAAGAAACTAAACACACAAAATAAGAGTTGCAATTGAGGGTTGTTTCTCAAAAAAATGGATTGGTGTCTCTTGAAAAATTAGATCTTGGAATTAGGGATTGGTGTCTCCAATAGGTTGGTGCCTGTGAATATTTATAGCAATGGGGATTGGTGTCTCTATTATATTAGTGTATACAAATATTTGTAAGAGTAGGTTGTTTCTTATTGACCCCCCTATACTTATAACTATATCCTCAAAAATATTCACCTAGAATTATTATGATTTGAAAACTTATGACACAAAAATTATCTAGCATGTCATTCCACTTTAAATGATGCAAAACCTATCCAAAAAAGCAAAGGAAAATGCATCCAACAATGGAACAAATAGATCAAAAAAGAATTGAATAAATTGTTGGAAGCTAAGACATGTTTCCCAATTCAACATTCCCAATAGGTGTTAAATATGTTACCTGTTAAGAATAAAAATAGTGAAATTAGGATTTTCATTGATTTTCTTAATCTTAACAAATCCTTGAATAAATACAATTATCACGTTCCACCTATGGAACAGGGTCTACAATGTGTCTCAAGCTCGGAAATGTTCTCTCATGAATGGATTTTTTTGGTTATAAAAATATTCTTATTTCGTATGTTGGGCAATTAAAAACTACATTTAGGACTAAATGGGCCACATATGCTTACAAGAAAATACCATTTCGGTTTAATTAACATAGGTGCAACTTTTCAAAGGGAAATGGGCATTGCTCTCAAAGGTTTGGTAAATAAAATAGTAGTTGCATATATGGATGATGTAACCATTTTCTCAAAGAATATAAAATATCATGTGCATCATCTCAAACAAATGTTTGATCACTGCCAAAGGTATGGAATCTCAATCAATCCAAAGAAAACTATTTTTGGAGTAAATGAAGGTAACCTTTTGGGTTTTATTATGTCAAAATTCAGTATTATGTATCTCGAAATAATTAAAACCATTTCTCAAATTTATTTCCCACATAATAAAAAAATTCATTTAGTACTTTATGGGCAAGATTAATTTTGTCGAAAGGTTTATTCTGAGCTTTGCAGAAATAGTCAAGCCACTTCGAGAAATTATCAAAAAGAGTGATTTATTCAAATGGAATGATAAGGAGAAATAATTATTTAATTATATGAAACAAACGCATGCATCAATGAGTCATGGATTTAATAAAGACCTTATTTTATATACCTTTTGTATTGACTCATCATATGTTGCAGTTCTAACTTGGAAAAAATCAAAGGATAATCAGGTGCCCATTTCATTTATGACTTTAAGGTTGCAAGAAGTTGAATTAGGTAGACAAAAAAAAAACTTCAAGACATTGAAACATTTCATACCATACCTTATTAAATATCGTACCAAAGTTATTGTTCCACTCCCTCCATCGAGCATTTATTGGTACAAAATGAATTGGGAGATAGAAGGGTTAATTTGATTATTACACTCCAAGAATATGATATGGAAATCAATATTGAAAATATTCTTCAAGGAGAAGGACCTCATGAGCTACAATTGAATCTGAGGTATCATAGATAGATGAAGAGTTAGGATGGGAAGACAAGGCTGAAGTAAGTATTAAATAAATTTAATGTGTTCCCATTTAAATTGATTTTTGGTACAATGATTTAAAGTATTATTTGACTCATGATACCACTCCATGATATTTGTATCCAAAGAATAAAAAATCCTTAATATTAAATTATCAATAAACTTGTGTATGTATTCCACTGGATAGTTCATCACAATAAATTAGATAAAAATTTACTGAAATACAAAATCTATACTATGAAGGTTAATTTTTCCTTAGATTTATGGAATTATTAAGTTATTATCTTCTCGTTATACATGCAAAATATAAAAATCTGGAAAGTAGAGAATAGATAATAAAAAAAAAAAATCACTCAAACACCATAATAACCCCAATATATGATCTAGGAAACCCTTTTGGGAGAAGACCCAACTTTAAAAGCGAGGTTGCACCGCTCTGTGTTTCTCTAAATGGAAATGGTGCAAATACAAAGGAGTAACACTTGTTACATGTGGGATGATACAAAACACAAACCCTCTTTCTTTCGCCCTCTCTCTATCCACTCTTAGCTACTCTACTCTAATATGGAACAAAAATGCATAGAATAGAATCAAGCCCCTTTTCCTCCTAGTGGCCTAATTATAACATTGCCCAATAGCCAACTAGTGGTTAAATTTGAACCATTCAACCATAAATATGAGTTACAACTTAACACTTCTAGAATATTCTTAATCATGGTTACATGGTTAACCCATTTTCCATTAGTAATTGAGATGACATGGCATCCTCTCAAATCATTATGAACAAAACAAGATGGTCAACTTCTGGGTGGCATAACTTTTGCATATATACTTTGTTAGATGTATTTATTGAAATTATGGAAAGGTATATAAGTGTATAATAACATCAGGGGGTATATTGTATGTGATAGATTTTTGAAACCAAAAAAAACGTTACCTCCGAAAGTTTTTAAACCCTAATTTTCCAAATTGGGACTCGCTAGTAAAAATGGTCATGTGAGCTAATCCCTCCAATTTTTCCACTTTGAAAGCATAAATATGGATGAAAAATAATATAATGATCCAATCCTAATAATGCATCCAAATTTGAGGGTATTTTGGTCCCTCAACGCCTTTTAATGAATGAGGTGAGGAAATTATTCCTCTACCTTCTCCCTGTAGTACCATTTAGTCTTGCTTGGTATCTATCCTTTTAACCCAATTTTCCAAAGGAAATCCCACCCTTTTCTTGTAGTTTTGGAGATATTTTGGAAAATTGGATCATCTATCACTCTACCTAAGAATATGGTGCTAAATCATCTACATAATGTAGTACCTATTCCTCATCCTAATTCAAGATAGAAGGCTCATAGAGTTTCAAATTTTCCACATTTGCTACTCGATAAATGTGCAGGTATTGGGGTAGATTGATTTTATAAGTGTTATATCCTACCTTTTCCAATATCTCAAAGGGGGCATATTGAAAAGAAATTATTTTCTTACCAAGGCCCTGCAACCTCTCTGTGTTCAACTATAACCATACTATGTCTCCCATTCTAAATGATTTTTCTATTCTATGTCATTCATTACTAGCGTTATTTTTTCTTATGACTTCTACAAAATCTATTATACCTGTAAATGGATCTACTTGATATATATATATATATATATATATATATATATATATATATATATATATATATATATATATATATATATATATATATACCCTTAAAGAATCCCTTGTAAGATCCTCCTTATTTTCCATATGCAATATCCAAAGGTGAAGGTGGAAAATATCATTAAAAATGTTCAAATGGGAACTTAATAGCAAAAATGTGGAATGCTCTATTATAAGAGTGTTACATATATCAAAAAAAATTCATCCCAAATCTTCAGATGCTTCTAATTTTAACCCGTCAATAGTTTCATCAAAGTCTTATTAACTTCTATTTTCCCCATCTATTTTTGGATGGAATATTGTGGACATCTTCATCTACGTGTCCATATTCTCACACAAAGTAGTCCAAAAAGGACTAAGAAATATCTTGTCCCTATTTAAAATAATGCTCATTGGTATCAAAAAACACACCCAAAACTATCCAAAGAACAATTTCATTTCTTATTTCCCGGTAATGGTATTTTTATAGGGAAGGAGAATGCACGTCTTGTTGAACCTATCAACTACCATGAAAATGTAGTCATGCCCCTTACTATTTTTTTATAAACCTCCAACAAAGTTCATGGAAATGTTTTCCTATTATGAACCTAGCTACACATTCTTTCATCTTGGACTAGTACACATAACTCTATAAGTTTCCCATTGTTTTACCTGCACTAAAATTTCCTACAACCTTAGAGATGTGAGCCTCTATGATTAGCTCTAGTTTCTAACCTTTAGGAACACATAACTTGTCCAGCCTACGGAGTAACCCATTATTGGGATGGTAGTCAATTATCATGTCACCATTTTCCACAAGCCTCTGGCTCTGCAACTATTGAAACACCTTATTGATGTCCTCATAATTTGTGTATGTCTTTCCCCATGCATCATGGGTCAAAGGTTCTATGTGCACTCAAGTTCCCAAAGCTAAGATATTTTATGTGGGTGGCCTTGAAAGTATGTTGACAAAATTGTTTGTGTTTCCCTTCTTGTATGATCATTAAATGAAATTATTGTAGCAACCCCATCAATTTGTAATGTCTGGTTTGTTGTAACTTACTCTATACCTACAAGTACTATAATGGTTAGTGATTTATGTGGATTACTTTCTCCTTTACAATAAGATAGTGTTTCCACTTTTTAGCGTCTTGTATCAAGGCATAGAGCTCCTTGTCATAAGTAGGGTAATTGAGAACCACCCCATGAAATACTTCAAAATGGTAGCATACAAGCCTTCCTACCTACATCAACATTATTCCCATGGCATACCCACTTGCATCTATATCATCTTCAAAGGATACTACAAGTTTTGTAATGAAAGAACTAGTGCTTGAATAATTTTAATCTTTAACTCCTCAAAAGCACTTTGTTGACCCTTTCCCCAATGGAAACTCTTGCCACACATTATTATGGCATGGAGTGATGTTGGTATGATTGAAAACAAGGTTATGAATTTCCTCATGTATTGTACTACCCCAATGAAACCCCTAACATCAAAAACATTAGTATGCCTTGATCATTTCATGATGGGCTCCATCTTGGAAAAATATTTCTTCAACTCACCTCCACCAATCACATACCCTAAAGACACCAAATATTGTTGTGAAAGTTCATATTTCCTTAGATTTTATAGCAACTAGTGCTTCTTTAATAGCACCTACATCAAATGTGATATGTACTCCTCCCACGCAACACTATGTATCGGTATCCAATTAAACAATAAAAATATAAATCTAGAACATGGTGTGGTATGGCATTAATTAACCTCATAAATGTAGCTAGTGCATTGCACAAACCAAATGCATGACTAACCACTCATACAAACCTTGTTTGGGTTTGAAGGTAGTTTTCTAGGTTTATTCTTCTCCGAATTGAACCTAGTGATACCATGATTTTAAGTCTATCTTGGTGAAGCGTTTTGCTTGTTACAACTAGTCCAACAAATCATCTATCCTTAGCAGTGGATGCCTATTCCTGAGCATTATTTTGTTCAACCCTCTTTAATTAATGCACATTTGCAAAGTCCCATCCTTCTTGAGTATAATTATGATGGGTGATTATCCATAAACTATCATGGATATTCCACTAGATAGTTCATCACAATATATCTAATAAAATTTTAAATAATATTTGAAATTTACTCTATGAGGGTTTATTTTCTCTTTAGATTTTTGGATTTGTAAATTATTTTTTATTGTGTATGCATAAAAATTAAAATTATGCAAAAAATAAATAACAACAAAATAAAACCTCACAAACCATAATTGATAAAATATATATCATGGGAAAACCTTTTAGGAGAAATACCAGCGGGAAGGTGAAGCCACTCTACTCTCTTTTTTGGAAAAGAAAATTACTCCAAGTACAAATAAGTAAGCTCTATGGCTTGGGGGCTACTACAGTGCGCAACTCCTATCTATGTTCTCTCTCCCTATCCCTCTTGGATACTCTTCTCATTTATAGAACAAAATAATAAAAAATAATGGAACCTATTTTCCTCCTAGTCGCCTAATTATAACACAGTCTGATAGCCTACTAGTGATTAGGTTTGACTCCTTCAACTCTTACTAGAATTACAATATGGGATTTTCTATAGTATTCTTCATCATGGTCACATGGTTAGCCCTTTTTCCATGAATAATTGGGGCTTATGTGCCATCCTCTTGAATTATGGTGGTATAAACATGAAGGTAAACTTCCGAGTGGCATAATTTTTACAAATTAGCTTCGATTGAGGTGATTCTTGTGTCCCTCGAAAGGTCTTCGTGTGTAGAATAGGAAAAAAAAAGGTTATGTGCTAAAGTAGCAAATTTTTACCCAAAAAATTTTGTTTAATGCCTTAAAATTCTCCCAAAATATTTTTAGACCCCAATCTACCAAACTGGGTCACACTGGAAAAAAATGGTCCAGTGACATGATTCCTCCACTTTTTCCACTTTGAAAGCATCGATATGTTAGGTCCCTATACTATTAGTGTAACCCCTTATTGTTATTAGTACAACCCCCTTATTATATAGTTGTGCCCATGTAGTCCCCATATTGTTATTATTGTGCCCTTACATTATTATTGTTATGTTGGCTCTGATCATATTATGACCCCATAGACTCCTATACATAGAAAGGAGGTCTTTTCAATTGTATCATCCAAGAATTGTTCATTTGTGTAATGTAAAGGAGGTTGCCCCCTCGAAGAGGCTGAATTCTAAGGCGTTGATCTATCTTCTCTATCTTTTTGTGAGCTGATTTCATAACATTTGGTATCAGAGCTTTGGATTCTAGGGTTTCGCTGCTCCAAATAAGTCATCGTGGAATTTACGATATAAATTTTTTTTTCTGCGAAGTTTCAGAAGCTAAAAAAATAACCCATTTGAGATGAAATCTCGCTGAACCTCGGGTCCAAATTTCATATCTTGTCTCACTATATTTTCGGAGATATGATATGAGGGAGTTAGGGATTTTGCAAGCTCCAGAATTTTATCTAAAACAAGTCATCGTGGAATTTTTGCTATAACTTTTTTGCTACAAAGTTTTAGAAGCTAATAAAAAAACTAATTTGAGAAGAAATCGGTATGAACCTCGGGTCCGAATTTCAGATCTTGTCTTGCTATATTTTTGGATATATGATCTGAGGAAGTTAAGTTGTTTGTAGACTCCCGAATTACATCCTAAACAGGTGACCTTGGGAAAATCGTCATAACTTTCTCTCTGAGCATCATATTGAAATTTCGTAAGTTACAGAAAGAGGACAGATTTTACTTTGTTTGGGTATAATTTTCAGAACCTAAGGTTGAAACAGTGACATGTGGCACATCGTACAAGTTCACTCTACTGAACTAGCCTATAATTAGGACATCACGAGAGATTGGAAATAAATCTTTCTTCGGGAATCCAATTGCGATTATACTTGCAGATTTAGAAAGAGGACTCAGAGGGATATTACAAGCCAAAATTTCAGAACTTAAAGATCCGAAAGTACACATTTACAGTCATTTCAATATTGAGCTCCTAAAATCAAGAAAAGGCAATATGAGGAAGTTTGATGGAAAGGATCCAGTAAATTGGATACTACAAATGGAGCAATATTTTGATCTACATGAAGTGAAACTGTTACAAAAGGTATGTATTGCATCTTCATATTGAGAACTAGATCAATTTTTATGGTATAAAGGGCTTTGTTCTCATAAACCACTTGTTACATGGTCAATTTTCATGGGGGAAATGATAGCACATTATGAGGATACAAAGAGAAACACCTTCTTTAGCCAATTGATAAATCTCAAACAAAAGTGTTTAATGGCAGAGCACATTGAGGACTTTCAAAAATTTAATATAAGGAAAAATGATATTCCAGAGAAGTAGAGGATTGATGTTTCCATAGGGACTTTAAAGGATAACATTCAACATGAGGTTTGTCTTCGAGAATTTGATTCATTGGATAATGCATTCAGGTTGGAAAGAAAAGTGGAAAGAAAAATTATGGCAAAAAAGAAGTCGACCCCTCACAACTGTAAAGATGGAAGTGTTGTTTCTCCTAGCCTTCCAGAACCTACAGGGTTGACACCACAACAATTGGAAGAAAAAAGAGCAAAAGGGCTTTGTTACAATTGTGATAACAAATACATTAAAGGTCATAAGTGTGCTGAGAAGAAATTATTTTACATTGATTGTGAAGAGGAGGAAGAAAATGATTAAGAAATGTCAAAAGAAGAGGATATACACCAGGAACCAACCCCGGAGAAAGAAGAAATGAATCTGACCATATCTTGTAAAGCATTGGCAAGAATTACCACTCCTCAAACTCTCAAGATAGAAGGACATATCAAGAAGAAAAATGTTCAAGAAGTGAAAGATCACATCCAGAAAGAAGAAATGAATCTGACCATATCTTGTAATGTATTGGCCAGAATTACCACTCCTCAAACTATCAAGTTAGAAGGACATATCAAGAAGAAAAATGTTCAAGAAGTGAAAGATCACATCGAGCATCAAGAAATGAATCTGACCATATCTTGTAATGTATTGGAAGAAATTACCACTCCTCAAACTCTCAAGATAGAAGGACATATCAAGAAGAAAAATATTCAAGCAGTGAAAGACCACATCGAACATCAACAACAACTTCTCCAAATTTTAAAGGATAACACCACGTTGGTGCAAAATCAAATGAAACAACAGGCAAATCAACATCGCAGTGAAAGAAGTTTTGATGTAGGCGATTGTGTATTTTACGGCTAGATCTCAAGCAAGCTATTTAAGAGAAGGAAATGTTGGCAATACTACATGCACTTAAGAAATGGTGACCTTACCTAATGGGAAGACACTTTAAGGTAAAAATGGATCATGATATTCTTAAATACTTTTTAGAACAAAGATTATCTTTAGAAGAACAGAAAAAAAATGGGTCACAAATATGTTGGCTTATGACTTTGAAATCATCTACAAAAAAGGGAAGCAAAATGTTGTTGCAAATGCACTCTCAAGAAAGGATGAGGATGTGGAAGCATTGTTTTGTGTTATTTCTATTATCCAACCATATTGGATAAACGAAGAAAGGGATGAATGCAAGAAGGACGAAGAAGTGTGGCCACTCACTCAAAAGTTGCAGAAGATCCCAGTTCACAAAATATTGCCAGAACTTGACAAGGAAGGAAAAATCATATTGGAACCTCGAGCAGTCATAGAAACAAGAACCTGATAGCTACGAAATCGATCAATTTCAGAGTATCTCATCAAGTGGAAGAACTTACCTTCTGAAGATTCCACATGGGAGGACAAGAATTTTATACAGAAGCGTCAAGAGCTACTCAAGCATTGAGGACAACACTTTTTGAAAGAGAGGGACAAGTTAGGTCCCTATACTATTAGTGTAACCCCTTATTGTTATTAGTACAAACCCCTTATTATATTGTTGTGCCCATGTAGTCCCCATATTGTTATTATTGTGCCCTTACATTATTATTGTTATGTTGGCTCCGATTATATTATGACCCCTTAGACTCCTATATATATAAAGGAGGTCTTGTCATTTGTATCATCCAAGAATTGTTCATTTGTGTAATGTAAAGGAGGTTTCCCCCTCGAAGAGGTTGAATTCTAAGGCATTGATCTATATTCTCTATATTTTTGTGAGCTGGTTTCATAACATGATATGGATGAAAAAATATGTAATGATCCAATATATATCACACCTTTGAATTTTTGGAGGATTTTTGTCTGGAAAATCTTCTACTGAATGAGGTGAGGAAATTTTTTATTCACCTTCTCTCGGGTGTACCATTTAGCTTTTCCTGGAAGTTGTCATGTCAACCCAATCTACAAAACATCATGTTTCCCCTGTCTTGTAGTTCAAGACCTCTTCTACAAAATTTTATCCTCTTTCAAATATGCTTGAGCATCTGGTGCCGCAAATCATCTATTGAAGGTAGAACCTATTCCTCTTCCTTATATGAATTGGAAGGCTCATGGAATTTTAGATTCTCTACATTCAAAAATAAGTAAATACATATGTATGGGGGTGTACTGAGTCTATAGTCGTTATCTCTAACCTTTTCCAATATCTCAAAGGGACCATATCATAGAGACTTGATTTTCTTACAAGGACTTCGTAGCCTCTCCTTTTTCAAGTGTAACCATACTTTGTCAGTCACCTTGAATGACTTCTTTGTTCTATGTTGATCATGCCTCATCTTATATTTTGACCATGACATATATAATGTCTCTTGTGCCTATATAAGTATTTTTTAGATCTTCTCAAGGAATTTTTCTACCCTTAAGGCATCTCCTGTAAGATCCTCCCTCACTCCTCCTTGTTGCCCATATGCAATATACAAAGGTGAAGGTGGAAAATATCCAAAACAAGTATCAAATGGGAATTGACTAGTAAAAGTGTGGACTTCTCTATTATAAGAGTGTTGTATATTTACCAAATTTTCATCCCAAGTCTTCAAATGCTTATGATAGTAACCCCTAAAAAGATGCACCAAAGTCTTGTTGACTATGTATTTCTACTCATATGTTTATGGATTTAATGTGGTAAACCTCTTCAAATTTGTGTTCATCTTTTTCCACAATGTAGTCTAGGATGCACCAAGAAATATTGTGCCCTTGCCTAAAATGATGCTCCTTGGTATCCCAAAATGCACCAAAATATGTTCAAAGAACAATTTTTTTGCTTCTTTCCCACTAATGGCATTTTTACAAGACATCAGAACACACATCTTGTTGAACCTATTAACTACAACGAACAAGTAGTCATGTCATTTCCTCGTTTTTGGTAAGCCTCTCACAAAGTGCATGGAAATGCTTTCCTAGGGATGAGTGGGTACATGTAAGGAATGATATAGACCATGTTTTCTATTACTAGGCTTGCTAGTACAACAAAGCATACATCCTCTTGTGAACTTAGCTACATGTTCTTGCATCTTGGGAAAATACACATACCTATACAAGTTTGCCATTGTTTTCCCTACACCAAAGCTCCCTACAACCTTGGAGGTGTGAACCTCTCTAATAATCCGAAATCACTTACCTTTAGGAACATACAACTTATCTAGCGTGTAGAGTAACCTATCCTAAAGATGGTAGTCAATTATGTTATCAAAATCATGCACTTGACTCTGGATCTGCAACTTTTGAACACCTCCTTGAAGTCCTCATCCTCTGAATATGCCTCTCTATATGCAGCATGCACGAATACTCCATGTGTATCAAAGTTCCGAAAGTTATGATCTTTGATGTGGGTGGCCTTGAAATCATGTTGGAAACCTTATTTGCACTACCTTTCTTATACTTGATCATTAAATGAAATTATTGTAGGAACCCCATCCACTTGTAATTCCTAGTCTATTGTAGCCTATACTATAATGGCTAGTGATCTATGTGGATTACTTTTTCCTTTCCCATCAAATAGTATTTCCACTTCTTCACAGCTTACACCAGGGCATTTAGCTCCTTGTTATAGGTAGGGTTGTTAAGAACAACTCCATAAACTACTTCAAAATGGTAGCATATAGGACTTCATCCATGCATCAAGACTGCTCCTATAGCATACCTACATGCATTTGTTTCCGCTTTGAAGGGTTGATGCAAGTTTGGTAATGATAGAACTAGTGCTTCATTGATCTTCTTCTTTAGCTCCTCAAAGGCCCTTTGTGACCTTTCCCCACTGGAAACTCTTGCCACTCAATGTTATGGTATGGATTGGTGCTGCTACTACTAAAAATGAGGCTATGAATTTCCTTAGGTATTTTGTTTCCCCAACAAAGCTCCTAACCTAAGAAAAATTAGTAAGCATGAACCATTTCATGAAGGCCTCCATCTTGGCAAGATTGATCTTCATCTCTCCTCCACCTATCACATACCCCATATACACCAAATATTATTGTGCAAGCTCACACTTCTTAATATTTTCTAGCAATTGGTTCTTCGTTATTGTCCCTAACACATGCATTAAATGTGGGATGTGCTCCTCCCTGGTAGCACTATATACCAGTACATCATCCAAATAGACAATAACAAATGAATCTATAAAAGGGTGAAATATATCATTCATTAATCTCATAAATGTATATGTTGCATTGCATAGGCCAAATGGCATGACTAACCACTCATACGAACCTTTCCTAGTTTTGAAGGCGGTCTTCCAGGTATCTTCTTCTCTAACTAAAACTTGGTGATATATAGACTATAAGTCCATCTTGGTGAATTATTTTTCTTTCTACAACTGATCCAGTAGATCATCTATTTTGGGTAAGGGGTACTTGTTATTGAGTATAGCTTTGTTCAATTCCTTGTAATCTGTGCACATTTGAAAAGTCCTATCTTTATTTGGCACAATGATTATGGGTGACCCACATGGTGATGTACTTGATCGAGTGACACCTTGTTCTAGTAGCTACTACAATTGTTTCTTCACCTCACTTTCTTTTATAATATATTGCCTATACAAACTAATTTTTTGAAATGGGCATATTGAAAACAGTTGGATCTTGTGCTCCACTTCCCTCTTGGGTTGTATCCCTTTAGACTCTTGGAACACATCCTTATATGCTTGTTGCAAATCATTCAATTTTTGTTTCTATTTCTTATAACACCCCTCCAAGGATGCATATGCTCTCACTGAATCTTATTTAGACTTATTTTCTCTTAAAAATAATAAAACATACTTATTACCAGAACTAGTCACTTTCTTTGCTTGGTTGGCACTTACCAACAAAATTTTCAACTTGCCTTTATGCGGTTCATGGTGAACAATTTCCATCCTTAACCAGGTGGTACTAGTTATCTCTCCACATGAAGGTTACATCTTACATGTATATATGGAGACTTCCAAACACCACCCCACATACATCAAGCAGAACTACACTATTTCTACTTCATCAATAAAATCAACACTAATAACAAATATGATTTTGCATTGTTTTGTTACCTTTATATCTACATTATTATTTACCCAACCCAATGGACATGGGCTTGGATGATCGTGAATTTCCAATCACAATTTGTTGACCACGTCTACTATAATGATATTTTCCTGTGTTCTTGAGTCGAACAAATTATGAATCTTGGTCTTTTTAACCTATATCTTTATATGGAAGAGTCTAGTATTTTCGTTCTCTTCATGTTGCTAAAGGCTACTCAAACTCACCTCCTTCTTAATTTATGTACACATGAACTTCTCATCCATGTTCGAGTTGTTTACAACTTGGTTTTTTGAATCTGTTTTCTAGATGTAACTTCCAAAACTTCTCCTTTATGTGACCATTAATGTTACAAATGGTTGTAGTGGTTTTTGGGATCTTTGCACTAGTGTGTTGTGGTTGTCATTTTTTGTATTTTCCCCCCTTTCCACTTCTTCTTCCCCTCCTTAAAAGTTTTATGGTGCACCTTATACTTTGACCCACTTGATTACCATTTCATTTGGCCTATGTTCTCCAAGTAGTATGCTTCTACACAAGCCCCATCGAGCAATTTAGGCTTAAAAAACATCACTTGATTCTGTAAATGATTGTGTATACCCTCAAGATACTTGAGGATTACATCTAGGTTATTTTGTGAGGCATCCAACATTATGGTTATATTTCTAAATTTTATGGTTTACTCATATTATACACTTTTCCCCTGCTTCTATATGAAGTAGTGTCATCAAATCCACTAGTCCTCTTCATACTCAAAAGGGTAAATTTGTGCCTTTATGGTGGTTTTAAATTCCTTCCATTTAATCACTATAGGATCTCCCTTAAACCTTAGGGTATTTGTGTGTATTTCCCATGAGTTTAGGGCATGGCCCTCTAATTTCATTCACACAAATGAAATATTTTGTTCTTCCTCGACATGATGAACATTGAAATAAACTTATAACAACTACAACCAACAATTTAGCTTCAAAGTGTCGATATCACCTTGATACTACTTGATGTCAAATTTCACTTCCATTTTGAATAGGGATTATGAATCGTTCACAACATTTGAACTAGGTTGATCTTTTTTGGGTTCTTTCTTTGCCTCCTTTTGTTTCTTTTCGATCTCCTAATCTCCGCTTTAATTGAACCTCTGTGTTAGAACCCCAATATTATCTAAATATCCCAAGATTATTGGTCAAGGCCACCATGAGGAGATTTATGTTACGATTTATATCTACAACTTGTGCTTCCATCCATGCAAACCTCTTCTCTACAATATTAAGAGGGTTATTCACAGATTCATTGGCCATGACTGGGGTTTATGACATTTGTCTTAGTTGATCTAGATCCCCTAAAAATCCCCAAAATATGCCAAAAAAACCTACTATAATACCAATATTATATGTAAACTACCATTGATATTCCACTAGACAGTTTGTCACAAAAAAAATTGATAAAATTATACCTAAAAATTTGAAATCTACACCAAGATGGTTTATTTTCTCTTTATATTTTTAGATCTATAAATTGTTTTTTATTATGTATGCATTAAAATTACAATTATGCAGAAGATAGAGAACAAAAAATAAAAACTAACAAACCATGATTGACACAAGATATATCCTAGGAAACCTTCTGGAAGAAAAATGAGTTGGAAAGTGAGGTCGTTGTACTCTCTTTCCCTAAATAGAAAATCATTGCAAGTACAAATAAGTAAGGCCTATGGCCCATGGGATACTACAATGCACAATCCTCTTTGTGTTCTCTCCCCCTATCTCTCTTGGCCAATCTTCTCATATATGGAACAAATGCACTCAAAAATAATGAAACCCTTTTTTCCTCCTAGTGGCTTGGTTATAACACATCCCAATAGCATACTAGTGGTTAGATTTGACTCCTTAAACTCTTACTAGAGTTACTATATGGAATATTATATAGTATTATTCATCATTATCACGTGACTAGCCCTTTTTACATGAATAATGGGGGTTGATGCAGCATCCTCTCGAATTATGGTGGTCAAAATAGGAAGTTGTTGACGGTGTTGGAAGTCTGCCAACACGAGGGGATCTCCCTAGTATAAAGTCCCAATTAGACTCTACATCATTGGGTATGGGAGTCCCATCTGGGATGATGCCCCAACTACCATTATATTGAGTTTATGATTTTCCTTGGTAATAAACAATAGCATATGAGAGAAATCACAATTACTCTTGAGATCTGCAAGTATGTTAGCTTTGTGAAACATGAAAATATAATGGGCATAAAATTACTTCCATGAAACAAAGTAAAAAATGTGAGCCTTTATAAGAATAATATTAGTACTACTCTAATAAATACACACACATAAAGAAAGAATCGTTTCTTAATTGGAAAGTAGTTTTCAATCAAGTAAGAACCATGAAAGCATATGGACATACAGTTTCATAAAGATTTGTACTAAAGACAACAAAGCAGTTTGTTCATTTAACACATATAAACACAAGCAAGCACCAAAACTATTACAAGAAAAGTCTTGTAACACATCTCCTTCTCTTAACCAGAGGTGGTTACCAGGTTACATGATTCTCATGGTGCAGTTAGATGAATGGGGTAATATATATATATATATATATATATATATATATATATATATATATATATATATATATATATATATATATGTATGTATGTATGTATGTATGTATGTATGTATGTATGTATGTATGTATGTATGTATGTATGTATGTATGTATGTATGTATGTATGTATGTATGTATGTATGTATGTATGTATGTATGTATGTATGTATGTATGTATGTATGTATGTATGTATGTATGTATGTATGTATGTATGTATGTATGGGAAACATTAACATACTCCTAAAGATAATAGATTTCAGTGAGAAAATATCATGGGAAATTAGAAACCAACTATCTAAATCTACCACTCTTTCATCTCCTTTGCTCCTTGCACAATCAAACTATTTATCAAGCACCTATATCATGCCTAAGTTGTTTCCTTTGAGGTCTCATTATCTTCCCTTGTTTGTTGCCCTCCCTTTGTAAGAAAAAATTAAATTCCTCCAAATAAATTGTTAAATATATGTCATTGACAAAAAATTACCATCATATATAGATATGTATGTCTTCAAATGGATTCCAACAAAATACATGTTGTTCTCAACTATACAAGCCTATCAGTAAACTGCCACCAAATATCATTTGTGTCATCAACAACTCTGATGACCACATTTCTCGTAGAAAAGATACACTTCCATGTCTAAAACTTAATCTATACAAGAGGTCTCAAATAATATTAAGGTACCCTAATGCATGTTATGATGCATATTTCATGCTCATTGTAAATTCCTAGAAATTTCATAGAAGAAGAACCAATAAAAATAGAAAACTAGGAGTAAACTTACCAAGGTAATGACTTTTGGAGACACAACTATCTGCAACCTATGACCAAAGAAGACTACAAAAGAAATATGGTAGTCAAATCAACAAGCCATCTTGATTCTTGGGTCTGAAAGGGAATGCAGGTGTAGACTAGTCAAGAATCCTAATATCACACAATTAGCATATGTCTATTGGAATTTCTCTTATGGAAAAATTTTGGCTCACATAAGATCTACACATAACTAATCCTGACAAATTTCAAGTTCCTAGTCACTCAAGATTACAAGATAATTTCCATCCATGTTTTACTCTCATGTTTTGCAAGTTAGGATGTAGATTATGATAAGATTTCTTGAAAACAATAATGATAATTTCTAGGAATAGGAATTTCCAATGGTAAGAGGGGTTCATCTTAAGCTCATTTTTTCATATATGAACTTACCTTTCTACATATCTATGTTAATTTATCATGTCTACCATTGTTCAAGACCTGTCCTACACAGCTCCCCCTTAGAGGACACTAATATGGCAACATTAGCTTCTTTATCTAGAACCTAACACTAACCATCATCTCCTTTTGAAGGACAAAGCAGTGGTTTTCAATCATGCTTACTCTGGCAGGTAGATGGCACCATATTGCAAACAAATATCCACTTCTAACATGTTCCTTTACTTTGGAAGAACCATGGACTGGAGATAGTTTTTAGGAAAAGTCAGTAACAAGAAAATGGTAGATATGTCATTTAAGAGAATCTTGAGCTCTCAGACACAAAAATAATTGGTAAAAGAATCAATTGATAGCCAACATATACTGTCAAGTTTTACTCTTGTCTAAGGGAAGACTCATTTATGTTCTATGTACACTATGAGTTCTTTAATGTAGAGTAAAACCCAATCTAGCGTTAAAGATAGCCCATCATCAAAATGTGTCAGTTTTAAATGGATATCATTGAAGATATTTCATTCAACTTTCCATAGTAACTTGTAATGGTTTTGGTACTTGAGTTGTTAGCTGTAGTGTGGTGACTTTGGAAGAAGGGTGAGAAGGCAAAAAATGGTTAAACTAAGATCAAATTACTTGAACTCGATTTTCTGAGTTTAATGGATTGATTATCCTTTAGGTTAGGATTTAAATTTGTGGTACTAGAGGCTCTATCACATGTTGTTCCTACAGAGTTTGTCACATTGACCATTTATTCTAATTGATAGAGTTATTTCACTGATTTTGGATGCAGATTCAACTATTCATTTTATCAACTATATCACATGTGAACTGTTGGAATCAGTTTACCCTCTCTCGTAATTTTCATAACAACGCTTCAGTAAAATAGCAGTGTTCTTATGAGTGTAGCTACTCTTAAACTAGTATCTGTAACGATAAATTCTAGTTGCATATGCATATTTGCCTACTAATGGTGTTGTTGTAGCCAAAGATGGCTCTGAAGTTGTATCCAATATATTTTCTGGATGATAATATTGTATGCATATAGTTTCATTATCCCATACAATAAAGAAGGAAAGTGGTTTGAATTTACTAGGCATTCTTTTACAGCTAACCTTTCTAATGAAGAGAAAGGGTATGGTAGCTAGCATCCATGAGATTAGTAACATTCTGCAAATAGCATTCCTTAGACGCATTCATGAAAATGGTAAGAGACCCTTCTTTACTTGTTCAAAAACTCAACTAAGAGGCGAGTCTCCTAAATTTGGTGTCCTTGAAATGCTCCAGTAAAGGGATAGAACAACAGGTGTGTGTGAGATATTATTTGGTTTATTCTAACATAAGGAACCTAATTGAGTTAGAATGAGAACACAACCAACCGGAACTGGTGGAAGGTTTACCTTCAGATTTCTTTAGAGTCGTGATATGAGAAAGCTTAGTACCAAAAAAAAAAAAAAAAAAACTAGAAAACAACAGATTGCCCAGATCTTAGCATATTGAAATTTTATCGAGATACTCGTTCTATATTAGCATGGTAAAAAATGGAATCGAAAAACCAATTATGCCCTTTCAACACCAGTAAGTGATTATAGCACACTGAGCATTCATCACATTAATAGTGACACTATCTTCATTGTACATTTAACCTATGGTAAACACATATCTCCAAAGAACATGGGCGACTGAGTTAGGGGAAAAAAAACCACTTCGCAACCTTAGGAAAAATTAAAACAGACCTTTCTCATGCAACTTCCATCCCCGATCTAGACTCGAGGACATAAAGGGACTTCTCCATGGTCCAAAATAGGATGATACTACCAAAATTCTTGTATGATGAATAGAACTCCCGCCTTTGGACAATGTCCCATTCCTTAGACAGAGCTCCCTCATTTTCCACGTACCTTGTTTATAAAAAGCTCCCTACTTTTTCAATGTTTGAAACTCATGTCCCATTTTCTATCCACCCCAAAAAATCTCTTCAACCAACCTTGTAATTTTTTTCCTTTTCCTAATCTAGCCCAAAACTTGTGGCCCAATCAAATGTTGTCCAGTTGTCGATCCTATTCCATATTTTTTTTTGTTAGTTAGCCTTTTTTTCTTTCCAATTCTTGTAAGTCATCCTTATAATGCCACATGCCCCCTTGTTTTCCATTTGTCCCCAAGCAACATCCAGCTCAGCCCTGGTATTAGTTGTCGCTTTTACCTCAACCCATGTCCCTATGTTTTCTTTTAAAACAATACACATTTACAACAATGAAAGTGATCAGGCTATTACAAACCCCTCCCCCTTGGGGGAACACCATTCTCAGTGTTCAATGACCACATACAATTATATTAACCACCTAAAATACTAAACACAGTTGATATGAAGCTTTATATGTACAACTTGTTTCATATTTTTATAAAATTTATATGCACAGTGGCTTGCCCAACCACTCAATAACCTTTATTTCATAAAATTATTTAGTTTCCAATGGCCCCTTTTTTAACTTTTGATTCATTCCAATCTTGTATTCTTTCTCCTTCCTTGGAGTGTTTCCTGCCTCCAGTATCCAGCACTACTATCCTTGCACTCCTTGTTCCTTCAACGAATAGTTCTTGAATCATTACTTCCGAACACACCCGCAATGTGCTTCCTATTCCACCCAACTATACTCATGACTAAAAACAAAATTTTTTTTCAGCCTTCACTTCTCTTCTTCCTAGTCCCTCAGATAATTGCCCATTCCCCCATACGTGCTTCCTCACATTAGAGGGGTCTCAAAACCAAGGCATATCCTTGCCTCAATACTATCAAACTGGTCATTGCATGCTTTATGGTAATAAGTTGGCACAATTTGTGCTACTTTCCCATAATGGCCTCGTTCCTAAAGTCTCTGGAATTTGCACATTGTTGTTGTTCCATCTTACGGCCAGGTTTGTTCATCTAAAGTGAGAAGTATCACGTATATTCCTGCATCATAGACACACATATCCCATGAGACTTATCATAAATAAAAATGTAATGAATGTAAATTATACCTCATTAGCAGTATGTGTTTGTAGTGAACTCAAAATTTTCCATAATTCCTACAGAAACTAAGTTAGTTCATAAATAAAATCATCATAAACTAGAACACCTCATCAGGTTAGCTCAAAAATCTCAGTTATCATAAACCGTGCAAATAGTTTAAAATTTCAAAACATCAATAAGTCATTGGTACTTATCTTGATTTGATGGCTTCTTCTTTTCTCGTACACACATGGGGTAGATTTCCTCTCCTGGAAAGCACCCAAACGATAGAATATCCTCCACGGCTAGAGTGTCAATCCAAAGAGGTTGCTCTAATGCTCTAGGTACCCTCTGTTAGGGTCCAACCCTAATCCCTTTATTTATGTAATAAGTCGAAGGGGCCTCATTAGAGTCATAATTAGTTAGTTGAGTCAATAAATCTCGTAATTGATTATCCACGTTAGTAATGATTGTAAGTGGTTGACCCGCATTATTGAAAAGGGACCATAATTTGTTATAAATAGACCATAGTTAATAAATAAAGTAGTTAACTCGTATTCTGCAAGGGACCATGAGTAGTTAGGGTTTTGGATTCCATGAAGCTATATAGTCTTAGATAGCAAAGGAATTCTCATCGATTTTTATTGTAATTGAGCTATGTTGTGTTGAATGTTGCCCCTCGAATAGGCAAGTGAACATTGCATTCTACTTCTGGATAATATATTTGTAGATTGTCTCAATTCATGTGTTATTTCTATGTTTCTGGAAATATTTTTATCATATTTCTGACATTTTGATATTCTTCGCAAGTTAAGTGCATAACAGGTGGTATCAGAGCACTTCCTCAAGCCAGTTGCACCTCCAATTTTAGCAGAAATTTTTATTTAGACTAGAGATGTGTTCCAACATCTTTAAACCATGGGATCTGTCATTGAGCATGTAAACTTGTGGATTTAGGGAAGAATGCACGTAGGAACTACAAGAGGTGTTCATGTTTGTTGGACTCCCTTGTAACCCTTATGGGTACCCCTACGAGTAGTAGCGCTTTAAATAGAATCACCCACGGACTACACTTCCACATACATTTGGGTATATCATAAGCCCCCTTAGGTTAACCTGAAACCCAACCCTAGATAATCCATCGGTCTTCTTGTTGCTATAGTACACTAAGAACAACACTTGGGGAGATTACTTGCATCTACAAAGGGTAGTCGAGTAGTATGGCTAAGGGTACGGCCAATCCTCCTTAGTTGGTCCTTTGAAATATTGGGTCAAGTACTATTGTTGTACCCCTATGTATATCGCAATCTATAGCACCTGACACTCCTTGTGACCATAGTTCCCTTTGCTATCTGAAAATCGCCCTCCTATTTTTCGTAGTTCCTAACAGATAGGGTTCAACCACAGCGGCCCAGATCAGATCCAGCAATTGGGCTTCTACTGTCCAAATGTAGCATTTGGAGTTTTAGTTGTTACAGTCCATATCAAAATGTCACAAAACATTTTGCAATGCCAATAATTTGGGGGTTTCTACTGCTACAACCCATATTTTTGCAAGACATTTTGTTGTATCAAGTATTTTGGATTCTGGCCACCGTAATATTGATCATCTAAGACTAAAACTCCTTTCGGTGTAAAAAAAGGTGTGGGGTCACAATGAGCCGCTTGCAAGATACCTATCCCATAAGAGTCGGGATGACGAGCTAATCGTAGTGGTATCATTCGCCGATAAGCCCCCACATTTTCATGCGGTCCCATTTTTTTCCAGAAGTGAATTCATGTAACCTACATCAATAGACTCCTTAGCTTTCCCTCTTTCCAATCATAATACGCTTAAGTAAGCTTAAAATTTGACAAGGAACGGTGTATGGTAACCCAAGCTCAAACTATGGCTCTAGAGAAAGTGGAACACTTAGAGAAATAGTTCCATGACTTCAAAGGAGTCCATTTTAGCCACAATCCAGGTAGTAGTAATAGATGCCCTGAGCAAGGCTAAAGAACCCATGGGTGAAGAGCACAATTTCGATGCCCACATGGAAGGAGAATCCAACCACCACCTTCATTTCAATGGGGGTCACCAATATTCGATCCACAGGAAACCCAAGCTTCACATGTACAAATTTGATGGCTCTAACCTCGCAGTATGGGTGGCACAAATGGAGCAATATTTCCAACTTAACCGTATATAAGATGATGACACTAAACTACATGTGGGAGCTCTTTACTTGGACCAAGAGTGATGGAAGTTGTGGTAGTGGCATCAAAAATTCTATCCAGAGAGGCCAAATTGGAACATGTTCTCAAAAGCCATTTTTGCCTGTTTTGATCAAGGATCTCATTTTATGGGTTGCCTCACTAAGCTCAGACAAACTAAGACAGTACATGACTACATTACAACCTTTGAATAGTTGGTCATCCGGGCTAAGGGCCTAGGAGATGCCTTTATGGAATGTTTCATCATCGGCTTAAAGGAATCCATCCAATCCCATGTTCAAATGCATCAATATGCTACTTGGTTGGAAGCATGTCGCAAGGCCTTAGACACAAAAGCTACTCTAAATTTCCAATCATCCAACTTTCGCCTCATGGGAATGTCCCATCCTTACCACGAGTCCCACCCAAACACTTAAGGTTCAAAAGGTGTCGCCGGTAGAAATGGCCAAAAGAAGGAAACAAGGACCTTGCTACTACTGTGATGAAAAATACTCCATGAGCCATAAATGCAAGGAACCACAATTCTTTCAAATTGACGCTAATGAAAACAGTGATGCCGAGGAAGTTTCGTCAACTGAACTGAATGAGGAGAAAGAGGGAGAACCTCAACCCACCATGGAAATTGATACTATAGCTACACCGAATGAGTCGGTTATCTCACTCCATGCCTTGGTAGACATTTCTTCTCCACAAACGCTCAAAATCAAAGGTTTTATTAAACATATGCTAGTGGTGGTGTTAACTGACAGTGGCAGCATGCATAACTTTTCCCATAAGAGGCTAGACGAGGCTATTCATTGCTTTTTGAGTGCGGTATCTAGTTTCCAAGTCCTTATAGTTGATGGGGGGGACCATGAAATGTGAAGGACTTTGTGAAAATATTAAGCTTTAGATGAGGGATTATCACCTTAAAACCCACATGTTTTCTCTTAAAATGGCTGGTTGTGACATTGTTCTTGGCGTTGAATGGATCTGCACACTAGGACCTATCACCATGGACTTTTAGGAGCTATATATGAGCTTTAAGAAGAACGATCACACTCATACATTGTGGGGACTCTATGTAGGTGCTCCTACTATCATTAGCTAGCATTGAATGGAGAACCTTTTAAAAAGGGGCCCCCATGGGGTAGTAGCACAATTTAATGCCATCCACACCATTAATCCAGTCCTACTAACATTCATATTGATATGCAATAGGTATTGGATCACCACCTGTGTGTTTTCGAAAAACCCAAGGAGCTTCCACCCTCTAGGGGTGAACATGATCATAGCATCCCTTTTCTTCTGGGCACCCAGCCGCCCAATTTCCACCCCTATAGATGTCATTTTTCACAAAAGAATGAGATTGAAAAAATTATCAAGGAACACCTCGAAGTAGGTGTTATTCATCCCAGACCAACCCTTATTCATTCCTAGTGGTCATGATTGTAAAGAAAGATGGTCAATAGTTCATGTGTCCATACTTTTGAGGCCTTAACAAGCTCACCATCAAGGACAAATTCCCTATCCCAGTAGTTAATTATCTACTTAATGAACTACATGGTGCCAATTTTTTCACCAAGTTGGACCTTCGCTCAGCCTACCACCAAATATGGAGGAAGGAAGTTGAAATTCCAAGACAACCTTCGGAATCCATGAAGGCAATTATGAATTCTAGGTCATGCCATTTGATCTTTTAATGCCCCATCCACTTTTTAGAGCCTCATGAACCACCTTCTGAAACCATATCTAATAAAGTTCGTCCTGGTCTTTTTTTATAACATCTTCATCTACATCTTAACATGGGACACACCCTCTTCAGCATGTTGAGAAGGTATTGCAACTTCTATAGGATCACAAATTATTTTTCAAATTGTCCAAGTGTTCTTTTGGCATGGAAGGAGTGGAGTATTTGGGACACATAGTGGGTTGCGACGGAGTGAGGGTTGATCCTAAAGATATTTAGGCGATGCAAAATTGGCCCCAACAAAAAACCTTGAAGAGCTTGAGGGGATTCTTGGGTCTCATGGGCTACTATCAAAAATTTGTCAGCAACTATGGATGCATTTCCAAGCCCCTCACTAATCTTATCAAGAAAAATTCATTTCTCTGGACTTACGTAGCTAAGAAAACCTTCTTAGATCTCAAATAGGCCATGTGCTCCATTGTAGTATTGGCCCTAGCAGACTTCACAAAACCTTTTGTGATTGAATGTGATGTTTTAGGTACGGATGTTGGAGCAGCATTAATGTAAGAAGGTTGACCATTGGCTTTCACTAGTTAACAACTCAGTGGAAATAATTTGAGTCAATCTAAGAATAAAAAGAAATGATGGTCATCTTACATGCATTAGACACTTTGCAGCCATACTTATTGGGGTGATGTTTCCAAATCTGCACTGACTATCAGAGCCTAAAATATTTCCTGTAGCAGTGTCTATCATCACCAAAGAAAAATAAATGGATCAAAAAAATGTTGGGATATGCTTTTGACATAGTATACAAGAATGGACATGACAATGTCATGGTTGATGCCTTATCTTTCCAATTTGAGGAAGATGGCACCCTTTTATCCCTCTCTCGGCCGATACCAGCTTGGATTGAAGAAGCCCTTCATGAATGGTTCTCCCAGCCCTCTCTGTCTCAGATCATCAACAGGCTACAAGTAGACCCTAATTCCTCAGAGGATTACTATTGGAAGGATGATGTTCTTCTTTAAAAAGATCTTGTGATTCTCTCCCCAATCTTCACCCTCAAAACCCGCATATTGGATGAGTTGCACTCCTCTCCCATCGTAGTACATTCAGGCTTTTAGAAGACTTATGCACGAGCATGCCACTCTTTCTTTTGGATTGGAATGATGTTGGGTCGTGTTATATTCTTTCCACGACTAGCCCACGTAGTTAGGTTGGGTGGACCTACCTATGGTTTTCGGTCCATGGTTTTGGACGCGTTGGTTTTTGGTCCATGGTATTGGATGCTTCGGCATGTATAAATATGTATTGTAACATCGAAAGGAACATAATGAAAAATCAAGCTGGTAGTCTCAATTTTGGGATCTAGGGGAAAATCTCTGTGTATAAGTGTTTTATGTGTTATGCTCTCGCATTGTTTATTTTCTGTGTTTTAAAATTTGTATGCAAGTAATTTTTGTACGGGGTTAAAACCTACATTTTGTATCAGAGTTATTTTTGGCGTCAAGGGGACACCTTTGTTGCTAAGGTGTTTCGCTTGGGCCTGTGGTAGACCCTGTTCAGTGGGAGATCTGCGAGATTGATTCTAGTGGTGAAAGAAGATGGTGAGTAGTGGAAAGATAGAGATCGAGAAATTTAATGGTCAAAGTTTTGAGTTGTGGAAACTCAAGATGGAGGATCTGTTGGTGGATAAAGATCAGTGGATCACGATAGATCCGAGTACTAAACCAATGGGAGTATTTGATGAAGAATGGAAGAATTTGGATCAGAATGCAAAGAGCACAATACGATTGTGTGTCTTAGATTCAGTATTGTTGAATGTATCAGGGGAAGCTATGGAAAAGGCTTTGTGGGACAAGTTAGGGACTTTGTACCAATCTAAGTCTCTGGTGAATAAATTGTTCCAGCGGAAAAAGTTGTATAACCTGAGGATGAAAGATGGAGACTCGGTGACAGCGCATCTGAATGTGTTTAATACTATGGTAAGTCAGTTATCGTCTATTGATATTAAAATTTCAGATGAAGATAAGTGCATCAGTTTGTTGTGTTCTCTACCAGATTCGTGGGATAGTCTGGTTATTGCAATAGGTAGCAATGCAACTACCTTGCAGTTTGATGAAATAGTCTCATCCTTGCTGACGGAGGAGATGAGACAGAAAAATATGGAGAGCCAAAATGGTGATGCCTTTTCTGTACGAGGATGGTCCTAGAACAGAAACAAAAATAAGTCATCAAGTGGGAGATCTAAATCTCCAAGAAAACCTATAAAGGTGGTGTGCTAGAAATGCGGAAAGGAAGGGCACTACAAAAGGGACTGCAAATCTAAAGCTCTTGAAAAAGGAAAGGGATCTGATGATGCTTCTTCTGCAGAGGCGAAAACCACCTCAGATGAAGGTGGGGATGTGTACTTGACTTCTTCAAGTACACATGTAGATCATGAGGCATAGTTGATTGACTCAGATGCATCCTTTCTCTTCACTCCCCAT
This sequence comes from Pinus tabuliformis, assembly GCA_031772625.1. Classification (NCBI taxonomy): domain Eukaryota; kingdom Viridiplantae; phylum Streptophyta; class Pinopsida; order Pinales; family Pinaceae; genus Pinus; species Pinus tabuliformis. Next base: position 532,266,301 of record CM062804.1, on the reverse strand, counting down.
AGAGATTGGTTTTGCGAGTATGATAAATACGATGGTGGTGATGTCTTCTTAGGGGATGATAGGAAGGCTAGAATCGTTGGTCACGGAAAAGTAAAGTTGAAGTTGCAAGGTGGAAAGGTTAGAACACTTCTGGGTGTTCTGCATATTCCTGCATTAGCCAGAAATCTAATTTCTGTAAGCAAGTTGGATGATGCAGGTGTAAAAATAGTGTTCGAGAAGGATACTTGCAAGATGGTCTAAGGAGCACTGGTATTGATGCGGGGAGTTTTGACTGGAACTCTGTACAAGCTGCAAGGTAGCACTATTGTTGATGGGTGCAACAGTTCTGTGGTTCCTGAAAGTGAAGCAGAAAATCTAGTGGTCTCTGGAGAGAAGACCATGTTGTGGCATCAAAGGCTTGGACATATTGGACAGAAGGGCCATCGAATACTTCATGGTAAAGGTATGGTAGAAGGTATGAGTAATAGCTCTCTGGATTTTGATTTCTGTGAAAATTGTGTGTATGGGAATCAAAATCGGGTGAGTTTTCCCTCTGGTGGTAAGAGGGTGAAACAGATATTAAAGCTTGTGCACAGTGATGTGTTTGGACCTGTGAAGGTTCCATCACTGGGTAACTCTGTGTACTATGTATCATTTATAGATGACTTCTCAAGGAATACATGGATATATTTCCTTAAGAAGAAATCTGAAGTCTTTGACAAGTTTAAAGAATTTAAGGCTCTGGTGGAAAACCAGACATAGAAGAAGATAAAGGTGCTGAGGAAAGATAATAGTGGAGAGTTTTGCAGTAAGGAATTTGAAGAATTCTGTAAGAACTGTGGTATAGAACGGCAGAAGACTACTCCATATAAACCTTAGCAAAATGGAGTTGCAGAAAGAATGAACAAGACGTTGATGGAAAGGGAAAGAAGCATACTCAGTGGTGCCAGGTTAGGACAGGAATTCTAGGCAGAGGCGGTGGAGACAGCATGTTACCTGGTCAATAGATCACCTTCATCAACGTTGGAGGATAAGACTCCACAAGAGGTATGGATTGGTAAGAAACCCTTTCTTTAACATCTGAGGGTATTTGGATGTGATGCATATGTACATGTTCCAAAGGAGAAATGAACAAAGTTGGATAGTAAATCTGAAAAGTCCATCTTTATTGGGTATAAGGATGGTTTAAAGGGTTAGAAGCTTTGGAACCCAACAACAAGGAAGATTGTGTATAGCCGAGATGTGGTGTTCAGAGAGGTGAAAGATGTTATTAAACATGAAGTCCAACCAAAGGAACCTGAGAAGATAGAGTTTGAGCTAAAGGAGGAAGAATCAGAATCTACAGTAGAGGAGGAATCAGAAGATGAAGAGCCACAAACTCCGGGTGTGAGAAGATCAGTTCGAGAAAGAAGGCAACCAGAAAGGTATAGTCCATCTGCTTTCTATTCAAATTTACTTTATCTATTACTGATGATGATCCCAGAATTGTGAAGGAAGTAGTAGATTCAGAGGATGGAAAACTCTGGAAAGAGGGCATGGTTGATGAAATGGCATCTTTGCACAAAAATGAGGCTTGGGATCTGGTGGAGTTGTCGGCTGGAAGGAAACCCATTGGTATCAAATGGGTGTTCAAGAAGAAGACAAATGCAGAAGGAAAGGTGGAGAAATACAAAGCTTGGTTGGTAGCAAAAGGTTATTCCCAGGTGCAGGGAATTGATTTTGGTGATATTTTTTCTCCTGTTGCCAAGGTAGTTTGTATTAGATTACTTTTATCTGTTGTTGCTGCTTTTGATATTTAGGTAGAACAGATGGATGTGAAGATAGCATTACTTCATGGGGATCTGGAAGAGGAGATCTACATGAAGCAACCTAAAGGCTTTGTGGTGAAGGGTAAGAAAGAATTGGTATGCAACTTAAAGAAGTCTCTGTATGGGTTAAAACAATCACCAATGATGTGGTATCAGAAATTTGATACATTTATACGGGAACTTGGCTTCACCAAAAGTAAAGCAGATCACTGTGTGTTTTTCAAATTAATTGGTGACCGTGTTATTTATCTGGTCTTGTATGTGGATGATATGTTGCTAGTTGGAAATGACAAAGAAATTATCCAGGATTTGAAGACCCAATTGTCCTCCAAATTCAACATGAAATATCTTGGTGCTGCAAACTATATTTTGGGCATGGAAATTAAAAGAGATCAGGCAAAGAGGAAGCTCTAATTAAACCAAAGGAAGCATGTCGAGACAATATTGCAGAGGTTTAATATGCAGGATAGTAAACCAGTGAAGGTTCCTATTCCTGTAGGTGTAAAGTTATCTGCTAAACAGTGTCCCAAGACACAAGAAGAGGAAGAGGACATGTCGCGTGTTCCATATGCAAGTGCAGTCGATAGCCTGATGGATGCGATGGTCTATACTAGACCATACATTGCACATGCAGTGGAAGTATTGAGCAGGTTTATGTCAAAACCAAGGAAGGAGCACTAGACAGTAGTGAAGCGGGTTTTTAGGTATTTGCATGGCACTAGTGATTATGGTTTGTGCTACCAAGGAAGACCAGGATTAGACAAAGTGTTGTATATTTGTGGCTTTGTTGATGTAGACGGGGCTGGAGATATGGGTCAGAGAAGATCTACAAGTGGGTATGTTTTAAACCTATTTGGAGGTGCAGTCAGTTGGATGAGTAAGAAACAATTTGTAGTGGCACTATCAACTATAGAGTCAGAATACATGGTAGCCACTCATGCAAGCAAGGAAGCAGTTTGGTTGCAGAGATTGTGCTCAAGTATGGGGTTAGTACACAGAGCTATAAGGATAGACTGTGACAAAGTGGTCTAACGGGGAGTTCGGACTGGAACTCTAACGACAATCGTGATTCCCAACAAGTGGTATAAGAGCAAAAAAGTGGTCTAACAACAATTGTGATTCCCAACAAGTGGCCTAACGGCAATCATTCTCACTTTTGTAGCTGAATACAAAGTCTACCAGTGCAAAAAAGTGTAAACGATCAAGCTGAATGCATGGCCATGTTGTTTTTGTGTGGTTTTCCTATGTGATTTCAATTGTGGATTTTATTTTTATTTTGTGACATTACCTTGTTTTTTCCTCTTGCATTGCTTATTGATTTTATAATTGCCCCTTGATTTACATACTTGGGGGGTCTAATTACCCCACATTCATTAGAGAACTTTTGAGGTCTGAAATGGGCCTCTAAAGGAATATTATAAAATAATAGTGGAAATAGTATAATAATATTAGATTACATCATCAAATTTTAGAGTGAAAAAAAAGAAAAAACTACTTTTTCAACTCATATTTTCAACTTATCTCCCTACATTTTTACTCAAATTTAGAGTGGGAGCACTCATTGGATGAAAAATCTAATTTCTCATCTAAGGAATACCCATGTTACATACTTTTGATGAACTCTGCTACACAAAAAACAAGAAATACATGAAAAATGTGTTTGCAATCACCTTTTTAATATATTTCTCATTTTTTGTGTAGCAAGGTCCATTGAAAGTATGCATACTCCTTAGATGAGGAATTAAATTTTACATCCAACGAGTGCTCCCGCTCAAAATTTGAGTAAAAACGTAGGGAGATAAGTTGAAAAGGTGGTTTTTTATTTTTTATTTTTAATCTTTTTAATTTTTTACTCTATAAATAGTGAATCATCCCCCATGGTTGACATCATCATCTTGAATCTTATTGGTTCTCATAAAGTTGATTTTGGTTGTACATTTTTGCTTTTGAGGCCCATTTTTTACCTCAAAATTTCTCTAATGCATGTTGGATCGATTTCCAAAGAAACAAGGGAATTTATAGGCTCACCTCCACCCTGAAGCCCATTCGCAACTATGGGAACTAGCAAACCAAGTAGTATTTTTTCAACAGAAATATTGGGAATCTAGAGGCTATCCCGCCTCCACCCAGAAATAATACATTGTACGTAGGCCTAGACAAGTAACAGACATGTATACATATATGTGTGGCACCATACCACATACACATAACATAATTCCATGTACACATATCACAACGCACATATGACATGATACAACATACGCACGTTTACACATATACAACACGTGCACCTATACACCAAAATAAGGGCATCCAAAGGTGTCTACCTCCACCCTCAAATCAATACAAGAATCGAGAACTTTGTTAGAGCTCCATCTGATACACAACAGGAGTCTAGAGCACTTGCTCCACCTGTGTGTCTTTTCCTTGGTTTACTGTGTGCATCCATCATTCTTCCACAAGAATGAATCATGAAAAAAACCCTTTAGTCAAAATTGCATCTTCATATTATCATAACCATGTATACAATATATAAGCACATGTGTAAATAGAGTTAGGGTTAATATCACTCCATTTTACCATTTTGTTGTCCATCATTTCTATGGACTCAACTAGCCTACTTGTTTATCATATCACATTCCACTTACCATTTGTTTTTCATATGCATGTTACCATGTTCATACTAAGTTGCCTCAGACTGGGAAAAATTCTCAGAACCCCTGACCAGTCGAACTGGAGTCCAAGAGTAGCCCAGCGTAGTTTTCGAAGAAGCATAGGTGCCACAATTATTTTTTAATGGAAAAACAAGCTTCTTTTTTTTCAAATCTTTCTCATCCATGAATACCTAATTTCTTCCATTGGGACCCTTGATCATTTTATTTGATTGTGAATCAGTTTCAACACCTGAGTTGAGATTACCTATTTCAACCAAATTTTTTTTTTATTTTGTGCGGCAGACCATATATTGTGGGCCATGACACTGAAATGGGTAGGTATATGTTTACATGAAGGAAGAGTGGGTGTTGATAGACAGCAGTAACTTGGGAAATTCTTGCATTCCCTCTAGATCTGTAACATATTTTAAAAAATAGTTCTTACAAAATTAGTCGCGAGGTTACTAGTGAAAATGAGTGTTTAAGAGGTCAGCTCTATCCCTTACAATGGAGATACATACATAGGAGAAGTGTCCATATACCCTCAATATGAGGATACTAAGTTGATGAACACGATTAAGAATGAGATTCAGACCTCGTATTTTTCAAGCCCAAAGAAAAGGTGTCTACCCTTAGTTGTAGAGCAACTATAAAATATTATAGTTGTATGAGTTCAAATATCCAATAGAATGTTCCCTATTTCATTCAAGCCTATTAAATTTTTATGATTTGATATGGTCATTTTAAATGGGCTAGTGTTGGTGGTGCTGGAAATTCATCAACCAAGAGGTTCTCCCTGATGTGAAGTCCCAATTAGACCTCACATCATTTGGAGTAGGAGCCCCATTCAGAGTATCATCCCAACTACCATAAATCTAAGGTTTTCCTTGGCTGCAATGAATCACATAAGAGAGTATGCACATAACCTTTGGAATCAGCAAGTAAGTTGACATTGTGAAACACCAATTGCAATGTGTAAATGGAGACTCTCACGAGAGGGAAATAAAAGTGAGCCTCTAGAAGGAAAGTAATAGTACCATCCTAAGAGAGAGACATGAGAGAAAGGAAAGTTTCATTAGTTATCTAGCGAAGTAGATCACATAGACATAATGACAAGTAAATAAAATACAACACACATTCAATAAGATAAGTACCAAAGCCACCAAAATAGTTCAATTTCCTTAGTACATGTGAACAAAACATATACCGCAAACATACAAAGAATAGTCTTACTACATTCATGATACATGCATGAAAATGTGTTGGCTCATTGAGCTTCTGATTATGAGTGAAAGATCCAAGTACATAGTTACAATAATGAGCCACTAGCTCCAATAGTGGAACAATAAATCACTTCTTGCTTCTCCAAAGAATGATCTTCTCTCCTATACCAAGCGATAGAAGCCAAGGGTATCTCTCCAAAGGCTAAGCCTCCAAAATTCCTTTGCTTTAGTTATGAGGGTGTATTTATAACAAGAGGAATGACCTTTCATATCCCCATGACTCTTGAGCTTCCTTCATGACTCTTAGACTTCTATATGACCTTTAAACTTCTATACGACTTTTGACTTTTCCTAAAGACTCTTTTCTCCATATATGACTATGTGACTTTTAATATTACACATATTACTCTTGAACTTCCACGCATTAAATATTGTCCTTTCCGTTTGATAATTACATCATTATTTCCATAAATAATGTGGCAATACACATGGACACCCATGACATTGTGATGGCATAGGTACAAGTCACAACTTGACGATGATGACATGGACTTCATAATGAAGTGGAAATGACAAGTTGCTTCTCTTGTTTCTTTTTCTTCAATATTCATGAGAGGTGTGTTTAGTACTTCATCTTTATGAAAGATATGCTTTGTTCTTCATATTCACACTCCAAGGGGTTGAGTGGTATAGAATAATCATGTGGTCCTTATCTTTGGTCTTTTGTTGTAATTTGGTGTTCCTTCATCTTCTCGCTCAATGATTAGCTTATCTTTGCAGCAGCATAGGTGTCTTCTAGCATGTTTTCCTTCTTCGTCTCCTTCATCATCATCTTGTAATGACAAGATATAATACCCTCAATTGAAAACCACTCATGATGAGACGAGATCAATTCAATAAACTATTGGCATTATGATACAAGTGTTGTCCTTGATGGGAACTCACTCAGATGACAGTTCTCAGTGCAGTAGCAAAGAATTACAGATCAGACTACAGAGAATGAAGAAAGAGAGGTCTACGTAGGTTCACCATGACAGAGTAGCGCATACACGCAGGTTAACAGACCAAAAGGAGCGTATAACGTACACACACACTTTCACATAATGAAAAGCGTGTATATCTTGGAAAACTAAGTTTTGGTCCAAGGTATTTGATCCATGGTATTTTGATCCATGGTATTGGTCCATGGTATTTGGTCTGAGGCATTGACTCTAAGTATTAGGTCCAAGGTATTGTTCCTAAGTGGTTTTGGTCCATGGTATTGAGAAAGGCCTAAAACTATATAAGGAGGATAAGATCATTAGGCCAAGGCATGCAAGGTGTGCAAGCATTGAATATCTAATGAAGTGTGAGATCCAGTATGCAAGTTATGGGTTTGTGATGTTTTGCTTGATCTAAACTAAGGATACACCTATGTGGATGATAATGGATGATGGATCGGGATCTTAAGGCTTGGAATGTATTATGTGGTTTGGTTATGGATAGACTAGATCTAAATTATTGACACATATTTTATTCTATAAATGTTATGATCTAGGTATGACTGATGTCTAGAATAGTTGCAAAGTTATGAGTAAATATTTACAGATCTGTATGCATGTTCGCTTTCGAAGCGTGTATACACGCTGGTTCGGCTCATCAAAGTAGTGTATACATGATGAAATATGATATCTGAATTTGGAGTTGGTTGTTTGATCCGGATTTAAACAGGAACGCAATAGATTACAGAGATAACCATAAATACAGAGATGCGATAACCATAAATACAGATATGCAGCGGAAATAATACTTCATTTCATTACTGTAAAATACTGAAATATGCTTACAAACAGAAATGGAGAGAAACTAGCTAGGGCGATGGTAGCTTATCTCTGAGAAGAGATGTGGCGGCTACATGCCTCTGAACTGTTCCCAACTGTATTACAATGAGGCTCGAAGGCCTATTTATTGTTGAGAAATAATGAAAAACCCTTCACATCCCGAAACCTAACCCTAGAAGATGAAACGCCAAATTGTGGGCCCCGTTTGGGTAAATTGGTACATCAATTTCCCGGGGTCGTAACTTTGGCATACGATCTCCGTTTGATGCGTACGATAGCTCGTTAGAAAGATCTATCCGAGAACTACCACTTTGGGAAGGGCAACATTGGTCCATGGACCCATGTTGCCCCCAGATTCCCAAAAAAACGTCGTTTAGGGCCTCAAAACGGCTCCAGAAGTTCAGGACCCGAAAAACTGCTAAAAATAGTAAGTTGTGCTACAATTAAGGAAACTGAAAAGACTGAAAGAGACAGTTGTGGGGGTCCAAATGGGTTAGTGGGTGGCCACCAACATCCACCTGGATCATTCCTCCCCCCTTAGGAAGCAATGGTCCCCATTGCGTTGAGTTCCTCCATCTGCTGAACTTGTCCTGCAATCTCTGATGTGTCCAGTGATGGTGGGAAGCATGGTCGACGATGGTCCACATTGAACATTTGGTGCAGGCGAAGGAATGGAGAAATGTTGTGCTCCAAAGCATTGTTCCCCATAGCCTTGGTACTGCTGTAAGGACCATGTCGGTGTGGTCTGAGCTTCTGATGGGTTCTGGTAAGGCGTTCTTTCTGTCGATGCAACCAGACTTTGTTGCCCACCTGAAACTTATGTGGTACCCCTGTGGGTGAGGAGAAGTTGTTCCTGTGTTCTGTCATGACCGTATCCTTTTGCTGCTGCTGCTGCATGGAGGAACCCTTTGCAGGGGTCATGGGTGTAGCAACGATCTTCCCCTTATTTTGGGAGTGAACCAGACAAATGAATTTCCTGGTCTGTGATATGAGCTTGCTGCCTTTCTTGGTAGTGATCAAGGATGTGGCAGTAGGTGGGGCTACCTCTGGTATCCTGTATAATGAATTATTCAAAGAAATAATGACAGCACGAGGCCTTGACTCATACACAGCATGTCGCCTCCATAAGTATGGCTGGCCTAATAATACATCACAAACATCCAGAGGTGTAACATCACACAATACCTCGTCTGTGAAGGGTTTGATGTTGTAGGGAAGGCGGCACTGCTGGCGAACTTTGAGATCTCGTCCTTCATGAAGCCACCCGATACTGTACGGCTGTGGGTGTGGTGTAGTCGGTAAGCCCAACCGCTTCACGACCTCTGCCGAAACCAAGTTCTTTTGGCTACCACTGTCGACAATGAATCGCAGCGGTGAACCCTTCACCCACATCTGTGAGTGGAAAAGACGCTCCCCCTCCTCTGGATCTTCGGGCTCATTTTTCTTGATCTTGGCGGTGGCAACAGTGGCACTGGGATCCGCATCAATGATCTGCTTCCCTTTACCATTCCCCTTGTCAGGTTCTGGCTCAGGGTCGGAACATGCATCTGATTCGGAAGCCTTCAATTCGGCCACCAGCGACTGCTTGGTCCGACACTCACTTGTGTTATGAGTGGGACTCTTGTGGAACTCACACCACTTTCCTGTGTCCTTCTTCGGCTTCGTGGTGTTGTTCTTTTCTTGCGGCTTTGACGGGTTGTCTTGGGTCACCCCGCCTTGGCTTTGTCCTTTGGGCTTCGGATTTGCAGATCCAAAGTCTCGCTTCTTCTGTTTAAACTTTTGCTCGATTTTGACAGCGTATCGGTATGCTATGCCGAGTGAGGAGATGTTCAAGAACACCATCTCTTCCTGGATGTATCTATGTAGGCAGCCACGGTATTTGAGTACCAGATGCAGCTCAGAATCTTTGATACCCAACTGTGTGCGAAGGGTATGAAAAATGTTTGTGAACTCTGGCACATCTTGGTCTCGTCCCTGCCGCAATGTGGTCCATTTGATGTATTTGTCCTCATAGCTTCCGACAGGGTAGTACTGCTCCTTGATGGCATCCCGAAAGTCATTCCAAGTGGGTGCGGCTGAAAATAGTGAGCCTGTACTTTCATCCTTCTGCTCGCAGTAGGTTTCCCACCAGTCCTTGACGTGGGGGGCTGCTTTGAGAAGGGCAAAAACAATCTTTTCCCGACTTGAAAATTCATGAACAGAAAAATACCCATCTAGCAGATTTAACCATTTATCTACAGCATCTGCGTCTATTTGACCCTCGAAGATGGGGATTTCAAAATTGACTTGTACCTTAAACGGTGTGGCGTTTCCAGAGTCGCTGTTGGAAGTCGATGCGTCGCCTCTGGGTAGCCGCTGAAGGATCTGCGCAAAGCTATCCATCATCGCGTTCCTTTGCCGCTCGAGCGCTTCTTCGAGCAAGATTTTGATAGGATCTCCTGCCCCCTCGTCTTTCTTCTCATCCGCCATGGGAGGCCGTCGGGATTTGCGAGGCTGGTCTTGCAAAGGTTCGACCAGTTCAAGCCCTAACTCCTTATATCCCGACCTCGTTGGGGACATGCAAAGAAAAATAGAGAAAAAGCAGACCGCTCTGATACCACTGATCCGGATTTAAACAGGAACGCAATAGATTACAGAGATAACCATAAATACAGAGATGCGATAACCATAAATACAGATATGCAGCGGAAATAATACTTCATTTCATTACTGTAAAATACTGAAATATGCTTACAAACAGAAATGGAGAGAAACTAGCTAGGGCGATGGTAGCTTATCTCTGAGAAGAGATGTGGCGGCTACATGCCTCTGAACTGTTCCCAACTGTATTACAATGAGGCTCGAAGGCCTATTTATTGTTGAGAAATAATGAAAAACCCTTCACATCCCGAAACCTAACCCTAGAAGATGCAACGCCAAATTGTGGGCCCCGTTTGGGTAAATTGGTACATCAATTTCCCGGGGTCGTAACTTTGGCATACGATCTCCGTTTGATGCGTACGATAGCTCGTTAGAAAGATCTATCCGAGAACTACCACTTTGGGAAGGGCAACATTGGTCTGTGGACCCATGTTGCCCCCAGATTCCCAAAAAAACGTCGTTTAGGGCCTCAAAACGGCTCCAGAAGTTCAGGACCCGAAAAACTGCTAAAAATAGTAAGTTGTGCTACAATTAAGGAAACTGAAAAGACTGAAAGAGACAGTTGTGGGGGTCCAAATGGGTTAGTGGGTGGCCACCAACATCCACCTGGATCATTGTTGCAGAGTTCTGGGTTCTGATCTGTGTTCTGGTGACTGTGTTTTGATGATAAGCTTTCAGTGATTTAGTTATGGGTGATTCAGAGATTGATGATTGAGTATTCAATGATTGGTTAATGCAATGGTTGTATTGCAGTGGTGATTGATTTTGAGCTTCAATGTTGTTGATGGGTCCAGTATGAAAATTGGATGAAACGTGGCCTTCAGATTATGGTGTTGTGTTCTGGGAGTATCCAGTCTGAAAATTTATGAAACGTGGTCCCTGGAGAAGAGAGAAGGTCGTAGCCTTCTATAGGCCGATGCCTACGTACTGGTAAACATATTGGTCAGTATAAGAGCCAGGGGTTGGAGCTGCCTTCCAGTAGTAGCTGGAGAATGAGAGAAGGTTGTAGCCTTCTACATGTGGGTGCCTATGTACTGATATGAGTCTGCGCCACTACAAGATTGTAAACAAGTTTTTCTTATATTAAAGGAAGACAACAAGTGGTTTTTGTCCCGCATTGGGTTTCCACCTTATATCTTGGTGTTCATATGTGTTTCTTATGTGTGATGGTCTATTTTGTTTTTAATACACATGGTTACTGTTTATATGGTTAATGAAGTATTGATGCACTGATTAAAGATCGACATATGATGAATTAACTAAATCATAAGTTTGTTGGATATACGTTGGTTGCCTTAAACACAGTTGCATGTACACGCTAGTTACCTTCACTGAAGTAGCATATATGAATTTGAGTATGAAAAGAAAAAGATTATTGATTTAACTAATACTAATTCACCCCCCCCCCCTCCCAGTATTATTTCCAAAAATTGGTATCAGAGCAAGTCCTTCAGAAGAAGCTTGATCGCTTGAAGGGAGATCCATCAAAATGAATAATCAAGAGAGCATGGAATCCATCAGACCTCCAATCTTCGATGGGAGTAATTTTGTCTACTGGAAAATAAGAATGACAACCTATCTACAATCGCTTCGAACGGATGTTTGGGAAATTTTGGAAAAAGGATATACATTTCCAACAGCAATTCCTATAGATATGGCAGGTAAAAAGGATTATGAAACTAATGCCAAAGCTGTCACTATTTTATTGGGAAGTTTGACAAAATCAGAGTTTGTCAAAGTCATGCAGCTCAAATCAGCGAAAGAAATATGGGACAAAATCATTCTAAGCTATGAAGGAGACTCTCAGGTAAAACATGCTAAGCTTCAAACTCTCAGAATTCAGTATGAAACTCTTAAGATGCATAGTAATGAAAGCATAACCAATTACTTCCTACGTATAGATGAGATTGTCAATTGTATGAAGAATTTGGGTGAAGAAATTAAGGACGTTGTCTTAGTTGAGAAAGTTTTGAGATCCTTGTCTGCTAAATTTGAGCCCAAAGTGTCTGTCATAGAAGAAAAATAGGATCTGCAAAATATCACTATGTCACAGCTTCACAGAATCTTAACTACCTTTGAGATGAGAAAAGGAGGACCATCAGATATGAGAGAAGCCGCATTTAAAGCATCAGCAAAGGGAAAATAAAAACTCTATGAATCAGGACACATTTCAGAAGAAGAAGATGAGGTAAATTTTGTCAAGCAACTTCAATGGGGTTCTGGAAGGTTCAAAGGTAAGCTACCTTTCAAATGCTTTTCTTGTGGTAGAGTTGGTCATTACGTTGCTGGATGCCCTCATAAGAAAGGAAATATGTCTGAAGGAGGTAATAGAAGTTATTATACTCATGATGATAGTGATGGCTTGTCCAATAGTGATGAATACGATCAAGAAATTCAACTACTTATGGCATATGAAAATAATGGCTTGGAAAAGGAAGATTTCCTTAAAGAAATTAGTCAACTTAAAATCAGTTTGGCAGAAAAGGATACAGTCATAAACACAGTGACACATCAACCCAATGAAAAGGACAGACACAATGAAGTGTTAGAATGTGAAGTAGTAAGTCTAAGAAAAGAACTTGAAAAGACAAATACTTTGAATCTTAAATGTGCTAAAGGATCAGAAACATTAGATGAAATCCTCAAAGTCCAGCGTTCGCCCCTTATAAAGACTGGTCTTGGTTTTCATGAAGGTGAATCTAGCTCACAAGGTAAGGTAAGAAACTCCAATGAAAAATCTGAGATGCTCAACAAGGAAATAAAAGGTCAACCCCAATAACAACTAAGGAAATAAAATCTTTTACTCCTAACTGTGGAAGTGATAGTTAGTTATTTCCTTCAAGGAATGATGTTTAATGTTTTATATGTCATAATGTTGGACATTTTACAACTAGATGCAGAAGTAGAATGGTTCAAAACCATCACACAGAAAGATCATCACGTTCCAAGTACTTTAAGGGATATTGTTTTGCTTGCAATATGTTTGGTCACAAAGCTATTGATTCCAATAAAAGGAATATGAAACATGTAATATGTTATGCGTGTAACAAGTTTGTACATAAAGTAAAGGAATGCAGGAGCAAAATTCAGACACCAAACCAAAAGGAGCATACATCATCATAATCCGAGGTATTGAAGAAGACAAAATTATTGTCAGAAAGATGTGGCATAGCTCAGTTTGCAGACATAACAAACCCAGGGGAAGCTGAAGGTGTAAAACTTTAGTATTCCAATTTTCATACGCAGCTATTATGAAGAGAAGTTGCGTATATACGCGAGTTAGATGTTGCACAATTGCGTATATATTTTTCTGAAGAAAACGCAGTGGGACAAACTCAAGAAAAGGACTCTGATATGGTTCAGTCATTGATCTACTCTGTTTGATGATAGTATGTGTTGGTTGGCACAGGTTCAGGGGGAGCATATGCTTCTAATAATGAATTTTTGGCATTATCTTAGAAGATCTTGATACAGATCCACATAGTTGTTTTGATTCAGGTGACTCCTTTGGATGATGGAAATTTACAGGTTGTTGATCCTGATGTTGTTGATGGTGCAGATCATACGGTGTATGATAGTTGCTGATGACTATCATGGTCTTGTTAGGTCTTTGGTCTTTGTTAAAAATGTCATGTATATCTTTTAAAAGACCCATGAGTCATATTATGTAATTTGTAACCCCACTATGCATGGGATGGATGATGTAATGTTTCTTGTTTTTGACATGTATAAACAATTGGTATATCCCCACTCGGTTAGGTGGATGAGTCAAAATTGGTGTATCCCCACTTGGTTGTGAGATTGATGTATGTATGAGTCATTGGTGATAGGAAGGTCATACTCACTTAGTTGAGTTGTAGAGTCATGTTATTCTTTTGAAAAACATTTTTGTAAACTCTGCATGTGCTCAATGGGAGCATGGACGAAGGGGGAGCTCAATCAGAGATTTCAGCATGTACTCAGACGGAGCAGGGACAACATAATGTATATCAAAAGGGGAGAATATCTTGGTCCTCCCTTCGCCCTTGATGTCAAAGGGGGAGAGTGACTTGGTGTTGTTGTTGCCATCAAGTCCAAAGGGGGAGATTGTTGGCATCATGATACAGGTGTTGTCCTTGATGGCAACTCACTTAGATGACAGTTCTCAGCGCAATAGCTAAGAATTATAGATCAGACTACAGATAATGAAGAAAGAGAGGTATATGCAGGTTCACCATGACAGAGTAGCATATACACGTGGGTTAACATACCAAAAGGACTGTATAACATACACACGCACTTTCACAGAATAAAATGCGTGTATATCCTGGAAAACTAAGTTTTGGTCCAAGGTATTTGGTCCATGGTATTTTGATCCATGGTATTGGTCCAAGGTATTTGGTCCATGGTATTTTGATCCATGGTATTGGTCCATGGTATTGGACCATGGTATTGGTCCATGGTATTTGGTCTGAGACATTGACTCTAGGTATTGGGTCCAAGGTATTGGTCCTTAGTGGTTTTGGTCCATGGTATTGAGAAAGGCCTAAAACTATATAAGGAGGAGAAGATCATTAGGCCAAGGCATGCAAGGTGTGTAAGCATTGAATATCTAATGAGGTGTGAGATCCAGTATGCAGGTTATGGGTTTGTGTTGCTTTGCTTGATCTGAACTAAGGATGCACCTATGTGGATGATGATGGATGATGGATTGGGATCTTAAGGCTTGGAACGTATTATGTGGTTTGATCATGGATAGACTAGATATGAATTATTGACACATATTTTATTCTATAAATGTTATGATTTGCGTATGACTGATGTCTGGAGTAGCTGCAAAGTTATGAGTAAATATTTGCAAATCTGTACACGGGTTCACTTTGGCAAAAGCATGTATACACGCTGGTTCGACTCCTCATAGTAATGTATACATGATGAAATATGATATCTGAATTTTCAGTTGGTCCTTGCAGAGTTTTGGGCTCTGCTCTGTGTTCTGGTGACTGTGTTTTGATGATAGGCTTTCAGTGATTCAGTTATGGGTGATTTATAGATTTATGATTAAGTATTCAATGATTGGTTAATGCAATGGTTGTATTGCAGTGGTGATTGATTTTGAGCTTCAATGTTGTTGATGGGTCCAGTATGAAAATTGGATGAAATGTGGCCTTCATATTATGGTGTTGTGTTCCAAGAGTATCCAATCTGAAAAATTTATGAAACGTGGTCCTTGGAGAAGAGAGAAGGTCGTAGCCTTCTGCAGGCTGGCGCCTATGTAATGGTAAACATATCGGTCAGTACAAGAGCCAGGGGGTTGGAGCTACCTTCTAGTAGTAGCTGGAGAACAAGAGAAGGTTGTAGCCTTCTGCAGGTGGGTGTCTACGTACTGGTATGAGTCTGCGCCAGTACAAGATTGTAAACTGGTTTTTCTTATATTAAAGGAAGACAGCAGCTGGTGGTTTTTGTCCCACATTGGGTTTCCACCTTATATCTTGGTGTTCATGTGTGTTTCTTATGTGTGATGGTTTGTTCTATTTTTAATGCACATGGTTACTGTTTATATGGTTAATGAAGTACTGATGCACTGATTAAAGATCAACATATGATGAATTAATTGAATCATAAGTTTTTTGGATATACGTTGGTTGCCTTAAAACACAGTTGTGTGTACACACTAGTTACCTTCACTGAGGTAGCATATATGAATTTGAGTATGAAAAGAAAAAGATTATTGATTTAACTAACATTGATTCACCCCCCCCCACCCCCCCTTTCAGTATTATTTCCAACATAAACTCCTAGTATAACCTGCTTCATGAAAATAGATGACTAAGATGGAACTGGGTGTTGGACTGAGAGACAGACTCAGGGCTTAGGTAGTGCATAGTTCCAAAGGTCAGGAGTAGGGACTAATGCTTGAGATTGCACAGTGCGCAATTCAAGGAGGCTTGGGCAGGGTGACAGCGTATTTGGAGCTCATGGAGATAGTGTTAAGGCTAGAAGTTTCCCAGTGTGCAGTTCTAGAGGGAGAGAGGCCTAGGGATTATGTAGTTGTGTAGTTCAAGGAGGAAGGTTGGAAGCTTGAGGCTTGACACTACACAATGCACAGAAGAAGGTTGACTAGGAGGTTGATCTGCATAATTTCGAAACTCAAGGGGCTAGCGTTGAGCAATGATACTGTGCAGTGCGCAGTTCTGGAAGGAAGGAATTGCACATTGCGCTCCAAGAGGAAATAGCTGAGCTTGAGGGTTGAGATTGTGTAGTGCACATTTCCAAAGGGCTAAGTGAAGTCAAGTTGCTCAGGCAAGAACTTTTCAGGATTTGACTAAGTGTGGCATCAATGAGGTCAATATGAGTAGGGAAAACAATTGAACATGATCACACACTCAGAATAGTCGATGACACAACATTGATCAACCTAAAGGTAAGAACAACATGATCCCCTCAATTCGACATCATTACAACAAATTCGTCCAAGTGTGACACTAAAGATACATTTTGCGACAACAGTGACGACACTTGTGCAACAGTGCATAAAACTTTGGGAATGGTTCCACTGTATGTCTATATGATAGATAAGACCCATTTGTAGCAATATTTCCTTTTTAAATGAACCATAACTCTTCTTTAATGATGTGTGACACTTCCCATGCCCAAAAGACGACACTTGTGATAGTAAGAGAAAAGTGCAAACTACACTTGCAAAATACGAACAAAAAAGAAAGTGACACATGCCAGAGTGAATATAACATGAAAACGACACTTATTAAAGTGAACACAAGAAAAAGCGACAATCATAAACATGAAAGTGACACTTGCTTATGCGAAGGTGCATAAAAGTGACAATTGGAAACCCTCATAAAAATAGATGAATAATCGTAACCAAAAGTGAGAGCCTGTCAATGATTGAATGTTGACATATGTTGAACATTGCACAGGAAATATCTTTATGGACTATGTTATGTCTGTTCAAGCTTATGTAAAGGAATGCGCTCATGAACTCTTTACGGACTAAGCATGTGTGAGGAAGTGACTTTGACACTTGCAATATGAGAAGAATACCAGAACACTTAACAAAGCATCAATCAACCATAAAATGACTATGTAAAAAATGATTGCAAGATCCATAGCAGGCTCCAAAATTTAAGTGCAAACCAAATTTTGGAGGGTGTTTGTCGCAGCGACACACTGATAGGACTCCATCTTCTCTACCTTGGTATAGCTTTATGCACAGTGTCTAGTTTCGCAGGAAGTATTGACTCATTATGTTGACTACTTTCGTTTTACCACTTAACCTGGTTATATGTGTAGTCCCCTTCATTCCTTTCTTGGTTAAACACATTCACACAAGTAGTCGTTATAACATTTGTTTCAATTCAGGAGGAGGGTAATATATAATGGGGAGTTTAAGATCATCAAAGTATGATTTTTCATCTCCTGTGTTGCTCCGCTTCCAGTAGGCCTAGAGAGTAACCCATCAGAGTCACTACATGAACACAAGCATTGATTCATTTCCAGCGAGCCTAGACAGTATCCAGGCGAAGTTACTTGCTTCACCTCTCTGCGTAGGAAGCCAATCTCTTCTTTCACCCTTTATTTATTTTATTTATTTATAGGACTATGCTTCAACACTTCTTATTTCACTAGGGTGGAAGATGGATCTTGACTTATTGAGAGCGGAAGAGGTTCTCCTTTCAGAGAAGAATATTTTTACCTTTGATATAAGTTTTCTCGCTATATATTTTCCCATTTTCCTTCTCCACTTGATTGGATTAGCATGCAAACACTAAAACATTACAACACCGAGCTTAGAAATGAGGTTCCTAAAATAGATACAGGTATCATGGTTCTACACAAATATTTCCTCATGAAAGGATCATATTTTCCATTAAAACATCACTGACAAAATGATATAACCCCAAGATAGAGAAGAGGATAACATATAATCCAAGCATCGTTCGTTGTCACAATTTCCCTTTTCAAATTTCACCACATTGTCTTTCGAGCCAAAGGGAACATACTTCATGGAAAGTATTATTAAACAAAACACAAAAGAAGAGACAAGACACAACAAGGGAACAAAATCAAAAGGACAAGGAAAATGGAGGTTAATCTAAAAATAAGATGTGAGACAAAAGAAAGAAAACATAAGAAAGACTATAGAGAGCGAGTGCAAGATGAGTGTGCAAGGGAGACTAGTATGCAGATAGACCTACTCCTAAACTCACCAGCTAGAAGGCCAGGGTCAAGTGTAACTAAATTTCTAATGTAACCACTGTAACTACTCCTAAACTACATACACAAAGATACGAGCAATTAAAAAAAATATAAAACAATGTGCAACAGAAAAGATAAGAGATTGAATAACTTGCACGAAGGTCTTTGATGAGCCTCATCATTAGGTAACTATATGGAACTTAATTCACCTCCTAGCTTAGTCAAATCAACTCTTCTCACAATTTATTACATGTTTTAATTATATTTTGTTTAATGATATGAATCAAAGTGAGATATCATGCCTAGTGGACTAATGTGCATTGAATGCAGGTTTCTGAGAGAAAATCAGGGATTTTGGCAATATTAAAGGCTGAAACTCAAATGGGACAAGGAAGAGAGATTGTAGTAGGTAAATCCTCCTCGTTTACTCCTCCCTCATTCAAATATTCCTCCATCAATCACACTAGCCCGGAGTACAAGCAGCCAAGTCATGAAGATCAAAACGCAGCCAAGCAAGTGATAGTCAAAGAGTTATTTTATCTCGAGTTTGGGAGCTGAGCCTCCCTAGATTTAAGGAAGTCATTGGGGACTTCAGTTGTATAATAAAGAGGCCTAGAGCCTTATTAGGATTCAAATTTTTTCTGTAAAAACACTAGTTATTTTTGAACTCCATACTTGTGGAAGAAATTTCTATGTAATTTTATGTTTTGATAATGAGAATGAGCTTTTTCTTGATCCAGTGTTGAGTTAACTTAGAGGGCTGAAGCTCTTGGGTTAGGACCCAACCCTAGCAGTAAAGGCTCCTCTTCTTGTATCTATGACATTCTGATCTTTTGGTCTAGGAACCAATTCCCAAGTGTTGTTCTTTTTGATCTGCTCAAGTTCTTCATCCATTGCCTTGACCCAGCTTTCATCTTTGCATGCCTCTTTTACATTTTGTGGTTCAGCGGAGGAGAGTTATCCAAATAACTTGAATCTTCTGCAATTGTTCTTCTTGTTTGTATGCCTGCCTACTTTTGCCCCAAAATTTGAGATTCTGGATGATTCTTTTGAACATACCTAGATGGAGTCTTTTCTTCTATCCTTATCTGTTCCTCTGGAGCCTCATGGGTTTCTTCTTCATCATGAATCTGATTTGATGTTGATGGATAGTCCTCATCATCTTCGAATTCTTCAGATCTTGCCTGCCTGGCAGTGTTTTCTTTTTCATCCACCACTACATCAATGCTGTCAACAATTCTTCCAAGCCTTTTATTGTAACATTTGTATGCTTTGCTGTGAGGAGAATAACCAAGGAGAATGCCTTCATCTGCTCTAGGTTCAAACTTGCCAATATTTTCATCATTATTTTAATATAGCATTTGCTTCCAAAAATTTTGAAATTTTTTACTGAAGGAGTCTCACCATACCAGAGCTCGTGAGGAGTTTGAATTCTTTTCACCCGGATATTTGTCTTGTTGAGAATAACAACTGCAGCAAATGCGGCTTCACCCCAGAAGGTTGTTGGAGTTCCAGACTCATCAAGCATAGCACGAGCCATTTGTTGAACTGTTATGTTCATCCTTTCCACTACTCCATTTTGCTGAGGAGTCCTAGCTATAGAGAATTCCCTTCTTATTCCATGTTCTTCACAAAAGTCGAAAAATTCATTCGAGGTAAACTCCCCACCTCTATCAGACCTGAGGCATTTGATTTTGTGATTTGATTTGTTCTCCACCAAGGCTTTGAATGATTTGAACTTTTCAAAGGCTTCATCTTTGTGCTTCATAAGTCCTATCCAACACATCCTGGAAAAGTTGTCAATGAATAATATAAAATATTCTTCTCCTCACGGTGACCTTTTCCTAGATGGACCACATACATCAGTATGGACAAGTTCAAGTGGTCTGCTAGTTGATCCTTCCTTCTCAGGGAAGTTGGTTCTGGTTTGCTTACCAAACTGACATGATTTGCATATTGTATTGTCTGGAATTTTGATGTTTGGAAGACCACGAACTACCTAGTATTTGCATGCTTTCCTTATTTGTGAGAAGCTTAGATGCCCCAATCTTCTGTGCCATAGCTAGTGTTCATCATTCTTACTAAGATAGCATTGATGTTGTCCTTCTTTGAATATGTATAAAGTATTTGGAGTTCTAATGCCTTTGATCACTGTTTCTCCTGTATCAAGATCACGAACACTACATCCATTTGATCGAAATATTACCTCAGTTCCTTGATCGCACATCTGACTGACGCTCAATAGATTATGCTTTAAACCATCAACATACATGACATTTCTAGCTTTGACCTTTTCTTTTAACTGAACAGAACCTTTACCTTTTATGAGAGCAGGGGTGTCATTTCCAAAAGAGACCTTCTTCTCCTTCTCTAAGGCACTATATGGCTGAAGTTTTTCCTTATCACCCGTCATGTGTTTCTAATAGCCAATGTCGATGTACCATTGATTTTCTTGCCCTTCCGCATATAAAGCTATACCACATCTCTCTGGTTGTGGTTCCTTCATTATCCATGTTTTGACACTTGAGGCTTGCTCCTTCTAAGTTGTCTGCTGAAACCTGCTCCTGCATTCAGAATCTTCATGAGCGAAGTTGTTACAAATAGAGCATTCTATTTCATTTTCAAGAGCATAAAAGTTATTGTAGGTTCTTTTCACGATCCCAGTCATACTCCTTTGTTTTTGAGCTTCTCTAGTCATGATTGTCTTATAGGCAACACATTGAGCTGCTTTGTGGCCAAAGTTATGACAAGAGAAACATTGGCCATTGAAGAAACTCCTGTGATTATCAGATCTACCAGCCAAATGATTGTAGTTTCTATTGACATTCATTCTTAAGGAAAATTGAGAAGGTTTTACCTGAGGTTGGTTGTAGCTTCTGTTTGTCCTTAAAGTAGATTGCCCCGATTTACCTGATAGTCTTTGTTCATTCTTGAGGTAGACTGTCCCTGATTTACCTGATGATTTCTATTAGGCCTTTGCTCGCTCCTCCTTGCTGCATCAAGATAAATTTTGGAGGTGGATGCTTGAGATGCTTCTTCATTATATCCCAGACCTGTCTTGATTAGTGGAGAACGCTGCACATTAATAATCTCATCCAGAGTTTCAGATCCTTTAACAAATCTAAGATTAAGAGCTTTTGTTTTCTCAATCTCTTTTCTAAGACCAACAATTTCACATTCTAACTTTTCATGAAGTTTTTCTTTTTCAGCCAGTTGGAATTGCAGAGTATCAATAATCATATTTTTCTCTTCTAAACAAATTTTGAGTTTAGAAATCTATTCATACAGGCCTTCTTCATCTATAGCATCCATGAAATCATCATCTTCAAAAGCCATTAAAAGTCTATAATTGTTACCTTGTTCATCTTCATCACTATTTGAAAGTCCATCACTGTCTTCATGAGTGTAATAGCTTTTCTTATTTACATTTTGTTTCTTGTTCCATCTAACCGATTCCTTACCTTTATCAAGCTTATCTTTATGAGGACACTTTGCAGCATAGTGACCGACTCTTCCACAAGCAAAGCATTTGAAAGGTAACTTACCTCTGAATCTTCCAGCACCTCGTTGAAGGTTCTTGAAAAAATTTGATTCTTCTTCTTCTTCTGATAAATGTATTGACTCATAGTAATCTCCTTTACTTGGGGCCTTGAATGCAGCTTCTCTTCTGTCTGATGGTCCTCCTTTCCTCATTTCGTAAGCAGTTAGAATTCCGTGCAGTTGTGACATGGTAAGTTGATGTAGATTCTATTTTTCTTCTATTGTAGAAACTTTTGATTCAAACTTAGAGGACAAAGATCTTAGTACCTTTTCAACCACAATAGCCTCTTTTATTTCTTCACCCAAGTTTTTCATACAATTAACAATCTCATCTATACATAGAAAATATTTAGCCACACTTTCATCATTGTACGTTTTGAGATTTTCATACTGAATTCTGAGGGTTTGAAGTTTTGCTCGTTTTACCTGTTCATCTCCTTCATACCTCAGAGCGATCTTATCCCATATTTCTTTTGCGGATTTATACTGCATAACCTTGACGAACTCTGATTGAGATAGACATCCTAATAGAGTATTGACAGCCTTTGCATTTGTTTCATATTGTTTCTTACCAGCCAGATCTGTAGGTGTTGCAGACGGAAAAGTATACCATGTATCTATGATATCCCAGACTTATGTACCAAGAGATTGAAGATAGGCAGTAACTCTTACCTTCCAATATACGAAGTTTGTCCCATCACAAATTGGTGGCCTGATCGATGCTTCTCTCTCGTAATTTGATCTAGGTGGATGTTGGTGGCCACCCACCTATCCCATTTGGACCCCCACAACTGTCTCTTTCAGTTTTTTAGTTTTCTTAATTATAGCAGAGTTTACTATTTTTAGCAGTTTTTCGGGTCCTAAACTTCCGGAGCCGTTTTGAGGCCCTAAACGACGTTTTTTGGGAAATCCACCGCCAGTGATTTTTTTGATAAAAATCGTCTTTTTCGTCGTAGTCCTCAGAGAGATCTTTCCAACTGGCTATCATGCGCGTCAAACGGAGATAGTACGACCAATTCGCGACCCCGGGAAGTTGATGTACCAACTTACCCAAAAACGGGGCCCACAATTTGGCGTTTCATCTTCTAGGGTTAGGTTTTGGAATGTGAAGGGTTTTCCATTGTTTCTCAACAATAAATAGGCCCTCGAGCCTCATTGTAACACAGTTCGAAACAGTTCAGAGGCATGTAGCCATCACATCTCTTCTCAGAGATAAGCTACCATCGCCCTAACTGGTTTATTTCCATTTCTGGTTGTAAGCATATTTCAGTATTTTCCATTAATGAAATGAAGTATTATTTCCGCTACATCTTTGTGTATATGGTTATCTCTGTAATCTATTGCGTTCCTGCTTAAATCCGGATCATAATTGCTCATGATGATAGATCTTCCTTCAAGCAATCAAGCTTCTTCTGAAGGACCTTCTCTGATACCAATTGTTGGAAATAATACTAAGGTGGGGGGGTGTGAATCAGTATTATCAAATTATTTTCAATATTCCCTCTAGATTTATAATTTAATTTATTCTTCAGATGTTGACCATTAATTTGAATGTCAGTACCATATAATAATGAACAGGAATAAGAAAAATAGACAGTCACACCAAAGAACACCAGATATAAGGTGGAAACCTAATGTGGGTGAAAACCACCTGCTGCAATGTGTCTTTATCTTCTTTCAATTAGAAACTTCTTTTTACAATGATTTTTTACTGGTGCAGTCCTTTACCAGTACGCAGGCTGCAACCTACAGAGAGCTACAACCCTCTCTCGTTTTCCAGACTCTCCTGGAAGGGAGCTACAACCCCCTTAGCTCTTGTACTAACTGAGCTACTAGTACGTAGGTGCTGACCTACTCCTTTTCTTCCAGGGACCACGTTTCATAAATTTTCAGACTGGATCCATGAACATCAAATAATCATCAAGTACATGTGAATCAACCAATCTCCTTTTGCAATCAACTAATGAATCAACCAATAGCTTCTCATAATGCAGTAACCAAAAAAACAGCACCAGTAATATAAACCCAGAATACTGCAGCAATAGACAAAAGGTAGCCAACAAATATTTCAATAAAAATCCGCAACTTCACCAATAGAAACCTGCGAATATCCGCACTTCTTCTATGTCTAACCTGCGCAGCTCTGCACCTGCTCGATGTACTGGACTGCACACCTTCACACCTGCACCATTTACTGAACTGCAGACCCCCGCACCTGCACCATCTACTGGGTTGCAGACCTCCGCACCTGCATCGTTTGTTGGACTGTGCACCTTCGCACCTGTGCCATTTACTGAACTGCGGACCTCCGCACCTGCACCGTCTATTGAACTGCGGACCTCCGCACCTATGTCGTCTGCTGGACTGAACACCTCCGCACCTGAGCCGTATCTCGCCTGCGGACCTCCAGATATAAACACTTTATCAGTCCTCAATTGTACCCCAGACTGTCAGATCCACAGATCTGATCATGCACCAAAGAGATCACGACCCCTCAATTGATCAGCCTTCTCATGCTCAGGTTTAATTTTATCTCATCAACTGATTACAAGTATTTCAGATCTTGTTCCTCTTAAGATATTCAACACATGAGTGCATAGCCAAATGATCTCCTTTCCTTTTTATAGGCAAGCCCTTACACAAACCATGGATCAAAACCATAGAAAGCCAATACAAGGGACCCAAAACCGGGGTTCAATATTTTAGATGCTATACCACGGACCAAAACCATAGGATCAAACATGTCGGACTAAATACCATGGATCAATCATAAAAATTCCCACGTGTGCGCGCTTCTTTGCATGAAAGTGAGTGAATTTGACGTCTGCACCTTTTGTTCGGAGGACCTGCGGGTATGTCTGCACTTTTTGTTCGGGGCACCTGCGGGTCCGCAACTTTTGGTAGGCGCACCTGCGGGTGTCTCATTTTCTATTATTTTGAGAGCCTGAACAATGATTTGCCTCTTGAGCAAGTTGCCATCAAGGACAACACCTGTGCCATAGCACCAAACCAGAGTCATAATGCCAACAATCTCCCCCTTTGGACTTGATGGAAACCCCGAGATCTTCAACGTCATTCTCCCCCTTTGTCATCAAGGGAAAAGGGTTATGCTCCCCCTGAGAACATGCTGAAAACTCTGCTCTGCTGTGTTGATTGTGCTCCCCTGACAGTAGGCCAGATCTGCAAAAGAACCATAATCCACCATACACCATAAATGACCAAAAGCCTCTATACATACATTCATCACCCAACCAAGTGGGGATCATCCACCCAACCAAGTACATTATATCATTCATCCCAGACATAGGCCATTACATGATCTTGACAAAAGAAATATAAGATATAGAGACAAAACATTAGCAGCAATATTCAGATCAGCATCCATGTTCTCCTTTTGTACTTGTTCCTCCAAGATCTTCTACAATAATGCCAACAATGCATTATTAGGAGAATATATGCTCCCCCTGAACCTGTGCCATTTGATCTTTGACCAATCCATAAACCAGCGAATGTACGCGTATACCCCATATGAAACTCGCGTACAACTAACAATCTCTAAAACAGACAAGATTCAACAGCAAGAAGATGCATCAACTACCCCCAGCTTTTGCTTGAGGTATTCAAAGGTCTCCCTGGGTAGCGGTTTGGTGAGTATATCAGCATCTTGCTCCTTCGAGGGAACATACTCCAACTTGACCTTTTGTTCAAGCACTTGTTCCCAAAGAAAATGATATTTGATAGGTATATGCTTGGTCTTTGAATGCATGACTGGGTTCTTTGAAATGCTGATAGCACTTGTATTATCACATAGGATGGAGATAGGTGGAGTACAAGTGATTTGAAAGTCCTGCAAAGTTTGCATCATCCAAAGAAGTTGTGTGCAACAAGATGCAGCAGCCACATACTCTGCTTTAGCTGTAGATAATGCTATTGAACTCTATTTCTTGCTGAACCAAGATACTAATCTGGAACCCATGAAGAATGCACCACCACTAGTGCTTTTTCTGTCATCCACGCTTCCGACCCAATCTGCATCTGTATAAGCATGAAGTGTGAGATCTGTATCTCTAGGATACCATAAGCCATAGTTTTGAGTTCCTTGAAGGTACTTGAAGATTCTCTTAACTTCCTGAAGATGAGTTTCCTTTGGATTTTCCTGAAATCTTCCAACTATTCCCATTGCATGCATGATGTCTGGTCAGGTACCTGTCAAGTAAAGCAGACTTCCAATCATGGATCTATAGGTTGGTTGATGCACTGCTGCCGATTCATCATTTGCACTGAGGCTGCATCCTGTAACCATAGGGGTACATACTGGTTTCGAATCTTCCATGCCATATTTCTTCAAGATCTGTTTGAGGTACTTGGTTTGAGATAAAAAGATATCGCCTTCATTTTGTTGGATTTGTAGACCAAGAAAATATGTCAGCTCTCCAAGCAATGACATTTTGAATTCTTTCTGCATTACCAAGGCAAAGTTTTGACTCATAACTTCCTCATTGCTACCAAAGATAATATCATCTACATACACAACAAGTATTAGCAATTTGTCATTTTCAATTTTTATATAAAGATTGCTATCTGTTGATCCTTTTGAAAAACCTTGTTGATGAAGGTATTTGTCCAAGCGATAGTACCAAGCCCTTGGAGCCTGTTTAAGACCATAGAGAGCCTTTTTTAGTCTGCATACAAGATTTGGATCATTCCCAAGGATGAAACCATCTGGTTGCTCAATGTACACTTCTTCTTCTAAGTCTCCATTCAGAAAGGTTGATTTCACATCCATTTGAAATACTTTGAACTTCTGAAAGCTAGAGAGAGCAAGGAACATTCTAATGGCCTCAAGTCTAGCAACAGGAGCAAAAGTTTCTTCAAAGTCTACGCCTTCTTGTTGAGCATACCCTTTACAAACAAGTCTAGCCTTGTTTCTAATTACTTCCCCATTTTCATTCAACTTGTTTTTGAAGATCCATTTTGTCCCTATGACATTCTTATCTTTTGGTCTAGGAACCAATTCCCAAGTGTTGTTCTTTTCGATCTGCTCAAGTTCTTCATCCATTTCCTTGACCTAGCTTTCATCTTTGCATGCCTCTTTTACATTTTGTGGTTGAGCGGAGGAGAGTAATGCCAAATAGCTTGAAGCTTCTACAATTGTTCTTCTTGTTTGTATGTCTGCCTCCTTTTGCCCCAAAATTTGAGATTCTGGATGATTCTTTTGAACATACCTGGATGGAGTCTTTTCTTCTATCCTTATCTGTTCCTCTGGAGCCTCATGGGTTTCTTCTTGATCATGAATCTGATTTGATGTTGATGGATAGTCCTCATCATCTTCGAAGTCTTCAGATCTTGCCTGCCTGGGAGTGTTTTCTTTTTCATCCACCACTACATCAATGTTGTCGACAATTCTTCCAAGCCTTTTATTGTAACATTTGTATGCTTTGCTGTGAGGAGAATAACCAAGGAGAATGCCTTCATCTACTCTAAGTTCAAACTTGCCAAGATTTTCATCATTATTTTTAATATAGCATTTGCTTCCAAAAATTTTGAAATGTTTTACTAAAGGAGTCTCACCATACTAGAGCTCGTGAGGAGTTTGATTGTTGTTCACCCAGATATTTCTCTTGTTGATAATAACAACTGCAGCAAATGCGGCTTCACCCCAGAAGGTTGCGGGAGTTCCAGACTCATCAAGCATAGCACGAGCCATTTGTTGAACCATTCTATTCATCCTTTCCACTACTCCATCTTGCTGAGGAGTCCTAGCTGTAGAGAATTCCCTTCTTATTCCATGTTCTTCACAAAAGTCGAAAAAATCATTCGAGGTAAACTCCCCACCTCTATCAGACCTGAGGCATTTGATTTTGTGATCTAATTTGTTCTCCACCAAGGCTTTGAATGATTTGAACTTTTCAAAGGCTTTATCTTTGTGCTTCATAAGTCCTATCCAACACATCCTAGAAAAGTCGTCAATGAATAATATAAAATATGCTTCTCCTCGCGGTGACCTCTTCCTAGATGGACCACATAAATCAGTATGGACAAGTTCAAGTGGTCTGCTAGCTGATCCTTCCTTCTCAGGGAAGTTGGTTCTGGTTTTCTTACCAAACTGACATGATTCTCATATTGTATTGTCTGGAATTTTGATGTCCGGAATACCACAAACTCCCTGGTATTTTCATGATTTCCTTATATGTGAGAAGCTTAGATGCCCCAATCTTCTGTGCCATAGCCAGTGTTCATCATTCTTACTTAGATAGAATTGATGTTGTCCTTCTTTGAATAGGTATAAATTATTTGGAGTTCTAATGCCTTTGATCACTGTTTTTCATGTATCAAGATCACGAACACTACATCCATTTGATCGAAATATTACCTCAGTTCCTTGATCACACATCTGACTGACGCTCAATAGATTATGCTTTAAGCCATCAACATACATGACATTTCCAACTTTGACCTTTTCTTTTAACTGAACAGAACCTTTACCTTTTATGAGAGCAGGGGTGTCATTTCCAAAAGAGACCTTCTTCTCCTTCTCTAAGGCACTATATGACTGAAGTTTTTCCTTATCACCCGTCATGTGTTTCGAACAGCCACTGTCGATGTACCATTGATTTTCTTGCCCTTCCGCATATAAAGCTATACCACATCTCTCTGGTTGTGGTTCCTTCATTCTCCATGTTTTGACACTTGAGGCTTGCTCCTTCTGAGTTGTCTGCCGAAACCTACTCCTGCATTCAGAATCTTCATGACCGAAGTTGTTACAAATAGAGCATTCTATTTCATTTTCAAGAGCAGAAAAGTTATTGTAGGTTCTTTTCACGATCCCAGTCATACTCCTTTGTTTTTGAGCTTCTCTAGTCATGATTGTCTTATAGGCAACACATTGAGCTGCTTTGTGGCCAAAGTTATGACAAGAGAAACATTGGCCATTGAATAAAATCCTGTGATTATCAGATCTACCAGCCAAATGATTGTAGTTTCTATTGACATCCATTCTTGAGGCAAATTGAGAAGGTTTTACCTGAGGCTGGTTGTAGCTTCTGTTTTTCCTTAAAGTAGGTTGCCCCGATTTACCGGATAGTCTTTGTTCATTCTTGAGGTAGACTATCCCTGATTTACCTGATGATTTCTATTAGGCCTTTGCTCACTCCTCCTTGCTGCATCAAGATAACTTTTGGAGGTGGATGCTTGAGATGCTTCTTCATTATATCCCAGACCTGTCTTGATTAGTGGAGAACGCTGCACATTGATAATCTCATCCAGAGTTTCAGATCCTTTAACAAATCTAAGATTAAGAGCTTTTGTTTTCTCAATCTCTTTTCTAAGACCAACAATTTCACATTCTAACTTTTCATGAAGTTTTTCTTTTTCAGCCAGTTGGAATTGCAGAGTATCAATAATCATATTTTTCTCTTCTAAACAAATTTTGAGTTTAGAAATATCTTCATACAGGCCTTCTTCATCTATAGCATCCATGAAATCATCATCTTCAAAAGCCATTAAAAGTCTATAATTGTTACCTTGTTCATCTTCATCACTATTTGAAAGTCCATCACTGTCTTCATGACTGTAATAGCTTTTCTTATTTACATTTTATTTCTTGTTTCGTCTGACCGGTTCCTTACCTTTATCAAGCTTATCTTTATGAGGAAACTTTGCAGCATAGTGACTGACTCTTCCACAAGCAAAGCATTTGAAAGGTAACTTACCTCTGAATCTTCCAGCACCTCGTTGAAGGTTCTTGACAAAATTTGATTCTTCTTCTTCTTCTGATAAATGTCCTGACTCATAGTAATCTCCTTTGCCTGAGGCCTTGAATGCAGCTTCTCTTCTGTCTGATGGTCCTCCTTTCCTCATTTCGTAAGCAGTTAGAATTTCGTGCAGCTGTGACATCATAAGTTGTTGTAGATTTTGTTTTTCTTCTTTTGTAGAAACTTCTGATTCAAACTTAGAGGACAAACATCTTAGTACCTTTTCAACCACAACAGCCTCTCTTATTTCTTCACCCAAGTTTTTCATACAATTAACAATCTCATCTATACATAGAAAATATTTAGCCACACTTTCATCATTGTACGTTCTGAGATTTTCATACTGAATTCTGAGGGTTTGAAGTTTTGCTCGTTTTACCTGTTCATCTCCTTCATAGCTTAGAACGATCTTATCCCATATTTCTTTTGCGGATTTGTACTGCATAACCTTGACAAACTCTAATTGAGATAGACATCCTAATAGATTATTGACAGCCTTTGCATTTGTTTCATATTGTTTCTTACTAGCCAAATCTATAAGTGTTGCAGACGGAAAAGTATACCCTGTATCTATGATATCCCAGACTTCTGTACCAAGAGATTGAAGATAGGCAGTAACTCATACCTTCCAATATACGAAGTTTGTCCCATCAAAAATTGGTGGCTTGATCGATGCTTCTCTCTCGTAGTTGCTCATGATGATAGATCTTCCTTCAAGCGATCAAGCTTCTTCTGAAGGATCTGCTCTGATACCAATTGTTGGAAATAATACTAAGGTGGGGGGGTGAATCAGTATTATCAAATTATTTTCAATATTTCCTCTAGATTTATAATTTAATTTATTCTTCAGATGTTAACCATTAATTTGAATGTCAGTACCATATAATAATGAACAGGAACAAGAAAAACAAACAGTCACACCAAAGAACACCAGATATAATGTGGAAACCCAATGTGGGTGAAAACCACCTGCTGCAATGTGTCTCTATCTTCTTTCAATTAGAAACTTCTTTTTACAATGATTTTGTACTGGTGTAGTCATTTACCAGTACGCAGGCTGCAACCTGCAGAGAGCTACAACCCTCTCTCGTTTTCCAGACTCTCCTGGAAGGGAGCTACAACCCCCTTAGCTCTTGTACTAACTGAGCTACTAGTACGTAGGTGCTGCCCTACTTCTTTTCTTCTAGGGACCACGTTTCATAAATTTTCAGACTGGATCCATGAACATCAAATAATCATCAAGTACATGTGAATCAACCAATCTCCTTTTGCAATCAACTAATGAATTAACCAATAGCTTCTCAGAATGCAGTAACCAGAAAAACAGTACCAGTAATCTAAACCCAGAATACTGCAGCAATAGACAAAAGGTAGCCAACAAATATTTCAAGAAAAGTCTGCAACTTCACCAATAGAAACCTATGAATATCCGCACTTATGTTGTGTCTAGCCTGCACAACTCCGCACCTACTCTATGTACTAGACTGCGCACCTGCGCCGTTTACTAAATTGCATAGCTCCGCACCTACGCCGTCTACTGGGCTGCGGACCTCCGCACCTGCGTCGTCTGCTGGACTGTGCACCTCCGCACCTGCGCCGTTTACTGAACTACGGACCTCCGCACCTGCGTCGTCTACTGAACTGTGGACATCCGCACCTACGTCGTCAGCTGGACTGCGCACCTCCACACCTGAGTTGTATCTTGCCTACGGACCTCCAGATATAAACACTTTATCAGTCCTCAGTTGTACCCCAGACTGTCAGATCCACAGATCTGATCATGCGCCAAAGAGATCACGACCCCTCAATTGATCATCTTTCTCATGCTCAGGTTTAATTTTATCTCATCAATCGATTACAAGTATTTCAGATCTTGTTCCTCTTAAGATATTCAACACATGAGTGCATAGCCAAATGATCTCCTTTCCTTTTTATAGGCAAGCCCTTACACAAACCATGGATCAAAACCATAGAAAGCCAATACAAGGGACCCAAAACTGGGGTTCAATATTTTAGATGCTATACCACAGACCAAAACCATAGGATCAAACACGTCAGACTAAATACCATGGATCAATCATAAAAATTCCCACGTGCGTGCACTTCTTTGCATGAAAGTGAGTGAATTTGACGTCCGCACCTTTTGTTCGGAGGACCTGCAGGTATGTCCGCACTTTTTGTTCGGGGCACTTGCTGGTCCGCAACTTTTGGTAGGTGCACCTGCGGGTATCTCATTTTCTATTATTTTGAGAGCCTAAACGGTGATTTGCCTCTTGAGTGAGTTGCCATCAAGGACAACACATGTGCCATAGCACCAAACCAGAGTCATAATGCCAACAAAGTTTTCCTCGTGCATGAAGTAGACGGATAGGTCATTAAACTCTATTTTCCTAGCTTATTGAAATTCTCCTTGTTTACATGATTCTTGGGCAAATATCAACGTTTGATGTAGTGTAGGTGTTTCAAAAGTAAAGAGAGACCTCATAGCCAGCAACCTCCTTCAAACTTCATCCATCCATGATCATTCCTTTCTTTCACTAAGACCCTCACCAATTTCATCATTTTACAAGGAAACTTTTCAAAGCATGTTGGGCAAATCCAACCATATCCCAACCTTGGTTTTGATTTCTAAGTAATCCTAGGCATTTTCTTGCTTCATTCCATCCACCAACCACCTTTCCCAAGCCTTCCATCACCTTCAGAACCCATCATTTTTCTCTCGGCTATATCCTGTAGAAATACAGGGAATCCTGTAGTTTTTCCTATAGTGACCTATTTTGAGGCCGAATTGAGTGAAAATCATTTAGGAAGCCAAACAAGGTCACCTAAGGGTCTCCTAAACCTTCCAACCATCTACCAGCATTCCTAAGCCACCTGCCACATTGCCAAAAGAGATTAGCTTTCACACTCTTCCATAAAAAAGATAAAAAGAAAAATAGATTTATTCTAGCCATTTACATGCATAGTAGTAATGTATGATGTTTTGAACTTACATGCTTAGGACCGTATAATTTCATACATGTCAACTTAGAATTATTTCTGAAGCATAGTCTCTTAGCAGTTAGTTAGAAAATGGTGTGATTTTAGCATTGGATTTCAGTCTCTTTCCTTATTGCATTAGGCAACCTTTCTCTTAGAGTAGATTTCTCTTTCCCTCATCAGTAATCAAGCTTCTTCTGAATCCATAGAATTCTGGCTTGAAAAAACCTAGTGGTCTTTCGCCAACTGAACAATGACAAAAGGGCAGAACCGTCACTTTTACTTATGTATACAGCATTGTCACCTCCAAGTTTGTATGAACCCTAGGTTGATAAAGTAAAGCTGGTAGCCCCAGGAGTTGCAGCATTATTTTTGCAATACTGGTGCTCATCACTTTTTGGCGCCGTTGTCGGGGAGGTGTTTGAGTAATATGTGATTATTGCTTTCTTTCTTCCATTTCTTGTTTCTGATAGTCCGCTATTAGTTTCATTTATGCAAGAGTAATTTAGTTGCTTTCTTTTCCATTCTGAATTCTTTGCTTTCCTTTCCATTCTGTAAGTAATATTCCATTCAAATAGTTAGTTTTCATTGAATCGGTTAATTTTCATTCAATCTACAATTTCAATTCTACAATCACTTTCAAATTTTGAAAAAACTCAAAACAAAACAAAAACATTTATTTCATGCCTCGTAGGAATAGGCATAACTTAGGGAAATTTTTGCCAAATACCCCCACTGCTTTAAACAGCCAACCTTCCCTCTTCTTCGGTGGTTGTGAATTGGAGGAACCCTTAGGTGAGTAACCTAAAATATTTGAAGAACCTACAGGGGAAGAAGAAGAAGAAGAAGAACCCATTCCTACAGATCCAATGGCTGAAAATATAAATGACAAAGGAAATAGAGAAAGAGTTGAGGGTGCCTTCCCCATCATGGAAACCAACGGGGATACCAAGATGAAGAATATAAGCCCCTATGCCCTTCCTCATTTCCATGGCCTGACCAAATAAGATCCAAACACCTTCTTATTTGAATTTTTTGTCATATGTCGAACCTATGACTACACCAATGATGAGTAGAAGTTGAAACTATTCCCATCCACTCTCAAGGATGCAGCTTTGCGCTAGTTCATGGGTTTACCTAGGGATAGCATCACCACTTGGGCTCAGATGCAGCAAGCCTTCAACAACAAGTATCGATACTACTGTAGGTCTAAAGACACTAAAGAGGAAATTTTTAGGATGACCTTAGGGCATGATGAATCCCTAGAGGATTATGAAGAAATATTTTGGCTTAGCTACAAACAGGCCAGGTGCACACTTGACCCTGAGTCAATGAAGCTAGTCCTGCTTAGAGGAGTAAGGGAAGATATTTTGGATACCCTAAACTTGTTATCGGTAAGGGACATCTACCAGTTACGCAATGAGGATATCAAGATTGTCTTTAGAAACCGTTCTAGGGCATCTAGGAAAAAGGGTAGGGGTAGTCAACCTATGGTCAGTCCATCCTCTTCCAATGCATCCATTGTAGAAATTTTGAATAATTTAACACATATTCAACATAGATTATCCTGATCATGTACTATTGCGGAATACATACACAATACATAAGCTCCTCTACGTTGATCATCAATATAGCAGCATCAATAACAATAAAACATCAAGAGCATTCACACATTAACACAGTATGTAACCCGGGGAAATCATCTCGCTGAAAACCCCACACTATCTGTATATTAATGATTGAGACCATGTAACATTACAAAGTACAATGCTTATCACAAGAAATCCAGTACTAGCTCCACCTGTTACACACAATACAGCTAAGATCTGATCTCCAAATCTATTCCACTGCTTGCCTGCCTCCACTGCTCAATACCTGCTCAAGAATGAATGAGAATGGTCTACCAAACTCGTATTTCACCTCCAAAGAATCACTCAAAATGTGTAAGACGTGATCAGAAGCTACAAACTGTGAAAATACATGAGCAAACTCATTGGCATACTCAATCCCTTCATTGTGCAAGATCTTATGCACAACTATAGTCACAACTGATAGCAATCTGATTCTCTAACACCTGTCCCTGCTGAACTGAACATGCACTGACATGCAACTGAGTTAACTGATGTATTCTATAGTTGTATTATGAGTTAATAATTATTTTAACAACTCATCATTAGTCTATTTGCAGTTAGACTAACTACAACTAGTTTAACCAAGTCAAACTGAACACAACTCCATCAACTCCACAATCAACTCCACCAAACTCAACTGATTGAGTTCTAACTGAAGTCATGCATGCAACAACTCAACTGACTCATAAGAAAAGCATACTTCCTTCTAACAGCTGCATGGGCCACATCTGTAGCTCAAACTGAAGTGCTCCAAGAGAATAAGATCAAGTTTATAGTCCAAATATTATTATGAGACAATAATATTTGACTTTTCTATTTTTGACAGCCAGTCTAAAAATAGACTTTGATCACCCACACTGTGGTCACCCACACTTTGGTCACCCACATTGTGATCACCCACTCTGTGATCACTCACACTGTGATCACCCACACTGTGATCATCCACACTGTGATCAAAAATAGAACTTGCGCCATAATTTGCCTGCGGGCCCACTTAGTGAAGGCGACTCTTTTCACTAAGCTCCATCATCTTGTTGCAATCTCAACACTCCCTCTCGACAAGATATGGATTATCAGCAACCCATATCCTGCCTCGGTGGTACTCGAATTTGCTCCTGGTGAGAGCCTTCGTCAGAATATCAGCATCCTGATCCTCCGTTGGAATGTATGAAAGCAACATGATCCTCCGCTGCACACAGTCTCTGATATGATGGTACCTGATGTCAATATGCTTAGATCTATCATGAAATACAGGATTAGACGAGATTTTAATGCAACTTTGGTTATCACAGTAAATCACAGTAGGATCCAAATGAGAACCGTACAAACCAACCAGGATCTTCCTCATCCATATAGCCTCGCATGCAGCCAAACTTGCTGCCATATACTCGGCGTCCACTGAACTGAGTGCCACGGATCTCTGCTTCCTGCTGTACCAAGAAACTGTTGTCGATCCAATACTGAAGACCCCTCCTGATGTGCTCTTTCTGTCTGTTGGGCTCCCTGCCCAATCTGCATCCGTGAAGCCACATAGCTTCACCTCATCCTCCTGTCTATACCACAAACCATATCCCAATGTGCCTCTCAAGTAGCGCAATACATGCTTGCATGCCTTCCAGAAGAGCTTGGTAGGCTTAACCATAGCTTGTGAAAGCTGGTTAACTGCATAGCATATATCAGGTCATGTATTGACCAAATACATCAGCGACCCCACCAACTGTCGATAAACAGTGGCATCCACTTCTTCTCCCGAAGTGGCATCCTCCTTCCTCCAACCTCTAGGAAGAGGAGTATCAACAGGCTTGCAGCCATGCATGTTGAACTTCTCCAGTATCTCCCGAGCATACTTGCCCTGAGAAACAAACAGTCCACCATTGCGCTGCCATATTTCCAATCCTAGGAAATAGTGAAGGAGGCCCAAGTCCTTCATCTCAAACTCTGTAGCAAGATCCTTCTTGCATGACAGTATCAACAGCTCATCACCCGTTAGAATAAAATCATCAACATATAGTACAATGATAAGCAACTTACCCTCCACCACAATCTGGTATAGGTTAGGATCCGCCTCGCTCTTGGAGAATCCAAGTCCTGTGAAATAGTTGTCTATCCATGTGTACCAAGCACGTGGTGCTTGCTTCAACCCATACAGCGCTCTCTTGAGCCTACACACATGTGACTCGCTTCTAAAGACCTCAAAGCCTTCGGGCTGCTCAATGTACACCTCCTCCTCAATGACTCCATTGAGGAACGCAGTCTTCACATCCATCTGATGAATGTGCCATCCCATCTGCGCTGAGAGAGAAAGAATCATCCGTATGGAAGAATACCTTGCGACAGGTGCAAAGGTCTCCTCATAATCGATCCCCTCTATCTGTGAAAAGCCTTGGGCAACAAATCTTGCCTTGTACTTCTCCACACTCCCATCAGCTGCCTGCTTGACCTTGTAGATCCATCTCGAACCCACCACTGATTTCCCTTCCGGTCTAGGAACAATCTCCCATGCACTGTTTCTGACAATAGAATCATACTCTTCCACCATGGCATCTACCCATGCGGGATCCTCCACAGCTTCCTCGAAAGAGGATGGCTCAGTCACAACACACTTGCTCATCAGAGCCATGTATCCATTGTACCGATCAGGTGACTGTCTTTGCCTGCGTTGGGCTGTAGGTGGTCCTACAACTTTCTCTGCATCTTGAGCCAGTCGCTCAGCTTCTATCAAGCACTTTCGCCCTATGATGGTTGGCACTGCATGAGTGGTCTCTTGCACTCCATGAACCTCGTCCTGTGGCTGATCCACGTCCTGAAGCTCATCCTTAGGAACTAATAGCTCCTCATCTGCATGTAAGTGTAGCTCCCTCTCAAGCGAACACTTCATGGCTTTCTCCTCCTG
The DNA here is from genome assembly GCA_031772625.1 of Pinus tabuliformis. Taxonomy (NCBI): domain Eukaryota; kingdom Viridiplantae; phylum Streptophyta; class Pinopsida; order Pinales; family Pinaceae; genus Pinus; species Pinus tabuliformis. The sequence continues at coordinate 532,229,184 of CM062804.1, read as the reverse complement.
AAATTTTATATCCCGTCGCACAACAGTTTTACCACTGTCTGGCAAATACACACGATAGTTGTGGGGCGTATCAGTGTACCCCACAAATATCCCAACCTCAGCGGTCGGCTCCAACTTCTTCCTGGCATCCTTCGTCACATGCATGTAAATGTTAGCACCAAAAATCCTCAAATGAGAAAGATCAGGCTTCTTACCAGAATAAGTCTCCTCAGGTGTACTCATGCCAAGTATCCTATGAGGACAACGGTTCTGCACATAAACTGTTGTATTGCATGCTTCCGCCCACAAGTGAAGGGGTAGGCCCTGATCATGAAACATTGCCTGTGCATCACCCACAATCGTTCTATTCTTCCACTCAGCTACCCCGTTCTGTTGTGGGTTATGGGGAGCTATGAGCTCTCTACGAATCCCTTCTGCCTTGCAGAAATCCTTGAACTCGTCCGAGATGTATTCACCACCATTATCGCTCCTAAGAGCCTTCACCTTCTTCCCCGACTCCTTCTCGACCAGTGCTTTGAATTCACAGAACTTTGAATATGTCTCGCTCTTCTTCTGCATGAAGAAGATCCAGCACTTACGAGAGAAATCATCAACAAAAATCACATAATACCTGTGTTTTGCTGTCGAAGCAACTGAGAAAGGTCCACACACGTCTGTGTGAATTCTCTCAAGGATCATCGTGGCGCGACTATCCTTCTCGTGAAAGGTGGCTTTCACAAACTTCCCCAAAGTACACCCCTTGCACTGATCTGACTGCGCAAGTGTGCCTTTAGGAAGCCCTGTAGTGATCTGCTGCAGTATCTTCAAGGCTCCATGGTGAAGGTGACCCAATCTCCTGTGCCACAACTCACAATCATCCCGGCTCGCCAATCCTTCTGCCTTGCCCGCCATTGCTGCGCATCCATCTACATGCAACTGATAAAGGTTCCTCACTCGAACCCCTATCTTCCGAGTCTCACCAGTTGTCTTGCTACGCAGGAAAGCCTTTCCCTCGCTGAAAACAACATCATACCCCTTGTCTTCTAACATCGCCACTGAGATGAGATTCTTCGTCAATCCTGGAACATGCATGACTTCCTTCAATACGAAGGGTTTACCAGACTCCATCTCAAAGGAAATGGTACCGATATCGGTCGCACTGTATCTACCATCATCACCCATCTCGATGTGCACTCCAAGATCTTTGTCCTCCAGATCAGAGAACAAATCTCTATCTCCCGTCATGTGAAAAGACGCACCACTGTCCAAGAACCACACTGATCCCATCACACTTGAAACCAAGCATGCAATCAATGAAAAATCAAGCTCAAACTGTGAGGCTAGAGCCTCTCCTGCTGAAGATCCAGCAGCCTGCTTGTTCTTCTTCTTCTGTGGACAATTAGTGGCATAGTGTCCGTGCTGGTGACAGTGAAAACACTTCACCTTGGACATGTCTTGCTTCTTGCCTTTCTCACCGGAATGAGAAGCTTTCTTGTTCTTCCCCTTCTTTGCTTTGGCAGCCAAAGCACAATTCTCTTCATCAGCTCCCTTTGACGAAGATCCATCCCTGGTACTCCGCCTGATCTCCTCCTGCACAAGATCTAACCATAGTCTTTCCCATCCTGGCAATTTCTCCCGACCATTGACAGAGTCCTTATAGGAATGCCAACTCTTCGGAAGACCAAGGAGAGCCAAGCTCACCAATTCCTCATCATCGACAGTAACCCCCACACTTCCCAGCTCATCTCGACACTGAGTGAACTTCGTGAGATACTTGGGAATACTGTCACCCTTCTCGCATTTGATGTTTCTGAGTTTATCTTTGAGCACTAGCTTCCTCTGATCGCTCTTGCTTTGGAATAATTCTGTTAATGATTTCCACATCAAATATGGATTAGCCTTTCCATGGAGGCTGGACACAATGTGATCCTTCACGCCCTCCAACAGAATCCTTCGACATTTTGCGGTCTTCTTTTGCCAAACTTCCGCCTCAGCAGCATCAGTAGGCTTTGGGATATCCGTATCTATGAACTCCTTCAGCCCATTATCATCCAATATTGCCTCCATCCTGTCCTTCCATGCAATATAGTTTGAGCTACCCTCAAGAGCATACTCCAATCGCAATCCGTTGAAAGACATTGTTGCGTTGTCACCAAGAAAACACTGCTGCAAATTCGAATTCCACCAGCAACCAACTCAACCGCCTCGGATCTAAGATTCGTGAGAACACAATATTTCTCGTACAGAGATTGACTGTATGGGCATTCACCGGATATCTCACCTTCCAAAGGAAGGATGAATCCAGAGGCTACCTGGCCCGATTACAGACTCTGCCTGAAGAAATAGAATGTAAACACTTCCTGAATAGTAGATCTGATGATCAACAGCTCTGATACCATGTAGAAATTTTGAATAATTTAACACATATTCAACAGAGATTATCCTGATCATGTACTATTGCGGAATACATACACAATACATAAGCTCCTCTACGTTTATCATCAATATAGCAGCATCAATAACAATAAAACATCAAGAGCATTCACACATTAACACAGTATGTAACCCCGGGGAAAGCATCTCGCTAAAAACCCCACACTATCTATATATTAATGATTGAGACCATGTAACATTACAAAGTACAATGCTTATCACAAGCAATCCAGTACCAGCCCCACCTGTTACACATAATACAGCTAAGATTTGATCTCCAAATCTATTCCACTGCTTGCCTGCCTCCACTGCTCAATACCTACTCAAGAATGAATGAGAATGGTCTACCAAATTCGTATTTCACCTCCAAAGAATCACTCACAATGTGTAAGACGTGAGCAGAAGCTACAAACTGGGCAAATACATGAGCAAACTCATTGGCATACTCAATCCCTTGATTGTGCAAGATCTGATGCACATCTATAGTCACAACTGATAGAAATCTGATTCTCTAACACCTATCCTTGTTGAACTGAACATGCACTGACATGAAACTAAGTTAACTGATGTATTCTATAGTTGTATTATGAGTTAATAATTATTTTAACAACTCATCATTAGTCTATTTGCAGTTAGACTAACTACAACTAGTTTAACCAAGTCAAACTGAACACAACTCCATCAACTCCACCAAACTCAACTGATTGAGTTCTAACTGAAGTCATGCATGCAACAACTCAACTGACTCATAAGAAAAGTGTACTTCCTTCTGACAGCTGCATGGGCCACATCTGTAGCTCAAACTGAAGTGCTCCAAGAGAATAAGATCAAGTTTATAGTCCAAATATTATTATGAGACAATAATATTTGACTTTTCTATTTTTGACAGCCAGTCTAAAAATAGAATTTGATCACCCACACTGTGGTCACCCACACTTTGGTCACCCACATTGTGATCACCCACACTGTGATCACTCACACTGTGATCACCCACACTGTGATCATCCACACTGTGATCAAAAATAGAACTTGCGCCATAATTTGCCTGCGGGCCCACTTAGTGAAGGCGACTCTTTTCACTAAGCTCCATCATCTTGTTGCAATCTCAACATCCATCAAGGGTGAAATTCGAAACATGCTGGAGGATTTCAAGAGTGAGATGCTGCAAACCCTTTCCCTACAGATGGACACTATGCACATTAAGAGAAAACAAGAGGAAGCAGAGAGAGCCTTAGCCATTTTCTGCCCTAGGTGCACTAAGAGGCACCCTAGGAATGAATTTCCATTGAATTCGATTGAAATCTGCTCAATCTATGAAGAAAACCACTCCACAGACAAGTTCCCTTCTCTACCTGGACTAAAAGTTGTATATCAAGGAGCTAAAGAGGTAACCGAATAGCTCTGCTACATAAACCAAAGGAGACCCCATGGGCCTAGGCCATACCAGCAAGGCATGCAAGGGTCATCCCATGCATATTACAACCCCAACCAGACCACATCCATTCCCTCTTGGGGACCCCCTACTCATCCTTCCTGGTCTACACCTCCTCCTTGGTCCTTTGCACCTCAGTATCATTCCCAGCCAACCAGCCAGTCATTTCAACCATATGCTCTGCCACAACCTTAGTGGAATGTATTGCCCTAGGGTTGGAGGCCCCCATACAACAATGCTCTAGCTTTATTGCCTTCACCACCTGCTCAACCACAACTTTTACACTCTGCTCCACCTAAACAACCCCAGATGCTTGCCCAGCCAAATCCGAACCTAAACAATAGACAGACACAGCCAGTATACAATGGAGAGACATCCTATCCAGCTTATGTTGTGGAAATTTAGGAAATCAACCTGAGATCTAGTTGAGTACTCCCGGACAAACAACATCTACCTCCACCTAGGGAGGTTGAGGAATAAAGAGAGGAAAGCATGCCTAAAGTAAATCCACCACCCTTTCTTGAGAGATTGACCCAACCACTCTAGCCCTCCCCAAAAGAGACTGAACTTCTGGGAGAATTGAAAAAACTACGTGTCAAAATTCCACTTCTCCAAGATATAAAATATGTGCCTATTTACAACAAGTTGATCAAGGATAAGTTCTTCAAGCATCCAGGGAGTCGAAGAAGAGATTCCCCTACCATTAATGTCATTAGACAGTTGTCTGACTTAATGCTGGGGCAAGTAATCTGCCCAAAGTATTTGGACCCTGGAAGCCGTGTAGTAGATGTGCACATCAATGGAACCATTTTCCCACACACTTTGATTGATCTTGGGGATGCCATTAATGTGATGACCAAGGACACCATGCTCAAGTTCAACCCTCCAGGGTTCATTGAGAAAGACCACAACAGTATTGTAACTTGCAGACCGCTCCATAGTGACCCCAGAGGGGATTGTGGAGGATGTGATGGTCTCCATTGACTCTTGGGAATATTTCTCCAGCCTAAGGCCAAGCTTACTAGTTACCCTCTCATCCTTAGGAGGCCCTAACTAGCCACTTTCGAAGCCTACGTTAGTTGCAGGGCTGGAAATATGACTATCAAGAATGGGCATATGTCCAAGAAGTTAGTCCTATATTCCCCTGCTTAGCCATCTCTAGAACATGACTTACCTTTATGGCTGGAAGAGGAGGAAGAAGATGAAGTTTATTCCGCCCAACTCTATACCTTAGAAACAACCATGGGATGGGGACAACTGGACGAAGATTATTTGATTGAACACATACTCCAAAGTTCAACTCCTAGTACATTGTCCTTAGAATAAGTAGTATTAGAAACCTAGAACAAACGTCAGATTGATCTATGCTTAGCTAATTCCAACCATATCTGTGTCAAAACCATAGAATTTGGCTGTGAGAGAACTTTGAAAATCAACCCATCTCTTTCTGTTCACCAAGAAGAAAAGTTGTGCAACATGCTAAAGGAACACTTGGATGCCTTTTCTTAGAGTTACAAAGAAATGAAGGGAGTGCACCCCTCAGTGTGTACTCACCACATTTATATCAAAGAAGGTTGAAAACTAGTCCAAAAACCCCAAAGGAGGATGAATCCAGCTCTCAAAGATATATTCAAAGAAGAACTGCAAAAGTTGCTAGATGCAAGATTCATTTACCCTGTTTCCAACAGTGAATGGGTCTCTCCTTTGGTGTTGATTCTAAAGAAAAATGGTAAGTGGAGGAATTTTGTCGATTACAGAGAATTAAACAAAGCCACAAAGAAGGACCATTTCCCTCTACCTTTCATCGACCAAGTGCTAGATGGCCTGGCAGGGAAAAAAATTTCTCTTTCCTAGATGGATTCAGCGGGTATAATCAAATCCAGATCAGCTTGGAATACTAGGATAAAACCACCTTCACTTGTCCTTGGGTACTTTCACCCATAGGTTCCTTCCTTTTGGCCTATGCAATGCTCCTGCCACTTTCCAGATAGCAGTCCTGAGTATCGTTTCCGAGTTAGTCCATGATGTAGTAGAGATTTATATGGATGATTTTACACCTTATGGATGTGATTTTCAGGAGGTTCTATCCAACTTAGGTAAGGCGTTGAACAAATGCATTGAAATGAACTTGTCTCTTGGTCCCGAAAAATGTGAGTTCTTGATGATTACAAGGACTGTGCTAGGTCATTCAATATTGCAGCAAGGACTGCAGGTGGACCCAAACAAAATAGCTATCATCCAAAGGATCCCACCTCTGCAAAAGAAGAGAGATGTCAAAAGTTTCCTAGGGTTAGTTGGATACCATCAAAGGTTTATAAAAGACTTCAGCAAGTTAGCTTCCCCTTTTTTTGGGTTGTTGGCCAAAGACTCTGAGTTTGTATGGTCAAAAAGCTGTCAAGAGTCCCTAGACACCCTGAAGGACAAGTTAACCACTGCACCGATTCTCCGAAGCCCAAATTGGGCCCTTCCTTTTCATATACATGTTGATCCCTCACACAAAGCCATAGGAGCGGCTCTAGGCCAAATAGATGAAAAATTGCCTTATGCCATTTACTTTATCAGTAAGAATCTGTCAAAGGCCAAACTAAACTACACAATGATCGAAAAGGAGCTCCTGGTTGTTGTGCATTCACTAAACAAATTTATGTTGTTGCGCATTCACTAAACAAATTTACGCATTACATTATAGGTTATCAAACATTTGTACATACTGACTATGTTGTAATCAAATATTTAATGAATAAACCTGATGTGAATGCCAAAATTATTAGATGGTTACTTTTATTACAACAGTTTGATATAACCATTGTTGATAAGCTTGGCAAGGAAAATGTTGTTGCATATTTTTTGTCCAGATTAACTTTTCCTGCAGGTGAGCAAGGAATGGTTGATGATCTGTTACCGGATGAACACGTATTCGCCATTTCAATTCTCTCTCCATGGTTTGCTGACATAGAAAACTATTTGGTATCTGCACAATTCCCACCGAATTTTTCCTCCAAACAGAAAAGCAAGATTGTGAAGAAGAGCACCCCATTCACTTGAATTGGGGGCAACCTCTTCAAACTAGGCTCGAATCAAATTCTGAGAAGATGTGTTAGGGAAGAGGAAGTCTTTGACATCCTTCTAACCTGTCATGATGGGCCTTGTGGAGGTCACTTTGTAGCAAAGAGGACAGCATTCAAGGTGTTACAAGCTGGTTATTATTCTCCTACTCTTCATCAGGATGTGAAAAGATATATTATTCAGTGTGATCAGTACCAAAGGATGGGAAAGCCTACTCTAAATGACGAAATTCCTCTCCAAGCTCAAGTGATTTTCAAGCCATTTGACAAGTGGGGCATGGATTTCATTGTACCTATTGACCCTCCTTCCAAGAAAAATTAGTACATCATTGTGTGCACTGACTATCTGACTAAGTGGGCTGAAACCAAGGCAGAAACAGAGGAGAAGGTGGTTTAGTTCTTAAGGGAAAATGTCTTTTACAAGTTTGGGTACCCTAGAGAACTAGTCACTGATCAAGGCAGCCAATTTACATCCAACATGATTGAAGACTTTTTAAGCTAGCACAAGATCAAGCATAGGAACTCCACTCCCTATCACCCACAAGCTAATGGGAAAGTGGAGGTGACCAACAGAGTGTTGGAGGGCATCCTGACCAAAGTGGTTAGCAACAGCAGAAAATATTGAGCAAATAGACTAGTTGAGGCCACCTAGGCCTACAATACCACCTGGAAGACCACCACTGGATTCACACCCTATGATTTGGTCTATGGGAAAAAGGCCCTCCTGTCCATTGAATTTGAGTACAATACATTGATGATGGAAACCTATCTAGATCTAGATCTCAGCAGTGCACAAAAAGAGAGATTGCTCTAGTTGAATGGGTTAGATGAGTTTAGAATGTAGGCCCTCCTACACATAGAGGTAACTCAAATTTAGAGGAAGATCTGGCATGAGAAGAACATCAAGGACAAGCAATTTCAAAAAGGTGATTGGGCTTTGTTATATGATTCCAGATATAAAGACTTTAAGGGAAAGTTAAGGATTAGATGGTTGGGGCCTTATGTCATAGAGAAATGGCACGATAATGGTTCAGTGCAGATTAGAACCATAGATGCAGATGCCATTCCTTTACTTGTTAATGGGCATAGATTGAAAGTTTACAAAAGGCCATTGTCAAAGCAAGAGTTCATTGATGGTATCAACAAAATAGTGATGGTGGTGGAGAAAGTCTCAGCTTCTACCTCATCAAGTCCCTAAGAAAAAGAAAAATAAGGGGACTCGGGTGAAAACCTCCATGAGGCGCCTAAGTCCCACTGTTGGGTTGAAACCTCTTGAGGAGGCCCAATGGTGTCAAAACAAAAAACAAAAAATAGAGAAATAAAAAGATCCCTGGGTGAAAATCTCTCTTGAGGCACCCAGGGCAAGCAGCTAGGATGAAAACCTCTTGTAGGCAAACTAGTTGTTTTTCAAAAAAAATATAAATAAAAAAAGACAAAAGAAAAATTATGAAAATATTGTTTGCAGGTCAGTAGGAGGACGATCAGAGCAACAATGGAGAATCAAAAGGGACCTCTTCAGCTCATATTTTTATTTCTCCATTCATTATCCTTCATCATTCCACAATTCCTTTCATTTGTTCACTCATTTTCCTCAGTTTGCAAGTGTTATGTGTTTTCTACAGGATTCCCTGTAAACCTACACGATGCCCTGAAAACCTACAGGATGATCCTTTAGGAATTATAGTGGCTTGGGAATCCTAAAGGAAGTAGCTCTAGAGCAAGGAAATGACTTGCCCATGTCAAAGAAATAAATTCCTACATCATCATCTCATTACCATACCTCTCTCCACCTTGATCTTCCCTGCATTCATAAAAAATAATAATAATAAAAAATCAGCTTCAAAAAATTTCAGCTGTCAAGAAAAAAACACAAAGAAAAAGATGAAGACAGAGAGCAAGGGGACAACAATTAAAGGTTATTTTACCATTCACCAACCCCTATACCTCCTCTCTAACCATTCTAATGATCCTCAAGTCCCAGGAGGAGAATATGATTAAAAATTTTGAGCAAGAAGCAGCTACAAGACATCCTGTAGGAAATCCTGTAGCAGCCTATCCCACAAAACAAAAATCATAGGTTGTAGCAAGTGTCAAGCATGGAGATCCAAAGGTAGAAGAAGCTCCTCCAGAACTTAACAACAGCAGCAACATTATCATCATCAATACCAAGTACCTGCACATCAAAGAAAATCATCAAAGGACAATAAAAAAAGAGGAGAAATCACATGCAGCTAACACACAGCAAAGACCTCATTTCTTTAACAACTGCAGCAAGGTATTGTTACCACAGGTAAGTATCTTGCTTCCATTCTCTCATTTGCATAATGTGATCAAAAGATGTAAAAATTTTGAACGTGTTGGTTTATAAGTGAAAGGTGGCTAGTTAACTTGGCCACCTTCATTCAGTCAACGAGGACAAAACAATTAGTCCTCACACACGTGGCAGCAGTCAAGTCAAATAAAAAGAGGATGAGGTCGAAAGAAGTTAAGACTACGGACACCGAAGTGGGAGTTGATTACGAGGTGAGGAGAATGATGATGTGGTAGTGGGACCAATGTTCCAAAAATAGATATTCGTACCTCGGCTACTAGCACACCACCTCACTCGAATCAACCATAAGAGGAAATAAATGTTGATCCCCATGCATAGATGCATTCACATTCTCGAGGATCACACTAACAAAGTCACTATTGGCCCTCCAACAGTCTACAAGAGAGGTAAATTTCATTTTTTTCCTACGTAGGACCACCTACACGATCCTACAGGGAATCCTACAGGATCCCACAGGAATCCTACAAGATATAGCTAGGCAGTCTATAGGATTGGCAGTGAGAAATTCCAGGGGGAGAAAAATAGGGGTTGGCTACATCAAGCATTGTAAGGAGGTAGGCTCTACAATTCCTCCTATTTTTCCAATTGAAAGGAATAAAAAATCCTCTAGTTTGTTGAAATTGATTGCAGTAAAAGGGAATTGTATCCACATAAATTTCAGTTCAATTTCCTCCTTCATTAAAATTTTGTATCAGACATATATACTCCTCCATCCATCAGACAAAATGACAGGGGGGTTTAATAGAAGGGAGCCCATCAACACCGTGAGGATTCACCAACACCCTCCTGTGCTAGAAATATTCACAAGGCATAATTGGATGGGTTTCTTTGAGAAATTGAGGGGGTATGATGATGAAGTAGCCAGAGATTTTTCTCTCTCCCTCATTCCACTAACTAGGACCCATTCCATTGTTGTGGTGAGAGGCATCTCCATCGAGCTCACCCCTGGACTCATAAACGGAATTACCACACTCCCCTTAGGAGTGCCTTGGAGAAAGGAAGACAAAGGTAATAGCTAAACTGCAAAGAAGAAATTCTTTTTAGAGGGAAAGGAGACCATGGAAGACAAAAATGGAGTAAGAAGAGAAATCCTACCATACCCCTCGAATGAAATAAGCTACCACCTTATAAAATATATATCATGTGAAGGTAGGTACATTGTGGTATATGGATACCATTTTAGGCTTCTTGAAGAATTGAGCTTTGGAGTAGATACACCTCCTCACCACAGACTCAGCATACCCTAATTCCTTCTTCAATCACTGATAGATATAAGCATGAAGGTGAATGAAGGAAACTACCAACAGCTGGCCCATCATGGATTAATTAGACTCATCATACAAGATGCGCTCCACAACCTTAGAATTCCTATCACATGGGCAATTTTCAGAGACATGCAGACAGAGGAGGATATAAAAGCCCTCGAATATGACAAGAGCCCTACTTCCAGTGAAAGGGATGAAGAAGAGATTGAAACAGATGAACAAGAAGTAGAGAGGGAAGAAGAGGAAGAGAAAGAGAAGGAAAGTGGTGAAGAAACAGAAGAATATGCCAAGGAGGAAATTGATGAACAAGGTGAGGAACTAGAGGGAGAAGAAGAAGAGAAAGACAAAGATGAAAAGGGAAATGGAAAAGAGGAGGCAGAAGACAAGGAGGAGTCACCTAGGGTGTCTCCATAACCCATTGACAAAGAGCCAGCAACTGCCCTTACTTCCCTTAGCACCCCTATCAAACAAAAAGGCAAAAGACAAAGACAAACTCCTTTGTACTTCAGAAGAAGAAAAAGTACAAGAATAAAGCAGGGAAAACCTCAAACTCCCACCAAGGTCCCATTGTTATTGAAGACTCACCTAAACAGCAGGAGAAAATGGCTCCTCTTATACAAACTCAAGGAGAATGATTCTCGGGACAAACCTCTCCTAAGTCTCCTATCACTTATGTGAGAAACCATGTGACTAGATCTGCCTCATCCAAGGGAAAAGACATCCTACAGGATACACAGCAGGACCTACAGGAAGCAGAGGCAATCCTATAGGAAACTCTACTAAACCTACAAGAAACTCAAAAATTGAATAAGGAAGGGAGTATGCAACAAGAAGCAAAGAAGGAGGATCCAGAGTTAAGGGAACCTAGTCCTCAACCTAATCTTGACTCCTACTATAGATTTATTGAAGGGGTTAGGGTCATTCCACAAAAAATTTCCATCCCATTATTCTTTGAACTTGAGAAAGAAAGAGAAAGAACACATAGATGGATGCATATTGCGAAGTCCAAGGGAGTGGAGGGCATAGGTCACATGGAGGAAAGCTCAAAGAGATGGGCAGAGAACTAAGCAGCCTGAGGGACAGAGAGGCCATAATGAAAACTTAGTTGGAGGCAGAAAATGCATGGTTGAAAGGACAACTGCAAGAAAAAGAGAATCAATTGGCAACCATGGCTAGTTTATCTTTAGAGGCAATCCAGTGCAGGATGTCAGCTAATTCTTATGCATTATACCTTAAGGAATAGTGGTTGCAGTTCCAAATCAAGATGCTAGCATAGAGAGGCACTATGCCATTCCAGGATTATAAATAGTTCATTGATCTTTCTGATCAAAGCACGTTGGAGGATAGGGCTAATATGTCTGAGTTCTACTTGCATAACATGGCCTTGACAAATCTGAATATGTGGGACCCTAATGCAAAACTAGGGGATTTACAGTTGATGGCTTTGGCATCATGGATGAACCACAAAGAAGAAAGGGTGGCAGAAATGAATAAGATATTGGCAAGGGAACAAACATAGCCTCTCATGATAAGAGTTGAAGAAGCAAGGGTGGCAGAAATGAATAAGATATTGACAAGGGAACAAACATAGCCTCTCATGATAAGAGTTGAGTAGTCAAATCCAATGGTTGTCATCAGCACACATAATTTAATCGCAAATGATCCTCAACTTTCACCCAGGTATCTTGTTGCCAAAGAGCAAGCAATTACACATTTTGAGGATATGTTTAGGCTGTTAGGGGATGATAGCATGCAAGCTTAACAAATGAGATGGAATACTTTGCCATACAGTTTGAAAATCAAAGAGTCCCATTCTCCTCAAATAATGAGAGAAGCACTGAACAAGACACCCATGTACAAGCAAACCATCCAAAGGCTCAAAGTCAATTGGATTGGCTTGAGACTTAGTCCACCACTGCTCTTGGGGATGTTAGAAGGAAGGAAGGAAGAGGAAGAAAGAAAGTAGTGGAAGGATATAGAAAGGAAGGAAGGATTCTATGCAAAAAAAGAGGAAACCCCAACAGAGGCATGGGATGTCAAGAAGGCCACTAGGACTATGAAAGATATGGATATTGATTGAGTTGCTCAGAGGATGAGCAACAATTTCAGTAGGGGAGTGATGATGAGCCTCATCATTGGGTAACTATATGGACCTTAATTCACCTCCTATCTTAGTCAAATCAACTCTTCTCACAATTTATTACATGTTTTTATTATATTTTGTTTAATGAGATGAGTCAAAGTGAGATATCATGCCTAGTGGACTAACGTGAATTGAATACGGGTTTGTGAGAGAAAATTAGGGATTTTGGCAAGATTAAAGGCTCAAACTCAAATGGGACAAGGAAGATAGATTTTAGGAGGTAAATCCTCCTCATTTACTCCTCCCTCATTCGAATATTCCTCCATCAAACACACTAGCTTGGAGTACAAGAAGCCAAGTCATGAAGATCAAAAGGAAGTCGAGCAAGTGACAGTCAAAGAGCTAGTTTATCTCGAGTTTGGGAGCCAAGCCTCCCTAGATTTAAGGAAGTCGTTGGGGACTTCAATTGTATAAATAAAGAGGCCTAGAGCCTCATTAGGATTCGAATTTTTGTTGTAAAAACACTAGTTATTTTTTAGCTCCAAACTTGTGGAAGACATTGCTATGTAATTTTCTGTTTTGATAATGAGAATGAGCTTTTTCTTGATCTAGTACTGAGTTAACTTAGAGGGTTGAAGCTCTTGGGTTAGGGCCCAACCCTAGTAGCAAAGGCTCCTCTTCTTGTATTTGTATGCTTAGATTGATTTCATAGATTCATGGTTAAATTGTCCTTAGAAGTATTTCATTGCAAGTAGTGTCGATCTTATTAGTTTGTTCATTAGTTTGCTTCCATTTGTGCTTTACTTCAGCAGTAGTTTAGAAGAGATAAAGAGCCATCAAAAATATTTCAATAGGTGTTTTGGCCTCACTTCTTCCTTCAGGGATCATGATTTGAGGAAAGGACTCCTATGCAGCCCCAAAAATACATAATTCTACTTTCTCATAGAATTTAGAGTTTCCTATACTTAAGCCAGCATTTGATCAATTTGCAAGAGTAGGACCTAGTCATCATTTCTTCCGTATCCAACCTTACAGTAGATCTCATCAATGATTCCATCTTATGCTTGCAAGTTTTCCTCATGCATGAAGTAGACAACTAGCTCATTAAACTCTGTTTTCCTAGCTCATTGAAATTCTCCTTGTTTACATTATTCTTCGGAAAATATCAATGTTTGAAGCAATGCAAGTGTTTCATAAGTAAAGAGAGATCTCATAGCCAGCAACCTCCTTCAAACTTCAGCCATCCATGATCATTCCTCGCTTTCACTAAGACCCTCACCAATTTCATCATTTTACAAGGAAACTTCTCCAAGCATGTTGAGCAAATCCAACCATGTCCCAACCTTCATTTTGAGTTCTAAGTAATCCTAGGAATTTTCTTGCTTCATTCCATCTACCAACCACCTTCCCTGATACTTCCATCACCTTTAGCAACCATCATTTTTCTCTCGGTTGTATCTTGTAGAAATACAAGGAATCTTGTAGGTTTTTAGGACATCTTGTAGGTTTTCCTATAGTGGCCTATTTTGAGGCCAAATTGAGGGAAAATCCTCTAGGAAGCCAGACAAGGTCAACTAAGGGTATCCAAAACCTTACAACCATCCACCAGAATTCCTAAGCCACCTGCCACATTGCCAAAAGAGATTAGCTTTCACACTCTTCCATAAAAAAAGATAAAAAGAAAAAAAGATTTATTCTAGTCATTTACATGCACAGTAGTAATGTTTGATGTTTTGAACTTACATGCTTAGGACAGTAGAATTTCATACATGTCAACTTAGCATTCTTTCTGAAGCATAGTCTCTTAGCCGTTAGTTAGAAAATGGTGTGATTTTAGCATTGGATTTTAGTCTCTTTCCTTTTTTAGTAGACAAGCTTTCTCTTAAAGTAGATTTCTCTTTCCCTCATCAGTAATTAATCTTCTTTTGAATCCATAGAAGTATGGCTTGAAAAACCCTAGTGGTCTCGCCATATGAACAGTGACAAAAGGGAAAAACCATCACTTTTACTTGTGTATACAGCACTGTCACCTCCAAGTTTGTACGAACTCCGGGTTGATAAAGTAAAGTTGGTAGCACCAAGAGTTGCATCATTCTTGTTGCAATATTGGTGCTCATCAGTCTTGCTTATCATCAGAAAGATATGACATAGCCACTACTTCTAACCAACTTGAAATCTTACCTTTTTTATGAAAACCATAATCAAACTAAACTCAGAAGCTTCTTGTGAATACATCTTCATTTGTACTATCCTCCTTAGCAAGCATGAGAAAATATCAAAGATTGTTATTAGAAAAAGGTCTTTTTAAGTATGATACTTGTAATTGATCATAGATTGGATCATGAAATTCAAAACAACCTTCTTGAAAACCCTAAAATCATTGAAAAGGTGAATTTTCAATTAAAGGTATGGGATCAGGATGAGAATCTGGTGAGGGAAAGTGAATCTGATCATGTTCAGAAGCCTTGCCAAGATAGTGAGGGCCTAACATAACCATCAACGAAGGATGAAGTGCCTCAACTACTTCACAACAATTTGAATAGGGAGATGATAAACCATAAATATCAAAGGAAGTAGAACAACTATCATTATATATGCTAGTCAGAAAATGATAAGTTGAATGACAGTCATCAGGCCCATAATTATGATCAGATGGATTGATTAAAGTATAATATTGTTGATTAAAAGACAATAAGGATAGTTCAGTTTAAAAAACTTTTCAAATTCTTTGAATAATAGAATCATCTTCCTCGCGTGATGGATGTAACCAACCATTCCCTTGTAGTTGGTGACAAAATGTACTAGTGTCATAATCATCAAAAGAATTGAAAAGGAAGGCCAGTATAGAAAATACATGAAACCAATCATGATGTACTAGATGAAAAAATTAACTTGGTTCACCAAATAAATCAAGCATCCAGTAACACTCCAGATGATTTCTAGTGCGATGAATAGAATGATTAGCAGTATGACATTCACAAGCAAAACTAGGAGCTGACTATTCTAAGAAGTATCTAGTAGACATGCTTCCTTCGGCCAAAGATAATATTTGAAATGATAAACTTCACATTTTCGTGCTTCTATGAGAGATACACACTCCAAACTCGAGTTAAGTAAAACATCCTTACATTGAGATGAATTAGTTGAAATAGAATCTTGAATCCAATGAGAAACTAAATCTTGAAATTTCGAAAGACTGTATCTGCAATACCAAAAATCTTTCAAGAAGGAATTTACATCTAGTGAAACCATTCAACGAAAATAATTTTGCGAGAAAAGAAAGATTTGACTTAGCTCAGGAATCTTACTAGAGCAACAAGATCCTGACATAACCATCAACAAAAGTTGAAGTGCCTCGACTTACTGAAAAGTCCCTGAACTTTCAAGGATTATAAAATCGCATTTTGAATATTGAATCATATCATGCATGTTGTGTGGACACCTACCATCAATAACTTCAACTAAATCACTATTATCCAAATGGAATCCATCTACATTACTTTGATCAGATTTTACAACTTCAACAACCAACTTACTCAATTCAAAAGATTATTCTAATTGAACATCTAAATATGGATAGATTGGATCAATCTTATGAGTAACCTGAATAGAATAATTTTCTTCATGCAAGATTGGAAATGAAAAGGGACAGAATGGATACTCAATGATTTGATTGTTCACTTCTTCATCATGGATGACCTCACTACCTTGTGACAATTCATAATTCTTCTTATCGGGTGGTAGATTAGAAGAGTGGGACATATAAGCAATAAGACATAAGGAACAAGGAATTGAAGCAGAAGCTTCCATGAGAACATCTTCTTTGACCCAAACAAACTCTTGATATAAATATTTCAAATCAAAATAGTCTTGGGAAACTGAAAGATCAGTAGGTGCACTTGGGCTTTTATCATCATATACATCAATGGAATGATCATCATCAAAATGGTGGTTTCCCAATATTCTAGAATGATTAAGGAAATTGATTTCATTTGATTGACTAACAAGATTACTAGATTCAAAATCATCCAAGAATGAAGAAGCACCATCCTCACATGGAGGACTTTGAAAAAGAGAATAAATATTAAAAGAATCCTCACATTTATTCTCCTCTACCTATGTAATATGACCACCTTGTACTTGATCACAATTTAAACCTGAAACTTACAAATCAAGGGAGTCTGAAGAACTTGTTAGTGGATCAAATTGATCAGCAGATCAAGGTACAAAGATTCATGGCATGTAGATGATAGAGGATGACTAGTGTCCCTTAAAAAAGTAATGCTTTTAGTGGAAACAGATTCAAGATTAAGGTTAATAGTCTTAATGTCATATTGAGGAGTGGAAGGATTAGCCTTCACCCTAGGATCCATGAACCATTCCAAGGTTTCCTCCATTAGATTTGAATCATGGGAAGTGGATGAAGGTTGAAGAGATGAATCAGCATTCAGATTTGTAGATTTCCCAACTCTGGAATTAACGCATAGAGGCACCCCAATCGGTACTGGAAAAGGAGGAAGGAAAGGAACAAAAGGAATAGTAGGTTCCTCCTCTGAAATTAGAGGTGTCTCATGGTTTACAAAAGTTGGGGAAGCAGAAACATCAGGGGGTTCAGATTCATAGTGAAAAGACATATGAACCAAACGCTCAAACTTTCGTTTAAATAAAGCTCAATATATATCTTCTTCGGGAAATTCATATCATAGGTGAAGGAATCAATTATAGAAATCCCTAATTGATTATTTAGGCTTAATTCTTAGTTGATTAAAATTTTTATAAACATATCGTTAATCATACCTATCAAAGGCTAAATGAAGCTCCTTGATGAGGTGTTCAAAAGAATGAATGGAAGTAGGTGGTAGGGTATGAAACCATTGGTTAACTCAATCGGCAAGTGTGCGGTACAAAATAACACAAGCCACATCTTCATAATAAATTTCATAGTATTCATAGAACTTAAGAAAAATATATGCATGCTCTATAATGAATGTATCACCCTCAACATAAAACTTGAATTGGGACAAGTCATCAAATTGCTCCACGGAGATGAAAAGTTTACTAGGGTATGTTAGAAAAACATTTCAGGATTATGATTTGGGGATGAGCCATTTAATATAAGAGATTCAAAACAAACTTAACATACACAGCTTGTCACATGGCCCTCTTTATAGCACCATTTGTTGACGGTGTTGGAAATTCATCAACCAAGGGGGTATCCCCGATGTGAAGTCCCAATTTAGACCTCATATTGTTTGGAGTAGGATCCCCATCTGGAGTATCAGCCCCACTACCATAACTCTAAGGTTTGCCTTGGTTGCAATGAATCGCATAAGAGAGTATGCACATAACCTTTGGAATCAGCAAGTAAGTTGACACTGTGAAACACCAATTGCAATGTGTAAATGGAGACTCTCACGAAAGGTAAATAAAAGTGAGCCTCTAGAAGGAAAGTAATAGTACCATCTTAAGAGAAACACATGAGAGCAAGGAAAATTGTGTTAGTTATCTAGCGAAGTAGTTCACATAGACACAATGAACAGTAAATAAAATACAACACACATTTAACAAGATAAGTACAAAATCCATCGAAATAGTTAAATTTCCTTAGTATATGTGAACAAAACATATATCTCAAACATAAAAAGAATAGTCATGCTACATTCACGATACATGTCTGAAAATGTGTTGCCTCATCTAGCTTTTGATTATGATTGAAATATCCAAGTACTTAGCTATAACGGCAAGCCACTAACTCTAATAGTGGAACATTAAGTCACTTCTTAATTGTCCAGAGAATGGTCTTCTCTCCTATGCCAAGTTATATAAGCCAAGGCTAGCTCTTGAAAGGATAAGCCTCCAAAATCCCTTTTCTTGAGTTATGAGGGTGTGTTTATAATAAGAGGAATGACCTTTCATATTCCCATGACTCTTGAGCTTCCCTCATGACTCTTAGACTTCTACTATTACCTTTGAACTTCTATATTACTTTGGAATTTTCATAAAGGCTCTTTGTCCATATATGACTAAGTGAATTTTCATATTCTACATATTACTCTTGGACTTCCACACACTACATTTTGTCCTTTACTTTTGATAATTACATCATTATATCCACAAATAATGTGGCAAGACACATGAACACCCATGACATGGTGATGGAACAGGTACAAGTCACAACTTCATGATGATGACATGGACTTCATGATGAAGTGGTGATGCCAAGCTACTGTCTTGTTGCTTTGTATTCAATATTCATGAGAGGTATGTTCAATACTTCATTTTTATGAAAGATCTTCTTTGTTATTCATCTTCACCCTCCAAGGGGCTGAGTGGTATGGAATATTCAAGTGGTCCTGATCTTTGGTATTCTGTCATAATTTGGTGTTCATTCACCTTTTCGCTCAATGATCAACCTATATTTGTAGTGGCATCGGTATCTTATAGCATGGTCTCCTTCCTCTTATCCTTCATCATCATCCTATCATGACAAGATATAATACCTGTAACTAAAATCCACTCGTGACGAGACAATATCAGTTTGATAAACTCCTAGTCTAACATGTTTCATGAAAATAATTGACTGAGCTGGGACTGGATGTTGGACTAGGAGACAAGCTCAGGGATTGCACAAGTGCATAGTTTCAAGGCTCAGGAGTAGGGACTGCGTCTTGAGATTGAGTAGTGTGTAGTTCAGGAAGCCTTGGTAGGGTGACTCCATAGTTGAGGAGCTCAAGGAGGCAGTATTGAGACTTGAATTTTCCTATTTCGCAGTCCTAGAGGGAGATAGGCCTAGGGATTACACGGTTACGTAGTTCAATGAGTCATGTTGGAAGCTTGAGGTTTGACACTGCGTAGTGCGCAGAAGAAGGATGATTGGGAGGTTGATATGCATTGTTGTGGAGCTCAAGGGCCATGTTTTATCACTGAGACTATGTAGTTTGCAGTTCTAGAGGGCAGGAATGGCACCCAAAGGAAATAGTTGAGCTTGAGGGTTGAGATTACACAGTGCACAATTCCAAATGGCTAAGTGAAGTCAAGTTGCTCAGGGAAAAAATTTCCAATATTTGACAAAATGCGAGATCAGTGTGGTCAAGATGAGTAGGGAGAAAAATTGAACATGATAACACACTCATAATAGTTGATGATACAACATTGATCACTCAGAAGGAAACAACAACATGATCCCCTCAATTGTACAGCAATACAACTACTTCTTCCAAGTGTGACACTAAAGATACACTTGCGACGACAGTGACGACACTTGTGCGATAGTGCATAAAACTTTGGGAATGGTTCCAATGTATTTCTATATGATATATGGACCCATTGGTACCAAATTTTCCTTTTGTAATGAACCACAACTCTGCTTTTATGATGTGTGACACTTCCCATGCCCAAAAGATGACACTTGCAACAGTAAGAGAAAAGTGCAGATGACACTTGCAAAATGTGAATGACATTGAAAGTGACACATTCCAATTTAAGGGAAGATAACATGAAAATGACACTTATTAAAGTGAAAACAAGAAAAAGTGACAGTCATAAACATGAAAGCGACACTTGCGAAAGAGAAGGTGAATAAAAGTGACTATTAGAAAAACTCACCGAAATAGAGGAACAATCGTAACCAAAAGTGAGAAACGCTTAATGAAAATGTGCATCGATTGTCAACATAGGTTGAACATTGCACAAGAACTATCTTGATAGACTATGTTATGCATGTTCAAGCTTGTGTAAAGGAATGTGCTCATGAACTCATTATGGAATGAGCATATGTAACCATGTGACTTTGATTCTTACAATCTAAGAAGAAGACTAGAACACTTAACAAAGCATCAATCGACCATAAAATTATTATGGAACGAACAATCGCAAGATCCACAGTAGGCTCCAAAATTCAATTGTAGACTAAATTTTGGAGGGTGTTTGTAACAGGGACAACATCTAGTTTAAATGACTTATGAGTTAGTCCTTTTATGATCAAGTATTTATCCAAATCATTACATGTTTTCATGAGAATATTGTACTCTTCCAAATGGTGTTACTATTCTGTTGTGCAATTCATCCCAAAACCTGAACTATCTCACTTTTAATTTCTATATCTACATGATGTAATATACCTTTATTTTATAGACAAAGAAAAAAATAAATAAAATGAGTGTAGGAACCTAGTGAAACCCTTACAACCTAACCCTAAGAACCTAGAAGCCATGTGCTTAGCCTTAATAGATGTGCTTGCCTAGAATTGAGTACCCACTAGAAGAAAGGACAAGCATTCATACGTGTATCTCTCTTCCAATCACATCAAGTGGTGAGCTCCTATACCCAAGGTGCTCCCTATGGAAATAAATCCTCAT
Source organism: Pinus tabuliformis (assembly GCA_031772625.1). NCBI lineage: Eukaryota > Viridiplantae > Streptophyta > Pinopsida > Pinales > Pinaceae > Pinus > Pinus tabuliformis. Next base: position 532,208,238 of record CM062804.1, on the reverse strand, counting down.
CAAACCTAAAACTTCAAGATCTTGTCCTTGCCCAAGCCAAGGCTTTTGTGTCTCAAAGTGTCTGGAGAGTTTAGGAAGCTATAAAGATTTTCCAAAGATGAAGAGGTGACAACTTTGGTTTGGCCTTTCTTTTAATTGACACCACATCTAGTAGTAACCTATTCTAGTCCAAGATTACATGTCATTAGTCAAAACAAAATCATTTTTAGCATTAACGCTCTTTAGGAGATGGATCAATACCATCTTTGACATCATTAATAGTGGATCTAGATAATAGATTCATTGGCCTAAAATAAAGGATAAATTCAGACACAACATGTAAACAAGGGTAATGTTGGAAAAATTCATGAATATATTTCTTAACTCTATCATATTCAAACATGGAGCATAATTCTAAAGGAACTGGTGGAAAATAGACAATCATATGAATCTAAGGCCTTTCTTGAGTATAACTAATGAATGGTTGTAATTACTAGTGTTGGAATAATGGCTAATGTGTTGTACTTGATGGAAACCAGTTTGACAAAGATGTACTTGATGTCAACATAGTGATAATATGATGATTGTGGAACTAAAGCAAATAATAGTAATATTGGCGCATATATTGCAAATGATATTGACAGATAAATGACAGCTCAGTTACAGATGGATGAAAAAAGTGAAGTTTGAAAAAGTATATGTGGTTCCTCTAAAGAAGGGTCATGTACATACGCAGGTAATATGAGAAAAATTTATGTACATAATCTAAACCATGGAAATCTAGATACTTGGGGTCATTACCATGGTATTTTCCCATAGTAATTATGGTGACAACATTTATTTGATCCCGTCAATGAATACTAACAACATTACCAAGGGATTAACCTAAGGTATTGATAAGGAAAAATTTATATACAGAGATCGAGATCAAGGTGTTAAGAGTGCAAGTAATGGGTTATTCATGTCTGATTTGATCTGGTACAGGAGTGCATCAGGGAGAAAGAAGAAGACTCAAATCTGAAAGATCTGAAAATATGTTGAAATATATGGTTGATTGATTTACTTGTTGCAAATGTCTAAGTAGCTAATAATGATGGATCTGTGATTATAATAATGTTGTGATCTAAATGAAATTTAAAATGTATGTAGTTTTGGCAATGAAGGTTGTGGAATATGAGTTATGTTTGCAGCAAAGGTATGCTTCAATAATTTAAGAACCATAAATTAGTTTGCTTCTGAATAGTCGCGTACATACATGGATCTGTTTTTGTTGATTCATGTATATATTCTGAGATATGTCCTTCAGTATGTTGAGACATGTACATGGGTGTTGCACATGATAAGCATGTATATATGTATATTTTCTTAATAACAGTAGTGTATATATTTTGAGATATATCTTATTAGGGTTTGCAGTGTTTCTTGATGATGACAGTTGATGAGTTTTGTTGTATTTGTTGGTGTTTGTCAATGATGTTTTGATATGGATGGTTTATATATGTTGTGGATTGGTTGTGCATTTATTTTATCTAGTTGCAATGGTTGGTTGAGATTCAATTCAATAATTGATTTGCTTCAGTATTTAGTGGGATGATGTTACAATGATTTACTTGTTTCAGTGAATGTATTTCAGATTCAATATTCAGTTTGGTATTGAGCATAATGTTGGGTGTGGGTCAAGTTTGAAAATATGATGAAAGGTGGCCTACATGTTTTAATGTTTTAAGATAAGTGGATCCAGTGTGAAACATTCTAAAATGTGTTCCACAAGTTACTGATGGTTGCAGCCTTGAGTGGGGGGTAGGATCTCCCTTCCGGTAGGAGCCGGTAAACGAGATTAGGGGGTTGTAGCTCCCTTCCAATGGGTGCTATAGAACGAGTAGAGGTTGTAGCCTCCTACAAGTGGGTGCATGTGTGCTGGTAAGAGTTTGCACCAATACAAAGTGTAATGGTGATTTTATTTATATAATAAGAAAGAAGATTGAGACGACAACAAGGGTGGTTTTCTCCCACATTAGGTTTCCACCTAAAATATTGGTGTTCCATGTGTGTTTCTTATGTGTTGTGATTTATCTATTTTTTTACTGCATACTAGATGGTTAATGAATTAACAATGCAATGGTTAATTTAACTCATTGATGAAAGATATGACAAATTAAGTAAACTAGATATACATTGTTTGCATTCACTGAAGATGCATACACATGCGAGTTGCATGAAGAACAGTAGCATACATAAATCTGAATATGTAATTGAAAGTTTAAAGTGAATTAAAAATATTGATTCACCCCAGCTGCCCTCCACCCCCCCCCCCCCCCCCCCTTTAGTATTTTTCCTAACAATTGGTATCAAAGCAGGTCTCTCCAATAAAGCTTCATCGCTTGAGAGAGGATCAAGGACAATGGGAAGGAAGCACACAAAGAAGGAAACACAAAGGAAGGAGTCAAATCAGGAAAGAAGTGACTGTCATGCATCTAATGTTGTGGACAATAAAATATGATTGTATATAATGATGCTAATTATCATGATTGGAAAGAAAAAATGAAGTCTAAGTTAATATACCTTGGATGATGTTTGGAATTTAGTATGTAATGGTTGCACTAAAAATCCACCATTAGGTGAAGAATTTCAAAATAATGATCATGCATTAAATAAAATCAGTGGTAACATACATGATTCAGCACTAGAGAAGGTTATGCATTATGCAACTGCAAAGGAAGTATGGGATAATTTGCAATCAATCCATGAAGAAAAAATAAAGGAATATTTTTCATCAGAAGAACCATCAGGTAAACTTGTTTCCAAAGGAAATAATGATGTGTCAAAAGATGAGTATGATAATAAAACAAACTTTATTATGTCAGATGGAGTTACTAATTTAGAAGAAGATGGGATAAAGGAAGTACTTAATCTTAGAGGAAAAAATGTTTTTCTTTGAAAAGGATTAACAATCTTAAGAATAAGTTGTAGGCATATGAGAACACGGATCATGATAAATCAGTAAATACTACAGCATAATCTAAACAATATTGTGAAGGACTTGAAGTTGAGATCATCTCTCTAAGATCATCCGTTGAAAAGTCAAACAAACGAAATGAAGAACTACTTCAATTATTTGAAGAACAAGAGAATGGGTTGAAGGAAGACATTATCGAATTAAAAGAGAAATTGGAATGAGGAATGAGGAAGCAATATCTGGAAAAGGAAGAATAGTCTCAAAGACTATAGGTTGGGGTAAGCGTTCTAAAAGATAAATTAGAATAAAATGATAAACATTTGAGATTTCAAGATAGTACTATGATTCTGGATAACATTCTTAGTTGTCAAGGGCCTCCCTCTCTTAAATCTACTCTTGGTTTTCATGACATTGTAAAAGGGGAATCTAGCTCACAATCTTGTGCAAGCAATTAAGTGGTTAACAAAGAAAACTCTAAAAGACCTAGTAAAGGGATAAGAAGTCAACTAGATCAACATCCAGGGAAAATGAATTTTTAAAGGAAATCATTTTCTCCCAATAATAAAAACATTAATTGATTCTCTCCTCTGATCAATGATGTTGAATGTTTTATATGTCATAACTATGGACACATTGCAGCCAGTTGAAGAAGCATATTGTTTCGATCTCAATAAAATAACCAGTTCACAAGAAGATCATCAACTCCCAGGTATTCAAGTTTCTTTCAAGGTTATTGTTTTACATGAAATATATTTGGTCACAAATTATTGATTGCAATAAAAGAAATGTGAAGTAGAAATATTATGATGTTCCATTTTCTGGTCATGTAAGATGTTATATTTGTAACAAGTTTAAGCATATAGCAAAAGAATGCAGAAACCATTCAATGGATTCACATAGACAACAAGTTGATTTCCTCCAAGGCAATAAACTAAAAAACAATATAGTTACCAAGAGACCTGAGAAATATGGATCCATCAGTACTTCTCATATTAAGCAAAGGGAAGAAGAACAAGTTAAGTGTGGCCTTGATTTGTGATCATTTGAAGATGAAGATGAATTATACATAGAATATTGATGCTCTCATCACATGTCTGGATATAAGAACAAGTTTGAACCTGTCAAGAAAAACAAAGATGGTAAAGTTATTCTTGGAAATAGTGCTCCAACAAGGTTCTAGGAAAAGGTAGAGCCAAACTTGATAAATATACAAAAGTAGTCGATGCATTATTAGTTAAAGAACTAAAGCAAAATATCCTAAGTGTAGGTCAAATAGTTGATAAAAGACATATAATTTTGTTTACATCAACAAAATGAAAAGTTATAGAAGAAGACATTATAGCAAGAGTATTCAGAAATGCAGACAAATTGTTTGTGCTAGTAAAGAAGAATTCAAACAGAAATAAGAGGTATAGTTCCTCATCTTCAAAATCAGAGTAAAAGAAGATGGTCCCCACTACAATATATTTTGCTTAATGTGTTCTTCCAACGGTGACTACAAAATCGAACGTGAGGTACATAACCTCATAAATAACATGTGATGATTATTAGGTCCACAAGATCAGTGGTGTATGATCTCACAAGGAGTGTTGACAAGGTTAATCCTCTCTACGGAAAGAGACAATCCCTCTAGCCTAATGAGTGGGTCTAGCAACTAAAGGGACAATAAACTAGACATCTTCCTATGTTATAATTGAAAAGTAGAATGAGAGAGATGACCTACCTCGTTCTGATGCTATTCTAATTTCCTTTATTGAGAGCCTCGAACCGCTTGTGTCACAAACTTGTTCCTGCTTCTCTCAGCGCTTATGTACATGCACAAGTGATCAAGAGACAAGAAATCATGCCAAAAACAATAGCACATCCAATAACAACCTATTTAATTGGTCAAGGAATGTCAAGCTAATAAATACATGAACATATATATGTTGGGAAGATGAACTAGCAGTTGTATATTATTTAAGGAATAAAGGGAAGCTTACAACCATAGCCTTGATGTTGAAAGGCTCTCCTTGAGTGGTAATCAAAGTCCAAGCCAAGAAACTCTCCAATCTCTCCTTCTCCAAATCTAATGAATAGCCTCTAGGCACAAGCTTAGCATAGGGGTGCAAATGGACATAGACCAGCCATTTGGGAATGGGAGAAGAGGAATTTATAGGCTGGGAGAGGGAGTTAGGACTTCTACAAAGATAGGATTAGGCCCATATCTCAAGGAGGTAGCTCATAGGGAGAAGACAAAGAGGTAAATATGGGAGGATTCGACCTCATCTATGCGAAACCACCTCCAACTCACCACTTTGGAAGCTTCTAGATCACGAAGCTTCTCATCTCCTTCGGGAGAATTACCTTTTTGGGATCATCGCAAGTATGCAAGGGAACAGAGCAATGCCATCGTGGTAAAACACAATGCAATAAGTGACCATCATTGTTTTAAGCCTCATAGTAGCGATGACTCTCTTTTTAGGGTTTTAAGAGCTATTTCTTGGGGGAAATCTCAAGATATTTTTCAAACAAAGTCTTAGGAGGGAACTGAGTTGTATACATGGATGAGTATGTTGTATAATGGTCATGTTTCAGGCACTTAGGGCTATGTCATAGGGAATTGCAGGAGTGAAAAAATATTTTGTAACAAATGCCCCCTAAATGTTGAAGGCAGAATGAGGAGTGATGGCTGAGATGCTTTACGAGCTCTTGCAAGGATGAGGACACGCACTGTCAGGACACCTGTAAATCAAGGACGCATATACATATACACATCTGAGATTAAGACATGAATCCATGCCATGGACACAGCCATCCAAATGATGAAGACTATATGAAAAGATCCATGGTATGGGTGCAGCCATCCAGATAATGAAGATCGTCATAAATATAAAGTCCCACGGTATGGTCACAGCCATCCGTATAGTGGAAACATGTGTACAATCATGAATGACTTATAATTCCATGCAGCCTAAGTCATAACAGACAAGACTTAGGGTCTTGCACTCCATCTCAACCTGATCAACGGACAAATCCTAACATGTGAATAAATGTGTTGAAGTCGAACATGCTATAAAACCACCTGATTACCGGCCAGTGATGTGGACCGTTAATAGGCACAAGAGAAACTACCAATAATGAAAATGGCTCTCAAGGTACAACAATATAATCCATGAATGTGATAATGAAGTTGAAGTCAAACACTCGTGAAATCACCCGATTGAAAGTCAATAATGAAAACCTATCGTCGGATGCGAAGAACTGGCCATTAGGGCATGCCATCTCTAAGGTACTGATAGGGAGTTTCTAAGTCATATTCTTGGATAATGAGCTGAAGTCGAAAGGAAGTGACCCGTCGAAGGAGGGAAATGATAAGTCCCTCATCATCAACACGAAACAAGGAATAAAGTGGAATAATATTCAGGACTGTAGCAATGACTCAAACAATGTATAGATAAATAACTGCAGATTGAACTTCTCTTGAACATTGGCGACGTGACTCCAGAGTGTGGCAGCATTTGACTCAACATAGGACTAAATGGCATGATGATAGAATGGGATAGTCAAATGAGAAGAAAAATGGATCACCCGAACCCAGGAGGACAAGTGACTGAGTAAGGATATCCCAAACTTGACACGAGATCAGAAGAGTTTCATGTTCAAGAGCGACATGCTGCTTATACAAAGGTTGTCTCATCTTCATTTTCCCCTGTTATTTCTAGCGAGTACCTCAATTATTTTTATCACAAGCTTGAAGGGGATAGCATATGATTTTCATGTAAGTTCATTCTTTGAATGAATCCATCCTAGTAATTTTTACGAGCCCTAGGAAGGAGAAGCTCGTTCTCATCATGGTGACGAGTCTTTCGTCGTAAAGTTTTAACGAGTCTGACGTAAGAATAACTCAGTATATTTTTCATATTCGGAGAGTTTAAAAAAGAAACAAAAAAAGAAAAGGCCATCATGTCCCTTTTCGTAATTTGTTCCTCGAATCCAAAAAGGTAGAAAACAATATCCCAGGGAACCTCTTGACCATGTTGACCAAGGTGTACCTTTATTGTAAATAGTCAATCTCAACTCGAAAAAGGCGTAAACATATACTGAGGTGGCAACGATTCGTTTACTTTAACGAGTTCAAAACGACAAGTACTAGGCAATCTTTTCAGTTTTCAAGAGTCAGAAAAGAGCTCAAAGATGACTCCAAGGGGGTTCCTTTTTTGTTTATTTAAGGAGTCCAAAAAATAGATAAAATAAAACTCGCAAGAATCGGTCAATAATGATCACTCTTCACTTTAAAGGTACCTGTAACTACACAAAAAACACACCCATCACTGATATTGAGAAAAAATATTAAAATATTACAAAAATATCGATAAAAATGACTTTCAAAACTTATAAATAGTCAAAAGTAATTTTATTTTTTACCATTTTACCAAAGTGAGCTCTGAAAGTGCATTTTGTGCCTTAATTCTCTTGATTTTCCAGTGGCTGTTGTGGGAGATCCAAGGTACCGTTTCACGATCCATTGCAACAGTTAAGAGGCCCACCCCTGTTCTTGCATTTTATCACTTTTTATACATTTTAAACAGTAATTTTGATGCTAGAAAGGAGGATTTCAAAGTTTTAGGGCGTCGGTGACCATCGCAGGTATGGTCATCAGACGCGGGATGATCGAGCTTGAGCCCAAAGGCACGCAGCACATCGCACTATTTCTAAAAACAGGCACAATGGCACTGAGGCGGATTTTTTGGGAATAAAATCCTCTTTTAAAGCAAAAAATGATGATTTCAATCCATCAAAAAAGAATTAATTGATGTTTAAATGATGTGTTGCAGGAGAAAATGGTATTGGAATGGAAAGAAAGAGGCCATGAAGTCGAAGACTTCCAAGCAGCTCAAGATCCTGAATGCATAAACACTCTGAGGAATTACGAGCTGCTAAAATTCTTCAGGACCACAGGGTTAAGGGCTCAGATGGAATTGCTACCCTATTTGATCAATCTCTGGGATGTAGATCGAGAGATATTCATCATAAAAGGCCAGGAACTAGAACTTGAGGAGATGGATATCTACTTCATCACGGGATTGTCCTGACAAGGGGAAGTGGTCCAACTCTTTGGATCTTGCCAAGGAGGTGAAAGTACAAGGACTCTATTCCAGAGGCATTATCCCAGTGCCGAAATGACCAATGGAGGTAAGGTGAAGATATTGACAATCACCAACAACCTCGTCTTGAGAATAATTTTTTTCACTATGGCGTGTGTAGTCGGTGCGGAAGCCTTGTGTGAGGCTTCAAAATCTCAGTTCCAATATGTTATCGCATGTTTTACCCCCACCATATTCAACTGGTGTGGAGGCCTTTTGGAAAACATGAAACAAAAACTAACCAAGGGGAAGCATGGACACGTGAAGCAATTCGGGTTTGGTTCTATATTGACGACCTTATTTTTAGATTGAGTGCCCTTATTCTAGTATCAGTGAGTAGAGGTACCAGATCCTGCCCCCTGAGATCTGAGACTCTTGCGATGGAGTCAACTCATGCCTCGAGGAGGAACGGGTCAGCATATGCATTACCCACCACAATTTTTCGTTTGGCTAGAACACCAACTATCATGGCAGAGGACTATGCTTATGTTGGCACGAATTTTAGGTGGGATCCAGATCTACATCTGCCACCAGGAGAACAGTGGACCGGCATAGGTAAAAACTTGTTTTTTGGATTTTTTCAAGTTTTATGATTTTTTGTAAAAGTGTAAACTAAGACTCAACTTGTGATAAATGTGCAAATGTGGAACCAAAGATACCACCAGGCATGTCTCCAATAGCATGGGGAATTTCACATCAGATAATGGGCACAGACTACGAGAAAGGGGAAGACCCCTTCGCTGAGATGGAGTGCAATCTGGAGGCGATAACTCGTGCAGTCCCAGAGTATGCGACTATTGATGATGTTCCACTGCATTGGAAGAGACACACAGTGGGAGTCTCTGCAAGACAGCGTTGGCGGTTAGGCGGAGTGATCAGAGTGGTCTCGTGCTATCATGAGCATCGTGTAGGCTGATAGTTTATCTAGTCTTTTTACACATTTTGTAGGCTTTAAAAGTCAAGTGTCCCAAAACACTCTATTTTTTTATATTTTGATGTAAACTCTGACAAACACGATATATATATACATGTTTTATTTCCTACTTACGTGTCCATAATCATGATCAGTTTTATAAATGACGCAAATGCCTATCAAACAAAATTTGCTAATGCTTTTGTTAATATATTTAAATTACGTGGAATATGTTGATATGTAATGAAATAAAATATTATTTCCAACCATCTAACACGTAGATACATACGCAATATTTGTGGATTTCTCACTGAATAATGATTGTTTAATTGTAACATAATGAGTTATAAATCCAACTTGACAACTAAATCCCTATCGCCAAGAGCAACTACTTCTGACAAGAGTTTAATAGCTGCACTATATTCAGCAATATTATTGGTTGTTCGACCAAGTCAGATACCTTGTAAGTTAATCAGCTTTCCATTAGGGTCATAGAGTACCCATGTTGTGAAAGACAGATTTTGTGTGCTACGACAAGCACCATTAGCAAAACCAACGTAATGGCTTGACGACATCTGCAAATCGAGTGGAACACAGGGTAAGCAGAAAAACACATGTCTGCAAAGCAAACAAACACACCAAAAATCAAAATCGCACACTAATGAATTAACACACTAATGTACAAAAGTTATTACACAAATTTCATGCATAATACTTCTTCAGATACAACCCATTACGGGGTTGTGATAATGCATTTCCCTCATAATCACATAGCTCATAGGCACCTTTTTGTAAAACACGCTTGATGATGTAGGGCCCATGCCACATGGGTTCGAACTTTCCTGCTCCCAATTTATCATTGGCTTGATCGTAAAGAAGGACCAAGTCGCCTTCAGCAAAAGTGCGAGGAGAAACGGTTTGGTCAAAATGAGCTTTGACCCATTTCTTTTGAGCTTCGATGACCATCGCAGCAATGCAACGAGTCTCATCAAGCCTCTCAAGATATAGTATTCACTCCTCTTTAGGCGAGGTATTCAGAAGAATTTTGATAGCTAGCTTAAGCAAAGGGATTTCGCATTCGATTGGAAGAGTTTCCTCTAAACCATACACCAGCTAGAATGGAGTGAATCCAGTGGTCATCTTAGCAGAAGTTCTGTAAGCCCAAAGAGCTGAGAATAGCATTAAATGCCAATCCTTTTTGTGCTTCCAAATGGTATGTTGAAGCATAGTAATCAAAACTTTATTAACTGCTTCAACCTGACCATTAGCCTGTGGATAATAAGGAGTTGAGATATCATGTCGAACGCCCAACTGAGCAATCAGCTCTGCCATCATGTGCTGACGAAAATTTGATCGATGGTAAGTCACGATAGCTTGAGGAACACCAAAACATGCTATGATGTGGTTAAAAAGGAACTAAGCAGTAGTAACACCATCAACATTGTATGTAGGCATCGCCTCAGCCCATTGAGTAAAATAGTCGACGGCGACAATTATATAACCATGCCACCTGGTTGAGCGAGGGTTACATGTCATGAAATCAATGCCCCATTTGGAAAATGGGCCAATGGTAATTACTGGGTGTAGGGGTGCGGCTGGGGCATGCTTCGTGCGGTTAAAAATCTGGCATTCATGGCATTTTTGGACAGCTAGAATGCAATCTTTAAAGATAGAAGGCCATAAATAACTAGCGCAAAGGATATTCTGAGTAGTGGCATATCCAAACATATGACCACCATAGGCACTGAACTGGAAATCATTTAAGACCCGCTCAGCCTCTTCTAGGGTGAGACACCTGCGAAGAAAAGTGTCCACACTGAACCGATACAATGTATCACCAAGGATCCGATAGGGTTGGGACTGATGTCGAATGCGGCGTCGGTTATATCAGGACAACTCAAATCGGAAAGCCTTGGTTTCGAGATAAAAAACAATATCTCCATACCGTGGGTCAAGAGTGCTGATCAGAAACATAATTTCATCGCATATCTGCTCAATAAAATCAGTTGAAGCGCTTGGAGACGGAAGAGCAGAGATCAACTCAGCAAAGACGAGCGAATTCTTTGATTTGGCAGCAGTAAATTCCAAATCAAACTCCTGCAGGATAACAATCCATTTGGAGTACTTTCCCCAAGTAACTGATGAGTCAGTATATATTTCATGGGGTTGCAATCAGAAATGACTGTGGTTTTCTGTAAAAGGATATAGTGTCGAAATCTTTGGATAGCATGAATCGCCAAGGCAAGATTCTCAACATGAGCATATCGAGACTCAGTGTCGAGAAGATTCTGGCTTAAATAATAAACGACGTGCTCGTTTCCATCATTTTAATCCTGAACTAACACCATAACAATAGTATTATCAATTGCAGCCAAATATACGAAGTAATCGTGGTGATAATCAGGGGGATGCAATAAAGGAGCACTGATAAGCGTGTTTTTTAAAGCATCAAAGGATTTCTAGGAAACTTCATCCCAAATAAAAGTAATCCCCTTCTTAAGTAAGCGAGTAAAACCCTTGGGGAGTTTGGCGTAATTAGGGACAAATCAACGAAGGAAATTAGCCTTTCCCTGCAGGCTCTACAAGTACAGTAATGATGTGGGGGGGGTGTAAATTGACAATGGCCTCAACTTTCAAAGGATCAATCTGGATACCTTTGTGAGACACCACAAAACCCAAGAGTCAGCCAGACTCAACACAAAACACACACTTGTGTGGATCGAGACAGATATTATAATGTCGACATCGTAAAGAGATGGATCTTAAGTGATCTATATGGTCACGATGCTTAGCAGAATGAGCTAGTAAGTCGTCAAGGTAAGGTTGAACAATGTGTCAAATATTGTGAAATTCATAAGACATTGCTCGTTGGAAGGTAGCGCTAGCATTCTTCAAGCCAAAAGGAAGCTTTTTGTAAGCAAAAGTACCCCAAGGAAAAATAAATGTCGTTTTATGTTGATTAGTGGGTGAAACCTTAATCTAGTTATAGCTATAAAACCATCCATGAACGAGAAAATCTCACTCCCAACGCATTCGTTGATGATTTGATTGATAAATGGAGTAGGATAATTTTCCTTAGGACATGCGCGATTGATATCGTGGTAATCAATACAAACATGTATTGTGCCCTAATTTTTGGCAACATGGACAATATTGGACACCCAATCCATCAATGGGATAGGATAAATAAAACCTGCTTTTAAAATCTTATTCACGTCTTCTTTGATAATAGCAGCCTTTCAAGGGTGCACAGGGCGAAGCCGTTGTCAAACAGGCTTGGTACCCAGATAAGTCGGAATCTCACGCACCACTACTTTTGGATCGATACCAGGCATTTCCTTGTGTGGCTAAGCGAAGACATCTCAGAATTCTTTAAAACGTCGAGTATAAATCTTGATCTCATCTGGAGAATGGGAAACCCAATATGAATGTTCTCAAAAACTCCAGGTTTAATGGAAATGTCAAGAGGCATAAAGCAGTGATGTTCCCCATATTACCCTTTGACAAGACTTCATGTACTAGGATAGGTGTCTGAAGTGGAGGTGTAATATAATGAGAAACAGACGCTTCAAGACAGGAAGGAATCTCATCGAGGCTACGAAGAAAAGAAGAACGATGATGTAGACCATTCCATGGAGTTTCATCCAGAGACATGACCTAAATGATACTCTCATCGATGGGGAATGTCTCGTTCAAAGGATCCGAAGAATCCCAAGAAGGTTGTTGATATTGGATGTTACCTGACCGGAATGGACTAGCAAGATTAGAAATACTACCATAATAAGGTTGATTAACTCCAACCATGTGAGTTTTTAATCCACTCACATTGGTTTCGCCTAACACAAGTGGAGTATTCGGATATTGCCCCCCTAGGTGGTGGCACGTTCTTTCCACTTGATGGAGGGGTAGAAGAGCTTACTGAAACCTAACTTAAGACAGTCGGTTGTACCAGAAGATTCAGTTGAAACAACAAGATAGACTATGACGGAATGGTAGGTTGAATAGGAACTAAGGTGACTGCAGTTTGTACAGTAGTTTGATCGATCGTGTTCAGAATGAACGTACTTGTTGTAGGCATAGCATTGGAAGACAAAATGGGGTTTTGATACAATGACAAGGCACTAGGAGTACCCAAAACTAACTAAGCTAAGGTGGTATAACAATGTGGAAACATGGGTCCACTAGTTTTAGGAAAGGTGAGAGAAGGGACTCCTCCTATATAAGGAAAGCCTTCTAGAGGAAATTCATACCCTTTTTCATCATTGATGTGAGGAGTATGGGTAGCGGAAACCTTTGAATGCCCTAGAGAAGAGGTTGGGATTTCACCTTCTGACTCCATAGATGGAAAAAATTGGTGAAGAGGAACCCGCGATGTGCGAGGAGATAACTCCAAAGGAATACCAAGCCGATTGTAAGGACTATAAGGACATTTAGGAGATATCACAATAGAATCGAATAACATATTCGATGAATAGACAACAAGCCTCCGTAGACTCTCAGGAGTCTGCGAATTCTCGGATTCTGCGGACTCTCAAGAGTCTGCGAACTCTCAGATTCTGTGGACTCTCAAGAATCTGCAAACTCTCAGGGGTCTGAATAGGATTATCAGAGGTATCCAGATCAAATTCTTGAGGTGACCAAGAATCTGATGGAGGCGGATGAGAAGACAAAGGTTGGATACTTGGAATAATCCCAAGTTCAAAACCTTGATCCTCAAGTGACTGAGGAAGTTCCGATGAACTCCTTGGGAGGACCCTTTAGTATCAGACAATGAAGGGGAACTATGAGATGAACTCAATGGTTCAGCCACAATGACTTCCTCTCAAAAGAAAAAAAGGAAAGGAGATTCATTTAGGGCTTTTAACAATCTTGAAATTAACAGGGAATTACTCAATATTGGTCCAAGAAGCAACTGCTTGGGTTCGACATGTTTATCATGGGTAGTTATTTTTAGAAACAAAAACTTTGCCTTTTCATCTTTTAAGAGTCGAGAAAAGGATGAAAAGGTGACTCTAAACACTTTCGATAATTTAGCGAGCTTGAAAGGACAAGTTGCTTGATGATATTTTCGAATTTAAAGAGTCATAAAATATTGAAATGACTGCTCAGGTGAATCTAGGTAAAAGGAGTACCAAGTATCCGTGAACTACAATATACACCTCAAAAAATAAATTTACCAAGGACTTAATGTACATGCAGGAAATCTCGCTGAATGTTTTGTTCAGTGTATCACATTTATAGGGTGGAAGACATGACTTCCTATGGATAAAGGTTTGCAACCTATGGGGGTCTTCCTTTATATACGCAATGGTACGGAGAACACAAGTTCATGCTAGCGTTGTCTAATTTCAAAGTGAATGACAACTTATAAGTTTTAAAGACACTGGAACATGTCTCTAACCTATACCACTAAACATGACCGTTAATGTTTCAAATGCTCCTTAGATTAATTGAGAGATTTTAAAGTTGACCTTGTAATTATGTTTCAATTTCAAGGCCTTAACGATGTTACCTGTTCCCAAAATGCAAACTAGATGATGAAATGAAATCCTTCAATTCGATGAAAGTTATCTATGTAGGGAACAACATCACTCAAATCATGCATCAAACCAAATGAAAAAGTGCATCCATGACAATATTCAAATGCTAAATGCAAAAATATGAAATCTAATCTTTCATATGATGAGCAAATGCAATGCCAAAACAAACCTTAAAGCAAAACTTCCTTAAGATATAACGATGATTTTTCTCTTTTCTCTTAAATTCAACTAATGTAATCTAGTGAAAAAGTAAAAGAGAATGCAAGCAAGCCAACAAATATGAAAATCTCTTTCACATTAATGATTTGAATGCAACTCAAAAAATGCTTCGAAAACTATGAAAAGATAAACACTTTCACTTTCACTTTTTGAAACACAAAACTCAAAGCAAACACTTCCTTTTGATTCAAATGAGACAATCAATTTGTAATCTATTGTTTATCAAAGATAACTTAAGCAACTTTCACAGTATCTACTAATGAAAACAACTTAAGACATAAGAACCAAAAGTGATCTACAAAAGGATGTCTGAACACACAAAGACTCTTTAACACAGGTAATTGATCTCTAATCTCTGATGGGAAGACCAACGAGTGGACAAAGGTTGACCTAGAAGACCTAGAAACCCTAAAAGGCTAATCAAACTTCAAGCACACTCAAACCAAGTTAAAAGGTAATTTCAATCAGACAATAAGAGAGTCAACCAAAATCACACTGGTAAATCACTGGGAGAAGGCCAACAGAACTGAAAATAAGAAGACAAACCCTAAATTTCTTAATCTTCTACAATCATCGCACCTGTCAAGAGGAAAGTAGCGATCATCGCTACTGTAATCAACAAACCTATGATATCATCGCGACTGTTAGGGTCAAAAACGCGATGGTTGAGAAAAATAAAGAAGAAACTCAAAATATTCAAGAACAACTCAAATTAACAAGCTTCAAGCATCTACCAGTAGGTGACACTGACTACAGACAAGAAATTAAGCCTAAAAATGAATGGTTGATCAAACGCATCAAAAGACAAGGTGAAGAAAGGGAAGGAAAGGGTCATAGGCTCCCCAGCGGAGTCACCATTTTATTGATAAGGTTAATCCTCTCTGCGAACAGAGACGATCCCTCTAGCCCAATGAGTGGGTCTAGCAACTGAAGTGATAATCAACTAGACATATTCCTAGGTTATAATTGAAAAGTAGAACGAGAGAGATGACCTACCTCGTTCTGATGTTATTCTGATTTCCTTTGTTGAGAGCCTCAAACTTCTTGTGTCACGGATTTGTTCCTAATTCTCTCAACGCTTATGTACCTACACAAGTGATAAAGAGACAACAAAGCATGCCAAAAACAATAGCACATCCAATAACAACCTACTTAACTGATCAAGGAATGTCAAGCTAATAAATATATGAACATATATATTTTGGGAAGATGAACCAACAGTTGTATATTATTTAAGGAATAAAGGGAAGCTTACAACCATAGCCTTGATGTTGAAAGGCTCTCCTTGAGTGGTAATCCAAGTCCAAGCCAAGAAACTCTCCAAGAACTCCTTATCCAAATCTAATGAATAGCCTCTAGGCACAAGCTTAGCATTGGGGTGCAAATGGACATAGACCAACCATTTGGGAATGGGAGAAGAGGAATTTATAGGCTGGGAGAGGGAGTTAGGACTTCTCCAAAGATAGAATTAGGCCCATATCTCAAGGAGGTAGCTCATAGGAATAATACAAAGAGGTCAAGATGGGAGGATTCGACCTCATCTATGCGAAACCATCTCCAACTCGTCGCTCTGGAAGCTTCTAGATCACGAAGCTTCTCATCTCCTTTGGGAAAATTACCTTTTTTGGATCATTGTAGGTATGCAAAGTAATAGAGCAATTCCATCGCAGGTCAAACATAGTGCAACAGGAAATCATCATTGTTTTAAGCCTCATAGTAGTGATGACTCTCTTTTTAGGGTTTTAAGAGCTATTTCTTCAGGGAAATCTCAAGATATTTTCCAAACAAAGTCTTAGGAGGGATCTGAGCTGTATACATGGATGAGTATACTGTATGTTGGTCATGTTTCTAGCACTTTAGGGTATGTCACAGGGAAGTGCAGGAGGCATGACAAAATACTGTGTAACAGGGATCTATGCATTTGTATCTTGATAATGATTCTCTATGTTATTTGATATTCTTTTAGTGATATGTATATTACCGACATCACATCTAATGAAGTAACAGTGATCGGGAACAGACATGACATATTCAGGGGAATTTGTGGCTATAAAAATCAATATTTTATATTATGTACGTGGTTCTTATGAAAGACAGTCGCATTTAGATGCGGTTTGTGACTTGAACAATCCTGTATGGTTTCTTGTAGTGATAAATGAATGGCACAAATTTAGGGGGAGCTTCTCATATGCTTCCATTAGTTCATTACTGGCTTTTTGGTTCTAACATTGGTTTGTTGTAGTGTATTGGTGATTCCCCTATGTTTCTTAGGGTATTCGCTCATGATGAGTTTATGATTTGTTGCAAAATCTTATATTGTTGTTGATGAAATGGTTCTTTGATGCATTTGGATGGTTAAAGAAATGGATATGATAAGGATTTATGGTGAAGAGTTGGCACAGGTTCAGGGGAAGTATCTTCTATGCTTCCAATGGTTCATTGATGGAATTATGGTCTCTTATTAGCTTGAAGATATATTCACTAAAGTTGTTGGTTGATGATGTTGTCGATCAGTTCTATTCTACTTAATGGATTGTGATGCTAAATGTGTGCTCCCTGTTTTCACATATGTGGTTAATGCATGTATATACTACCTATGGTATTTTGGTTCAAGAGATTGTGGCTCTTCCTATATATATAGTGTTATCACCCCAAGAAACTCTCCTAGGTTGTATCTCAAAGATGCTCGGGAACATTACAAACTCAACAAAATGTTGGAAATTGGTGGATGAATGGAAGGAATGATGCATATTCAAGCCAGATAACAACTTCTACTATGCTTAACCCCAGACATGGGTGAACACCCCCAGACTACAAGGCTTTAGACCACCAATTACTCACAGTTTGAGGAACGGGTGAAGATGGAGAATACTGACCACACCAGCAGATGCACAAGACCCCGTGATGGCCAGCTGTGACTAGTTAAAAGGTCTGTAAATCTATTTCCCAATGCACAGATAGGATGATAGCTCTCTGAGCACTAAAATAACATAAACTTGCATACACATTCAATGATAAATACTATATTTTAAATCAGAGGTGGGATGACAGCCCCTCTAATGCTAAACATCAATAGCACATGAAAAATGCATAACAGGCATAGCCTGGAACAAAGAAGAAGTGGAAAGTGAGCAATTAACAGCAAAAGAAGCTTGCATTAGCTGAAAATGAAAACCAGACGTTGCAGGTATCACAGTAGTTACAGTCTCCAGAAGTTGAACTTTACATCAAAACAATATCCATCATCCTGATTACATCTTGTTTCTGGGTATATATGGAGGTTGATCACAAAAATATCTACTATCCTATGCGTGGAGGGGTCATAATGGACCACCAACCACATTGATTCCTTGGAATGGGCCTCTGCTATGATCTGTTGCTTTAATGGATGAATTTTACATTCTCTGGTGATCTGCAGTCCTTCTCTGAGAAGGTGGAGTGTTGACTGAAAGAAGCTCCATAACTGATAAATGTGTTTATCTGCTCGAGCTCTGCACTTTCCGTCTCGGCCATGCTGCTGGTTAATTGCAGTTGTTGAGGAGTAACTGCTTGGGTACATAACTGCAAGCCACCTTCGTCCTTTGGGAGTCTGGAAAGGCTGTGGAAGAGGACCGTGTGGGCGAACTGAAGGGGAAAATAGGCCATAGGATCATGCAGATCAATGGCAGAAAAATCTTGGCGAGGAATACCAGGAGGCGAGGTGGAAGCGAAGTGATTGTGAGCCGTCAAATCTAGCAAGTGGATGGCGGAGATCAAATCGGAGGGAGCTATCGAGAAGAAATGTGGATGGAAGAACGTGGGCCGTCAGATCGTAGACGGGCAGATCTGACGGCTATCAGGCAGCAGAGATGCGTGAATAATAACGAGCGAAGGACGTCCGTGTGGGCAATAAGCGGTTTCCCTGCACTGCTTACGGGAGGCAGGTGGTATCCGTATGCGGGGGCGCGACGCAATGGAACTGTGACGCATGTCGGATGTGACGGCGGGGAAACCACTATCCCCAGTGGATAAATTGCAAGCAGTTTACGGGAGCGGGAGGCGCGATCACCGTTAGATCTCACGGTGAATGCGATCGATGGTGGGGAAACGAGCAAGGTTTAACGAGCGAAAAAAAAAGGGCTGCGGCGATGGGGACCGTTGGATCAAGACGATCAACAGCTGTGATTAGAGAACGACGAAGGGCTGAGGAAGGGCGGAGTCATGCAATCGCGAAGGGTCGTATGGGCGCAGGTTCATGGGTTAAGCACTCGGGCTTAAGAAAAAAAGGTTATGCAGAGTTTTGTAGGAGACGGGAAAGCGAGAAACGAAGATATTTTCAAAGGAAAAACAGAGACAGCAGAGCTAAGAGGGTATGAGGAAACTGAAGGAGAGGAAGGTAAATGGCTACTGCGAGCTCCCTTCTGAACGCAAACACACGACAAAGCTGCTATTTGGTCCTCCAAATGCTGAAGTTTGTAGCAAAGCTAACATATAGTATGTTAACCTTGATGACATGAGGTCAAGGGGATGAGTTTCCAACAGATCTTTATTGCACTATCTTATGCTTCTGTTATATTTTCTTGATGATGCTTGGAAGCACTGTATTTGGTCACATGTTGATGATATTGGATAAATTAATGCTACATTCTCTTATCTTACATGTTGAGGATGTTCATGTTGTTGCCTATGTTACTGCTATCATATGTTTATGTTGCACATTCCTATATGGTGCATGGTGGTTTTTGATGACTATCATGGTCTTACTACCTCATTATTGAGGTCCCTATATTTGGTTATAAGTGTCCTATATGTCTCTTGATGTAAAGGTCATGAAAAGATCCATGTTGTAAATCATTGTAAAATTCATTCATGTATGGTCTATTGGGATCAAGTCATGCTATGTATGTAATCCCAATATGTTGGGTGATTGATGTAATCATGGGAGCATAGATTCATTGGTGATAGGAAAGGTCATATTTGTTTGAGTCATAAAACTTTGTATTTTTATTGCATATTATTAGAAATTCTAGCATATGCTCAAGGGGAGCATGGTCAGTATGCATATTTCATGATTCATATCAGTAGATCATACTTACAGTAATAAGAACTACAAGGGAAGTACTTCATTCAGCTTGATTCATCGCTTTTCACTTGATGTCAAAGGGGGAGAGAAGACTTGGTGTTTGTAGGTGTGTTTGCAGTGGTGTCCAAACACCACAGTGGTTGCCA
Source organism: Pinus tabuliformis (assembly GCA_031772625.1). Classification (NCBI taxonomy): domain Eukaryota; kingdom Viridiplantae; phylum Streptophyta; class Pinopsida; order Pinales; family Pinaceae; genus Pinus; species Pinus tabuliformis. The sequence goes on along the minus strand of CM062804.1, from coordinate 532,188,297 downwards.
TCAATTATAAAGGGGGATATTGTTGGCATTATGGCCAATGTGTTTTCCATGATCGAAACATGCTTGACAAATATGTACTTGATCTCAACATAGTGATTTTATGATGATTGTGGAACTAAAGCAGATAACAAGAATATTGGTATAGATGTTACAGATGATATGGTCAAAGAAATGTCAGCTCAGTTACAAATGGATGACAAAATTGAATTTTGAGAAAGTATATGTGGTTCCTATGAAGAAGGGTTGCGTATATATGCAAAACCTATGAGCAAAAGTCACATACATAATCCAAACCATGGAAATATGGATACCAGGGATCATTCCCATGGTATTTTCCTATAGTAATTGGGTGGAAATGTTTATTTCATCTTGTCAACGAATACTAACAACATTACCAAGGTATTTACCTAAGGTATTGGCTAAGGAAAAATCTATAAAAGGATATGGAGATCAAGGTGTTAAGAGTGAAAGTAATGGCTTATTCATGTGTGATCTGATCTAGAATAGAAGTGCACCAGGGAGCAAGAAGAAGACTCAGATCTGAAAGATATGAAGATATGTTGAAATATATCGTTAATTGATTTAATTGTTGCAAATTTCTAAGTAGCTAATGATGATGGATTTTTTATTATAGTAATGTTGTGATCTAAATGAATTTTCAGAAGTTTGTACTTTTGACAGTGAAGGTTGTGGGATGTGAGTTGTGTTTGCAGTGAAGGTATGCTTCAGTAATTTTTTATTTGTATGTTGTTTTCTTCTTAATAGTCTCGTACATATGCTGATCTATTTTTGTGGAGTTGTGTATAAATTCTGAGATATGTAATTTAGTATGTTGAGACATGTATGCGAGTGTTGCACATGATAAGCACGTATATATGTGGGTCCGCTTAATAACAGTCACGTATATATATATATATATATATATATATATATATATAAATTATGAGTTATATTTGTGCAGGTTTGCAATGTTGCTTGATGATGACAGTTGATGAGTTATTTTTTATTACAGTTGTCTTTCAATGATGTATTGATCTATATGGTTTATATCTATTGTGGATTGGTTATGCATTGATTTTATCTAGTTGCAATGGTTGGTTGAGATTCAGTTGAGTAATTGGTTTGCTTCAGTATTCAGTGGGATTATGTTACAGTGATTATGTTGATTCAGTGAATGTATTTTAGATTCATTATTCAGATTGGTATTGAGCATAATGTTGGGTGTGGGTCAAGTTTGAAATATGATGAAAGGTGGCCTACAGGTTTTGATGTTTTGAGACAGGTGGATCCAGTGTGAAACATTCTAAAATGCGTTCCACAAGGTGTTGAGGGTTGCAGCCTTTAGTGAGGAGGTGCGACCTCTCTTCTTGTAGGTGCTGGTAAACAAGATTAGAAGGTTGTATCTCGCTTCCACTGGGTTTTTGAGAACGAGTGGAGGTTGTATCCTCCTGCAGATGGGTCCTTTCTTGCTGGTAAGAGTTTGCACCAGTATTGTTGAGAAATCTAGGGCATAGAGATTAAATTATTTCTCTTCTATTAGTAATTGTTGGTGAGTACTTTTTACTTCTTTAGATTAGGATCTTATTTTACTTAGGTTATTAGTGTTATTCTTCATCAAATAGAAACCAATGTATAAACCACAAAGAGATAAGAGTCATATAATATAGGCTATCAACCAAGGCCAAAACCTCTCACTCTTTGAGAGGAAAAACCCATCAAATTATTCTTCTTATAGAGATTCCAATTGACGAATACCAAAACCAATACCCTTGACCTATTTGCCTCTCCAAGAGTAAGACATGAGTCCTCTTTCACTTCTTCTCTTCCGAGCCCAAGTCAACACTATTCAAACTTTTTCTCATTCCTTCTTTTCAGCTACCCTTCAACTTCGGCTTCCTATTCCTTCATTAGTTTCAGCCTCCTTTGCATAGGGACTCTTTCTAGCTTGCCTCGGCTTCCTCTTAGACTAGTTCTTCTACCAACCTGATTATCTAAGATAATTGTAATTCCTCTCGACCTTACTGCAGAAGGTGATCTCCTTCCACGCATATGTGACAGCAAAAGCACCCTAAAACAAATCCAAGAAAATGAAGCTAAGAGCTTCGCTTTTCTTCCTTCTCCCCTTGCTAATGATTAGGCTTCAATTTCCCCTTCTCATACTTCCTCCAACCGTATACCATGATTGAATGCTTCACAGAAAATCTCTCTAAAATTCTGCACTGTAATGGAGTACGAACAACCCTATTTATAATTGTTTGTCATCATAATAAGCCGACATGACAGGAGGATAAGGCGACGTGTCTTTTGTAGATATTTTATTATTCCTTTTGAAGTCGACCTAAGGAGAAGACTTTTCTTGGTCTTGGAGGGATAATTAGACTTATCTAATGACTCATACAAAATGTAATATTCTCAAGCAGGGTCCTTCATACATGACATAGACTCAAATTGACTTTTATGACTAGATGACAAATCCTAAAGGCTCACAATGGGAGTCATCACTAAAATAAAATTATTTGCTCATGAAACCCATGAGACAAGCATTACAATAATAATTTTATTTTTCTTATTTTCATCAATTACATAAAATCACAATTACACATGTCATTATGAAGATTGAACCTAGTTACTTTTCAACAAGTACAAGATGTAATGATGATTTTCTTTATATAATAAGAAAGAAGACTAAAAATACAGTAGTGGTGGTTTTATCCCACATCGGGTTTCCACCTTGTGTTCTATGTGTGCTTATTATGTGTTGTGATTTATTTGTTCTTTACTACACACTGGATGGTTAATGAATTAACAATGCAATGGTTAAGTTACCTCTAATGAAAGATATGACAAATTAAGTAAATTGTATATGTGTTGTTTGCATTCACTGAAGTCGCGTGCATATGCAGTTTTCATGAAGAATAGTAACATACAAACTTTTGAATATGTAATTGAAATTTTAAAATGAATTAAAAATATTGATTCAACCCCCCCGCCGAGTATTTTTCCTAACAACTAGCTAGCTCGAAGGCCAATCCTAGATGTATGTACAAACAAATTTTGGAGGCTTCATTGTAAGCAGACCACATTGATTTGTTTTAGATAAAGAAATGTTTGGAAACCCTGCTTGAAACTAAGGCATTTTTGGCTTACTCGACCCTCATACTAGAAGTCCTTGTTGCTAAATATTTCCCTATTAATCTAGGTATTTCTCACACAAATACCCCATATTTAACATATTATATTTGCCCAAGAATCCAACAATGTAAACTTTGAAACGGGAACTGTAAACTCAAAACAAGAACTCTAGCCAAAAAAACCCCAAAAAAAAAAAAAATGAAAAACAACCCAAAAATGAAAATTGTATATTCCAAAATAATGTTTATTTTTTTAGGGTTAATTTTAAACATTTTTCAAAAATGGTAGTAAAACCAATCTTTTGTGCAAAATAAATGAAAAAACACACTAATTTTGTTGGTAGAATAACATTTTCCTTTTCCGAGTACAATTTCAACATTTTTTAGTAATGGCTAAAGACAAAATAATGGGATTTGAAACACATTAAAATTCTACCAATTTTCATCCATGTCATTAAGGATATAATAACATGACACTAAAAATCGCTAAAATTCTAATTGTTTTCAACCATTACATTAAAGATTAAAAAAAATTGACAATTTTCAACCATACAATTAAAAAACTTTAAGTTTTCAACATATTTCAACCATGACATTATGAACAAATTATATGACTAAATTAATCAAAATATCAATACTTGTAGATTGAATGAAACATAAATAATTTCTCTAAGTTATTGTTGCATTGTGGGTATTCTAAAAAAAAAAATCATCATAATTAAAACATATAATCCAACAAACATAAAAATGACTCATAACTTCATGTAAGATCATATAGAAGTTAAAATCTTTATTTCAAGTTACCATGCAAAAGTCATTTATATAAATTGTCTTAGATAATTATTCAAAATCACTCATATGTTTTTGCACACCATCAGAACTCACATCTTCAGATGATTTACTGGATGCAAATGAATATGTTCCATATTCTTCTCTTCATCAACTAGTGTCCCATCTGAGTCAACATGTATTCCCACAATTTATGGTTTCAAAAATCTTCTAGATCTACGATTGGGTTCAGAAAACTCCCATCTCAACATTGTTTCTTTTGGAAGAAACCTCTTCAGAACCTCTATCATCTTGAAGCGAAGATTTCCTCTCTTTTTTAAATTTAAGTCATTAACAAGTATGTCAACATCCTCCAATTTTAAGAGGTCTGTGCAACAATGATTTATATTTGTACCCTTTATTTTTCTCTTCCCGCCAATCTTTTTATCGACTGCCATCTCTAGCTTGTACACACCATTGAATGGGTGTGTATTTGTGGCATACCAGTATACTTCAACACCTGCAACATGTTCATTTTCTATAATGACCTTTATAACCTTAGCAACCCAGAATGGATAGCCATGTGCATCTCCATCTGCTAATATTGTGATCATGAAACCCTCCTCAACATCCTATACAGAACCCCTATAAAGGTCTTCCATGGCTTCATGTTGTGCACGAGACCTTCTGGAACCAATATACATTTCTATTTCTTCTACCAATGAAGAATTAATAATACCTTGAGATTGTTGTTGTTTAACAATGTTTCTTTCATCATATTCATTTGACATATTTTGTGGCCAAATAAATGGAATCTTCAAAAGTATATCTTAATTTGTTGATCTTGAAATGATATCACTCTGATTATTGAAAAAAACTCCCACCAAATTGAATCAGCAACATCAAAGTATTCATATGTATATCTGATAGATTTTTTAATTTCTTCAGGCAATCAAAATAATTTATATCTCTCTTCTGCCTTTGTGTAGTATGAACTTTAGCAATTGATTGTAATAACAATATATTTGACACAAATATTGGATGATCTGAAATGAACTTCAAAAATTCCAAACGTGATGATGGCGCCCATTATGTCATAGTTGAATACTTCTTTCCCCATATTAGTGTTTTCCCATCAAATTTTTTATACGAAATTGATGTTGGAAGCTAATGTCATTAAGTTTTTCAATGCATTTCTCCTCACCATGCGATCACATAATAAACCTTCGCATGTCAACAGTTTCTTCCAACACATAAAAAATAGGCTTTGGCATGTGTTATCACAAAATCTAACCCTGATAGGCTGCTGATCAAGTAGACTCTGAGTAACTCTTTCAAACCAATCTTTTGGTTGAGGCTTAGCCTCCTCAACCTGAGAGGGCTCTCTCAATAAGTTTAAGATTTTTTATTAATGATTAGATGCTTAACTCTACGAACAAAATGGACAAATGTATAATTGGTTGACTGGTTGAATCAAAGATTAGCAAACATCTATTGGGCTATGGAGTCAAGATATTCTTCAACAAAACAACATGATCAGCAAAACATGGAAGTCAAGGCACTTAGAGTTTAGGTTTGTAAATAAAATTGTAACACAGTCTACAAGCATGTGAAGGAAGTTCGAGCATTTTCCAATGAATTCTAAGTATCACAAGCTCATACTACTGCAAATAAGTAATTGTAAAAGGCCATAAGAACATCAAACACATAGACTCCTTGTGAATCTTGAGTAGTCAAACTGATCTTTGTATTATGCTTGAAAAGCCACAGTTTCTTACAATAACACATCTTTATTTTGCTAATGAAATTACCAACCCTGAGGAATTCGATTCTCAATATTTATATAGATTTTTACAACCTTGGATACTATGATCCATATTTTTAGGAATTCGAATTCCTAACTTTGACACCTATCTATTCAAAAAACAAACTACTTAATTACAACTTGACAGCTAGTTGTCTTTAAGAGTCCTTATACAAATAGGAGTGAAACTCCTAAAACATGCTTTTAACAACCTTATCTATGACTTCAATACATTCTTTAATCAGCTGCCAACCCATGTCTTCGAGCTTGATGATGTCCACAGTGTTGTTACAAAACCTGCTGAATCATGACTTAATTGTCCTGAAAACTAGGAGACAGAGTTCCTCATTTTAAGGCCCTTAATCTTTTATGCTTATCTTTGAGCAGTTTTGTTGGTGTACATGTGGCATGCATTAATAATCCAATAGAACATCATTTTCCACTTGTGCAAAAAGGAAACTCGAATATATAGAGGAAAGGATGAAACGTTATTGTGCTATGAAAATACTTTGTTTTCGTAGCACAGCCTTTACATCACTTATGAAATAATTCTCAGAAGTTTTCTTTCTATACCACTACCATTTGAAACTTCATATATGATCCCATGTCTACCAAAAACTTCAAAATTTGGAACTAATCAGACCTTACATCCGGAAAACATCCATAAGTGCTAAATGATCATCTTCAGCAGTTTCGTAGCGCGCTACGAAACTAATGTGTATGCTCTTTTTCAACACGGCCTTCAAAAATTTGTAGTTTGGAAGTTTTTCAAAATTCCATGAAGACTGATATGATTAACCAAAAATCAAAACCACTTACCCTTATAAGATGTTCTTCTTCACAGCTGTCCTTCCTTTTATATGCCCAAAACTATTTTTATGTGCCAAAATTGTTTTAAAATATATCCTTCACTACCCTTTTTCATCACCCTGTTTCATTATTGTTGTAGACCATTTTCCAGATTTGGTTAATTGTATTTCTAGGTCTTCAATTTGTCTCTTCAATCTCCTATTTGTAGCTCCCAGCTGAGCATTAATCCTCCTTACAAATCTGGCTTCTTTGATTGCAGGAACAGTCCAGGTGTAGTACTGAGTTTCATTGTTTACTATTTCTGGTTTGGAAACCTTTTCAGCTTCCCAGAGAGCCTTCATCCTTTTGAAATCTGTCCTTTTAGCAACATGCCCACTTGCTCTCACTCTTAGACTAGCAATTTTGAACTTTTAACCTTTCTTCCATAACCTTGTAACTGGATTTTTTTGTTTGAGTGGCAGGAACTGTGTTTTTGTCACCTTCAGGTCTTGGAGACGAAAAGTCTATCAACTCTTATTGAACAGCAAAGGCTTCTTCTGTTCTCTCCAGCTCAATATTGGACTCTTGCATCTTCTTGGATTGCCTGGTTAAGGGTTTTCTGGGTTTGAAAACAAATGCTGTAACAACATCCTCAAATTCCAATTTCTTGGAGGGTTTCATTTTCTTCGACTTTCCTTGATCAAATTTTATCACATCTACCTATACCAAAGTAGATTCTGCAATATCAATGGCTTTTAAAATATCATTTAAATCACCTTTCAAGCTTGAACCTTCTCCCGAGATCACTGTTTATCTTTATCCTTTGCAATTTGACTTCTAGTTAATCTCCTTTGAACTGGATTGTTGGTTGACTATTCTTGTGTCATTCCTTTAACCTCAGATATCTTTTCCTTTGTATATTTAGGAGTTTCAAGAATGACTATAGGTATTTTTCTTACTTGCTCTTTCACCTGCGTCGTAGATTTCAACTTAACATACCTTTATTCCCTGGACATTACAGACTTGCTAGTTTCTGCTGATGGAGTTCCTTTAACCCTAGGACTAATGTCTACACCTTGTTTTTATGCCCCAAAGTCACATAAAAACAAAAACGAAGACCAATCTTTGTTGATCCTTTTGAGTTCATGTAGAACTATCAGTTTAATTAGACCATGATAAAACAGGGAAGTTTCACATCCTTGAGATTTCAATTGTACTTTATCTACCATCTTAGCTACACTTCGATACAGGAAGTAAGGAAAATCTAAAGAAATCATAACAGTGAAATGCAATTGGAGTTTAAAATGATATGAATAAACCTTTTGATATCTGCCTTCACAGGTAAAATAACGTTGAATGTTGAAGAGCAAGTTGGCATAGCTGTCCTTGATGTAATTCCTGGGAAATTCCTTGGTTAAGTCCGTTTCTGCAAACTCTAGCTTTAGAAACACTTTACATGGTTCCATGTCAAATCTGAAGTTTTTTTAACCATATATCTTGCCCCCTAGGAATCTCTGTCACCAAAGTTATCATCTCAGGAGTAATTTGCAAGTTTAGGATTCCAACCTTTATGTTTGAACCAATGAAATGTAAAGCAAACTCCTTTGTCACATGAGTGTGTCCTCCCTGCAATTTTTCACAAAATTTCCAACATCCTGTTTTCTTGAAGGCTTCCATTATTGATTTATCTCTAACTAAGACCTCAGTGCTTTCAGTCTCTGTTCTTAACCAATGACCAGACCTGTGATTTTTCCTTTCTTCTATCATCTTGCCTCTGAATTCCTGTGACAAATCAACCTCGCTTGAATTTCTATTTATCAGCCTCGTTTGCTTATGGTGGTCAGCCTCGCTTCAATCATAGATGAGAGAACCTTTGGTAAGAGATTACCATAAGCTTATCATACGAAAACGGTATGTTTGAGTTTTTGCATGCAAACTGTAATAAGAAACCAGCCAGCCCTTTTGAATTTGAAATTACCTATCATGATGACCCCTACATTTGAAATGATGGATTTGGATGGCTGCATGCTTAAGAACTGACTCCTAGCTTATACCTAATAATGAAAAATTAATGGAATTTGAACGAATTGATGTTTTGACAAGACTGCCTACGAATCTGTGCTTTCGTAGCACACTTAGTATTTTCGAGGAAAAGTGCCATGAAAAGAGCAACGTTTTCGTAACGCACAACAGACCTTTTACACTGTCTGTGCTACGAAAACGTGGTTTCGAGCTAATTCCAAAAATTTTCAAAATGGCTTAAGATATGAGTTTCTAAACAGAATGTGAGACTTCTAAGACTTGGAATAAGGTTGTTAAACTTTATTTGGATATGAAAATGAGACTTTTGAGACTGTTACCCCATCACCTACCCATTAAAACATAAAATTACTTGTAGACCTCATTGAAATCATGACCAAAAGCAGAGTTGACACAATGATGTTTTGAGAATTTTTGGGTGATAATAGTGGCTCCACTAGGGATAGTGTGCCCCGGTGGTACACTAAGAACCGGTATCTCCAGTGCTGCTATCCATCCTTTAGAATAAAACTCTGAAATTCTGCCCAATCTTCTCCCCAATATTTAATGATTTCTGCAAGAAGGACTCAAACTACACCTACTAAAAATGCTTATTCAACCAACCCTAAGCTTATTTTCACATTCCTACCCACCCTATCAGCTGCAATTTCCACTTTAGGTCAAGCAACATGATACTTCCAATAAAGCCAATCAATTGTATTTTTTGATATTTGAGGCTCTTTGTTATGAAACCAGCTCACAAAAAGATAGAAAAGAGAGATCCACGCCTTAGAATTCAGCCTCTTCGAGGGGGCAACCTCCTTTACATTACATAAATGAACAATTCTTGGATGATACAAATGAAAATACCTCCTTTCTATATATAGGAGTCTAAGTGGTCCCAATACAATCAAAGCCTACATAACAATAATATTGTAGGGCACAACAATAACAATAGTGGGCTTCTATGTGGCACAATAGTAACAATATGGGCACTACATGGGTACATCAATATAAATAAGGGGTATAACTACAATAGTAATGGGGTAATCACTAGTATTATAGGGACCCAACATGCCCCTCTCCTTCAAAAAAGTGTTGTCCTCAACGCTTGAGTAGTTCTGGATACTTCTGCATAAAATTCTCATCCTCCCATGTGGAATCTTCAGCGGATAAGTTCTTCCACTTGATAAGATACTCTGAAATTGATCGATTTCGTAGCTGTCGAGTTCTTGTTTCTATGACTGCTTCCGGTTCCAATATAATTTTTCCTTCCTCGTCAAGTTCTGGCAATATTGTTTGAACTGGGAGCTTGTCGCCTATAACCTTCTTTAAGCATGAAACATGGAAAACTGGGTGCAATCGAGAAGCTGCAGGAAGCTCCAATTTGTATGCCATAGTACCAATCTTTTGCAACACCTTGTACGGACCATAATACTTTGGTGATAATTTATTATCCTTCTTAGCTTGCTTGAGGGACATTTGCTTATATGGTTGTAGCCGTAGGAATACCCAATCACCTACATCAAAACTTCTTTCACTGCGATGTTGATCTGCCTGTTGTTTCATTCTATTCTGTGCCAACACGAGGTTATCCTTTAAGAGTTGGAGGACTTGTTGTTGATGTTCGATGTGATGTTCCACTGCCTGAACCTTAGAATTTTCTCTTAAATATGATGTGATGGATGGTGGTTGATACCCATAAAGTGCCATAAATGGGGTCATTTTTGTTGCTGTATGGAAGGAAGTGTTATACCACCATTCAGCCAGAGGCAACCATTTGACCCATTGTGTCTGTTTATCAGATACAAAGCAACGAAGATATCCTTCCAAACATTTGTTTACTATCTCAGTTTGCCCATCAGATTGAGGATGATAAGATGAGCTATGAGCTAACTGAGTACCAAGACAAGAAAATAATTCTGTCCAAAAATTTCCAGTGAAAATGGGATCTCTGTCACTTACAATAATCTTTGGGTTTCCATGTAGCTTTTGAATTGTTTCCATAAATGCAGTAGAAACTGTACTGGCTTTAAATGGATGTGATAATGCACAAAAGTGTGCATACTTGGTAAGTCTGTCAACTACCACCATGATGACACTCTTTCCCTCAGACTTGGGTAAACCTGTGATAAAATCCATTGAAACCTCCTCCCAACGTTGGCTTGGAATGGATAAAGGTTGTAATAGACCCGGTGTCTTAATTGTTTCAACTTTATTTTGTTGGCAAACCAAACATTCTGCCACAAACTTTTGAATATCTGATTTAAGGCCATCCCAAAAAAATTCCTTCTTAACCCTGTGGTAAGTTTTTAAAAATCCTGAGTGCCCTCCTAAGGGAGAAGTGTGCAATTCCATAAGAATCTTTTGTTTTAGCTGGGAATTCTTACAGAGGTATAAGCGATCTTTGTACCATAACGAATCATTTTTCCAGCTAAATGTATCAGACGTACTGGAATCTTGTTGTAGCTTTCGAATAAGTGCCCACACTTCTTCGTCATTCTTCCATTCCTCCCTTGCTTCATTTATCCAATCTGGTTGGATAATAGAAATGGCGCACAACAATGCTTCCACATCCTCATCCTTTCTTGAGAGTGCATCTGCCACCACATTTTGCTTCCCTTTTTTGTAGATGATTTCAAAGTCATAACCCAACATCTTTGTGACCCACTTTTGTTGCTCTTCAGAGGATAATCTTTGTTCTAAAAAGTATTTAAGGCTATCATGATCCGTTTTTACCTTGAAGTGTCTTCCCATTAGGTAGGGTCGCCATTTCTTAAGTGCATGGAGTATTGCCAACATTTCCTTCTCATAAATAGCTTTGCTTAAAAACTTTCCCTTGATTGGACGACTTTCAAAAGCAATGGGTCTTTCATCTTGCATTAGAACAGCACCAATTCCATTTCCTGAAGCATCACATTCCACAATAAAGGTTTTTGTGAAGTCCGGTGTAGCTAAGACCGGTGCTTGGCACATTGCCTCTTTAAGATGTTCAAAGGCCTTTGTTGCTTCCGGAGTCCATGAAAATGCATCTTTCTTCAATAATGTTGTTAGAGGTGCTGCTATTCTCCCATAATTCTTAACAAACTTGCGATAATACCCTGTCAACCCAAGAAATCCTCGCAGATGCTTTATGGATGTGGGGATTTTCCATTCCTTAATGGCTTTAATTTTGCTAGGGTCTACCTTAACTCCTTCATGAGATACAATATGACCCAAATATTCCACCTCCTGGACTCCAAAGAAACATTTGGATCTTTTTGCATATAATTGTTTCTCCTCCAATAGTTGTAGCACCCTGTCAACATGTTCAACATGATCCTTCCAAGACTTGCTGTAGATTAGTATATCATCAAAAAATACTAACACAAATTTTCTAAGGAATGGTTTGAAAATTGAATTCATCAAACCTTGAAATGTTGAAGGTGCATTGGTAAGGCCAAAAGGCATGACCAAAAATTCATAATGACCCTCATGAGTTCTAAATGCCGTTTTCGGAATGTCTTCAATCTTCATTCTGATTTGATGATATCCTGAACGAAGATCCAACTTGGTGAAGTAAATTGATCCATGCAATTCATCCAGTAATTCATCAATGACAGGAATGGGGAACTTATCTTTAATAGTGAGCTTGTTGAGCTCCCTATAATCCGGACACATGCGCCATGATCCATCCTTCTTGTGCACCAATACTACTGGAGCAGAGAAAGAACTTTGACTCGGTTGAATTATACCAGCCTCTAGCATTTCTGCAACCATACGTTCAATTTCACTTTTTTGGACATAGGGATATCTGTACGGCCTGATGTTTGGAGGAACACTTCCTGGAATCAGATGAATAGCATGATCATGATCACGCATAGGTGGGAGACCTTTGGGAGTCTCAAATACCTTGGAATGATTGTCCAGGACTTTTTGGAGATCTGGAGAAATAGATGATTCCAATGTGGAAACATCTAGCGAACATAATTGTGCAATTACACCTCTTTGCTCCTTTTTTAGAAGCTTTGTCATACCATTAGAGCTGATTATCTTTCCTGGTTTCCCTGCAATACCCCTTAATTCAACTTCCTTTCCTTCCACAGAAAATTTCATGAAAAGTTCTTGAAAATTAAAAGCTATTGTACCCAAGGATTGTAGCCATTGGACTCCTAGTACAACATCAGCACCTCCCATTGGAATGGAAAGCATTGGGCTAGTCAATACATATTCTCCCATGGATAGCTTGATATTATGGCACTTTCCAGAGCAATTTATTGTTCCTCCATTTGCAATCATCACTTGACACTCTGGTGCTGGATATAGGAAGCAATTCAATTCTTTTGCTACCCTACAATGAATAAAATTGTGGGTGCTTCCTGAATCAATCAACACTATTACCTTTTTCTTCTTGATTTGTCCTTCTATCTTGATGGTTTGAGGAGTGGTAATTCCCGCCAATGCATTACAAGATATGGTGGATTTATTTGTTCTTCATCTAGGCTTTGTTCCTGGAGTATATATTCTTCTTTTGACCTTTCTTGCTCCTTTTCTTCTTCCTCTTCACAATCTATGTAGAATAATTTCTTCTCAGCACACTTATGACCTTTGTGTATTTGCTATCACAATTGTAACAAAGCCCTTTTGCTCTTTTTTCTTCCAATTGTTGTGGTGTCAACCTTGTAGGTTGTGGAAGACTATGGGCAACAACACTTCCATCTTTATAGTTGTGAATGGTATGCTTCCTAGTTGCCATAATTTTGCTTTCCATTTTTCTTGCTAACCTGAATGCCTTCTCTAATGAATCAGGTTCCCAAAGGCGAACATCATGTTGGATATTATCCTTTAAAGACCCTATGAACACATCAATCCTATGCTCCTCTGGAATATCTTTTACCCTTATGTTCAATTTTTGGAACTCCTCAATGTGCTCCATTATTGAACCCTTTTGTTTGAGACTTATCAATTGGCTAAAAAAAGTGTTGCTTTTTGTATCCTCATAATGTGCTATCAATTCTTCCGTAAAAATTGCCCAAGTGATAAATTGTTTACGAGAGCAAAGCCATTGATACCATACAAACTGATTTGGTTCCAAATATAAAGTTGCCATACGTACCTTTTGTGTGTTTTGCACATTATTGAGATCGAAGAATTGCTCCATCTGTAATATCCATGTGGCGGGATCCTTGCCATCAAACTTCCTCATATCGATTTTTGGAATATGGTGGGTCTTCGATCCAACATTAGAGTCTATGGAATCATGATTAACATTTCTTTTGTTCACATCATGAGTTTCCTTTACAACCTTTTCACCATTAGTAAGTATTTCTTGTAGAAAATTTGTCAAATCTGTCTTCAAATCTGCCATGTCTGTCTTCAAATCTGTCTTCAAACTTGCCATGTCTTTCTTCAAATCTGTCTTCAAATCAGTCTTCAAATCATCCATCTTAGCTTCCATGCCCTTTATCTTAGCATCTGTTAGCTTTTGTGAGCGTGACATTTGTTGCACTTGTTCTTGTAATTTTGATATATCATGTAGCATTTCTTCTTCTTCTTCATGAGTCATGCTAGAGCTTTCAGGTTCCTTACTAGGTGTTTGCATTTTCTTTCCTCGGGGCATCAGTTACCGATAATAATGCTTTACTATGCCCTTTGAATTCCTTCAAACCAAGCTTATGCAAAAATAAAAAATAAAAACTACACACCTTTTTTTTACTTTGTAGAAGCCTGATATTGAATCTGATGTACCTCTGTAATTTCGAATCATCCAATTCTGAAATTGTGATCTGTAGTAGCTTTCTGTGTCCTCTTTCCAATGCCACTAGTCTGAACCAAATTGGATTCTCCAAGAAAGAGTTATGCACAATCTCCCGCAGTGACCTGATTATAGACTGTTTCAGTAGAGCGAACTTGTATGAAGTGCCACGTGTCACTGTTTCAACCCTTGACTCTAAAAAATATATAAACGAAAACTACAGTTCGTCCTCTTTCTGTAACTTCTTACGAAATTTCAATCCGATGCTCAGAAAGAAAGTTATGACGATTTTCCCCAGGTCACCTGTTTTGAGTGTAATTCAGGAGTCTGCAAAAAGACCAACTTCCGCAGATCATATCTCCGAAAATATTGCGCGAAACGATCTGAAATTCGGACCCAAGGTTCAGCGCCAATTCTTCTCAAATGGGTTTTTTTTGCGACTTCTGAAACGTTACAGAAAAAAATTATAGCGCAAATGCCACGATGACCTGTTTGGAGCAGCGAAACCCTAGAATCCAAAGCTCTGATACCAAATGTTATGAAACCAGCTCACAAAAAGATAGAAAAGAGAGATCCACGCCTTAGAATTCAGCCTCTTCGAGGGGGCAACCTCCTTTACATTACATAAATGAACAATTCTTGGATGATACAAATGAAAATACCTCCTTTCTATATATAGGAGTCTAAGTGGTCCCAATACAATCAAAGCCTACATAACAATAATATTGTAGGGCACAACAATAACAATAGTGGGCTTCTATGTGGCACAATAGTAACAATATGGGCACTACATGGGTACATCAATATAAATAAGGGGTATAACTACAATAGTAATGGGGTAATCACTAGTATTATAGGGACCCAACACTCTTGACTGCATTCGACCTCAAAATAACCATGATAGTGATATGACCAAATCAACTTATAATGTATCTGATCTTCATAACGCAAATGAAAATCAAATACTGGTGTGCAAAGCTTTGCCATGTATTCAGTTATAGGGTCAAAGAGGACATGGTTAGTTTGATGATCATCATAACATTCTATATCTTCAGACAAATGACTCTCAACCACACAAGATTCCTTTGATATGCTATCCAACTGCTTTTCTGAATGATTCCCACAAACAATGTAATTTTCTTCATTATTATGATCATTCTTTTATGTAAGTTGCTGCAAAGTATGACATAAAAAATCAACCTTTTCCTTTGCCTGAGGGTGATAAAAGCTATCTTCCAGTATTTCTTCTTGGTGTTTCCAGTGATTTTCATACTCTTTATGATCAAAATACTGGCAAGTTTGCTACATCTTTACATTAATCTCAGAGGATGTAACATAGTTTTCATAAGTAAACCCCTGCTTATTTTCATGTTTCATTTTATGGGATGTTATCTTATCTTCTTGGTGTTAAAATGTATTGTTATGAAGAGCCTCTAAAATTTCTTCATCCATGAATTCATCATCATCATAACAATCCTCCAAATATTGAATAAAACTCACAGAATGTTTACAACAATCTTTGACCAACAATAAGGAGGGATGACACTCTTTATACATCTCATAGAATACATCATGGAAATAAGCAAAAGAATATAATGAACTATTTTCCAAGCTTTTATACCAAGACTATGCTTTTCCTTCTAAAGTGGTCGTAAACATCTTCATGAGACAATCTTCAGGGAATTGAACCTTAAGACAGTGTAAATGCACATGGAACCTAACCAAATGAAGAGCAGCATTGTCTTTCTTTTCATCTTTGAATATTGGAAGATCATCTAACCATTCAACCTTTGGCATAGGATTTGGAAAACTAGGGATATGAGACCGATTCATAGGGGCATACCTGGCATTCATTCTTGCAATGGCACTCATCTTGAAACTTCATCAAGCTACTGATCTTCTAGCAGTGGAGTCACCTTCCAATTTGTTATTTGATGTGTGGAGTCGCCAAGGTAGATGCAGCCTCGAACAGCTTTCTGAGCTCCTGCTACCTTCAGAAGTTCAGCTTCTTGATTTCGGGAATGAGTAATCTTCAGGCTCCTGCAGACACACCAAAATGTTATCAGAAAATCTGACCCTGATAGGTTGCTGATCAAGTTGACTCTGAGTAACTCTTTCAAACCAATCTTTTGTTTGAGGGTTAGCCTCCTCAACCTAAGAGGGCTCTCTCAATAGGTTTAGGATTTTTTATTAATGATTAGATAACTAACTCTAGGGAAAAAATGGACAAATGTATAACTGGTTGACTGGTTGAATCAAAGATTAGCACACATCTATTGGGCTATGGAGTTAAGATAGTCTTCAACAAAACAACATGATCAGCAAAACATGGAAGTCAAGGCACTTAGAGTTTAGGTTTGTAAATAAAACAGTAACACAGTGAACCAACACTGTCTACAAGCATGTGAAGGAAGTTAGAGCATTTTCCAATGAATTCTAAGTATCACAAGCTCATACTACTGCAAATAAGTAATTGTAAAAGGCCATAAGAACATCAAACACATAAACTCCTTGTGAATCTTGAGTAGTTAAACGATCTCTATATTATGTTTGAAAAACTACAGTTTCTTACAACAACACAACTTTCTTTTGCTAATGAAATTAGCAACCCTGAGGAATTCAATTCTCAAGCTTTGTATAGAGTCTTACAACCTTGGATACTATGATCCATCTTTGGAGGAATTCAAATTCCTAACTTTGAAACCTATCTATTCATAAAACAAACTACTTAATTACAACTTGACAGTTAGTTGTCTTTAAGAGTCCTAATACAAATAAGAGTGAAACTCCTAAAACATGCTTTTAAAAACATTATCTATGACTTGAATACATTCTTTAATCAGTGGCCAACCCATGTCTTCAAGCTTGATGATGTCCACAGTGCTATTATGAAACCTGCTGAATCATGACCTAACTGTCCTGAAAACTAGGAGACAGAGTTTAGCCTTTTAAGGCCCTTAATCTTTTATGCTTATCTTTGAGCAGTTTTGTTGGTGTACATGTGGCATGCATCAATAATCCATTAAAACATCATTTTCCACCTGTGCAAAAAGGAAACTCAAATATATGGAGGAAAGGATGAAACATCACTTATGAAATAATTCTCAGAAGTTTTCTTTCTACACCACTACCATCTAAAACTCCATATATCATCCCATGTCTACCAGCAACTTCAAAAGTTGGAACTAATCAGACCTTACCTCCGGAAAACATCTATAAGTGCTAAATGATCATCTTCAGTAGTTTCGTAGCACGCTACGAAACTATTGTGTATGCTATTTTTCAACACGGCCTTCACAAATCTGTAGTTTGGAAGTTTTTCAAAATTCCATGAAGACTGATATGATTAACCAAAAAACAGTTGTCCTTCCTCTTATATGCCCAAAACTATTTTTATGTGCCAAAACTGTTTTAAGATATAACCTTCACTGCCCTTTTTCATCACCCTGTTTCATTATTGTTGTAGACCCTTTTCCAGATTTGGTTAATTGCATTTCTAGGTCTTCAATTTGTCTCTTCAATCGCCTGTTTGTAGCTCTCAGCTGAGAATTAATCCTCCTTACAAATTTGGCTTCTTTGATTGCAGGAACAGTCCAAGTGTAGTACTGAGTTTCACTGTTTACTATTTCTGGTTTGGAAACCTTTTCAGCTTCCCAGAGAGCCTTCATCCTTTTGAAATTTGTCCTTTCAGCAACATGCCCTCTTGCTCTCACTCTTATTCTAGTAGTTTCATTGTTAGCAGCTTTTAACCTTTCTTCCATAACCTCGTAACTGGCTTTTTCTGTTTGAGTGACAGGAACTGTGTTTTGTCACCTTCAAGTCTTGGAGACGGAAAGTCTATCAACTCTTCTTGAATAGTAGAGGTTTCTTCTGTTCTCTCCAGCTCAATATTGGACTCTTGAATCTTCTTGGATTCCCTGGTTAAGGGTTCTCTAGGTTTGAAAACAAATGTTGAAACATCATCCTCAAATTTCAATTTCTTGGAGGGTTTCATTTTCTTCGACTTTCCTTGATCAAATTTTATCACATCTGCCTATACCAAAGGGGATTCTGAAATATCAATGGCTTTTAAAATATCATTTAAATCACCCTTCAAGCTTGAACTTCTCTCTAGATCACTGTTTTACCTTTCTCCTTTGCAATTTGACTTCTATTCAATCTCCTTTGAACTGGTTTTTTGGTTGACTGTTCTTGTGTCATTCCTTTAACCTCAGATATCTTTTCCTTTGTAGATTTAGGAGTTTCAAGAATGACTATTGGTGTTTTTTCTTACTTGCTCTTTCACCTGCTTCCTAGGTTTCAACTTAACATACCTTTTTGCCCTGGACATTACAGACTTGCTAGTTTCTGTTGATGGAGTTCCTTTAACCCTAGGGCTAATGTCTACACCTTGTTTTTATGCCCCAAAATCACATAAAAACAAAAAAGAAGACCAATCTTTGTTGATCCTTTTGAGTTTATGTAGAACTATCAGTTTAATTAGACCATGATGAAATAGGGAAGTTTCACATCCTTGAGATTTCAATAGTATTTTATCTGCCATCTTAGCTACACTTCGATACACGAAGTAAGGCAAATCTAAAGAAATCATACCAATGAAATGCAACAGGATTTTAAAATGATATGAATAAACCTTTTGATATATGCCTTCATAGGTAAAATAACATTGAATGTTGAAGAGCAAGTTGGCATAGCTGTCCTTGATGTAATTCCTAGGAACTGCCTTGGTTAAGTCTGCTTCTGCAAACTCTGGCTTTAGAAACACTTTACATGGTTCCATGTCGAATCTGAAGTTTTTTGAACCATATATCTTGCACCCTAGGAATCTCTATCACCAAAGTTATGATCTCAGGAGTAATTTGCAAGTTTAGGATTCCAACCTTTGTGTTTGAACCAGTGAAATGTAGAGAAAACTCCTTTGTCACCTAAGTGTGTCCTCCCTGCAATTTTTCACAAAATTTCCAACATCCTATTTTCTTGAAGGCTTCCATTACTGATTTATCTCTAACTAAGACCTTGGTGCTTTCAGGCTCTATTCTTAAACAATGACCAAACCTCT
The DNA here is from genome assembly GCA_031772625.1 of Pinus tabuliformis. Classification (NCBI taxonomy): domain Eukaryota; kingdom Viridiplantae; phylum Streptophyta; class Pinopsida; order Pinales; family Pinaceae; genus Pinus; species Pinus tabuliformis. Next base: position 532,168,993 of record CM062804.1, on the reverse strand, counting down.
GATTTTTCCTTTCTTCTATCATCTTTGCCTCTGAATTCCTGTGACAAATCATCCTCGCATGAATTTCTGTTTATCAACCTCGCTTGCTTATGGTGGTCAACCTCACTCAAATCGTAGATGAGAGAAGCTTTGGTAAGAGATTACCATAAGCTTATCATTCAAAAACGGTCTATTTGAGTGTTTGCATGAAAACTGCAATAAGAAACCATCCAACCCTTTTGAATTTCAAATTACCTATCATGATGACCCCTACATTTGAAATGATGGATTTGGATGGTTGCATGCTTAAGAACTGACTCCTAGTTGATACCTAATAGTGAAAAATTAACGGAATTTGAATGAATTGATGTTTTGATAAGACTGCCTACGAATTTGTGCTTTCATAGCGCGCTTAGTTTTTTCAGGGAAAAGTACTATGAAAAGAGCAGCATTTTCGTCGCGCAAAACTTACCTTTTACACTGTCTGCGCTACAAAAAAGTGGTTTCGAGGCTAATTCCAAAAAATTTCAAGTTGGTTTAAGATATTAGTTTCTAAACAGAATTTGAGACTTCTAAGACATGGAATAAGGTTGTTAAACTTTATTTGGATATGAAAATGAGACTTTTGAGACTCTTACCCCATCACCTACCCATTAAAACATAAAATGACTTGTAGACCTCCTTGAAATCATGACCAACAGCAAAGTTGACACAATTATGTTTTGAGAATTTTTGGGTGATAATACTGGCTCCACTAGGGATAGTGTGCCCCAGTGGTACACTAAGAACCGGTAGCTCCAATGCTACTACCCATCCTTTATAATAAAACTCTAAAATTTTGCCCAATCTGCTCCCCAAGCTTTAAAGATTTCGGCAAGAAGGACTAAAACTGCACCTACTAAAAATGCTCAGCCAACCTACCCTGAGCTTATTTTCACATTCCTACCTACCCTATCAGTTGCAATTTCCACTTTAGGTCAAGCAACATGATATTTCCAATAAAGCCAATCAATTTTCTTTTCTGATATTTGAGGCTCTTGACTGCATTCAACCTCAAAATAACCATGATAGTGAGATGACCAAATCAACTTATAATGTATCTGATCTTCATAATGCAAATGAAAATGAAATATTGGTGTGCAAAGCTTTGCCATGTATTCAGTTATAGGGTCAAAGAGGACATGGTTAGTTTGATGATCATCATAACATTCTATATCTTCATACAACTGATTCTCAACCACACAAGATTCCTTTGATATGCTATCCAACTGCTTTTCTGAATGATTCCCACAAACAATGTAATTTTCCTCATTATTATGATCATTCTTTGATGTAAGTTGCTGCAAAGTATGACATAAAAAATCAACCCTTTCCTCTGCCTAAGGGTTTTAAAAGCTATCTTCCAGTGTTTATTCTTGGTGTTTGCAATGATTTTCATACTCTTTATGATCAAAATACTGACAAGTTTGTTGCATCTTTACATTAATCTCAGAGGATGTAACATAGTTTTCATAAGTAAATCCCTACTGATTTTCATGTTGCATTTTATGGGATGTTATCTTTTCTTCTTGGTGTTGAAATGTATTGTTATGAAGAGCCTATAAAATTTCTTCATCCATGAATTCATCATCTCATAACAATCCTCCAAATATTGAATAAAACTCATAGAATGTTTACAACAATCTTTGACCAGCAATGAGGGATGACACTCTTTATACATCTCATAGAATACATCATGGAAATCAGCAAGAGAATATAATGAACCATTTTCCAAGATTTTATACCAAGACCATGGTTTTCCTTCTAAAGTGGTGATAAACATCTTCATGAGACAATCTTCAGGGAACTGAACCTTAAGACTGTGTAAATGCATATGGAACCTAACCAAATGAAGAGCAGCATTGTCTTTCTTTTCATCTTTGAATATTGGAAGATCATCTAACATTCAACCTTTGGCATAGGATTTGGAAAACCAGGGATATGAGATCGATTCACAGGGGCATACCTAGAATTCATTCTTGCGTGGCACTCATCTTAAAACTTCACCAAGCTACTGATCTTCTAGCAATGGAGTCACCTTCCAATATGCTATTTGATGTGTGGAGTCGCCAAGGTAGATGCAGCCTTGAACAGCTTTCTGAGCTCCTGCTACCTTCAGAAGTTAAGCTTCTTGATTTCAGGAATGAGTAATCTTTAGGCTCCCGGCAGACGCACCAAGATGTTATCACAAAATCTGACCCTAATAGGCTACTGATCAAGTAGACTCTAAGTAACTCTTTCAAACCAATCTTTTGGTTGAGGCTTAGCCTCCTCAACCTGAGAGGGCTCTCTCAGTAGGTTTAAGATTTTTTATTAATGATTAGATGGCTAACTCTAGGAACAAAATGGACAAATGTATAACTGGTTGATTGGTTGAATCAAAGATTAGCAAACATCTATTGGGCTATGGATTCAATATAGTCTTCAACAAAACAACATGATCAAAAAAACATGGAAGTCAAGGCACTTAGAGTTTAGGTTTGTAAATAAAACAGTAACACAGTGAATCAACACAGTCTACAAGCATGTGAAGGAAGTTAGAGCATTTTCCAATGAATTCTAAGTATCACAAGCTCATACTATTGCAAACAAGTAATTGTAAAAGGCCATAAGAACATCAAACACATAAACTCCTTGTGAATCTTGAGTAGTCAAACTGATCTCTATATTATGTTTGAAAAACCACAGTTTCTTACAATAACACAACTTTCTTTTGCTAATGAAATTAGCAACCCTGAGGAATTCGATTCTCAAGCTTTATATAGAGTTTTACAACATTGGATACTATGATCCATCTTTGGAGGAATTCAAATTCCTAACTTTGACACCTATCTATTCATAAAACAAACTACTTAATTACAACTTGTCAACTAACTGTCATTAAGAGTCCTAATACAAATAGGAGTGAAACTCCTAAAACATGATTTTAAAAACCTTATCTATGACTTCAATACATTCTTTAATCAGCTACCAACCCATTTCTTCGATCTTGATGATGTCCACAGTGCTGTTACAAAACCTGCTGAATCATGACCTAACTGTCCTAAAAACTAGGAGACAGAGTTCCTCCTTTTAAGGCCCTTAATCTTTTATGCTTATCTTTGAGCAGTTTTGCTAGTGTACATGTGGCATGCATTATTAATCCATTAAAACATCATTTTCCACCTGTGCAAAAAGGAAACTTGAATATATGGAGGAAATAATGAAACATTACTGTGCTATGAAAATACTATGTTTTCGTAGCACAGCCTTTACATCACTTATGAAATAATTCTCGGAAGTTTTCTTTCTACACCACTGCCATCTGAAACTTCATATATGATCCCATTTCTACCAACAACTTCAAAATTTGGAACTAATCATGCCTTACCTCCGGAAAACATCCATAAGTGCTAAATGATCATCTTCCGCAGTTTCGTAGCACGCTACGAAACTGTTGTGTATGCTCTTTTTCAACACAGCCTTCAAAAATCTGTAGTTTGGAAGTTTTTAAAAATTCCATGAAGACTGATATGATTAGCCAAAAATCAAAACCACTTACCCTTATAATATGTTCTTCTTCACAGTTGTCCTTCCTTTTATATGTCGAAAACTCTTTTTATGTGCCAAAACGTTTTTAAGATATATCCTTCACTGCCCTTTTTCATCACCCTGTTTCATTATTGCTATAGACCCTTTTTCATATTTGGTTAATTGTATTTCTAGGTCTTCAATTTGTCTCTTCAATCTCCTGTTTGTAGCTCTCAGCTGAGCATTAATCCTCCTTACAAATCTTGCTTATTTGATTGCAGGAAAAGTCCAGGTGTAGTACTAAGTTTCATTGTTTACTATTTCTGGTTTGGAAACATTTTCAGCTTCCCAACGAGCCTTCATCCCTTTGAAATCTATCCTTTCAGCAACATGCCCTCTTGCTCTCACTCTTAGTCTAGTAATTTCATTGTTAGCAGCTTTTAACCTTTCTTCCATAACCTCGTAACTGAATTTTTCTGTTTGAGTGACAGGAACTGTGTTTTTGTCACCTTCAAGTCTTGGAGACGGAAAGTCTATCAACTCTTCTTGAATAGTAGAGGATTCTTCTGTTCTCTCCAGCTCAATATTGGACTCTTTCATCTTCTTGGATTGCCTGGTTAAGGGTTTTCTGGGTTTGAAAACAAATGCTGTAACAACATCCTGAAATTCCAATTTCTTGGAGGGTTTCATTTTCTTTGACTTTCCTTGATCAAATTTTATCACATCTGCCTGTACCAAAGCAGATTCTGCAATATCAATGGCTTTTAAAATATCATTTAAATCACCCTTCAAGCTTGAACCTTCTCCCGAGATCATTGTTTTACCTTTCTCCTTTGCAATTTGACTTCTATTCAATCTCCTTTGAACTGGTTTGTTGGTTGACTATTCTTGTGTCATTCCTTTAACCTCAAATATCTTTTCCTTTGTAGATTTAGGAGTTTCAAGAATGACTATTGGTGTTTTTCTTACTTTCTCTTTCACCTACTTCCTAGGTTTCATCTTAACATACCTATTTTCCCTGGACATTATAGACTTGTTGGTTTCTGCTAATGGTGTTCCTTTAACCCTAGGGCTAATTTCTACACCTTGTTTTTATGCCCCAAAGTCACATAAAAACATAAATGAAGACCAATCTTTGTTGATCCTTTTGATTTCATGTAAAACTATCAGTTTAATTACACCATGATGAAACAGGGAAGTTTCACATCCTTGAGATTTCAACTATACTTTATCTGCCATCTTAGCTACACTTCGATACAGGAAGTAAGGCAAATCTAAAGAAATCATACCAGTGAAATGAAACAAGAGTTTAAAATGATATGAATAAACCTTTTGATATTTTCCTTCACAGGTAAAATAATGTTGAATGTTGAAGAGCAAGTTGGCATAGTTGTCTTTGATGTAATTCCTGGGAACTGCCTTGGTTAAGTCTGTTTCTGCAAACTCTGGCTTTAGAAACACTTTACATGGTTCCATGTCGAATCTGAAGTTTTTCTAACCATATATCTTGCCCCCTAGGAATCTCTGTCACCAAAGTTATGATCTCAGGTGTAATTTGCAAGTTTAGGATTCCAACCTTTGTGTTTGAACCAGTGAAATGTAGATCAAACTCCTTTTTCACCTGAGTGTGTCCTCCCTGCAATATTTCACAAAATTTCCAACATGTGGTTTTCTTTAATGCTTCCATTATTGATTTATCTCTAACTAAGACCTCGGTGCTTTCAGGCTCTATTCTTAAACAATGACCAGACCTGTGATTTTTCCTTTCTTCTGTCATCTTTGCCTCTGAATTCCTTAACAAATCAGCCTCGCTTGAATTTTTGTTTATCAGCCTCGTTTGCTTATGGTGGTCAGCCTCGCTTGAATTTCTATTTATCAGCCTCATTTGCCTATGGTGGTTAGCCTCTCTTGAATCGTAGATGAGAGAAGCTTTGGTAAGAGATTACCATAAGATTATCATTCGAAAATGGTATGTTTGAGTGTTTGTATGCAAACTGCAATAAGAAACCAGCCAGCCCTTTTGAATTTGAAATTACCTATCATGATGACCCCTGCATTTGAAATGATGGATTTGGATCATTGCATGCTTAAGAACTGACTCCTAGCTGATACCTAATAATGAAAAATTAACGGAATTTGAATGAATTGATGTTTTGACAAGACTGCCTACGAATTTGTGCTTTCGTAGCACGCTTAGTATTTTCGGGGAAAAGCGCTACAAAAAGAGCAGCGTTTTCGTAGCGCAAAATAGACCTTTTACACTGTCTGCGCTATGAAAACGTGGTTTTGGGGCTAATTCCAAAAATTTTCAAAATGGTTTAAGATATGAGTTTCTAAACAGAATGTGAGACTTCTAAGACATGGAATAAGGTTGTTAAACTTTATTTGGATATGAAAATGAGACTTTTGAGACTCTTACCCCATCACCTACCCATTAAAACATAAAATGACTTGTAGACCTCCTTGAAATCATGACCAAAAGCAGAGTTGACACAATGATGTTTTGAGAATTTTTGGGTGATAACAGCGTGTATGATTTCTTGATACATTCAATTGATGATGGAAAACTCCCAACATCCTTCCTGCTCAATGTTACTGAAAAATGATTGAACATCTAATCAATATGATCATGAGTGTTCCCAACAAGAAGGAAACTAACCTTTATCTTCTGAAAAAATATCAATTCAACAAACATGTTTAGATATCCAAAAACAATTTCATTTTTTTTCATGAGAAGTGTTGTCCAATTGTAGATAAAAAACTTCAGAAATATTACCATACCAATGAGAAAGGTCATCATGAATTATGGTTATTGTCATATTTGCATCATTATGAATATTTTGAGTTGTGAAGTAAACCCTTGGCAACATTTTCCCATTGAAGACCATACAACCGACCAAGTGAAACTGAATAAAATTTTCCTCCTGTAAATTTTTAGGTGTGCGAACAAAATGTGGTAGAAGTGGTTTCTTCTGGTCCACACCATCAATTGTCAAACCCGATAATTTATTTGGATTATTTAACACTTATTTCGATGCTTGTACAACTTTTTCCTTTCACTTTTTTGTTGTTTGAAATGCTCTTGAAGTGCTTTGACAATGGAATCTACACATAACATAAAAGAAAGTTATTAATAAATACAATTTCATAGTTGATGACTATACAATTTTAAAAAATAATTTTATGAATGCTTACCTCTTCCTACCCCTTGACATTTATCCCTTCTTTATTTAAAATAAGCACATGTATTGCAAACCCCCATCCTTGTCTTCTTAGAAATATAGACATTGTTGAATTCTTTCCTCCATATCTTCAAAAAATATTGATATGTAATAAAACGATCATTTCTTTAAACACCTTCTGCATATTCTTTGTATAAGTTGTATATTTCTCGTCTTGAGAAATTATCTGGAATATGTATTGTGTTTCTATTTGGCATACACTCTCTAGACTTCGAAAAAAAAAGTCTTGCATCCATGACATTGTAGTATTTGTTAATGGCTCAAACTTTCGTTTATGATGTACTTCTGAATAAAATGTGGGATCTTTTTCCAAATTTTCTTGGATTCTTGACAGAAGAAAATTACCAATTTAATGAAACATTTTGAAAGCCTTCCTATACAGAAATAAAGACCCAATATGATAATCATAACCTGAAAATGTAGATTGCATGCACCCCAGTAAATATGAATTTTGCATGCTTTTATTCATTGAAAAATATCTCTTCAATTTCTCCAATGAAAACTTGAAATCCATATGTTTTAAGAAATCATTTTAACAACATTCACTTGAAATGAGATCACTGATAGAAATTATTCTCGTGTGATCTTCTGCTCTACCCCTTGTATAACTAGAACATCTTGGATTGATACGAAAAGGTCTACTCCTACTCCTAGATACAATATTTTTTGGCAACATCTCCATCATTTCATCATCATCTGTATAAGAATTTTCATCATCATTAGGAGGAATATTATCCTCACTGTGATCATTTTGAACATAGTTAGGAAATTCATCACCATCATTTTTTGAAAAATATATCATCCTTAAAATGTAGAATATTTTTCACTACCATCATCTGTGTTTTTGAAATACTAATTTGGAGGATATTAGTCATCATCTTCATCCTGCCCTTCATCAGTTCTACCCTCATAGTCCTTAGAATTAGGACTAAGTGGAAAATTTGACTCTCTATTTACTGGAAATTCTTCATCCTGTGCTTTGTCAGTGTTTCTCTCATAGTCCTTAGGATTAGGACTACGTGGAAAATGTGACTCTTTATTTACTAGAAATTCTTCATCCTACCCTTCGTCATTGTTACTCTCATAGTCCTTAGGATTAGGACTAAGTGGAAAATGTGACTCTCTATTTACTGAAAATTCTTCATCCTGCCCTTCGTCACTGTCGCTCTCATAGTCCTTAGGATTAGGACTAAGTGGAAAATGTGACTCTCTATTTACTGGAAATTCTTCATCCTTCCCTTCGTCACTACTGCTCTCATAGTCCTTAGGATTAGGATTAAGTGGAAAATGTGACTCGATTTATTGGAAATTCTTCATCCTGACCTTCATCATTGTTGCTCTCATAGTCCATAGGATTAGGACTAAGTGGAAAATGTGACTCTCTATTTATTTGAAATTATTCATCCTACCCTTCGTCAGTGTTTCTCTCATAGTCCTTAGGATTAGGACTAAGTGGAAGATTTGACTCTCTATTCATAGTGAAATAATTTTCGTTATATTCATCAATATGAATAAAGTTGTTACACGACAAAGATGTTGATGCTTCACAAAGAGAAATTTCGCTATCAAAAGAATCCATGATTTTCAAACAGAAGATATTGAATGATATAAATGCACTCTCTCCTGATGACAATATATGGCTTAAGAATGAAAATTTCCCTCCAAAGTTTGCCCCCAAAAAATTTCGCTGAAAATTTTCCCTCAAAAAATTATGTTTAAAGTATTTCCCTCCAAAATTTTCTTCTACTATATTTGAAAATTTTCAACTAAAATTTTCTCTTGAAAATTTTGACCCTAATTTCCATTCAAATTTTCCACACAATTTTCGTTTAATGCATTCCTTCAAAATTAAACTAAATATTTTACTTAAATTATATAACATTTACTAGAGAAGGTAACTTCAAGCCTGGTGGTTACAGTTAGCGACAACGGCGATTTTTGGACTGAGCTCTGCAATGGCTCTAGGGTTTGGAGGGTTGACAGCCCTAATGCCTTCTTTTTCTTCCTCTTACAGATTGCAGCAGAGCGGCAACGCGCTACAATGGGTTCTGGAGTATCTGGTAGCTCCCTCCCCTGCAGATCCGCCCTTCAAAACATACCTGGTCCACGCTCGCTCCATTGCAACCAGCGTTCTGCGCTTGGCAGGCCCTGGCGCGGCGGATGTCTTGCCGACTGGGGAACTGGATCTGAAGAGATTCAGGATCAGAACCCTGGATCACGCCAAAGGATTATGCCAGAGTAGATCCATTCGCGAGTTTGAATCAGAGATGGTGGTGGGCAACGCCAGAAACGTCCTGTGCGAAGCAGGGGACAGGCATGGCGCCGATATCTTCGCGGTGGGCAGCCATGGCTACGGAGCAATCAAACGATCCGACCGCAATCTCACTGTTTCAACCTCGACTCTTCATTCAGGTAGCCGAGATCCTATTCATCTCCAGCAAGCGAATTTTTAGATTCAAATAATTCTTCTGACTGGAAAAACCCTGCTCCTTGGGGTTCAGCCGTCTTTCACAGTGCGCCATCTCTCAAAGATACTCGAACAGAGGCTAGGGATCCCTTCCTCCCTTCTGCGGCTCCTCTTTGCAGGTAAGCAGCTTGATAACAATCAGCCTCTTTCCTTTTATAATATTGAAAGAAATGCCACAGTGATCCTATCACTTTGACTAAGGGGAGGTGCAGTTGGGAAATCCTCTACCTCCAAAGGTTTTTCCTATAAAGATGTAGTACATGCACAGCCTGCCAAGAAGTCTACCCAATCTGCCGAGGCTCCCAAATATTTCTTGGTGGACAAAATGAAGGAAACCCTTGCCATTGAAATCTCTCATCCATCTCTGGATGATCAATACCAGACATTTGCATAAATAGCCCTCATCTGCAGATTTAATGGGCTATGGCCCCGCACTGCTGATCTATACCAGTGGATCCATTCCAATTGGACCAACAACTGCAAAGTCTTCCTCTGCTTGAAAGGCTTCTTTATTGTAGCCTTTGCCTTCAACGAAGATTACCAGAAAGCCTTAACAGGAGGCCCCTGGTTCTGGGGATCAGTTGGACTCTTCCTCTCCCCCTGGTTCCCAAACTTTGACCCCTCCACTGCGGTCATCTCCAAGCTTCCTATCTGGGTCAGGCTTCCAAATCTCCCTGCGCATATATGGCATTTTGTTGTCTTTCAAGGAATCGGGGACACCCTAGGCCGCTTCCTGGCTATAGATACCTCAAGGGCGGAGAAAGGAATATATACCTTTGGCGGAATTTGTGCAGAAATAGACATTAGTAAAGGGTTGCCAGATCAGATCATCCTCAAAGTCGAGGACTTCCATTGGACGCAAACTTTGGACTATGAGAACACAGCCTTCAGGTGTCGCCATTGCCATCAGACAGGGCATCTCCAGAACACATGTGCATCATTCTTCGACAAAAAGAATAATTTCACTCGTAAATCCAAATCCAAGAGTTGGAAACCTTGTGATATGCACCCTATGGATGACATAGAGTCCTCTAGCTCTGATGAGGAGGACAATGAAGTGGAAGAGGAAAAGGTGGAGCAACCGAAGGACTTGCCCTCAGCCCGCGCTGAGGATCCTTCTGCGCCTCTGTTCTCGCAGAAACGTTATCATGAGTCTTCACCTTCTTATTCAGACAAGGAGTCTCCTCCTTTAGCACAGAACAGTCTGCAAGTAGTTCTGGCCCAGCCAGATCAAAATGGTTGGGTCAAAGTCAGTAAAAAGAAAGGTAAAAAATGTAGATTGGAAGATTCTGCCCATGCTGGGTAGACTCCCTAGTCCAGCTCGTTCTTTCTGTCCTCTCTGTCATATTTTTCTTAGGTCGTGGTTACTCTTTGGGACCGAGGTTAATAACATATCATTTCCGGCTCCCTTGCTCTTCAGCTTCGCTTCTATGAAAGCTCTGTTTGTACCATATGTCTTCTCTTAATAGAATTAGTCTTATTCAAAAAAATAAATAAATAAAAATAAATAAATAAAAATAAAAATAAATAAAGATAAAAATAAAAATAAAATATAACATTTACTAGACAATTGAATTTTTTTTAATTTTTATTATATATTTTATCCCACGTGTAACATAAATTAGTGTCATGTCATAATATTAACTATATATTAAATTTTTCTAATTTATTTTTAATACCACACTCAAGAAGCAATAAAACAATTCCATATTTTTCGTTATATAATAATTTTGTTATCACAGTTCTCCACATCACATCAATACTTCTCGAAGTTTTGTTAAAAATCTTGGAGCAATTTTGTGGAACAACTACATTGTCATCGACAACACATTCAACGGGAGATTGTCGCATTTCAAAGGTTAATTTTCCTTCTACTTCAACCATTCAACAAGGAATTTGGGGAAAATAGTTTGTTATATGCCAACAAATCATTATTTTTCTTTATCTTAGGGGGCAGCTCAATTTATTAATTTGAAATTTAGGAAATTTTTGAAACTAGATATACTTAAGTTCAAATCCCATTGAGTGCAGGTCTTAAAACCCCATACGATTACTAGTAGTTACGTGTCAATTGGGATGTTATGTTCATCCAGGATACCCAACAAAAAACCCATTCCATTAATTTACTTTTTTTAACATTTAGTTTATGAAATATAGATTCTTTTTCAAAAAAAAAAAATCACATGGGCTAAGCTCGCCCGACGGCCCCTTGGCAGGCAAGGGGTCATTGTGTTTCTATTGGGCGCAGCAGGCCTAGTTGTGGGCATGCTCGCCTATTGTTCCACAGACAGGCGCACCCATCCAAGGCACATCGCTCCCCTGGAAGCCATGGGGTTGATTCTGAGAATCAGCCCCTTGCCTGTTAGGGGGTCGATTATGAGAATCGACCCCTTGCCTTCCAAGGCCCAATTATCAGAATTGGCCCCCTACCTTCCAGGGGGCCGTTGTTCCTTCAGGCGCACCCACCTAGGGCACGGCGGCCCCCTGACATGAAGGGGTTTAATACTGAGAATCAGCCCCCTACCTGCCAGGGGGTCGATTCTAAGAATTTCCCCCTTTCCTGCCAAGGAATCGGCCCCCTCCATCCCAAGGGATCGTGATGCCGCCAGTGGGCATGCCCTCCCGAGGCAAGCGCACCCATCCAAGGCACAGCACTCCCCTGGAAGCCATGGGGTTGATTCTGAGAATCAGCCCCCTGCCTGTCAAGGGGTCGATTATGAGAATTGACCCCTTGCCTTCCAAGGCCCAATTCTCAGAATTGGCCCCCTGCCTTCTAGGGGGCCGTTGTTCCATTAGGCACGCCCACATAGGGTATAGCGGCCCCCTGACATGAAGGGGTTTAATACTGAGAATTAGCCCCCTACCTGCCAGGGGGTCGATTCTAAGAATTTCCCCCTTGCCTGCCAGGGAATCAGCCCCCTCCCTTCCAGGGGATCGTTATACCGCCAGTGGGTGCGCCCTCCCGAGGCACAGTCGTCACCTTCCTGCTAGGTGTTGAGAAATCTATGGCATGAATAGTTAAAAGATTTCTCTTCTTGATAATTTCTTGTGATATACTTTTACTTCTTAGCTTATATTATTTTATTCGTTATGTTATTGTTGTGTTCTTTTCATCAAGACAATTACCAATATGCACAATAAAAGACAAGTGACACAGTATGTAGGCTTCTCAACCAAGGCCAAAACCTCTCACCTATTGAGAGGAAAACCCAATCAGAATTATTCTTCTAGATCTTAAATTGATAAGTACCAAGACCATGACACATACCCTTGACTCTAGTATCCTCCCAAGAACCTTGTCACTAACTTTGATTCTCTACCTCTTCCTTTCTCTTGATCTCAAACTGCTCTCCTCGACTCCTTCTAGAGAATCTCGGTCTCTATCCTTCACACTGCTTCTTCTCGACTTCCTCTAGAGAATCCCAGTCTCTAGGATTTCACTGGTCTTCTATAGAGAAGCTTGGTCTCTAGATCTCGGTCTCCCAAAATAATCTTTCTCTTTCTGCCCCAAAAGAAACTTCACTTTCCCAAGAAGAAACTTTGTTGCCCCGGAAGAAACTTCTCTTGCCCAGAAGAAACTATGTTGCCCCATAAGAAACCTCTCTTCGGTGATCCCAGAAGAAAACCTACTTCGCAATACCCAGAAGAATCTCCTTCGTTATACCTTCTTCTCACTTCTTTTTCTAGACTTTACTTCACACTTGTTCTCTAAATTGCTAGTCGATTTTTTTGTTGAACGTGTGTATTCAAGTGAGATCGAGTTAGGCCATATATACACTTCTTCTCATGTCTTTTAGGCCAACATGATTGTTGGACGTTAGGCCGACTTCTTCTAGCATGTTCCTTCATTATTGTGGGCCGACTTGAAGAGGATAGATGACAAGGTCTTGGAGGATACTTTACATAGACAAGATTAACTCTTTTACAAAGTGTAACATGACTTCATTACATGAAAATGACTCTAAAATTTTATGACTAGATGAAAAATAAATAATAAAGACTCTCAATGGGAGTCTTGACTCGAAAACAAAATCCCTTGCTCATTAAACCCCTGAAGCAAGTCAATATAGTAATTTCATTTTTCTTCTTTACATCTCATTACATAAAATCATAATTACATGTCATTATGAACACCAAACCTAGTTAGACTTTTCAACACTCCCTCTTATCTAGGGAGGTATTCATAATGGTACTTGGGCTTTCTCAATCTGAAGAATCACTCATAAGAAGAATTTGGATTTGTAACTCATTTGTATAGCATCATATCAACCAGCTGTTAGAGTCGGTCTGGTCATCCCTCCGTCAGAGATCAAAACTCTTTTTGCATTTCATTTTTAGGTGTCTCGCTCGTTTCACTCAGTTGCATTCCGCTAGGGGGCATGCCATAAACTCTGTCGGAAGGGATTTTTTCATTCATCGCCCTCATGCTTTGCACTGCTGGCTCAGGTCTGTTCATCAAAATCTAGTTTTCATGTCTTTTGACCAGCAAGAGTTATTTTCAGTCACTAGGTCTAGGGTTTCACAAAATGTGTCTTCATAATGTCCAATAAAGTCAGCAGGCCAGAGGGAGGTTCTTTCAAAGTTTTCATTTAAATATTTTCATCATCATATGGATGGATTATGACTCTTCTTCAAAACTCTATTTTGAAGAAAAGTCAAACATTTGGTCCTTTTGTAATAATTTTCAAAGTTTTCGGTTTTTCAAATCTTCAGGCGCAGCCCTGGTCTCCTTTGCCAAATTCCATGTCAGCTATTCCTGCAAAAAATTGCCAAGAATTTCATCATTTCAACCAAAAAAAAATCAAGGAGGAAACAGAAAGACAAATTTGTATTAATTGTCAAAAAGTGTCAATTTCAAAACAGTACAAAAATGGGTTTTGAAGAACCAAAAATCAAATCAATGTCTTTATAAAGGTTTTTCCATGAATATCAATGTCATTCTTCATGCCAAGGTCAAAGAGAAGCATTTCAAAGTGAATTGGGTGAGCAAGTGCGTGTTTTGGGGTGAAATTGCTCGCAACTAGCCGACGCAACGCACTGGAAGAAATTGTCCAGTGTTATTCTGAACGGGCACAACGCACTGGGAGCACGCGGTGCACTAGGTTCTTGGCGCGGCGCATACAGTCCACAGCCCGAATTTGCTTGAAATTTCTCCAAGTTGCTCATTCCTTGCGTGGATTTTCCAGGTAGAGCCTTCTTCTTGATGTTGCATCAAATTTTGTGATAAGTGATGGTGGTTTATGGGTGATAATGGTTGAAACAAAAATCCAAACCTTACATCTAAAGTGCCTTCAAAGGAATATTGTTGTGGGTTATTAAATCTTTGATTTGTCACCAAGGACTCTCCTCCTTCCCCATTTCTCCCTTGTTTCATCATTTCCTACCCCCCCCCCCCCACCTAAGCTCATCAATCCTACATTTTCTTTCCTACATTCAAATCCCAAAACCCTAAAACCCTAGCCCTTATAAAAATCTCCTAACCCTATACATAAAACCCCTCAAACCCCCTCCTTTCCCTAATAAAATTTATTCTAATATTCCCTAATCCCTTACTGTTTTCCCCTTCCTAACATTCCCTTGTTGCATTTTTTTTCCCCTTGGTGGCAGAATCCAACTATATTGCATTACAACACAGCAGTTTCATACATCATTAAAGAGCAGTCCAAGCACAGTTCATATACAGCAGCATCTTTTCTTCAAGGTATTTTGTACAGCAGTCATGGCATCTGAGCATTCATCGAACTATGAAGTGGAAACCCAAAGTGACTCACCCTTGGAAGAACAGGCACCCCGGAGGCCTCACAAAGGTGGCAGACATGTTAGGTTAGAACCAACCACCCTTACACAATTGCAGGCCTGCCCTCTTGCCATGTTTTGTTTTCAGCATCAGTCATGTTATGAGTTTTGTCAAAAGGTGGCTAGTGTCCAATTTCATCATGAGTTGGCTCGTCTTTTCGTGTTGCACTTGCTTGGAGATCAAGCTATCTTGGTTGGTGTTACCTTCACACTTACACCAGAATCTGTCTCATTAGCAACCGGTATACCAAACATTGGTGAACCATGGCACAAGAAACAGAAGATTGACCGGCAGCATTATGAGCCATACATTAAAACCAGTTTCTTGAGGCAGCTCAAGAGAGTGTTCCCATTCCGATATCTGAAAGATGAATATGCTCCACTAATGAAGTTGATCATGAAATATTTCAGCTGTGAGGGACGGTTCTCTCGTCTCTATGCTTATCACATCAGGTTGCTCATGCATTTCACCAGGGTACGGATGATGAACATTCCGTATTTCATTTGCCGGAACATAGAGAGGATGACCACCTTTATGCAGCACAAAACCCCTCAGCAACAACTTAACAGTGTCTATCATTTTTCTCTTATTAAGATTTTGGTGGTTCATCAGCTTGGAGTACAGGGCATCACTTGGGATGATTTCATCTCTCGTGACTTCTTCAGAGCTTCACAGGGATTATCAGAGGTTAAGCATGAAGGTGAACCTTCTCATCAGTATGAGCGCCATGAGACCGCTAGTGTGCCGGTATTCATCACATATCAGAGAGGCACCAGACATTTGTTTGCAGCGGCAAAGCGAGTGTTATCTCCATCCGGGGTGGAAGGGACCTCGCTTCCTCCATCAACGTCATAGGTACAGGACAAAGAAAAGAGGCCAATGCAGGATGAGGGGCCTTCAGGTGAAAGAGAGACTGACTTCATTCTCATTCATGATGATGATACATATACGAGCCCACAAAGTGCCAAGCTTAGGGAGATCATCCAGGAACAGCAAACAGAGATCCAAGCCTTATCCCTTGAATTGGAGAGAGCTAAGTGGACCATGAAGTACTTGGAGCAGAGGAACAAACAGCTTAAGGATCAGCAAGCAATCATGGAGCTACAAAACATTCGCAAGAATCGCCAGGCTGCACAAAGGAGAAGAATTGAGCTCACGTCATTGGAGCAAGAGATTAATGAGGATCGGGAGGCCAATCTCGAGAGAGTTAACATGCACTTAGAGAGGCTATTGGACAAGGCCAAAAAATACCATGCTTTTCTGAGACACATGGCTTTTCACTACATGGCACGGAACAAGGTCTGCAAGGCACGAATCAGGCATTTAAAGGCAAAATTGAGGAAGGCAATAAGGAAGCAAAAGAGGAAAAGGGAGCTTGATCATATTTAGATATTGGCCGAAGCCTCTTTAGCCCAGCATAACACTTAATGAAGAAGCTCCAGAACAAATTTCAAAAAATTTGGGGCATTTTTGGTATTTTTGCAAATTTTTGTACAAAAAATAGGGTTTTTCTCCCTGTGCGCCGCGCCACGTCGCGCGCGCTTATGATAGGAGGCTCCAAATGCAAAAAAAATTATATTTTTGGATTTTTCATGAAAAATCATGACTTCTGGTGCATGGCCAAGAATTTTGGGAAAGTTTTGAGTCCTCAAGAGGTCAAAAACACCCTAAAAATGACCTCTATGCCCCTAATTTCACACACAGGAAGCAGTCTTTGGAGATTGAGGTTTTGGAGGGGAAAATGGGCACCAAATTCAAAAATTCCACTTGGGTTAGAAAGTAGACATGCAGGGCTTTCCAACAAGCACACTTGGGCTCAATTTGGACTTCAGAAAGTGCCTCAAACTTAGTCTCAAAATGGTGCGGTGCACAGGGGATTTTTGCTCAATTTTTCACCTTCCAGCTCAGAAATTCGGCCAGTTTGACTAGTTTTGCTTTGTGATGTAATTTTTGATCTAACTTGATGTAATTTGGGCACTTATTTACTTGTTCTATAGGATTCATTCACTAAAAAGTGAAAATTTACTGAATGAATCAGTTTCCTACCTTATAGAGGCAAGTTGTTTTGATTGCCTAGATTTTACTACTTTGTTTAGAATTGGTTGAAACAGCTCCTAGAATGATGAGCTCGACCCCTAGAGGCAAGGGAATGGGTTGGGCAGTCTATATCATGTAATTCCTAAGTCATTTTCAGGTTTGGACACTTGGGATTGCTTTGGCATATCATTGTACATTCTATCTCTACATTTTTGGCTAAGGAAAGACCAAGGTTATGCAGCACTGTTTGGGATCCATGTGGATTTATGTTTTGTTGGTGTGCTTCTCTAAGTAATTGTAAGTTCATTAGTGTTATGTGTATCATTTTCCTCTCTTTTCTTCTGAATTTGAACAAATGAGTGATTAAGGTAGAATCCATTAGTTGTTATGCTCTGCCTTTGAATTTGTTTAAATTTCCATGTTTTCATCTGTTTAAGGAGAATTCTTGAGACTTTCTTGCTCTCCTTATCTCCTCACCAGTCTGATCTATCCATCTCACTCACTTTAAAGCATCAAAACTATTGCCTTCCTTGCCCCAATCAGAACTCTGCAAAAATTGTGCCTCATCCCCAAGCCCAATTTGCCTTTCCTTGTTTCCAACACAAAACCCTCAAAAACTCAAATCAAATCCTTTGCGCCTAATACCTAGCCTAAAATTAGTTGCTAAATCAGTCATCTCGAGCCCCATCTCTTGTCTTTTGCCGAGATCGACCCGGAGAAAGCCCTCTCCTGTCCTCGTAGGGCTAGCTACGAGGCTGAGCGTGGTTTGATGTGGACCTAGAACCTTGTCTTTTCAGCCTCAGGCAAATCTAGGCTCTAACACCAGCATTTTTATATAGCAAGGCCTTGACTAACAGCTCCATATCTCCACAAGGTCTGAGCTCAACGCTGGCAAGACCAATTATTTATAGACACCATCATCATTGTCTCTCTCAGAACATACCCCACCTAGGTTCTCTTAAGATATGTTCCATGAGGACTATTCTTCTCTTGGACTCCTCAGTTATCAAAGAATATTGGTCCTCCATGGCTACTCTTCCATGAGATGCCCTATCTCGTCCCAAAGAGTATCGAATGCCAAATGATTACACAATCCTCCATTTTGTCTTCCCAGGTGAAGACCGAAACAACATGTCTATATCTCCCTCTCACATCGGGAGGACATATTCCAATAAAGGAATATACTCATTCCTATCATAAAGGAATGTAACTAAGCTTATTGCATAGGAATTTCCAAGTTTCTTCCAAGTAGGAAACTTATTTACAGGCTCCCTCTTAACTAGGGAACTAGAACAGCTCCTCGTGTGGAGATCCTGGAACAACCAGTTACTTAAAGAGCTCCTTCCTTCGATGTCATGAATTTCTTCTTCATCAAGGAGTCTTCACCTTTCAGGGACTTCTTCATAGGGCATAGATCATCCATCACTTTTATCCATGAGTTAGTCATGTCCTCAACTCATCAGAAAGTGATCCATCAGATTTTCCAGTTGGCTTTACTTCATGTCATTCTGCTTCCATGACATATTTTCGGAAGGACATTACATCCTTCTACATGGTACACTTGGAAGTCATCCAAAGATTTCCGTTTAGCAGTCCTACATAAGCTCGTCCAAATATTAGTTCAAAAATAATAAATGAACACTTTAAATCAAACATTACCTTTGTTATGGTCTTTCATCATGACATCTTCCTGTAGTTATCAACATCTCGTATATATATTGACACATTCTTCAAAAAAAATCATTGTCAAGGGTCTCTATCTTTTTCTGACTTCCATCAAAGTCTTCATATCTTTCAAGAGATATTCTAGTCAAATATTCTTGGTATTTGGATATTGAATTCTACTTTTTTTGCATATTATAATAATATCTTCCTCTCTTTTCACACTTCATTCCCAAGAGCTTCCAATCAGAGTTCCTTAATTGTAGTCAGCTTCCTCATGATTCATATGAGAACATATTATGTTGATTTCATCTAGTGTGACTTATGACTTTCTGCAATCTTCCGAGGCAGGAATTTCTTCTTCTCTTGATCATATTTCCCAAAATTGAAATATTGATCCATATTATCTGCAACCATATGACATGACTTTAAAAATAATCTATGTAAGCATACATACCTCATTTTTGTTCGGTCATCTAGACTTCCTGTAGTAGCTTCATTTGCACGAAATAATTTTATGTTTTCTTGTTATGTTATCACACCATCATTTCTTGAATCCCACGATTTTGAATACCTAATGAAACTCTTGCTTCCTTTTTAGATCGGTGAATCCTTCGATGAGGATTTCATCAGAGAAACTTTTGAGGATATTTCATATCCCTACTCAGCAGATGTTTCCTTATTGACTATTGTATGATTATCCCAGTCGATGATGACCTCTACTTATTTTTATGAGGTTTCAATGAGGTTTACAAGAGCTCCCATTCTTTGTAAATAGGATTTATTTCAGACATTATTTCTTCTATTCATGTCGCAAGCTCTTACTTCTAATTCTTCTGTCAGAATGTTATTTTCTAATATGTTGCATCCTATCTTATTTATATTGTTTCCTATCTATAAATTACAAGTTAAAATTACCTTCTAGTGAATAATATCATCTCAATCATAGTAGATATATTTTTGCTTCTTCCTTCTTACGCTTCTTTGTCTCAGGTTCTTTCACTTCCTTAATATGGGATTCTTCCCTGTCCCTCTTGTGTTTAGGAAAATTTCTTCTATAATGCCCCAGTTTCTGACAACCATAGCATCTTTCCTTAGCCATGTTCTTCTTATTTTGTTTTGGAGGATCAAACTTTACAAATTTCCCTTTTCTTCTTGGCATTGACTGATCCCTTCTATCTGAGTTCTTGTTACTTTCTTTCTTCAACTTGTCTTCTTCTGCCTTGCAAGGAGACCATAATCTAATGAATGGGATAGCTTCCTCTTCACCAGTAGATATGAGGTTACCTTGCTCATCAGTCAATGCATTTAGAATAATGAAGATTATTTCTTTATCAGATACCATCTCTCCTAGATCTTGCAATTGTCCTTTTATTTGAGATGCTTTTGAAAGACACGATGATATCCCTTCATCCTTTGACACCTTCAATTTATATAGATCATATATAAGTGTTATGTTCTTTTCTATCATGCTCTTAGAGAAAAGTTCTATCAGTTTATCATATATTTCTTTATATGTCTCCATCTTATCTACATAGGAAATGAGTGGATCTTTGATAAACTCCTTTAGATTATTTTGAGGCTTGAGATCCCTTTCCATGTATTCATATAATGCTTGTTCTTCGGATGGGTTGGAGACATTTCCATGAACATTAATAATGAATTCATTTACTTTGAGGACTATTTATATCCTTCTTTTCCATGCAAGGCAGTTTTATATCCCAACCAACATTTGGTTCTCCTTTAAACATGAAGTCATTTTCACTAGATTAGATCATAATAAAAGGTACTTACTTGAGAAGATAGGATCCTCAACTTGATGATGAACTTAGTTCTTCAGATGATCTCTTTCAAGTGAGATCCTTGCCTCAATAGAGAGAATATTTCCTTTTGATCCAACCTTCCTTAGATTTGAAGAGCTTCCACTTCTTTGGTGATGTATGTTTTTTGGATTGCTTATAGGGTTTCGGTATTTCTGCTTGCTTCCTCCTTGTAGATGATTTCAAGGCTCTTGTTGGTGTAGATTTCTTTGATATAGGGTTTTGAATATCTTGCCTTAGGTAGCCCTTGAATCTTCTATGATCCTTCTTCGATGCTTGATGTCTTGTGTGTCAACTTTCTTTTAAATGCCCCTTTCTGACTTCATCACCTAAGCTCTAATACCATGTTGAGAAATCTAGGGCATGAATAGTTAAAATATGTTTGTGCTTGATAATTTATTGTGATATTCTTTTACTTCTTAGCTTATAGTATTTTCTTCATTATGTTATTATTGTGTTCTTTTCATTAAGGCAATTACCAATATGCACAATAAAAGACAAGTGACACGGTATGTAGGCTTCTCAGCCAGGGCCAAAACCTCTCACCTCTTGAGAGGAAAACCCGATCGAAATTCTTCTTCTAGATCTTCAATTGATGAGTACTAAGACCATGACATAGTGATCTAGGTGGATGTTGGTGGCCACTGACCTATCCCATTTGGAGCCCCACAACTGTCTCTTTCAGCTTTTTCAATTTCCTAAATTGTAGCAGTTTACTATTTTTAGCAGTTTTTCAGGTCCTAAACTTCCGGAGCCGTTTTGAGGCCCTAAACGATGTTTTTTGGGAAATCTAGGGCAACATGGTCCATGTTGCCTCCTAAAGTGGTAGTACTCAGATAGATCTTTCTAACGAGCTATCGTACGCGTCAAACGGAGATCGTATGCCAAATTTACGACCCCGGGAAATTGATGTACCAATTTACCCAAACAGGGCCCACAATTTGGTGTTTCATCTTCTAGGGTTAGGTTTTGGGATGTGAAGGGTTTTCCATTATAAATAGGCCTTTGAGCCTCATTGTAACACAGTTCAGAACAGTTCAGAGGCATGTAGCCACCACATCTCTTCTCAGAGATAAGCTACCATCGCCCTAGCTGGTTTATTTCCATTTCTGTTTGTAAGCATATTTCAGTATTTTACAATAATGAAATGAAGTGTTATTTCCGCTGCATATCTGTCTTTATGGTTATCTCTGTAATTTGTTGCGTTCCTGTTTAAATCCATATCAGTGGTATCAGAGCGGTCTGCTCTTTCTCTGTTTTTATTTGCATGTCCCCAACGAGGTCAGGATATAAGGAGTTAGGGCTTGAACTGGTCGAACCTTTGCAAGACCAGCCTCGCAAATCCCGACGGCCTCCCATGGCGGATGAGAAGAAAGACGAAGGGGCAGGAGATCCTATCAAAATCTTGCTCAAAGAAGCGCTCGAGCGGCAAAGGAACGCGATGATGGATAGCTTTGCGCAGATCCTTCAACGACTACCCAGAGGCGATGCATCGGCTTCCAACAGCTACTCTGGAAATGCCACACCGTTTAAGGTACAAGTTAATTTTGAAATCCCCATCTTCGAGGGTCAAATAGACGCAGATGCTGTAGATAAATGGTTAAATCTGCTAGATGGGTATTTTTCTGTTCACGAATTTTCAAGTCGGGAAAAGATTGTTTTCGCTCTTCTCAAAGCAACCCCCCACGTCAAGGACTAGTGGGAAACCTACTGCGAGCAGAAGGATGGAAGTACAGGCTCACTATTTTCAGCCGCACCCACTTGGAATGACTTCCGGGATGCCATCAAGGAGCAGTACTACCCTGTCGGAAGCTATGAGGACAAATACATCAAATGGACCACACTGCCTCAGGGATGAGACCAAGATGTGTCAGAGTTCACAAACATTTTTCATACCCTTCGCACACAGTTGGGTATCAAATATTCTGAGCTGCATTTGGTACTCAAATACCGCGGCTGCCTACATAGATACATCCAGGAAGAGATGGGGTTCTTGAACATCTCCTCACTCAGCACAGCATACCGATACGCTGTCAAAATCGAGCAAAAGTTCAAACAGAAGAAGCGAGACTTTGGATCTGCAAATCCGAAGCCCAAAGGACAAAGCCAAGGTGGGGTGACCCAAAACAACCCGTCGAAGCCGCAAGAAAATAACAACACCATGAAGCTAAAGAAGGACACAGGGAAGTGGTGTGAGTTCCAAAGAGTCCCACTCATAACACAAGTGAGTGTCCGACCAAGCAATCGCTGGTGGCCGAGTTGAAGGCTTCTGAATCAGATGCATGTTCCGACCCTGAGCCAAAACCCGACAAGGGGAATGGAAAAGGGAAGCAAATCATTGATGCGGATCCCAGCGCCACTTTTGCCACTGCTAAGATCCAGAAAAATGAGCCCAAAAATCTAGAGAAAGGGAGCGTCTTTTCCACTCACAGATGTGGATGAAGGGTTCGCTGCTGCAATTCATTGTCGACAGTGGCAGCCAAAAGAACCTTATTTCAGCAGAGGTCGTGAAGTGGTTGGGCCTACCGACTACACCACACCCACAGCCGTACAGTATCGGGTGGCTTCATGAAGGACGAGATCTCAAAGTTCGCCAGCAGTGCCGCCTTCCCTACAGCATCAAGCCCTTCACAGACGAGGTATTGTGTGATGTTACACCTCTGGATGTTTGTGATGTATTATTAGGCCAACCATACTTGTGGAGGCGACATGTTGTGTATGAGTCAAGGCCTTGTGCTGTCATTATTTCTTTGAATATTATACAAGATACCAGAGGTAGCCCCACCTACTGCCACCTCTTTGATCACTACTAAGAAAGGCAGCAAGCTCATCTCCCAGACTAGGAAATTCATCTGTCTGGTTCACTCCCAAAGTAAGGGGAAGATCGTTGCTACATCCATGACCCCTGCAAAGGGTTCCTCCACGTAGCAGCAGCAGCAAAGGGATACAGTCATGATAGAACACAGGAACAACTTCTCCTCACCCACAGGGGTACCACACAAGTTTCAGGTGGGCGACAAATTTTGGTTACATCTGCAGAGAGAACGCCTTACCAGGACCCATCAGAAACTCAGACCACTCTGACATTGTCCTTACACCAGTACCAAGGCTACAGTCAAAAATGATTCGAAGCACAGCATTCCTCCATTCCTTGGCTTGCACCGAGTGTTCAATGTGGACCGTCGTCAACCATGCTTCCCACCATTTCTGGACAGATCAGAGATTGCAGAACAACTCACCAGAGACCCAGCTCAGCAGAAGCTTCCTCATCTCAGGGAGGAACTCAACGCAATGGGGACCATTGCTTCCTAAGGGGGGAGGAATGATCCAGGTGGATTTTGGTGGCCACCCACCTATCCCATTTGGAGCCCCACAACTGTCTCTTTCAGCTTTTTCAATTTCCTAAATTGTAGCAGTTTACTATTTTTAGCAGTTTTTTGGGTTCTGAACTTCTGGAGCCGTTTTGAGGCCCCAAACGACATTTTTTGGGAAATCTAGGGCAACCATGTTGCTTCCCAAAGTGGTAGTACTCGGATAGATCTTTCTAACGAGCTATCGTACGTGTCAAACAGAGATCGTATGCCAAAGTTACGACCCCGGGAAATTGATGTACCAATTTACCCAAACGGGGCCCACAATTTGGCGTTTCATCTTCTAGGGTTAGGTTTTGGGATGTGAAAGGTTTTCCATTATAAATAGGCCTTCGAGCCTTATTGTAACACAGTTCAGAACAGTTCAGAGGCATGTAGCCGCCACATCTCTTCTCAGAGATAAGCTACCATCGCCCTAGCTGGTTTATTTCCATTTCTGTTTGTAAGCATATTTCAGTATTTTACAGTAATGAAATGAAGTGTTATTTCCGTTGCATATCTGTCTTTATGGTTATCTCTGTAATTTGTTGCGTTCCTGTTTAAATCCGGATCACATAGACCCTTGAATCTAGTATCATCCTAAGAACTTTGTCACTAACCTTGATGCTTTACGTCTTCCTTTCGCTTGATCTCGAACTTCTCTCCTCGGCTCCTTATAGAGAATCTTGGTCTCTATCCTTCACATTGCTTCTTCTTGACTTCCTCTATAGAATCTCAGTCTCTATCCTTCACACTGCTTCTTCTTGACTTCCTCTAGAGAATCTCGGTCTCTAGTATTTCACTGGTGTTCTCTAGAGAAGCTCGATCTCTAGATATCAATCACCCAGAATAATCCTTCTCTTGCTACCCCAGAAGAATCCTTCTCTTGCTACCCCGGAAGAAACTATGTTGCCCCAGAAGAAACCTTTATTTCTTTGATCCCAGAAGAAACCCTACTTCGCAATACCCAGAAGAATCTCCTTCGCTATACCTTCTTCGCACTTCTTTTTTTGGACTCTACTTCGCTCTTCTTCTCTGAATTTCTAGTTGGGTTGCCAAAAACTCTCACCTCTTGAGAGGAAAACCCGATAAAAATTATTTTTCTAGATCTTCAATTGATAATTACCAAGACCATGACACAAACCCTTGACTCTAGTATCCTCCCAAGAACCTTGTCACTAACCTTGATGCTCTACCTCTTTCTTTCACTTGATCTCGAACTGCTCTCCGTGGCTCCTTCTAGAGAATCTCGGTCTCTATCATTCACACTGCTTATTCTTGACTTCCTCTAGAGAATCTCTATCTCTAGGCTTTCATTGGTATTCTCTAGAGAAGCTCGGTCTCTAGATCTCGGTCACCCAGAAGAATCCTTCTCTTGTTGCCCCAAAAGAAAATTTGCTTTCCCTAGAAGAAACTTTGTTGCCCCAAAAGAAACTTCGCTTGCCCCAGAAGAAACTCTGCTACCCTAGAATAAACCTCTATTCGTTGATCCCAGAAGAAACCCTACTTCGCAATACCCAGGAGAATCTCCTTCGTTATACCTTCTTCGCAATCTTTTGTTGGACTCTACTTTGCACTTCTTCTCTGAATTGTTAGTCGAGTTGCTTGTAGAATGTGTCTTCAAGTGAGACCGAGTTAGGCTATATATACATTTCTTCTCATGTCCTTTAGGTCGACATGACTGTTGGAGGTTAGGTCAACTTCTTCTAGCATGTTCCTTCATCGTTGTAGTCTGACTTGAAGAGGATAGATGACAATGTCTTGGAGGATACTTTACATAGACAAGATTGACTCTTTTACAAAGTGTAACATGACTTCATTACATGAAAATGACTCTAACATTTTATGACTAGATGAAAAGCAAATCCTAAAGACTCTCAATGGTAAAGACTCTCAATGGGAGTCTTGACTCAAAAACAAAATCCATTTCTCATGAAACCCATGAAGCAAGTCAATATAATAATTTTATTTTTCTTCTTTACATCTAATTACATAAAATCATAATTACATGTCATATGAAGACCAAACCTAGTTACACTTTTAACCACCATGGGGTTATTGTGCCTTGGGTGGGCGCGTCTAGTTCTGAGCATGCCCACCCACGGAACAGGGTGTCTGGCCTGCTATGCCACAAGTTGGCATGCCCACGACTAGGCGAGAACGCCAACGACCAGGCAAGCCCTCCCAAGGCACAGGAAATCTTGTGTCTTGGGTGGGAACACCCAGTTGTGGGTGTGCACGCCCAGGAGCACAAGCAATCATGTGCCTTGGGCAGGCGCATATGGTCGTGAGCATGCCCACCAAGACACGCCCACTGCTAGGCGAGCCCGTCCAAGGCACAGTAGCCCCCTGGCAGGCATGGGGGCGAGGGGGCAGATGTTAAAAAAAAAATAAGGAATGTGTTTTCTTTTTGGTATCATGGATGAACGTAACAACCCACTTGAAATGGGGGTCATTGTGCATGTTTCTGGTTTATTTTAGATTTCAAATTTTGTTTTTTGTTGTTTGTTTACTTAATATATTGGTTTTTTTGTAATATGTGTGTGTGTGTGTGTGTGTGTGTGTGTGTGTATATAATGCAATAAAATGGAATCAATGAAGGTTTATGTGAATCTTTTTGGACCAAAGACAACAATTACATCATCTAGAGCTAGAGGTGGACCCTCAAAAAATATTGTTGAACAAACCCGACCTAAGCTAATGACTAAAAATATAGCAAGTGGCTCCTCAAAGGAAAATAAGTTGATTTCATACTGGAAGAAATCACAAGAAGTGAAGCGTACAAAATTTGCATGGTTTGTGAAAGATAGAGAAGGCGAAGAAGATCTGCAGATATATCTATATGTTGGTATGATTTACGATGGTGGAAGTTATGAGGTGTTGGGAAAAGTACTAGACATATGTTTGATGTCGGATACTGAAGTTGTTTATGTACTTACAAAACTGCCCAAGTCACATGACAAGATTAGATATCATTTTGCATTGTCGATGTATGACATGGAAGATGATTCTACAAGGATATGTAAACAAATCATAAACGACATTGCACAAAATATCGTAAGTATTCTTATTTATATTTATGTGTTTTGCATTATTGTAACTGTATCATTATATTTTTTATAACTTAGTTATTATTGACATATTATATTTTGTTTGACAGATTTTGTAGAGGGTCTTTCAATTATGTTGGGGGGAATTTATTTTATAAAGCGGGATATTATTTATGTTGTTGAATTGAGGCTTCTGTGATCCATATCAAGTTTAAGAGAAGATCTTCGGCGAAAATCACAAGATAAATCATTTGTCGACGCGTTTCGAACCAACCAGTGTGGTTCATCGTCAGGACAAGTTGAAGAAACAGATCCAGCTTAGCATGGTAAATAGTCTGAGCAGAGACTCCAACGGCTAATTTTGACCTACGGACCCAGGTCAAATTACTATTCATTAATTTAATATTATTATTATTTTAATATTAATACAAAAAATAATTTTAAAAAATTAATTAATTTATTAACTTTTATATATATATATATATATATATATATATATATATATATATATATATATATATATATAAAAGTTATAATATTAGGTTATTAATAAAAGTTAGGATTCAAAATAGGTTAGTTTAAGAAGATAATTCACTTATTTATTTAAATTATTCACTAATTAATGTTAACATATACATACATATATATATATATATTTCAATTAAAATCATACAGTTAAGGTTAAAAATATCAATAAAATAATTTAAATGGTTAGTTAGAAAAGGTAATTTAATTAAATTATTTGTTATTATATATTAATAATATAAGTAATTTTTTTGTTTAATTAAGTTAATTATTAAATATAATTAATATTATATTAGTAAAATAGTCTTGATATTAATATATTATTAATATTAGTAGTCAAAATATTATTATTAATTTAATATTATTATTATTATTTATGGAAATAAGTTAAATTAGGTAAGATATATAGATAAATAAAATACTTTTAAGGGTTAGTTTATTAAAAAAAAAACTTTAATATAATTTATTTATTTAAATTATTTATTAATAATTATATATATATATATATATATATATATATATATATATATATTAAAGTAATAATCTTCGGTTATTTAGATAAAAGTTAGGTAAAAGATAGTTGAAAAAAATAAAAAAATAAAAAAATTAATTAACAAATAAATTAATTAATTAATTAAATATATAAAAAATAATAATAATAATAATAAAATAATAAAAATAAAAAAATAAAATAAAAATAAAAATAAAAAAGTAAATAAATAAATAAATAATAATAATAATAAATACATGTAAATATAGGGTATATAAATCAATAAATAAATAAAATAGAGAGAACGACAAAAAAGGGGAGGGACAGGAAAAAGACCAAAAGCAGCCACAGAGCAAAACGGATCAACCCCAGGAGGAAGGAAGGCTCCAGGGGGAACACAGAAAACTAAGACGACAGGGCAGGGATCCAACAGCTACTGATTTTCCAGCCGTCATCTCTATTGAGATTGTTAGGCCTTCTTTCAATCTCAATAGCTTCCCTGAATTTACGATGATGGAAATGAGCAATCTTAGCAACAACCTTGGCCTCCTCAATACAAACCTGATGCTTGGTCTTTTCCACATGCTCTGCTAACGCTGAAGACTTGGTTCTCCCATGTCTTAGGTCAGCTGCATGTTCGCTTATCCTCTGATGGATGGAGCGTCCTGTTTCCCCGATATAGGGGGTTCCACAAGAACAAGGGATCAAGTAGACACCCTTCATGTCCATAGGGTCAACAGGATCTTTCACCGATCGGAGGGACTTACGAATGGTGTTGAGGGGCCTAAAGGTAGAGGGGATATCATACCTCTTAAGGATCCGAGCAATTTTGTCTGTGGTTCCTTGAACATAGGGAAGATGGACTCCTAGTCGGTGCTCCTTCGGTTCTTTATTAATCATCGCATTTTTAGAGGCTTTAAGGAAAGCCTTCTGACCTAGGCGCCTACTGTAGCCATTCTCCACAAAGACATTAAGGAGATGGGATCTCTCCTTATCAAAGCTCTTATTATCAGAAATCCTCAGGGCACGAGTAGCAAGGGTGTTAAGAACACCCAACTTTTGAGCAGGGAAATGATGGGAATCGGCATGAAGATACTGCTCAGTATGCGTTTTCTTACGGAATACTGAGTGGGAGAGAGAGCCATACATATTCTTAGAAATAAGAATATCCAGGAAAGGGAGGCAACCATTGACCTCTTTTTCCATGGTGAATTTAATGGCAGAGGACTGACAGTTGAGGTGATTGAAGAAGCGATCCAGCTCCTCGTGGCCATGGGACCAGATGACATTAGTGTCATCTACATACCTCCTCCAAAGCTTAGGAAGGAGCCGAGCCGAGGCTAGAGCTTTGGCTTCGAAATCTTCCATAAAGAGATTGGCGACAATAGGGGAAAGGGGGGAGCCCATGGCAACACCACAAGTCTGTTCAAAGAACTCACCCTCGAAACAGAAGAAAGTGGAAGTGAGACAGATCTCCACCAGATGCACTGTATCGGGATCTGTTAGGCGATATATCACTTCCAAGGCCTCCTTTATAGGGATGCAGGTATAAAGGGAGACCACATCAAAGCTGACCAGGATGTCCTCAGGTTCAAACTTAATATCTTTAAGCTCCTTAATGAAGGATGCAGAGTCTTTCACGAAGGACTCAGTGCGGCCAACCAAGGGCTTAAGTTTCAGGGCGAGGAACTTAGCTAGAAGGTAGGTCGGACCACCAATGGTATTGACGATAAGCCTCAAAGGGACCCCTTCTTTGTGAATCTTAGGTAACCCATAGATCCTAGGAGTAAGGGGACTGCTCTCAATGAGTTTGTGGCTTAGAGAGCCCACCGAACTACTGGACTTGATGGCGAGAGCCACAGTTCTAGAAACTTTCTTAAGAGGGTTCTTGGGCAGTTTTTTATAACTGCCACTATTGTAAAGATGATCTAACATCTTCTTACGGTAATCATCCTTGTTAAGGATGACCGTAGCCCCTCCTTTGTCAGCCTTCAGAACAACAATGTCTTGGTTCTGATTTAATGAATTAAGGGCAGAGAATTCCTCCTTGCTGAGGTTCTTCCGAGGGGGCTTAGCCTTCCTAAGGACGACAGCACAATCCTGCCTAATAGTGTCCTTGATATTGTCCGGAAGATCCCTAATCCCGTATTCCACGTCGCAAATAATGTCATCCACCGGGATTCTTCTAGGGGCAAGGGCAAAGTTTAAACCTTTGCCTAAAAGACTAAAAACAGAAGGGGAAAAAGAAAAGCTAGAGAGGTTAACCACTCTTTTATTCAGGGAAGAAGGGGGAGAATGAACCTGATTCACAATCAAATTCTCAATGTTAAGGTTATTAATATTAATACCAACATCAATGTTATTATTAGAAGAATCTTTGTCCTTAGTATTATTATTAATGTCACATAAATCAACCTTAATATTACCCGAAATTTTATTCAAAATATTGTTATTATTCTTATGCTTAATACTATTCTTAGATAAATTCTTATTATTAATCTTCTTATTATTAACATTATAATTATTAATCTTACACATATTCATATTATTCGTATTATCTGCCAAATTAGAGTTATCTGCTGAAGTACCCTTAATAATATCATTATCCTTCTTACAAACTCCGATTATAATACTATTACTATTATCACTATTAATATTCCCACTAGGAATATCATTATTGATATTATAGCCACTAAATAAATTATCATTAAAGTCTTTAAATAAATCATTATTCTTGTTATGATTATTAAAGTCATTATTGTTAGAAGTATTATCATAATTAATATTAATACTATGATTAATATTACTTTTATTATTAATAATACTATTATAAGTATTAGATAAATTATTATTATTAAACAAAACATTATTAATATTATTATCATGGTTGAATAAATTATTATTATGGTTATTAAAACCATTTTTATTATTATTAAATAAATTATCACATATATTATTATTATGTTTAAATAACTTATTATTTTTATTATTAAAAACCTTGTTAACACCATTATTAACGCTAGCATTCCTAGATATGGTGACGAAGAATGACATTTGAGACGCCAGGAACCCAGCCTTTCTCTCCATTGTTGCCGTCAGGCCCAAACGGTATCCAAATTCAGTCTGTAGACCCTGGTCAAAGTAAAATCCGTTCATCCATCTGCGGCTAGTTAAAAGGGATTCAAGAAATATTTCGCTCAATTCCCGTGTATGTCTGCGGCCAGGAAATTTTTGGTTCGTTCACATGCCTTATGGTCTCAGTGCAGATGGTTGAAAGGCATTTTCTGCTGAACGGCTTGAAGCACAAGAATTATGGCCTATAATCTCCGTATGTCCATATCGTTACAGAGAAAAGCTTTTTCGTTTTTCCCACTAAACAGAGCAATTTGGGCAGCAGCGAGAGCAGCAAACAGTGAGCAGTATGAGCAGTGAACAGTCAGCAGTATGAGCAGTGAGCAGTGAGCAGTGCAATTTGAGAGCAGCGAGCAGCAAACAGTGAGCAGTATGAGCAGTGAACAGTGAGCAGAGCAATTTGGGCAGCAGTAAGAGCAGCGAGCAGCAAACAGTGAGCAGTGTGAAAGCAGGGAGTTTTTTACGCAGTGGAAGTATTGAGCAGCAAGCAAGCAACAACAAATGCATTCAAACATGACAAAGGAACCAGAAATTTCAGAACATGTGGAGACAAATGATTTAGGACAAGTGAAAATTGCATCATTCGCCAAAGCTGGGAAGTGGGTTTGGGTCAATGTCAAACAATATCGGGGCATTTTAAAACGAAGAATAGCTCGTCTAAAATGGGAGCAAACAAGGAAGAAACTCCCTCGCAAAAAGCACCCAAACAAGTCTCCTCCACAAGCACGTGGCAACAAGAAGCCCAAAGGAAAAACCATTGATGATTTTGCCTTATATAGTCCCACATCCACACCTCTCACCTGGTCATCTGATCTTTATGTGAAAGAATTGTTAAATGCAAAACAAAGGTTGGAGGTTTTAGAAGCTAAAGGGCAGGAAAGAGATCATAAAATTCATATAATAACGGCTGAGAACAAGGCGTTAGCAGAAAGCAATAAAATTTTAGAAGAACAAGTGGCATTGCTACAGGAAGCTCTCCTGATAGGGAAGACAGAATGGCAACGCATGAAGGCGGATGTGCAAAATGTAAAGAAATCTGTAGTGGAAAGTACAGAGGTGGTGAATGTGAAATCATCCCAGGATAAAGGGAAAATGATTGTCCAAATAAACAACCACGAAGAGAACGCAAGAGAAGAAATGAAAGAAGATTCCACCAAAGTTTCTAAAACTTGGGCTCAAGTTATTAATAATTCTGCTAATAAGGTTGACAGCATGCAAGATAGTGAAGGCAAGGAAAGACAAAATAGGGCAGCAAACATAATTATTAAAGGGGTGAAAGACTATGGAAAAAATGAATGTACTCTTGACCTTGCAAGAGACTTCTTGAAAGACAAGTTGCTATGGCAAGGACAAATATACCAAGCATGGAGGGTGGGTAAGTTTAACAAGGAGAGAGCCAGGCCCATAAAAGTCATTATGCCTAGCGCACGTGATAAATATATTATTCTAAGCAAGAAGCATCTCTTGAGGGGTTCTCGTTTTTTCCTAGAAGAAGATTTAACTGTAAAACAACAGGAGGAAAGAAGAGAGGAAATTTTAAAGGTTAGGGCAGCAAGAGATGAAGGAAAAAGAGCATGGATTTATAAAGGCAAAGCTGTGATAGCGCAATTTGGACCTCCTTCCAAAACAGAGCAGCAAGTTGGTAATAAAGAAGAGGCAACAAACTCTTCAACAGGAAATCAAAAAGCAAGGTCAGTATGGGAAAACAGGGACAAAGACTCAAATGTGAGTCTTGCACGTCAAAATAAATAGCAATCAAGTCATACCCAGGTTTCCTTGAGATTAGTTTGTTGGAACTGCAGAGGTTACCCATGGAGACGAGGACCTGGGTTAGGGCCTATTGCGGAAAATAGAGACATAATTTGCCTCATAGAAACACATGAGCATGAAGGGTGCAAGACACCTTTGTTTGAAGGATACTGGAAGATGGCAGTGTGGAACAAGGCAGCAGGGAATGGCAAAGGGCACGGGGGTATCATGGTTTTAGTAAGGGAGAAAGAAGGTCGTCTCATTCAGTTAGAAAAAGAAGACTCAAATAAGCAATTCATTTGGTTCAAAATATCAGAAAATGGAAACCACATCAGAATTGCAGCATGCTATTTTGCGCCACAGGTCTCAAAAATCTACAAAGGCAGAGGGCTTGACCACAAAGATCCATTTGCAGCTTTAAAAGCGGATATTGCAACATATTCTCAGCTAGGTGAAGTCCTTATAGTGGGTGATTTCAATGCTAGGACTGCAAGTGAGCAAGCTAGCATTCTTTGTTGTAAAGATGATTGTGACCCTATTTGGCTTACAGAAGAAAGCAATCATCAGTGGGAAAGAATTTCAGAGGACAAGGGCTGCAATCTCTTTGGTGAACAATTGCTTACTCTATGTGGGGCCTTTGATTTAGTCATTTGTAATGGCTTGACTAGATGGGCAAAGTCCGGTAATTTCACGTGCAATACTTATAATGGAGCAAGTGTGGTAGATTATGTAATTTGCTCGCATGGTTTGTGTGAGAAAATGGACGAAGTTCTGGTTGGAGATCAGCTGTGGGATTTGAAATCAGATCACAAGCCAATTTATTTATGTTTCTCTTGGATTGGAAAGAAACAATTAGAGTCAAAAATTCAGCGTGTCCAACAAAATCTTCCACAGGGCAGAATTCTTTTGACCCCAGAAAATTGTAATACCTTCAAAATGACGTTAGAGAGGCTCTTTGAGAAGGAGAAAATTACAATTCACAACCTTCATAGTCATGAATTAACACATTTAATTCAATGCGCACTTGCAAAGTGCAAAAGAACAAAAATTAAGAAGTCTGAAACAAATTGCTTTCCGGTTAATGCTTGGTTTGACGAGGAATGCAAAAAGACAAGGAGAATCTGGAAAGAGTCAAACAAGGACAACATAACGCTCAAATCTTACAAGCATTTATTAAGCAAGAAAAAGGCTGATTTCATGGTTTCAAGGAGGGAAGAACTAATCTTCCTAGGGAAAAATAATCCCAAATTATTTTGGAAAGAGCTCCAACCGAAAAAGATACAAATTGGAAATAATATTTCAGCTTCTAGATGGTTTGACTATGCAAGACAACTCTATGAGCAGGTTCCCAAGGTTGACCCTCCCCCCTTGGTCAACACGGATACTAAACTCTTCACGGTACAAGAGGTAGAGATGGGTATCAAGAAGTTGGGTGTTGGAAAAGCAAAAGACTTAGCTGAACTCCAAGCAGAATATCTAAAGTGGGGCTCAAAGATCCTTGCACCTCACATTACAAAAATCTTCAACAACATCATACAACAAGGGCTCCCCACAGATTGGACAACTAGTCTGGCAATACCTCTTTTCAAGAGCGGTGACATCAATAATCCCTCCAATTATAGGACCATCATGATAAACCCTTTGTTTGCAAAGCTATTTGGAAGCATGCTAGAAAACAAAATTAGCAAGTGGGCAGAAGAAAGAAATAAGCGTGCTAAAGGGCAAGCAGGTTTTAGACCTAAGCATTCAACAGTTGATCATTGCATAACTCTAAGGCACATCATTGAAAAAGTTTGGGAGAATAAGGAAGAAGTATTTTGTTGCTTTGTTGATTTCAGAAAAGCGTTTGACTCGGTTCCTAGGGATAAACTTTGGCAAAGAATGGAGGAACTTGGGGTTCCTAAACATTTGAGAGCAGCTGTGCATAGACTGTATGAAGAGGTGAAAGTCAAAATTAGAACTTCGGCAGGCATTTCTGAAAGTTTTAGAAGCGATATCGGGGTCAAGCAAGGTTGCCCACTGTCTCCGACCCTTTTTGGTTTATATATCGACAAGCTTGAGGAGTGGTTAAATTCGCAAGGAGGTGATGGTATCTATTTGTGCAAGTTTGTTATAAGGCTTCTTTTGTATGCAGATGACCTTATTCTGATTGCTAAATCGGCGCTTGGTTTGCAAGAGCACTTACTATCCCTTGAGCATTTTTGTAGAAGTGTGGGGATGCAAGTCAATATCAGCAAAACGAAAGTAGTGGTCTTCTCTAAGAAAAGAAAACATAATCAACATAAGTTCTACTTTGAAGGCAACATTCTGGAAGAAGTTGCGGAATACAAATACCTCGGAGTTGACTTCAACAAAAATCTAAGCTGGAATGGTTGTAGAAAGAAAAGAACTTTGGGGGGTTGGAAAGCATTTTATGCTTTTCAAAATAGGTGTAGAGAGGCAGAGTTATGGGACTGGAAGACCACTCAAACTCTTTTTGGGCTTCTAGTGATTCCAGTGATTCTATATGGTTGTGAACTGTGGGCTAGTAGTACTTCCAACATGCAGTGGAGACAAATTGAGAAAATTCAGAAGCGTTTGATTACAAACAAATTTAAGATCAAAAGTGCAGTGCCTTATGATATCTTGTTAAGTGAAACAGGGGCTGCTCCTATTGAAGCAATTGCTATGGTGCGAGTCATAAGTTATTTAAAAAAAATTGAGCAAATGGAAGATGGTAGATGGCCTAAGGTTGTCTTTAATGATAGATTGTGCAAGAGCAAAAAAACTTGGATGCAACAAAATAACAAATGGTTTAGTAAATGGGATATTTGCTTGAACGCGTGCCCCATAAACAACAAAGAGATAAAAGCTTTTGTTATGGAAAAGTTCCACAAACGTACTTGGGAGAAGGAGCTAGGAAGAAAGAAAAATTACTATATTGAAGTGTTTAATCCCACTCATAATCATCAACCAAAAGCATACATAGAGGCCAATATCTCTTGGAAAGCCAAAATTCTTATTGCTCAGTTAAGGACTAATTCTCATCAACTCCGTTGTGAAACAGGGCGCTGGAAAAGGCCAAAGGAAGTGTGGGAGGAAAGGGTATGCATTTTTTGTTCTTCCGGAAAAGTGGAAACAGAAAAACATTTTATTTTAGAATGTGAGGCCTTCAAAGACAACAGGGAAAGTTACGCAGATACGCTGGCAGCTAACTCTTGGGATAATCTATTTAACGAGGGGTTTGTCGAGAAGACGGGAGCATTTATTGTGAAGCTTCACAAAAAAAGGGCCGAATACATCAAGCAGATGAAAAAGCAATCTGTCCCATAGGCTATCTTTAGCCTCGTGGACGTTAAAATAATTTCTTCTTCTTCTTCTTCTTCTACGAATGAAAACTCAAGGACGGGCTCCGAAGGTGAATGGGCATCTTTACGCTACGGTCACGCCATGTGGACGAGGAGTTCTCTTTGGTCGATATCCAAGGGAGCTTTAATGGAGAGCCAGTTACCGCTGGACGTAAACCTGGAAAACCATCATTCCGTTCAGAGCCCGAATTGTCCACAGTCAGGGTACTGTCAAATAGCGGTTTCCCACCGGGTACAGCTTCACGCTCTGCACACACGCTAACAGCAAGAGACGAGGCGATGCCAGCGGAATCATTCTTGTTAAGAAGCGGTTGCCCACCGGGTAAAGCTTCATGCTCTGCACAAGCGCTAACAGGATGAGACGAGGCGAAGCCAGCGGGATCAATCTCAGCAAGGGTACGACCAGGGCTATCGATAGCATGCTCCAAACTGCCAGGTGATATGACATCGAGATCACTTTCTGCGCAGAGTGGAGAAGACCGATCATTGCTCTTGGGAGAGGGTCGTAGAACAGGGGAAAAATAATTTCCGGAGCAGAGAAAAGAACGCTTGCTCAACGCTGGATCTGGACCGGCAGAACCAAGCTTCGAAGAACCGGGCGCAGGGGCAGCAGACCCACCTTCTGATCTACTAGCCAACCAATCCCTGATTGCTGTAATTTGACCAGAGGAGATACGGCTCTGAGAAACCCCCACCCTCGGCTCTTCCATAAAACGCTGAAAACCCCGCTAATCTTTGAAACTTAGATACCTGTTTCAGCTTCCGACTTTCTTCGACCCGAATGGACTTCAAGGCCGAACAGGAATCAACAATTGCCCAAAGGGAGGCCGAAAACAAGTTCGCACTAGATTTCCATCGAACCAAAGCGAAAAATTATTAA
This sequence comes from Pinus tabuliformis, assembly GCA_031772625.1. Taxonomy (NCBI): domain Eukaryota; kingdom Viridiplantae; phylum Streptophyta; class Pinopsida; order Pinales; family Pinaceae; genus Pinus; species Pinus tabuliformis. The sequence goes on along the minus strand of CM062804.1, from coordinate 532,131,917 downwards.
TAAATAATTTAAATAAATAAATTCTATTAAAGGTTTTTTTTTTTTTAAATAAACTAACCCTTAAAAGTATTTTATTTATCTATATATCTTACCTAATTTAACTTATTTCCATAAATAATAATAATAATATTAAATTAATAATAATATTTTGACTACTAATATTAATAATATATTAATATCAAGACTATTTTACTAATATAATATTAATTATATTTAATAAATAACTTAATTAAACAAAAAAATTACTTATATTATTAATATATAATAATAAATAATTTAATTAAATTACTTTTTCTAACTAACCATTTAAATTATTTTATTGATATTTTTAACCTTAACTGTATGATTTTAATTGAAATATATATATATATATATATATATATATATATATATATATTATATTAACATTAATTAGTGAATAATTTAAATAATAAAGTGAATTATCTTCTTAAATTAACCTATTTTGAATCCTAACTTTTATTAATAACCTAATATTATAACATATATATCTATATATATATATATATATATTAGTTAATAAATTAATTAATTTTTTAAAAATATTTTTTGTATTAATATTAAAATAATAATAATATTAAATTAATGAATAGTAATTTGACCTGGGTCCGTAGGTCAAAATTAGCCGCTGGTCTATTTAGCTGTTGGAGTCTCTGCTCAGACTATTTAACATGCTAAGCTGGATCTGTTTCTTCAACTTGTCCTGACGATGAACCACACTGGTTGGTTCGAAACGCGTCGACAAATGATTTATCTTGTGATTTTCGCCGAAGATCTTCTCTTAAACATTATTTATGTTGTCAGAATTTTTCTCTCAGGGTTAGAAGAAGAAATGACAAACAAGTAAAAAAAAGTACTTTGTGATGCTACAAGACTACATACAAGGGAACAACAAAGAATGCCTATAGTGGATCAATCTAACAAAGTTAAACATGTTACTTTTGAAGATGAGGAAGTTGAAATTAAAGCTGAAGAATATGTTGTCATTATTGAGGATGAGATTAGAATTGATGTTAGAAAGGAGAAGAGCCAGAAAAGACCAAAATGAAAAAATGCCCAAGAATTTATTCCTTCTAGTTGATGATTAGATTTCTTATGTAGAACAAAATATGATAATCGATAGGAAAAAGAAATTAAAAGTTGATCATTCTAAAAAAATCATGGCCACTAGTGAAGATCCTAGTGAAAACTCAAAAGTAAGCAAGGAAATCATTACACCAGGAATTGATTTAAAGAATTTCATTATTAAAACAAACAAAAAATGTCATTAGACATCAGTTGACGAAGATAAACATAATTGAGGGTGGTCATACATTTCAACTTAATGTTATCCAAATCTATAAGCCAAATGAAGGAAAATTTAAATATCAAATTAGAAAGCCACACCACTTGCATGTTCACAACTTGAAAACATTGATGAGGTACAATCCATATGCTCATGTGGTTGATTATGTGCTTCTTGTTGATCCAATTCAAGTTCCCAACAAAGAAACATTTGATAAGTCAAAATGTTTTGAATACAAATATTATGTACTTGGGGGAAACCATTTTGTAGAAGCTCAAAGGCAATTGATGGAAGAATATCCCAATAACCCACATTTTGAAACAATGAAATATATCATTTATGTTGGTTTAACAAATACAGAAGAAAAGTTATTGGCATGGGATCATAATATAGATAATGAGTATAGGTGTCAATGAATTTCATACTAAGGGTTAGATTTATTCATAATGAATTTGAAGAAAAATGTGGTGGGGATAAGACAAAGGTTAGTCTAGCCTTTCGAAAGGAATGTTGTATGGAAATAGGTTATCAAATTGAGGAAAAAATCAATTCAAAAGGTGGCAAAGTAAATTCTGAAATATTCAGAGGTATGGATAACATTTTCCAGCTGGCGTTTACAACTGGAGAGATATGGAAATTGATTAATGAAATTTTCAACATGTGGGAGAACAATGGAATAAAAAACCAGAAGGTCAAAAACTCTAAACCATTGATTTGTAGAAACAGTAAATCAGGGCTTGAAATGAAGTTTCTTCCAGAAGATGTGACTATCACACATTATAGAGCATTGCAAGGAGTAACAGATGAAAAACTTGTCAAAACAATATTATCTCATGTGAAGTCAGGTGAATTATCATTGGACAAAATGTGTGAGAAATTTAAAAAGTAAGTTTGTTGAATTATTTTTACTTATTTCTAGATTATAAGTTTCTTTTAAATACAACATATTGTTTTTTGTAGCATTTGTTATACATATCATTATATTAACAGTTTTACTTTATTTATTTAGTCGCAAGGTTTATATGATAATACAAGAACAAATGGTTAAATTTGTTAATGAGGATAGTTGGGATGATGTTGTACACAACTACCCAGATTCCAGTTCTACACCAACACTAAAAAAAATATCTTGCATTTAAAAAGGTATGTTGATTTATGCATTCATTTTTATTCATGTGTATACTATTTTTATTTTATAGCTTGTACATATATTTTTTTATGTCATTAAAGATGAAGAAGGATGCAAATGGAGCACCAGATAATTTCAGAATCTTTATTGAAAAATTAAGATGGAAAGGCTAAGAAAACAGCGTCTTAGTAATGTTGAACTTGATCCTAGTCTTACTCATTTCATTTGGAATGGGCTCGAGACTATCCAATATCAAATAATACAAGGTGATTGTGAATACATTGCAAAAATCATACCTAAAAGGGATTATTCCCTAGTTATTGCAAATATTCCTCATGGTTTCAATATCCCAAACATTGAATATGATAGTGACCCTTATACTTATCAAGCTTTTAGTAAAGTGGTTACGGGATTTCTAGAAGTCACAACATCACCATTTTGGATATTTGTGACATTTCATTCGAACACATAATTTGAATTGTTATTGACAAGCTTTAAGGGAAAAACGAACTCAAGGATGCATCTTACATGGTAAGACGTTGAAATTGTATATTTCATTAATGTTAAAAACATCATTTATGTACAAGCTAGTTGAACTTTTACTATTTCATGTAATAGAAAAAAGTCAAATGTTATTAACCTCAGAGATCAACCAACTATAAGTGATTGTGAGTTCATCCATGTTGAATGTTGGACAAAAGATTATATCTATAAGCCTATGCTTCTGAATCAGGTAAATGGAAAGAGTCATAGCCAAGTACTGGTTCATGATGTTGTTATTAAAAAACTAACATATGAAGATAAATAAGCAAAAGTTGAGATATTTAACATTTATCAAAAACCACAGTTATTGATTAACTATCTTATAGATTTATGTTCAAATGAAGGAGATTGGGTTTTGGATTTATTCTCAGGCTCAAGTAAGTTTTATTATATAAAATTGAATTTCAATATCTTCTTTTTTAATTTTTATGTGTTTATACTAATTTACTTAATTATTTCTTTTGTACTTGATGATTAGGTACAACACTAGCATGTTGCCTACAAAAAGGAATAAATTGCATTGCCATTGAAAAAGACCCAGTACAATGCAAATTTATTCAGCAAAGAATTAATGCTCTTCAATTTCTTCCAGATGCAATGCAAGAAGTTGGTTTGAGGAAAGGGGATTTTAATGAATCATGTGTGGCAAAAAAGGCAAAGGAACCTCAACCACCATTAGATGGAATGATTGGAAAGGCATACATTGGAGATTCACAGACATCAAACATCCATTAAAAGATCAAAATGACCAAATTGAAGCAGAAAATATTATGGAAGAAGACAATAATGAAACTTTAGAAGATGAAGAATATGGATTACGTGCTCTTATTGATTAAACTTAAGTTGTGCTTGAAAATCAAACTCATTTTTTGTAACTATTAATTAGTTATACTTTTAATGTTTTGACTTTGAGATTTTATGAGAAGAATAAGTATCAGTTATTGTTGTTATATGTTTAATATTTGTATTATGTGATGTTCACTTTAATTTTTATGTGAATAATTATTTTTGAAAAAACGATGTGATTATTGTTATTTTTTGACATGAAATTCATAGAAGAAAATGTTCTTTTTTAAACATTTTTTGTTAAATTTTTCCTATAAAAATTGTTTATTTGACATGTCATTTTTAGCAAAAAAAATCTCCAAAAGTGTATTTTTTTGTTATATCTATATTCAAAATGTGTATTTTTATGTCAACTGTTAAAAGTTATTGGTTTTTTAGTGACAATTATTTGGTGTGCATTAAAATATTAATTAACAATGTGTAAATATATAGCAAATCGAAACTTTAAAATATTGACCTTTTTTTTAACTATGCAAAAAAATAGTTTGCTTGGGGTAGCTCAATTGGAAATGGACGTGGAAATGAAGTCTCACCGAACTGGAAGTTTTGGGTTGAAATCTTGTGCTATCCCCCTGATCGGGGTGAGAAGTTAGACATGATGAAGATGTAGTCCTGTCAAGCTTACAAAAAAAAAACTATATAAAAAAATAAAGATCCCACTACAAAAAAAAATGAAAAGAAAAGCAAAAAAATATGAAGACTTAAAAATTTATTAAATTTAGAAAATAATTATCCGCACTTAATACATTATGAAATTTAAAGTCAAAAAATAAGTCTTCTAAAATAAGGGGTTGACGTTGTATCAACACTTTTCAAAATCAGCCTGAAAATCACTAACATTTTAAAAATAATGTACATAAGAAAATTTAAAGTGTCAAAAAATATGCTCAAAAAAATATGTATTCTTAATCAGCGCTTTTCAAAATCGAATGATATTTTTGCTAGCTCGAAAAAACAGGTACTCAGTAAAGTTCCCATTTCAAAGTTTACATTGTTATCTATGTCGGTTTTTTCCTTTTGCCAAATCTATGTGGCAGTGGGTTTCAACATTTATACCCATCTATCTTGCAATTCTATTTCATGGAAAGCAACCATTTTAGGAGATGAATAACCTTTATCTAGTGAGTTTTAGTCTACATGCCAATTTACTAGGATTGAAACCTCAATTCTAATATGGAAAAAAAAAATGAAGTTAGTGTACCCAATGTGATTCTTTGTTATTCATAATCACTCACTCAAAATGGAAATTTGGTTCTCACTCAACAGTGAAATTTTACTCAACAAAGAGAAAATATATTTTTAACAAGAACAAAATCATTGTCCTCCAAAAATAGCATCTTTCTTCTAAACTAACACTAAATTTTCCCTCCAAAAATAGAAGCCTTCTCTCCAAACACACCATCAATTTAACTTCCTAAAAGGCAGCACCATCCACCAAAGATAGCGCATTCTAAAAATATTATCAATTCACTACGAAGCAGTAGCACAATGTCTAAATATATCAGTATCATACTTCATCGAAGATACTGAACTAAGTCTTAACTCATATTCATGCATTATGATGGACTTAAATCTTAACTATTCCTTATTTAAGCAATAATCACAGGCTTGAATCCTAATAAGGAAACGTTATCCAATATGTTGAACTTGTCCTCTTAAAGGTGTTGAAATTTATCATCGCTTTGGACTCAATTATGTCTAAGGAAAGGCAATAGTTCCATGTTGTCTTCCAACTAAAGGTGCATTAATTGCTATTGTTCAGGAAAAACAATATGGATGTTGTTATAGCTTATATTGTGATTTAAGCCTTATTTATCAATTTTATCACAATGTGTGGCCTAAAATCATTTAGGTGGTTCAACCTAAATGAAGCCCTTTATATTCTCTACCCCGCAAAGTCTAAAAGTAAAAGTATTTTGCTTGTGGTAATTACATATCGAAAGTACATGAAAACACATTTGAATAGATATATATATATATATATATATATATCGGAAAGCAAATTATGTATTGGAAACAATAAAGAGAAACAAGTGATTAGGGCGGTGCTTTGGTTGCGATGCAATCAAATCGCAATAGCAAATCGCAGTGGCACTTATATGATATTACCCCTGGACGGACCCGAAAACATATATATATTGCATTTATAATTCTGGCGGGTACGTCATATCGCAAATCGTTAAGGTTTGGGTATATGGGTTCCGCTGATTGTGATATGCGATGGCTGGAACCGATATTACATATATCATGTTTAATTCTCTCGTCGGGTCCGCAACCATTTCATAACGTTTATATATATATATATATGGTTCTGCCGATTGCAATATGCGATGGCCGGACCCGATGTTACATATGCCATGTTTTATACTATCGTCAAGTCCGCCATATCGCAGATTGTTAGGATTGGTTTAATACACCACTGAAAAATGCCGATTGCGATTGCGATAAAGGTATGCCTCAATAGTTGTGCAGAACCCACGTTAAAAGCGGAAAAGGCATGTTCATGGTGCATTTCTATTATAAAAGAGATATAATAGAAATAGCACAAATATGAAAGATTTATGCGTAAGTTCAACATTACGTTGATTTAACAATGGAAAGTGTCGATTGCAATATGCGATGGGATTCTGGATCCGATGGAGTTGTTAAACTGGATTAATTCTTTTTTAGTTCCAATTTTGCGTGCTTTGCGTTAATTTTGTTGTGTAAAAGGAAAAATCAGCGTTAAAGCCGAATCTGAAGAGGAAGGCAGTTGGGCATGTTTTCTTTGTGTTTGGCCAATATAAGCGCATCCGATATATATGTAAGCCCCAGTCTACGCACAAGTCAAAGTTTAATGCAGTTAATTACGGTTTAAATGGATTAAGCATTATTAAAGCATCCATAGAGGAACTCAAGAGCCGGTTAATAGAGCCGAAAGCTAGCAGTCATTGTCATCTTCTATGTTCAGTTATTTTCCGTTATTTTATGTTATTTGAGATGTCTTTACCCTCTGGGTAATATTTTGTAATAGTTTTTACTTCATATAGTAGAGAAGCAATTAAATAATTTGGGCAGTGTCAGAAATCAACAACTGTTCCACAATGTATAAAAAGAGGAAAACTTACAAAGAAAGAGTTCGAATTTTGGAGAACCCGGAGACTAGGCCACTATATTTCTGATATCATCGTTGATTAATGAAAGAATCAGAAGTTTCCATGAGTTGTTGGATATAATTTTGTAACCTTCTCTGTCATGTGTCATGTTATGTTTTCTTCTTTCAAGTATAGTAATGAAGTTGCAGGTCTTTATTTGCTTACGTAGACAAAGTTAAAATTCGGACCTTAGAAGAGCGCTCCTATACTCGAAGTTTCCACCTTCTTTTCTAAGTTATAGATAATAGTTTTTGTGAAAGACCAGCATATTATCTTTAACTTCTCCTTCAAGCTTTCTTCACTCATAATTTATATTTAGCAATAAATGGCATTCTGAAATGTTCCGGTCATATATGTATTAAGGGTTAAACACCAAGTTTTCTAGGTCCTTCATTTGAGAACACAACAAATAATGAGTGACAGTAAATAATATTTATTAATGTCTTAAGCACAATTTCTCTACAGCTAGGAAATTGGTTTCTTAAGGTACAACATTAATTGGCGCCGTTGCCGGGGAGAGAAGACAAGAACATTTTTCCCTGGGTTTTCAATATTTTCCTCTGGTTGTTCAGTGAGGAGGAAATGTTTGGCTATTTTGAATAAAAGCAATTGAATAAGAGCACTTTTCCTTGGGTTTATTAAGTTTGAAGCTGATTCTTGAGAATGACAAGTTTTAGCAGTTGGTTGTACATTCACACCTGTGATTTTCACTTACAACATTGATTGGCGACTCCACTGTACTTTGAAGTTTTCTTTTTTGGGTTTTAATGGCTCTCCCTACATTCTTAGTCCATAAATTTGATCCATTTGATTTTACTGGGATCACTGGCTATCCTCATGATATGCCTACATTTTCTGCGTGGAATGAGTATCTTCCAAAATTCAGTAGAATGGAATATGAAGATCCAGCTCAGCATCTCCAAGAGTTTCATGAATGCATGGATTACCAGGGCATCATTCATGAAGATGTGTAGATAAAGTTGTTTTTGTTTTCTTTGGACCTAAAAGTTATGGTTTGGTTCAGGTCTCTGCCTTTTGCAAGCATTTCATCTTTGAAAGATTTCCATTCAGTATTCAATTCTTCTTGTAGAATTTATTATCCACACAAGTTTCTTTTTGAAGGTTGTTGTGAATATTATGATGCTAAAGAAACTTTAAAGGCTCAAGATAGTCCTGTTGAGGAAACTAATGATCTTGTTGATATTATATCAAGCATTCAAAGAAGTTATAGCCAGATTAACTATGAGAAAGTATCTGAAAGTGAGGAACTATCATTTTTTCAAAATGATGCGAAGTTTATAGAACATTTCTCTCCAATAATATCCCAAGCAAAGAATTGGTTGACTCTATTCCAAGAAAATCTGGTGGTTGCAAGAAAAGCACCAGAGACACAACCTATCCAAGACAACGGAAAGGCAAAGATGGAATCCTCTCAAATTCAAACATTGGAGGATATGTGTAATATAATTAAAACTTTGTCAGATAAGTTGAATAAGTTAGAGTTAGAAAATAAGAATTCTCAGAGATCTACGTTATATGTAGTAGATGAAGAAGAGTAGCGTGCGTATATCCAACAGCAAGGTTACGATCGTAACCTTGCCGCTGCATATACCTTGCTTGTTGCCTTGAAAAGAATACGCACCCGGATTGATACATTAATGTAGGAAAAGGAGTGGATGATTTGTTCATACCTGGACACCAACATCTTCTATGTTCAGTTATTTTCCGTTATTTTATGTTCTTTGAGATGTCTTTACCCTCTGGGTAATATTTTGTAATATTTTTTACTTCATATAGTTAGAGAAGCAGTTAAATAATTTGGGCAGTTTCAGAAATCAACAACTGTTCCACAATGTATAAAAAGAGGAAAATTTACAAATAAGGGGTCTGAATTTTGGAGAATCCGAAGACTAGGCCACTATATTCCTGATATCATCGTTGATTAATGAAAGAATCAGAAGTTTCCATGAGTTGTTGGGTATAATTTTGCAACCTTCTCTGTCATGTGTCATGTTATGTTTTCTTCTTTCAAATATAGTAATGAAGTTGCAGGTCTTTATTTGCTTATGTAGATAAAGTTAAAATTCCTTAAAAGAGTGCTCCTATACTCGAAGTTTCCACCTTCTTTTCTAAGTTATAGATAATAGTTTCTATGAAAGACCAGCATATTATCTTTAACTTCTCCTTCAAGCTTTCTTCACTCATCATTTATATCTAGCAACAAATGGCATTCTGAAATGTTCTGGTCATATATGTATTAAGGGTTAAAGACCAAGTTTTCCAGGTCCTTCATTTGAGAACACAACAAATAATGAGTGACAGTAAATAATATTTATTAATGTCTTAAGCACAATTTCTCTACAGCCAAGAAATTGGTTTCTTAAGGTACAACAGACCCTACGAAACATTGATTTTTCTTTTTCTTTTTTTGGCCTGAATGAAGCACTTGTCAAGACCTATTTTTAGACCCTTCATCTTCATTCTTATTGTGATAGATCCCATTAGGTCCAAGTGTTGAACTTGGAAGATTTGATACCACATGTAACACACCTCATTCTCTTAACTAGAGGTGGCTACTCGGTTACCTGATTCACATGGTGAGTTAGACAAATGTGGTAAAAGATTTTTCTTATATATTTTTTTCTTTTGTTTTTTTATTTTTTGGAAACATTATCACACTCCTAAATATAATAGTTTTTAGTGAGAAAAGATCATGGGCAATTAGAAACCACATGTCTAAATGTACCACTCCTTCATCTCCTTGTCTCCTTACACAATCAAACTCTTTTTCAAGCACCTATATCTTGCCTAAGTTGTTTTCTTTGAGGTATCCTTATCTTCCCTTACTTGCCTCCCTCCCTTTGTAATAAAAAATCAACTTCCTTCAAATAAATTGCTAAATGTCAGTCATTGAAAGAAACTTACTATCATATATAGAGATGGATGTCTTTTGATGGCTTCCACCAAAATACATGTTGTTCTCAACTATACGAGTTTATCAGTAAACTACCACCAAATATCAGCATGTGATCAACAACTCTAATGACTGCATTTCTTGTAGAAAATATACACTTTCATGTACACATCTCCTTCTCTTAACCAAAGGTGGTTACTACGTTACCTAATTTTCATCATGTGCAGTTAAACGAATGAGGTAAAATATTTTTATTTTATTTTTTTCTTTTACTTTTTATTTTTTTTGGAAACATTAACATACTCCTAAAGATAATAGTTTTCAATGAGAAAAGATCATGGGAAATTAAAAACAACGTGTCTAAATGTACCACTCTTTCATCTCCTTTTCTCCTTGCACAATTAAACTCTTTTTCAAGTGCCTATATCTTGAATAATTTGGTGCCTTTGAGGTCTCCTTATCCTCCCTTGCTCATCTCCCTCCCTTTATAAGAACAAATCAACTTCCACCAAATAAATTGTTAAATCTCGATCATTGAAAGAAATTTGCTATCATATATAGAGATGGTTGTATTTAAATGGATTCCAACAAATACATGTTGTTCTCGACTATACAAGATTATTAGTAAAGTGACACCAAATATCATCATGTCATCAATAGCTTTAGTGACTGTGTTTCTTGTAGAAAAGATACACTTCCATGTCTAAAACTTCATCTATACAAGAGGCCTCAAATAATATTAAGGTAGCCTAATGCATGTTATGATGCATATTTCATGTTCCTACATTCCTAGAAATTTCACAGAAGAAAAACCAATAACAAAAGAAAACTAGGAGTAAAATTACCAAGGTAATGACTTTTGGAGACGGTTATATGCAACTTATGGCCAAAGCAAATTATAAAAGAAATATGGTAATAAACTCAACAATCCATCTTGGTTCTTGGAGCACAAAGGAAATTTAGGTGTAGACTAGTCAAGGATCCTAATCTCATGCAATTAGCATCCATCTATTGGAATTACTCTTATGGAAAGAGTTTGAATCACATAATATTTGCACATAACTAATCCTGACAAATCGCAAGTGCCTAGTCACTCAATATTACAGGATAATTTCCAGCCATCTTTTACTCTCATGTTTTGTAAGGCAAGATGCAGATTATGATCAGATTTCTTGAAAACAATAATGATAATTTCTAGGCACCAAAATTTCCAATGGTTAGAGGGTTTCATCTTAAGCCCATTTGTTCATATCTGACCTCGCCTTTCTACATAGCTATGTTAATTTATCATATTTACCACTATTCGAAACCTATCCTACACAACTCCCCCTTAGACCACACTAATATTGAAAGAATGCAAGGGTTTGATTTGAAATAATTTACAAAAAAGGGAAGGACAATGACGTAGTATATGCTCTTTCTAGAATAGAAGAAGCCTCAAGTTTATATTATTACATCTTTTATTCTTGTGTAGCAGAGATAATCTCACCATGAATAGAAAAATAATAGTAGTAGTAGATATAAAATACAATGTATAAAAGAAGAATGAGCTATATTAACAATGGAAGTGGAAGAGAGATATACTTGGGTACAATAGTAGAATATATTTATGCCCTCCATAAAAGTTGACGAAAAAAATATTAAGGGAGTCCGGTGACCCTCTGGTGGTATGACATTCAGGATTCCTTAGGACATATCAAAAGATCAAAAATTATTTTCTTTTGGAAAAGGAATGAAGAAAGCTATTCAAAAAATTGTAAGAGTGTCATGTTTTCCAAAGAAATAAAGGAATGAAAGCTCAATCATTACTTAAGCCATTACACATACCTAATCAAAGATGGAAGAGATATCAATGGACTCAATTATCAAGTTACCAAAATATGAAGATAAGGATGTCATTTTTGTGGTCATCAATAGACACAAAATATGCACATTTTTCATAATTCAAAGTACGCATACAAGTTAGGTAGAAAATGTTGCAACTCAATTGAATGAGTTTGCTTCCAAGTTCTAGCAATATTTCTCAATGTTATCGTGTATTTCTACTAGTGTCATTATAAGGGATGTGATGTATATGGGCAGGGGGGCATCTTGACATATAACATCAACACGTCGGTTGTTTTCTAGTATGAAGAAGAAACGCTCAAACTTTAAGGTTGAATTTGTTGACGATGCCAAGTTCCTAGTAGCGGGAATCGGCGCTCTTCCTTTCTAGCTTAAGTCAAGTAATTCTTTATATTTTGGAAATGACTTTTTGTTCAAAGTCTAAAAAAGAATTTTATTTCAATTTCGATCAGGGAGGATAAGGGTTTTGGAGTGCAGTTCAAGAACCAGGGAGACCTCATTATGGCAAAGGATTCTAGCCCATATATAGCTCAAGTAATAGGGGTTAGAGAATGTAATTTGTACAAGTTGTAGGATCAAATTGTTCAAGCTTTGGTGCATAACAATGACAACTAGTATGATTTGTGGCACAAGAGGATGGGGCACTTACATCACAAGGTGTTACCTATAAGAGAGATAGTCATGAGGATTTCAGAGTTGAGTATTGAACAACATGGTGCATACAAAAGGTGCATGCTTGGAAAGCATGCCAAGGCTGCTTTCTGAAGCAACAAGCATAGATCTAAGGGTATTCTAGATGTAGTGCATTCAGATGTTTGTGGCTCAATCTCAATGGCATTAATAATTGGAAACATGTATTATGTTTCCTTTATTGATGCTCTCACAAGACTTGGATATAACTCTTAAAGACCAAGGATGAGGCTTTTAGCAATTTTTAAGAGTTCAAAGTGTTAGAAAATCATAAACGCAGTAAAGATTTTCTTGTTCTTGATAATTACTTGTGATGTTTCTTATTATTATGATTCTTTATATATTCTTTCTTTAGTTCATCAAGTAATTACCAAAAGCAGCAGCACATAAAACAATAGACATTAAATGTAGGCACATGTTAGGGAAAAACCCCTCTCGAGGGGAAAACCCAATCAAGTTAATTCTTCCTTTCAATAGTATTCTTTGAGACTCTTCACCCTAGACCAAGACCAGACCTTTCCTCCACACCAATTCAGCCTCCCATAATTTCGACCTCTTTCCAACAACTTCGTCTACGCAACAACTTACGACAATTGGCAGCTTCCAGCAGAAGTGATACTTGGAGACTTCGATCTCCCAATCCAGGACATGAAACGGAGAGAGAGAGACACCAAAATTTCGATTTTCCTTGTCTCCTTAAAATTCCCCAAACTCGCATTCACTTCAGCTTCCTGGCAACATAATTTTCACCTTTTCCCAACTACAATAGAACTTCACACTTCTTCCCAGCTACAAGAGGTTTTCGCACTTCTTTCCAGCTACAAGAGAATACGAACTTGTGTGTGAATGATTCTCCAAATTAATTTGATGATCTTCCTTTTATAGGCTTCTTATGGGGTCGAATAAGGTCCTTAAGCTAACTTGATCTTCTCTTAGGCTCACATTGTGTGGAGGTTACATAATTCATATTTGAATCAATACTTAACATTTTTACATGATTCAAAAGCCCAAGAAGGGTCTCTTTAAATGTACAATAACTCTATAGACTCAGAATAAATCATAGAAGTCCTCAATGGTGACTTTGACCTAAAACATGGTGACCTAAGCATGAAACCCATGCTTTAATAAGTCACAATAATAATAATAATAATAATTTTATTTATTCTTTGACAAGTACATTACATGATGACTCAAGTACATTAATGAATACTGAACATAGTTTCATTTTCCAACACTCGCTCTTAACTAGGGAGGTATTCATAATGTACAAATACAATGTAAGATATCAAATTATATGAACCATGAAGAACTTTATATAGCGCAATGCCATGGACTATATTCCTAACCAAGGAAATCTATTCAAACGATCACTCAACAGTTTAGGCACCACAATGCCATGGACTAGATTCCTGACCAGGGCAGTCTATCCAAAAAATCACTAAACATTTTAGGCACCACAATGCCATGGACTAGATTCTTGACCAGGGAAATCTATCCAAGTGGGACTAAGATGGACTATGGCTTTCAGCCCCTTTAGATACCCTCAATCTTACTTGCTAACCATCACCCAAAAAATTTAGGTGTGTATCCAAAACAGATTTCAATAACCAACACCATCTTTCCAACTTCGTGTTGAAACTTGTAACTAGGCTTGGTCTTCATAATGACATGTAATTATGGTCTTATGTAATGTGATGTAAAGAATAAAAATAAATGTATTGTATTACTTTCTTCATGGGTTTCATGAGAAAGAGATTTTATTTTTGAGTCAAGACTCTCATTGAGAGTCTTTAGGAATTATTTTCCATCTAGTCATAAAATGATAGAGTCATTTTCATGTAATGAAGTCATGTTACACTTTGTATAGAGTCAAACTTGTCTATGTAAAGTATCCTCCAATCCCTTGTCACTTAGGCTCTTCAAGTTTACCTACAACAATGGAAGAACATGCTAGAAGAAGTCAGCCTAAATCTTGTGATCGTGTCCACCTAAAAGACATGAGATGAAGTGTATATATAGCAACACTCGGCGTCACTTAGAGGAAAGAAACTCGACATACATTTGATGAAGAGAAATGTGAAGAAAGAGGCTATAAAGAGAAGTGTGAAGAAGGAAGAGGTGGATTCTTCTGGGCTTGGTGAAGAAGGTTTCTTCTGGGGCAACGAAGAAGGTCCTTCCAGGGCAGAGAAGAAGGTTTCTTCTGGGGCAACGAAGGAGGTTTCTTCTTGGTTAGCGAAGGAGAAGTTTCTTTTGGGATACTTGTTTTGGGTAACCGAGATAGAGATATAAGGATCGAGATTCTCTAGAGGAATCTAGTGAGATCATAGAGACCAAGTTTATCTAGGAGAAGTCGAGAAGAAGCAGTGTGAAGTATAGAGACCGAGTTTCTCTAGAAGGAGCCAAGGAGAGAAGTTCAAGATCAAGAATAAAGTCAAGAACGGGAAGAGGCAGACCGTCAAGGTTAGTGACAAGGTTCTTGGGAGGATACTAGAGTTAAAGGTCTTTGTCATGGTCTTGGTACTCATCAATTGAAGACCTAGAAGAATAATTTTGATTGGGTTTTCATCTCAAGAGGTGAGAGGTTTTGGCCTTCGCTGACAAGCCTACATACTATGTCACTTGTATTTTATTGTGCATATTGTTAATTTTCTTGATGAAAATGACACAATAATAATATAACAAAGAAAATATTATAAGCTAAGAAGCAAAAGTATATCACAAAAAATTATCAAGCATAGAAATATTTTAACTATTTGATAGGCCTCTAAATTAGACATAAATTAAGGCCCATCTGACCATTCTTTAGCATATTAAACCTCTCATTTTTTATTAGATAATGTGTTTTTAACTTTAATATGTTCATTAGAAAGGTTTATGGATAATTTCATATTTGTGTCTAATACTATTTATTTTTGTGGAATATTGTGAGAATATTGGGTATATTATAAAGCTTTGGATGAGGAGATAATTTAGGGACTTTCTCCCTATACAGGAGGATCAATATTAAATAATAAATCAACAAGATATTCTGAAATTATGGCATAGATTGTGGAGCTCCAATGATTGAGAAAATCTAGGAATGTGTTCCCTGCCATTTAATGCAAATTCTTAGTATTGGGAACTAGATCCACTAATCAAGGTATTTTGGTGGGGAAAGCTTCCTCCTTTCATGAGGAATGATTCCTAATCATTTTGTATAAGTAAAAAGTCAAATTTTCCTCTAGGGGTTGATTTTTATTAGTCTTCTTGTGGAGAGAACTCGTATTTTTGCAGTTCCACTATCATTTCTTGCAAAGATGTAATTGTATTGATGGAAATAATGAAGATTCATGTCATGTCACCTTCTAAATCTTGGTGTCCTCCATAGGACTCTGATTTTCCTTTGGCTTGGTCATCCTAGGAGCCTTAGATCCCTTTTGTATCATTTACTTTTCTTCTTTTCACTTCTTATTCACATGCATCTCTTGTTCTTGTCTTTTTTCTATTTTTGCATTTAGTATTAATGATTTCTTGTTGTAGGATTGGGTTAAATGGTTGAAGTAAGTTATTTTACAGGATCACAAGAATCATGTCATCATTGGAATAGATTTGGAAGGTCATAGTAATCATTGAGCTACTTTGATTAGCTTGCTTATTCCCAAATCTATATTTCTGGAAGTCCCTTGTGGCAAATAACAGTAATTTATGTTATTTTTTAGATCATGCTAACAAGATTCAATCGAGTTGATTCCACTTGCATTAGATCAAAAAAAAAATTATAGTTAATAACCAAAATTATCCCATTGTATTTACACTTGATTAGGTTAGTCATTTGATAGATTTACTAGCTCACTAGTTCTCAAATTTCTAGATTTTAGACTAGTAATTTTTTGTCTTTTTTATCATGGGTTAACAAAGATCTTTTTGAGTGATTCCACTTGGAATGGAGACATAAGACATCTTAGTCAATAAAAAAAAATTTCCCATCCAATTTGGATTTGATTTGGTTGGTAATTCAATGAATTATAACTCCCTATAGCAAATATGTTGTTTCTTGTAGTAAACTACAGGAAACCTTGTAGTCGCCTTCCAACATGTATATACTTGCCTAGATTCGCTCAAGAAGATTTTTTATTGTCCCTTAGGGTTGAATCAAGACCCCCAGGCTCTAAATAAATTATTAGGGAAGACTAAAGACCGCTTAGGACTTGCCTCTTTACCCATGAAAAAACATTTCAGCGATTTGGGTTAATGGACAAATTTATG
Source organism: Pinus tabuliformis (assembly GCA_031772625.1). Lineage (NCBI taxonomy): Eukaryota > Viridiplantae > Streptophyta > Pinopsida > Pinales > Pinaceae > Pinus > Pinus tabuliformis. The sequence continues at coordinate 532,115,268 of CM062804.1, read as the reverse complement.
AATTGGATAATACAATGATGGTTTTCTTGATTTCCACATCCAATGAAATTTGTTAATGGATCTAAACTCTTTGAAATGTAATGGTTGAAATTTATTTCATGATATTTACTTTATTCAATTAGAATAGGTTTCTTTCCTTGTAATTTCTTTCTTGCAATAGGTTAAGGTTTCAATTTAAGGCATTTCATTTTCTGCAATTAGTAAAATTTTCATTTATGAAATTAGTTTATGATTTTGATTTCTTTATATTCACTTCAGTACATCATGACATTAAAGGAATGACACAATGTATGTTGCACATATATTGCCTATACCTCTTAAGTTTGTGCGAACCTCGGGTTGCTAATTAAAGTATGTAGCCTTAGTAGTTGCATCATTCTTGTTGCAATGCCAAGGCTCATCACTTTTTGGCACCATTTTCGGGGAGGTGTCAAAGTATGCATTGTTTTCTACCCTAGTTGATTCATTTCTTTTACTTTCTGCATAAACAAAAAAAAAATCATTAGGCATATTTTATTTCAAAAACTGAAAATTGCATTGCATTAGCATTCTTATTCAATATATATATATATATATATATATATATATATATACTTCTCCAACACCAACCCCCGCCCCCCCTTTCCATTTGATCACGTGGTGCAGTAAGAGCCACATCACCATTCCCTTTTGCAGGTAGAAGAAGAAGAGGTGGTAGAGAAGGAAGACAAAATGGAAATCATGACAATGAGGAAGATCCTCTTGGATTTCCCATTCAAGATACTAATGTCAGTGTGCACATGAAGAACATCCCTCTATCTTTTCTTCCAAACTTTCGTGTTCTAAGGTCAGAGGATTCGGCAACCTTTCTCTTTGAATTTGAAATTGTTGTAGATATTATGGTTACTTATGAAACAATCAAAAAGTGAGATTGTTTCCGGCAACATTGAGCTCTTAAATGGTTCATGATTTTAGGGACTAATTCAATACAATCATGGAATGATATGCAAAATATAAGAAAAATATAAAGATCATGATCTTAAAGAAGAAATATTTAGAATGAATCGAAAAGAATATGAGAGCCTTGAGGATCTAATAGAGAGCTTCATGTATAACGTTAAGAGCGAAAAACTACATCATTTAAGATCTGATACACTAAAAACCCTCTTACTTAAAGCAATTAGAGATGAGTGAATTGATCTCCTTGATCTCATGAGTAAAGGAGTTGTATACTAATTATCATTTGAAGAAATTTGTGAAACATGCAAACACATATTAAGAAGAAGGGAAAGAGTAAGTAAATCAGCATCAAAATTGAAGTCAAACTAAACTTGGTGATTTGTTTGATGACTTTCAAACAGAAATTCTTAGAAATCTAATCAAACAAGAAGAAATGTTAAGAATGGAAGATGAGGAAAAAGAATATGTTGATATTTGTGTTGTCCATGCATAATCACATGCTATTAAATATTTCCCCTCATTACCAAGTTTGAAGGAAGTTTACCAAGAGGACAATGGAGCAAGTAAATTGCTAATGAAGCTATGTTATGTAACTCCAAGAGGACCACGGCAACCTGTTCAACCTGATATGATGCAAGAGCCTAATTCACAATTTCAAGCTTATACGCATCCATCTCAAAGTAATTGGAACACACGCTTTCCTTGGCAACCTTGTTCATCTCAACCCCAAAACCAATCTCGGAAACAAGGTTGGCAAGGAACTTATGGGAGCCATCCACACAATATCCTCCATACCCAACTCAATGTTATCCCTACCATCCAACTCCAACACAACTACAACCCTAACCACATCCATCTCAAATATCCACTCGCACTCAACTACATGTGCCACTATTTCCAAACCCACACAATGAAATAGCTCAACCCATTTACAATGTTGAGGTACAACACTTCCAAATATCTCCTTTTGATCTCAATGGTATTCATCTTAGCTTAGGGAGAATATTACAACAAAGAGATTCTCTTGATGCCATTGAAGGACAACATGCAGGAAAAAAAAAAAAAAAACAATAAACAATACAAAAATAAAAAATAAAATAAAAAATTCAAAAAATCATGGCCTGCACTTGATGAAGAGCAGACATCAAAATCAGAGACTGAGAAAGCTCCCTTGTGGTTACCACCAAATCCTCCATGTATTCAAGAGAACAATCAACAAAAAGAAGAATATTTGAACGTCATGGTAGAAGAAGACATGAAGAATGATCCAGATAAGCAACCAAACCATGGGCACCAAAGTTATATTGAGGTTTGGTTCCAGAAAATCAACAAGATGGAGCATCACTCTCTTCTTCAACTCTGCTTGATATTTTCAAATTCAAAGCATTTGGTCTATGAAATTCAGGTACATGTCAAATCATATATTTCAAGCCTACACATCAGTTTATCTGTCATCTTGATGTGAACATGGCTCCATTGGAATTATTCCTACACTTGAAAATGGTTTTTCTTTTTTCAAGTAGAGTTGGATAGGAAAAGAAATGAAAAATGAAAAATAAGAGAAAAAATAAAATCCCATGTGAAAACGTCCTTTGAGGCACCTGATATTAGCTCATTGATTGAAAACCTCCATGAGACGGTCAATGGGCTCGGAAAAAAAGAAAAAAAATCCTAGATGAAGACCTCCTTTGAGGCGCATAGGCAAACCTACTAGCAACAAAAACAAGTTGGCACCAAAAAAAGAAAAAAATTGGTCAAAAATATAGTCAAAGGAAGTCAAACTTGGACTTTCTCCTCCTTTGCTCAGATGCTCCATAAGGCCATGGCCATGTCAATCCATCACCCTCATCTATATTCACCATCCACCCATCATTCCCAAGTTTTTCCCATTCATTTTCCTTGTTGTCCTAAAATACTACAGAAATGCTATGTTTTACTACAAGAAACAGAAATACATAGAGCAAAAAATTATTTTTATCATATATTTAAAACCATGCATCCATTTGCCAATCTGTTTTAGGTGGAATTTCATATGGATGATAGTAACATGCTCAAGCAATTTCAACGAATTTCAATGCACAATTTTCAAGAAATCGACATCCATCACCTACATCTACTTTTGAATTTTCTCGATGTTCATGCATCCATTTATAAATATTTTTCATCGGGAGATGCATCTGGATGATGGTAACATGATCAAGAAATTTCAGCAAATTCCAGTGCACAATTTCCAAGAAAGCAGTCTCTATCAACTTCACCCATTTTTTATTTTTCTCAAGATTCGTGCATCCATTGGCCAAAAAAAAATTATGGGAAGGTGCATAAGGATGACGGAAACATGCTCAGAAAATTTCAGGTCGATCCATTCTACCGTTTGGGAGATATGGACAAAAGAAGGGTGCTACAAGATTTCCTGTAGTATTACAGGCGTCCTAGTTTACTACAGGAAACATGTTGAAAGTTATAGGAAGGTACAGAATGTGAAATAAAGTGTGGGAAAGGTGTCTAATGGTGGAATAAGGTATAGGGAAGGTGAACATCACCCATGGCCAAGCACAACACTCCAAGAAGGCCGGATTTGACTAATATAGCTCGCTCATGGTAACTAGTAGATAAAGGTTTAGAATCACCTAGCTATGAAGACGTGCAGAAGCAAACAAAGAAAATTATCACCTCCAGAGGACAATGGATCGATATTAAACTCAGCAGCAGCATGCATGCCTCTCCAACAACCATCAAGTACGCACAGGTATGCAATATTCTTGACCTCTTCTCTTGAGCATATAATAGTTGGAAATTTATGGTCAATGCATGAGAGATGCGGTTTTATAAGCAAACGATGGGTCAGTAGTCTCAGCCACCTTCAACTACTTATTGTAGCTCACTCTTTCACTCATGCAATGTGGAAAATCCAAATTATAAAGGGTGATGATTTCAAGGAATGGGGACAACAATTAAAAGAAGAAATTTCTGCAAAGGCCAAGTCACCACAGCACTCCAGGCCCTCCATCCACTTCATATCCACTATTTATCCATCATTGATCCATCCCATTTCATAAGAAAAAAATTAATATTTTTCAAGAACAAACCCTACAAATGTCTCACCTTGAAAATTTCTTGAAAAGGCACATAGAGCACATCCTCTCCAATTTCACAAGCCTACACTACTCTCTCTCAGCCCTAGCATCATCCTCCAAACTTTCTACATCATTTCTCATCACTCCCATACAGTTAGAAGACCCTGAAAGAGGAGGAGTGACTGCTACAGGAAGGCAAAATGTTGCTACAAAGAAAGAAGAAAGGAACAAATTGTGCTAAATCCCAAAATGGCAGTGCCTAAGAGATACCTAATCAAAACAAAGAAATCCAAGGCCATTAGGAAATCATCTAGGCCACAAAAGAGAAGAAGAAGGCAACAAAAGGAAAGAAGACATTCACCATCAAAATGGAACTCAAACTGTAGTGATGAAAAGAAGCTTTCCAAGAGGTCTCTAATCTCTTTCTAGTTTTTTTCAAGGCATAAAAGATGTTATAGAAATGGGATAAAGGCATGGAAGTCAAGTTGAGGGCCTACCCTAGGCTCAGACTATCATTTTTGCTCAAAACAGGTTTAAACAGGGTTTCTTGTAGTACTACAGGAACTGCTACAGGGTTTCTTGTAGTACTATAGGAACCGCTATAGGTTTTGTTGTAGTTAGTACAGGAATTACTACAGGATGTCCTAATTCTCATGTAAAGGTATTTTGAAGGTTTCAAAGGTGTCTAAATGGTGGAAAATTGTAGCAGAAGGTTAGAAAAGAATTTGGAAGACCTTGCCAAACTGAAAAATATTCAAGAACCCATATTGAATAAGGGAAAGAAGGCAGGTTGATGGTCTCAAGAAACATTGTGATTTTTTCTATGCAAAAACAATTTTGGAAAAACAAGTGAAAATGGAATGAAGGTTTCAAGGGAGAGGATATGAATGAAATGGATCTACAAGCCAACAGAATTCACTTTCAAGGAGGAAAGTTATTTTTTTTGCTTGAAAGGTTGTTAAACAATCATGAAAAGAACAACTAAAATTTTTGTGCTTGTCCTTGCAAAACTTACAGCCAATATTCCTAACAGAAAGGACTAATGAATGCACAACAGAGAAGCCACCAGGGCTATACATGAGGCACAATGAGGTCACTAAGTTGCTCAGAGGATGAGCACCACTTTCAGCTGGTGGTATGATGAGCCTCTAAATTAGACATAAATTAAGGCCCATCTAGCCATCCTTCAGCACATTAAACCTCTCTTTTTTCATTAGATAATGTATTTTTAAATTTAAAATGTTCATTAAGAAGATTTATGGATAATTACATATTTGTGCCTAATATTATTTATTTTTGTGCAATATTGTGAGAATATTGGGAAGATTATGAAAATTTAGAGGAGGAGATAATTTAGGGATTTGCTACCTACTACAAGAGGATCAAATTAAATAATAAATCAAAAGGGTATTCTGGTATTATGGCATAGATTGTGGAGCTCCAATGATTGAGAAATTCTAGGAATGTGTTCCCTGCCATTTAATGTAGATTTCTAGTATTGGGAACCAGATCCACTAATCAAGGGATTTTGGTGGGGAAAGCTTCCTCCTTTCATAGGGAATGATTCCTAATCATTTTGTGTAAGTACCAAGTCGAATTTTCCTCTAGTGGTTGATTTTTATTAGTCTTCTTGTAGAGAGAACTCGTATTTTTGCAGCTCCACTGTCATTTCTTGCAAGGATGTAATTGTATTGATGGAAATAATGAAGATTGGTGTCATGTTCACCTTATAAATCTTGGTCTCCTCCATATGACTCTGATTTTCCTTGGGCTTGGCCATCCCAAGAGCCTCATAGCCATTTTGTATCATTTACTTTTCTTCTTTTCACTTCTTATTCACATGCATCTCTTGTTCTTGTCTTTTTTTCTGAATTTAGTATTAATGATTTCTTATTGTAGGATTGAGTTAAATGGTTGAAGTGAGTTCTTTTGCAGGATCACAACCATCATGTAATCATTGGAATAGTTTTGGAAGGTCATATTAATCATTAAGCTACTTGGATTAGCTTACTTATTTCCAAATCTAGATTTATGAAAGTCCCTTGTTGCAAATAATAATAAATTTATGCTATTTTTTAGAGCATGCTATCAAGCTTCAATCAAGTTTATTCCACTTGAATTATATCACAAAAACATTCTAGTTAATAACAAAAATTACTCCATTTCATTTTCACTTGATTAGGTTAATCATTTGATAGATTCACTAGCTCACTAGTTCTCGAATTTCTAGATTTTAGACTAGTAATTTTCTATTTTTTTACCATGGGTTAACAGAGGTATTTTTGAGTGATTTCACTTGGAATGGAGACCTAAGACATCTTAGTCAATAACAAAATTTTTTCCATCCAATTTGTATTTCATTGGGTCGGTCATTCGTTAATAATACCTCCCTATAGAAAATATGTTGTTTCTTGTAGTAAACTACAGGAAATCCTATAGCAGTTTTCCAATGTGTATATACTTTCCCATATTCGCTCAAGAATTTTGGTTATTATCCCTTAGGGTTGAATTAAGACTCCTAGGCTCTAAATCAATTATTAGGGAAGACTAAACACTGCTTAGGGCTAGCCTCGTTACCCATGCAAAACATTTTAGCGATTTGGGTTAATGCACATGGCTCCATGGAAATATTCCTACACTTGAAAATGATTATTTTATTTTCAAATAGACTTGGATAGGAAAAGAAATAAAAAATGAAAAATAAGAGAAAAAAATAAAATCTCATGTGAAAGTCTCCTTTGAGGCACCTGAGATTGGTTCATTGATTGAAAACCTCCATGAGGCGATCAATGGGTTAGGACAAAAAAAAAAAAAAAGATCTTAGGTGAAACCTCCTTTGATGCGCCTAGGCAGACCTACTAGTTGAAAACCTCATTGATGGAGCTAGTAGATCAAAAAAAAAAAAATCTTTGTTCCATGTATCTCTCTTATGAATGCAAGTGCTCTCCAACATCTGCATGCAACAAAAATAAGTTGGCACCTAAAAAAAATGGTCAAAATTATAGTCAAAGGAAGTCAAACTTGAACTTTCTCCTCCTTTGCTCAAATGCTCCAGAAGGGCCAAGGTCATGTCAATCCATCACCCTCATCTATTTTTACCATCCACCCATCATTCAGAAGCTTTTTGCATTCATTTTCCTCGTTGTCCTAAAATACTATAGGAATGTTTTGTTTTACTACAGGAAATGTAGGAATTTACAAGGTAAGTTCCTCAGATAGAACACCAAAGGACACCGCTCACAAACAGATCACAGATCAATACACCAGTATTATTGACATGGTTAAGACCCTCAAAGAGGGCAATAGTCCACGGCCTGAGCCAACGCGGTCACTTCACGCAATTTATTAATAAAAGAATGAAAATTGACATAAGGTTCTCTTGTAGAAATTTTGAATAATTTAACACATATTCAATGGAGATTATCCTAATCATGTACTATTGCGGAATACATACACAATACATAAGCTCCTCTACGTTTATCATCAATATAGCAGCATCAATAACAATAAAACATCAAGAGCATTCACACATTAACACAGTATGTAACCCGGGGAAAGCATCTCGCTAAAAACCCCACACTATCTGTATATTAATGATTGAGACCATGTAACATTACAAAGTACAATGCTTATCACAAGCAATCCAGTACCAGGTCCACCTGTTACACACAATACAGCTAAGATTTGATCTCCAAATCTATTTCACTGCTTGCCTGCCTCCACTGCTTAATACCTGCTTAAGAATGAATGAGAATGGTCTACCAAACTCGTATTTCACCTCCAAAGAATCACTCACAATGTGTAAGACGTGATCAGAAGCTACAAACTGGGCAAATACATGAGAAAACTCATTGGCATACTCAATCCCTTGATTGTGCAAGATCTGATGCACAACTATAGTCACAACTGATAGCAATCTGATTCTCTAACACCTGTCCCTGCTGAACTGAACATGCACTGACATGCAACTGAGTTAACTGATGTATTCTATAGTTGTATTATGAGTTAATAATTAGTTTAACAACTCATCATTAGTCTATTTGCAGTTAGACTAACTACAACTAGTTTAACCAAGTCAAACTGAACACAACTCCATCAACTCCACAATCAACTCCACCAAACTCAACTGATTGAGTTCTAACTGAAGTCATGCATGCAACAACTCAACTGACTCATAAGAAAAGCGTACTTCCTTCTGACAGCTGCATGGGCCACATCTGTAGCTCAAACTAAAGTGCTCCAAGAGAATAAGATCAAGTTTATAGTCCAAATATTATTATGAGACAATAATATTTGACTTTTCTATTTTTGACAGCCAGTCTAAAAATAGACTTTGATCACCCACACTTTGGTCACCCACAGTGTGATCACTTACACTGTGATCACTCACACTGTGATCATCCAAACTGTGATCACTCACACTGTGATCATCCACACTGTGATCGAAAATAGAACTTGCGCCATAATTTGCCTACGGGCCCACTTAGTGAAGGCGACTCTTTTCACTAAGCTCCATCATCTTGTTGCAATCTCAACACTCCCTCTCTACAAGATATGGATTATCAGCAACCCCTATCCTGCCTTGGTGGTACTCGAATTTGCTCCTGGTGAGAGCCTTCGTCAGAATATCAGCATCCTGATCCTCCGTTGGAATGTATGAAAGCAACATGATCCTCCGCTGCACACAATCTCTGATATGATGGTACCTGATGTCAATATGCTTAGATCTATCATGAAATACAGGATTAGCCGAGAGTTTAATGCAACTCTGGTTATCAAAGTAAATCACAGTAGGATCCAAATGAGAACCGAACAAACTAACCAGGATCTTCCTCATCCATATAGCCTCGCATGCAGCCAAACTTGCTGCCATATACTCGGCCTCCGCTGAACTGAGTGCCACGGATCTCTACTTCCTGTTGTACCAAGAAACTGTTGTCGATCCAATACTGAAGACCCCTCCTGATGTGCTCTTTCTGTCCGTTGGGCTCCCTGCCCAATCTGCATCTGTGAAGCCACATAGCTTCACCTCATCCTCCTGTCTGTACCACAAACCATATCCCGATGTTTCTCTCAAGTAGCGCAATACATGCTTGCCCGCCTTCCAGAAGAGCTTGGTAGGCTTAACCATAGCTTGTGAAATCTGGTTAACTGCATAGCATATATCAGGTCGCGTATTGACCAAATACATCAGCGACCCCACCAACTGTCGATAAACAGTGGCATCCACTTCTTCTCCCGAAGTGGCATCCTCCTTCCTCCAACCAACAGGAAGAGGAGTATCAACAGGCTTGCAGCCATGCATGTTGAACTTCTCCAGTATCTCTCGAGCATACTTGCCCTGAGAAACAAACAGTCCACCACTGCGCTGCCATATTTCCAATCCTAGGAAATAGTGAAGGAGGCCCAAGACCTTCATCTCAAACTCTGTAGCAAGATCCTTCTTGCATGACAGTATCAACAGCTCATCACCCGTTAGAATCAAATCATCAACATACAGTACAATGATAAGCAACTTACCCTCCACCACAATCTGGTATAGGTTAGGATCCGCCTCGCTCTTGGAGAATCCAAGTCCTGTGAAATAGCTGTCTATCCGTGTGTACCAAGCACGTGGTGCTTGCTTCAACCCATACACTGCTCTCTTGAGCCTACACACATGTGACTCGTTGTTGAAGACCTCAAAACCTTCGGGCTGCTCAATGTACACCTCCTCCTCAATGACTCCATTGAGGAACGCAGTCTTCACATCCATCTGATGAATGTGCCATCCTATCTGCGCAGAGAGAGAAAGAATCATCCGTATGGAAGAATACCTTGCGACAGGTGCAAAGGTCTCCTCATAATCGATACCCTCTATCTGTGAAAAGCCTCGGGCAACAAATCTTGCCTTGTACTTCTCCACACTCCCGTCAGCTGCCTGCTTGACCTTGTAGATCCATCTTGAACCCACCACTGATTTCCCTTCCGGTCTAGGAACAATCTCCCATGCACTGTTTCTGACAATAGAATCATACTCTTCCACCATGGCGTCTACCCATGCGGGATCCTCCACAGCTTCCTCGAAAGAGGATGGCTCAGTCACAACACACTTGCTCATAAGAGCCATGTATCCAGTGTACCGATCAGGTGACTGTCTCTGCCTGCGTTGGGCTGTAGGTGGTCCTACAACTTTCTCTGCATCTAGAGCTAGTCGCTCAGCTTCTGTCAAGCGCTTTTGCCCTCTGATGGTTGGCGCTGCATGAGTGGTCTCTTCCACTCCATGAACCTCGTCCTGTGGCTGATCCACATCCTGAAGCTCATCCTTAGGAACTAATAGCTCCTCATCTGCATGCAAGTGTAGCTCCCTCTCAAGCGAACACTTCATGGCTTTCTCCTCCTGAAATTTAATATCCCGTCGCACAACAGTTTTACCACTGTCTGGCAAATACACACGATAGTTGTGGGGCGTATCAGTGTACTCCACAAATATCCCAACCTCTGCGGTCGGCTCCAACTTCTTCCTGGCATCCTTCGTCACATGCATGTAAATGTTAGCACCAAAAATCCTCAAATGAGAAAGATCAGGCTTCTTACCAGAATAAGTCTCCTCAGGTGTACTCATGCCAAGTATCCTATGAGGACAACGGTTCTGCACATAAACTATTGTATTGCATGCTTCCGCCCACAAGTGAAGGGGTAGGCCTTGATCATTCAACATTGCTCGTGCAACATCCACAATCATTCTGTTCTTCCGCTCAGCTACCCCGTTCTGCTGTGGGTTATGGGGAGCTATGAGCTCTCTACGAATCCCTTCTGCCTTGTAGAAATCCTTGAACTCGTCCGAGATGTATTCACCACCATTATCGCTCCTAAGAGCCTTCACCTTCTTCCCCGACTCCTTCTCGACCAGTGCTTTGAATTCACAGAACTTTGAATATGTCTCGCTCTTCTTCTGCATGAAAAAGATCCAGCACTTACGAGAGAAATCATCAACAAAAATCACATAATACCTGTGTTTTGCTGTCGAAGCAACTGAGAAAGGTCCACACACGTCTGTGTGAATTCTCTCAAGGATCGTCATGGCGCGACTATCCTTCTCGTGAAAGGTGGCTTTCACAAACTTCCCCAAAGTACACCCCTTGCACTGATCTGACTGCGCAAGAGTGCCTTTAGGAAGCCCTGTAGTGATCTGCTGCAGTATCTTCAAGGCTCCATGGTGAAGGTGACCCAATCTCCTGTGCCACAACTCGCCATCATCCCGGCTCACCAATCCTTCTTCCTTGCCCGCCATTGTTGCGCATCCATCTACATGCAACTGATAAAGGTTCCTCACTCGAACCCCTATCTTCCGGGTCTCACCAGTTGTCTTGCTGCGCAGGAAAGCCTTTCCCTCGCTGAAAACAACATCATACCCCTTGTCTTCTAACATCGCCACTGAGATGAGATTCTTCGTCAATCCTGGAACATGCATGACTTCCTTCAATACGAAGGGTTTACCAGACTCCCTCTCAAAGGAAATGGTACCGATACCGGTCGCATTGTATCTACCATCATCGCCCATCTCGATGTGCACTCCAAGATCTTTGTCCTCCAAATCAGAGAACAAATCTCTATCTCCCGTCATGTGAAAAGACGCACCACTGTGCAAGAACCACACTGATCCCATCACACTTGAAACCAAGCATGTGATCAATGAAAAATCAAGCTCAAACTGTGAGGTTAGAGCCTCTCCTGTTGAATATCCAGCAGCCTGCTCGTTCTTCTTCTTCTGCGGACAATTAGTGGCATAGTGTCTGTGCTAGTGACAGTGAAAACACTTCACCTTGGACATATCCTGCTTCTTGCCTTTCGCACCAGACTGAGAAGCTTTCTTTCTCTTCCCTTTCTTTGCTTTGAGAGCCAAAGCACAATTCTCTTCATCAGCTCCCTTTGACGAAGATCCGTCCCTGGTACTCCGCCTGATCTCCTCCTGCACAAGATCTGACCATAGTCTTTCCCATCCTGGCAATTTCTCCCGACCATTGACAGAGTCCTGATAGGAATGCCAACTCTTCGGAAGACGAAGGAGAGCCAAGCTCACCAAGTCCTCATCATCGACAGTAACCCCCACACTTCCCAGCTCATCTCGACACTGAGTGAACTTCGTGAGATACTTGGGAATACTGTCACCCTTCTCGCATTTGATGTTTCTGAGTTTATCTTTGAGCGCCAGCTTCCTCTGATCGCTCTTGATTTGGAATAATTTTGTTAATGATTTCCACATCAAATATGGAGTAGCCTTTCCATGGAGGCTGGACACAATGTGATCCTTCACGCCCTCCAACAGAATCCTTCGACATTTTGCGGTCTTCTTTTGCCAAACTTCCGCCTCAGCAGCATCAGTAGGTTTTGGGATATCTGTATCTATGAACTCCTTCAGCCCGTTATCATCCAATACTACCTCCATCCTGTCCTTCCATGCAATATAGTTTGATCTGCCCTCAAGAGCATACTCCAATCGCAATCCGTTGAAAGACATTGTTGCGTTGTCACCAAGAAAACACTGCTGCAAATTCGAATTCCACCAGCAACCAACTCAACCGCCTCAGATCTAAGATTCGTGAGAACACAATATTTCTCGTACAGAGATTGACTGTATGGGCATTCACTGGATATCTCACCTTCCAAAGGAAGGATGAATCCAGAGGCTACCTGGCTCGATTACAGACTCTGCCTGAAGAAATAGAATGTAAACACTTCTTGAATAGTAGATTTGATGATCAACTGCTCTGATACCATGTAGAAATTTTGAATAATTTAACACATATTCAATGGAGATTATCCTGATCATGTACTATTGCAGAATACATACACAATACATAAGCTCCTCTATGTTGATCATCAATATAGCAGGATCAATAACAATAAAACATCAAGAGCATTCACACATTAACACATTATGTAACCCGGGGAAAGCATCTCGCTAAAAACCCCACACTATCTGTATATTAATGATTGAGACCATGTAACATTACAAAGTACAATGCTTATCACAAGCAATCCAGTACCAGCTCCACCTGTTACACACAATACAGCTAAGATCTAATCTCCAAATCTATTCCACTGCTTGCCTGCCTCCATTGCTTAATACCTGCTCAAGAATGAATGAGAATGGTCTACCAAACTCGTATTTCACCTCCAAAGAATCACTCACAATGTGTAAGACGTGAGCAGAAGCTACAAACTGGGCAAATACATGAGCAAACTCATTGGCATACTCAATCCCTTGATTGTGCAAGATCTAATGCACAACTATAGTCACAACTGATAGCAATCTGATTCTCTAACACCTGTCCCTGCTGAACTGAACATGCACTGACATGCAACTGAGTTAACTGATGTATTCTATAGTTGTATTATGAGTTAATAATTAGTTTAACAACTCATCATTAGTCTATTTGCAGTTAGACTAACCACAACTAGTTTAACCAAGTCAAACTGAACACAACTCCATCAACTCCACAATCAACTCCACCAAACTCAACTGATTGAGTTCTAACTGAAGTCATGCATGCAACAACTCAACTAACTCATAAGAAAAGTGTACTTCCTTCTGACAGTTGCATGGGCCACATCTGTAGCTCAACCTGAAGTGCTCCAAGAGAATAAGATCAAGTTTATAGTCCAAATATTATTATGAGACAATAATATTTGACTTTTCTATTTTTGACAGCCAGTCTAAAAATAGACTTTGATCACCCACACTGTGGTCACCCACACTTTGGTCACCCACATTGTGATCACTCACACTGTGATCACTCACACTGTGATCATCCACACTGTGATCAAAAATAGAACTTGCGCCATAATTTGCCTGCGGGCCCACTTAGTGAAGGCGACTCTTTTCACTAAGCTCCATCATCTTGTTGCAATCTCAACATCTCTCATGAACGGTCACCCTACAAATGACCCTCCATGCTCTTTAAATAGAGATCATGGACCAATCGGGTGTTAAGCCATAGATCAAGTGTCAGTAATACCGAGGAGAGAATGAACCATCAGGTCACTTAATGTCTAAAACATATCATGACCGTCGGATTATAAGTTACAAAAATGCATAGTAAAGAAACACATTTTACCTAACTCTACACTAAACCAAGTTATACTTAACTATTTCCGTGTCGGAATATCCTAACAGGAAACAGAAATACATAGAGCAGAAAATTATTTTAGTCATATCCTGCAAACCATGCATCCATTTTCCAATTTTTTTAGGTGGAGTTGCATATGGATGATAGTAACATGCTCAAGTAATTTTAGCAAATTCCAATGCACATTTTTCGATAAATCGACCTCCATCACCTACAGCCTTTTTTTAATTTTCTCGATATTTGTGCATCCATTTGCAAACTATTTCATGGGGAGATGCATCTGGATGATGGTAACATGCCCAAGAAATTTCAGCAAATTCCAGTGCACGATTTCCACGAAATCTGCCTCCATCAACTTCAACCATTTTTAAATTTTCTCGAGCTTCGTGCATCTGTTAGCCAAAAAAAATTATGGGGAGGTGCATAAGGATGATGGAAACATGCCCAGAAAATGTCAGGTCAATCAATTCTATTGTTTGGGGGATATGGACAAAACAAGGCTACTACAAGGTTTCCTGTAGTAATACAAGAGCCCTAGTTTACTACAAGAAACAGGCTGAAGGTATAAGAAGGTATAGAAGGTGAAATAAAGTGTGGGAAAGGTGTCTAATGGTGGAATAAGATATAGGGAAGGTGAACATCACCCATGGCCTAGCCCAACACTCCAAAAAGGTCATATTTAACTAAGATAGCTAGCTCACAGTAACTCGTAGACAGAGGTTTAGAATCACCAAGCTATGAAGACCTGTGCAAAAGCAAACAAAGAAAATTATCACTTCCAGAGGACCATGGATCGATCATCAACTCAGCAACGTCATGCATGTCTCTCCAACAACCATCAGGTAGGTACAGGTATGCAATATTCCTAACCTCTTCTCTTGAGCATGTTATAGTTAGAAATTTGTTGTCAATGCATGAAATATGAAGTTTTATAAGATGAGGATGGTTCAGCAATATCGGCCACCTTCAACTAGTTAATTGTAGCTCACTCCTTCACTCGTGCAATGTGGAAAAGCCAGATTAGGAAAGGTGATGATTTCGAGGAATGGGGACAATAGTTACAAGAATAAATTTCTCCAAAGGAAAAGTCACCACAACACTCCAAGCCCTCCATCCACTTTGTATCCACTATATATCCATCATTCATCCATCCCACTTCATAAGGAAAAAAATAATATTTTTCAAAAACAAACCCTACACTCTATCTCACCCTAATAATTTCTTGAAAAAACACATATAGCACATCCTCTCCATTTTCACAAACCTACACTACTCTGTTTGAGCCCTAGCATCATCCTCCAAACCCTATACATCATTTCTCATCACTCCCATATAGTTAGAAGACCCTAAAAGAGGAGGAATGGCTGCTACAGGAAGGTTGAATGCTGCTATAAGAATGAAGAAATGAACATATTGTGCTAAAACACAAAATGGAAGTGCCTCAAAACAAAGAACTCCAAGGCCATTAGGCAATAATCTAGGACACAAAATAGAAGAAGAAGACAACAAAAGGAAAGAATGCATTCACCATTAAAATAGAACTTAAACTGCAGTGATGAAAAGAGGTTTTCCAAGAAGTCTCTAATCTCTTTCTAGTTTTTTTCCTAGGCCTAAAAGATGTTAAAGAAATGGAAGGAAGGCATGGAAGTCAAGTTTAGGGCACACCCTAGGCTTAGACTACCATTTCTCCTCAAAATAGGTTTAAACAAGGTTTCATGTAGTACTACAAGAACTGCTACAAGGCTTCCCTGTAGTACTACAGGAGCCGCTATAGAGTTTCCTATAGTTAGTACAAGAATTACTACAGGATGTCCTACTTCTCATGTAAAGGAAGGTTTCAGAGGTGTCCAAATGGTGGGAAAATGTAGAAAAAGGTTGGAAAAGGATGTGGAAGATCTTGCCAAACTGAAAAATATTCAAGAACCCATCTTGAATAAGGGAAAGAAGACAGGCTAATGGTCTCAAGAAACACTGTGATTTTTTCTATGCAGAAACAGTTTTGGAAAAATGGGTGAAAATGGAATGAACATCTCAAGGGAGAGGATATGAATGAAATGGATCTACAAGCCAAGATAGTTCACTTGCAAGGAAGACAGTTTTGTTTTTTTCTTGAAAGACTCTTAAACAATAATGAAAAGAACAACTACATTTTTTGTGTTTGTCCTTGCAGAACCTACAGCCAAGATTCTTCAGAGAAATGGTTGAGGAATACACTAGAGAAATTCCACCAGGCCCATGAATGAGGCACAATGAGATCACTAATTTTCTTGGAGGATGAGCAACACTTTCAACTGGGGGTATGATGGGCCTCTAAATTAGGCATAAATTAAGGGTCGTGCCTCTGAATTAGACATAAATTAAGGCTCATCTAACCATCCTTTAGCACATTAAACCTATTTGTTTGCATTAGATAATGTATTTTTAACTTTAATATGTTCATTAAGAAGATTTAGGGATAATTGCATATTTGTGCCTAATATTATTTATTTTTGTGGAATATTATGAGAATATTGGGCAGATTACGAAGATTTGGAGGAGGATATGGGACTTACTCCCTATTACAAGAGGATCAATATTAAATAATAAATCAACAAGATATTATGAAATTATAGCACAAATTGTGGAACTCCAATGATTAAGAAAATCTAGGAATGTGTTCCCTTCCGTTTAATGCAAATTCCTAGTATTGGGAACCAGATCCATTAATCAAGGGATTTTGGTGGGGAAAGCTTCCTCATTTTATGGGGAATGATTCTTAATCATTTTGTATAAGTACCAAGTCGAATTTTTCTCTAGGGGTTGATTTTTATTAGTCTTCTTGTGGAGAGAACTTGTATTTTTTGTAGCTCCACTCTCATTTCTTGCAAAGATGTAATTGTATTGACGGACATAATGAAGATTGGTGTAATTTTCAACTTCCAAATATTTGTCTCCTCTATAGGACTTTGAGTTTCCTTAGTCTTGGTCATCCCAAGAGCCTCAAAGCAATTTTGTATTATTTACTTTTCTTATTTTCACTTCTTATTCTCATGCATCTCTTGTTCTTGTCTTTTTTTATTTCTACATTTAGTATTAATGATTTCTTGTTGTATAATTGGGTTAAATGGTTGAAGTAAGTTATTTTATAGGATCACAAGCATCATGTCATCATTGGAACACCTTTGAAAGGCCATAATAATCATTGAGCTACTTGGATTAGCTTGCTTAATCCCAAATCTAGATTTCTAGAAGTCCCTTGTGGCAATTAACAATAAATTTATGTTATTTTTTAGAACATGTCAACAATATCCAATCGAGTTTATACCACTTGCATTAGATCACAAAAAAAATCTAGTTAACAACAAAAATTACCCCATTTCATTTTCACTTGATTAGGTTAGGCATTTGATAGATTTACTAGCTCACTAGTTCTCAAATTTCTACATTTTAGACAAATAATTTTTTGTCATTTTTTTAGCATGGGTTAACAGAAGTATTTATAAGTGATTACACTTAGAATAGAGACCTAAGACATCTTATTCAATAACAAAATTTGTCCCATCCAATTTGGATTTGATTTTGTTGGTCATTCGTTGAATTATAACTCGCTATAGCAAATTTGTTGTTTGTTGTAGTAAACTACAGGAAACCCTTTAGCAGCCATCCAACATGTATATCTTTTCCCAGATTCGCTCAATAAGCTTGTTTATTTTTCCTTATAGAATAATAAATACCACTTAGGACTTTCATCTTTACCCATGCAAAACATTTCAGCGATTTGGGTTAATGGACGAATTTATGAATTAGATAATACAATGATGATTTTCTTGATTGCCACATCCAATGAACTCTATTAATGAATCTAAACTCTTTGAGATGTAATGGTTGACATTTAGTTCATAATCTTTAATTTATGCAATTAGAATAAGTTTCTTTCCTTGTAATTTATTTCTTACAATAGGTTAAGGCTTCCATTTTGAGCATTTCATTTTTTGCAACTAGTAAAATTTCCATTTATGAAATTAGTTTAAGGTTTTGATTTCCTTACATTCACTCCAGTACATCATGACATCTAAGGAAGTACACACTGTATGTTGCACATATAGTGTCGGTACCTCTTAATTTTGTACGAACCTCGGGTTGATAATTAAAGTCGGTATCCTTGGGATTTGCAGCATTCTTGTTGCGATACCGAGGCTCATCACTTTTTGGCACCGTTGTCGGGGAGGTGTCAAAGTATTCATTGTTTTCTACCCTAGTTGATTCATTTCTTTTACTTTCTGCATAAACAAAAAAAAAATCACCAGGCATATTTCATTTCAAAAACAGAAAATTGCATTGCATTAGCATTCTTATTCAAAAAAACGAAAAAACAAAAACAAAACAAAAAAGCACTTCTCCAACATCAACCCCCCCCCCAATTTGATCACATGGTCCAATAAGAACCACATCACCATTCATTTTTGCAAGTAGAAGAAGAAGAGGTGGTAGATAAGGAAGACGAAATGAATGGAAATGATGACAATGAAGAAGATCCTCTTGTATTTCCAATTCAAGATACTAATGTCAGTGTGCACATGAAGAACATCCCTCCATCTTTTCTTCCAAACTTTCATGGTCTAAAGTTAGAGGAATTGGAACCTTTGTCTTTGAATTTGAAATTGTTTGTAGATCTTATGTTTATTTATTAAACACTCAAAAATTGAGATTGTTTACGACAACATTAAAGGATAGAGTTCTTAAATGGTTCATGAGTTTAGGGAATAATTCAATAAGATCATTGAATGATATGCAAAAGTATTTCTAGAAAACTATAAATATCATGATCTTAAAGAAGAAATATTTAGAATGAATCAAAAAGAAATAGAGAGTCTTGAGTATCTAAAAGAGAGATTCATATATAACGTTAAGAGGGAAAAACTACATCATTTAGAATCTGACACACTAAAAACCCTCTTATGTAAAACAATTAGGGATGAGTGGGTTGATCTTGTTGATCTCATGAGTCGAGGAGATGTATACCAATTATCATTTGAAGAAATTTGTGAAACATGCAAAAACATATCCAGAGGACATGAAAGAGTAAGTAAATCAGCATCAAGATCAGTAAGTCAAGCTAAACTTGGAAATTTGTTTGATGACTTTAAAACGGAAATTCTTAGAAATCTAACCAAAAAAGTAAAAATTTTAAGAATGCAAGATGAGGAAAAAGAAGATATTGATAGTTGTGTTGTCCATGCATAATCACATGTTATTAAATATTTCCCCTCATTACCAAGAATGAGGGAAGTTTACCAAGAGGACAATGGAGCAAGTCAATTTCCAATGTAGTTATTTTATGTAGTTCCAAGAGGACCATGGCAATCTGTTCAACCTGATATGATGTAAGAGCCTAATTCACAATTTCAAGCTAATACACATCCATCTCAAAGTAATTAGAACACGCCCTTTCCTTGGCAACCTTGGTTATATCAACCCCAAAACCAATCTTGGCAACCTTGGTTATCTCAACCCCAAAACCAATCTTGGCAACAAGGTTGGCAAGGAACTTATGGGAGCCATCCACAATATCCTCAATATTTTCTTCAATATCCTTCATACACAACGCCATGTTATCCATGCCATCCACCTCCACCACAACCACAACCCCAACCACATCCATCTCAAATATTCACTCCCACTCAACTACCTGTACCACCATTTCCAAACCCACACAATTAAGTAGCTCAGCCCATTTACAATGTTGAGGTACAACACTTCCAAATATCTCCTCTTGATCTCAGTGGTATTCATCTCATCTCATGAAGAATATTACAAAAAAGAGATTCTCTTGATGCCATTGAAGGACAACATGCACAAAAAAAAGATTCAAAAGAGAAGACCAAAGAAGCATGGGTTGTACTTGATGAAGAACAGACATCAAAATCAAAGATTGAGAAGGCTCCTTCAAGGTTACCACCAAATCCTCCATGTATTCAAGAGAAAAATCAACAAAAAGAGGAAGATTTGAAGGTCATGGTAGAATAAGACATGAAAAATGATCTAGATAAGCAAGCAAACCAAGGGCATCAAAGTTATATTGAAGTTTGGTTCCAAAAAATCAACAATATGGAGCATCACGCTCTTCTTCAACTATGCTTGATATTTTCAAAGTCAAAGCATTTGGTCTCTAAAATTCAGGTACATGTCAAATCATATATTGCAAGCCTATATATCAGTTTATTTGTCATCTTGATGTGCACATGGCTCCATTGGAAGTATTCATGCACTTGAAAATGATTTTGTTTTTTTCAAGTAGATTTGGATAGGAAAAGAAATTAAAAATTAAAAATAAGA
Source organism: Pinus tabuliformis (assembly GCA_031772625.1). Taxonomy (NCBI): domain Eukaryota; kingdom Viridiplantae; phylum Streptophyta; class Pinopsida; order Pinales; family Pinaceae; genus Pinus; species Pinus tabuliformis. Next base: position 532,094,825 of record CM062804.1, on the reverse strand, counting down.
GAAAAAAATAAAATCTCATGTGAAAACCTCCTTTGAGGCGCCTGAGATTGGTTCATTGATTTAAAACCTCCATGAGGCAATCAATGGGTTGGGAAAAAAGAAAAAAGAGAAAAATGAAAAGATCCTAGGTGAAAACCTCCTTTGAGGCACCTAGGCAGACCTACTAGTTTAAAACCTCATTAAGGTGGCAAGTGGGCCTAAAAAAAAAAAATCTCCATGTACATCTCTTATGAATGCAGGTGCTCTCCAACATCTGCACGCAACAAAAACAAGTTGGCACCAAAAAAAGAAAAATTTGGTCAAAATTGTAATCAAAGGAAGTCAAACTTTGACATTCTCCTCTTTTTCTTAGATACTCCAGAAAGGCCAAGTCCATGCCAATCCATCACCCTTATCTATTTTCACCATCCACCCATCATTCCCAAGCTTTTCCCATTCATTTTCCTTGATGTCCTAAAATACTACAGGAATGCTTTGTTTTACTACACGAAACAGAAATACATAGAGCAGAAAATTATTTTTGTCATATCTTGAAAACCATGCATCCATTTTTCAATTTGTTTCAAGTGGAGTTTCATATGGATAATAGTAACATGCTCAAGCAATTTCAACAAATTCAATGCACAGTTTTCGAGAAATCGACCACTATCACCTACAGCCATTTATGAATTTTATCAATATTCGTGCATCCATTTGAAAATTTATTTCATGGAGAGATGCATTTGGATGATGATAACATGCCCAATAAATTTCAACAAATTCCAGTGCACGGTTTCCAAGAAATCGACCTCCATCAACTTCAATCATTTTTAATTTTCTCGAGATTCATGCATCCATTCGCCAAAAAACATTTATGGGGAGGTGCATAAGGATGATGGAAACATGGTCAGAAAATTTCAGGTCAATCCATTCTATCGTTTGGGAGATATGGACGAAACAAGGCTACTACAGGGTTTCCTGCAGTACTACAGGAGCCCTAGTTTACTACAGGAAATAGGTTGAAAGCTATGGGAAGGTACATAAGGTGAAATAAAGTGTGGGAAGGTGAAAATCACCCATGGCCAAGCCCAACACTCCAAAAAGGTCAGATTTGACTAAGATAGCTTGTCCATGGTAACTCGTAGACAGAAGTTTAGAATCACCAAACTATGAAGACCTATGCAGAAGCAAACAAAGAAAATTATCACCTCTAGAGGACCAAGGATCAATCGTCAACTCAACAGCATCATGCATGCCTCTTCAACAACCATCAGGTAGGTACATGTATGCAATATTCTTGACCTCTTATCTTCAACATATTATAGTTATAAATTTGTATACAATGAATGAGAGATGAGGTTTTATAAGCTAAGGAAAGGTCATCGGTCTCAGTTGCCTTCAACTAGTTAATTGCAGCCCACTTCTTCACTCATGCAATGTGGAAAAGCCAAATTAGGAAGGGTGATTATTTCGAGGAATTGGGACAACAGTTAAAAGTATAAATTTCTGCAAAGGCCAACTCAACACTTCACTCCAAGCCCTCCATCCATTTAATATCCACTATCTATCCATCATTTGTCCATCCCATTTCATAAGAAAAAGAATAATATTTTTCAAGAACAAACCCTACACTCTGTCTCACCCTAATAATTTCTTGAAAAAACACATAGAGCATATCCTCTCCATTTTCACAAAGCTACACTACTCCCTCTCAGCCCTAGCATCATCCTCCAAACCCTCTACATCATTTCTCATCACTCCCATACAGTGATAAGACCCTGAAAGAGGAGGAATGACTGCTATAGGAAGGAAAAATGTTGCTACAAGAAGGAACAAAAGAAAAAAAATTGTTCTAAAACCCAAAATGGCAGTGCCTAAGAAAGACCTAATCAAAATAGAGAACTCGAAGGTCATTAGGCAATCATATAGGCCACGAAAAAGAAGAAGGCAACAAAAGAAAATAAGGCATTTACCATCAAAATAGAACTCAAACTGCAGTGATAAAAAGAGAGTTTTCCAAGAGGTCTCTAATCTCATTCTAGATTTTGTCCAAGGCCTAAAATATGTTATAGAAATGGGAGAAAGGCATGGAAATCAAGTTGAGGGCCTACCCTAGGCTCAGACTATCATTTCTGCTCAAAACATGTTTAAACAGGGTTTCCTATAGTACTACAGGAACTACTACAGGGTTTCCTGTAGTACTATAGGAACCGCTACAGAGTTTCTTCTAGTTAGTACAAGAATTACTACAAGATGTCCTAGTTCTCATGTAAAGGTGTTTTGAAAGTTTCATAGGTTTCCAAATGGTGGAAGACCTTGCCAAACTAAAAAATATTCAAGAACCCATCTTTAATAAGGGAAAGAAGGCAGGCTAATGGTCTCAAGAAACACTCTGATTTTTTCTATGCATAAACAGTTTTGGAAAAATGAGTGAAAATGGAATGAAGGTTTCAAGGGAGAGGATATGAATGAAATGGATCTACAAGCCAACAAAATTCACTTGCAAGGAGGAAAGTTGTGGTTTTTGCTTGAAATATTGTTAAACAATCATGAAAAGAACAACCACATTTTTTGTGCTTGTCCTTGCAGAACTTATAGCCAATATTCTTAAGAGAAAGTACAGGGGAATGCAGAAAAGAGAGGCCACCAGGGCCATGAATGAGGCACAATGATGTCACTAAGTTGCTCAGAGGATGAGCAACACTTTCAGCAGGGGGTTATGATGGGCCTCTAAGTTAGACATATATGAAGGCCCATCTGACCATCCTTCAACGCATTAAATCTCACTTTTTGCATTGGATAATGTAATTTTAACTTTAAAATGTTCATGAAGAAGGTTTATGGATAATGGCATATTTGTGGCTAATATTATTTATTTTTGTGGAATATTGTGAGAATATTGGACAGATTATGAAGATTTGAAGGACGAAATAATTTAGGAACTTGCTCCCTACTACAGGAGGATCAATATTAAATAATATATCAACAAGATATTCTGGAAGTATGGCACATATTGTGGAGCTCCAATGATTGAGAAAATATATGAATGTGTTCCCTGTCATTTAATGCATATTCCTAGTATTGGGAACCAGATCCACTAATCAAGGGATTTTGGTGGGGAAAACTTCCTCCTTTCATATGAAATGATTCATGGTCATTTTTATAAGTACCAAATCAAATTTGTCTCTAGGAGCTAATTTTTATTAGTCTTCTTGTGGAGAAAACTCGTATTTTTGCAACCCCATTGTCATCTCTTGGAAGGATGTAATTGTATTCATGGAAATAATGAATATTGGTGTCATGCTCAGCTTCTAAATCTTTGTCTCCTCCATAGAACTTTGAGTTTCCTTAGGCTTGGCCATCCCAAGAGCCTCAAAGCCCTTTTGTATTATTCACTTTATTCTTCACTTCTTATTCACATGTTTTTCTTGTTCTTGTCTTTTTTCTATTTCTGCATTTAGTATTAATGATTTCTTGTTGTAGGATTGGGTTAAATGGTTGAAGTTATTTTGCAAGATCACAAACATCATATCATCATTGGAACATCTTTGGAAAGTCATAATAATCATTGATCTACTTGGATTAACTTGTTTATTCCCAAATCTAGATTTATGGAAGTCCCTTGTGGAAAATAACAATAAATTTCTGGTATTTTTTAGAGCATTCTAACAAGCTTCAATCGAGTTGATTCCACTTGTGTTAGATCAAAAAAACATTCTAGTTAATAACAAAAATTACCTCATTGCGTTTGCACATGATTAGGTTAGGCATTTGATAGATTTATTAGCTCACTAGTTCTCAAATTTCTAGATTTTAGACTAATAATTTTCTGTCATTTTTTAGCGTGGGTTAACAGAGGTATTTTTGAGTGATTCCACTTGGAATGAAGACCTAATACATATTAGTCAATAACAAAAATTTTCCCATCCAATTTGGATTTGATTTAGTTGGTCATTCGGTGAATTATAACTCCCTATAGAAAATTTGTTGTTTCTTGTAATAAACTACAGGAAACCTTGTAGCATCCTTCGACCATGTATGTACTTGCCCAGTTTCACTCAAGAAGCTTGGTTATTGTCCGTTAGGATAGAATCAAGACCCCTAGGCTATAAATAAATTATTAGGGAAGACTAAAGACTTCTTAGGACTTGTCTCTTTACCCATGCAAAAGATTTCAACAATTAGGGTTAATGGACAAATTGATGAATTGGATAATACAATGATGATTTTCTTGATTGCCACATCCAATGAACTCTGTTAATGGATCTAAACTCTTTGAAATGTAATGGTTGACATTTAGTTCATGATTTTTAATTTATGCAATTAGAATAGGTTTCTTTCCTTGTAATTTATTTCTTGCAATAGGTTAAGGTTTCCATTTCGAGCATTTCATTTTTTCAATTAGTAAAATGTTCAATTATGAAATTAGTTTAGGATTTTGATTTCCTTACATTCACTCGAGTACATCATGACATCAAAGGAAGGACACATTGTATGTTGCACATATAGTGTCGGTACCTCTTAAGTTTGTACGAACTTCGGGTTGATAATTAAATTCAATAGCCTTGGGTGTTGCAGCATTCTTGTTGCAATACTAAGGCTCATCACTTTTTGACATCGTTGTCAGGGAGGTGTCAAAATATGCATTGTTTTCCTCCCTATTTGATTCATTTTTTTTACTTTCTACATAAACAAAAAAAAAATGCATTAGGCATATTTCATTTCAAAAACAAAAATTTGCATTGCATTAGCATTCTTATTCCAAAACAAAACAAAACAAAACAAAAAAAACTTCTCCAACACCAACCACCCCCATATGATCACGTGGTGTAGTAAGAGCCACATCACTATTCATTTTTGCAGGTAGAAGAAGAAGAGGTGGAAGACAAGGAAGACGAAATGGATTGAAATGATGACAATGAGTAAGATCCACTTGGATTTCCCATTCAAAATACTAATGTTAGTGTGCACATGAAGAACCTCCCTCCATCTTTTCTTCCAAACTTTCATGGTCTAAGGTCAATGGATACGGAAACCTTTCTCTTTAAATTTGAAATTGTTTGTAGATCTTATGGTTACTTATTAAACACTCAAAAATTGAGATTGTTTTCAGCAACATTGAAGGATAGAGCTCTTAAATGGTTCATGTGTTTATGGACTAATTCAATAAGATCATAGAATGGTATGCAAAAGATATTTCTAGAAAAAATACAAAAATCAAGATCTTAAAAAATAAATATTTTGAATGAATTAAAAAGAAGATGAGAGCCATGAGGATCTAGTAGAGAGGTTCATGTATAATGTTAAGAGAGAAAAACTACATCATTTACAATCTGACACACTAAAACCATCTTACTTAAAACAATTAGGGTTGAGTGGATTGATCTCATTGATCTCATGAGTAGAGGAGATGTATACCAATTATTATTTGAATAAATTTGTGAAACATGCAAACACGTATCAAGAGGAAGGGAAAGAGTAAGTAAATTAGCATCAAGATCGTTAGTCAAGTTAAACTTGGAAATTTGTTTGATGACTTTAAAATAGAAATTCTTACCAATCTAATCAAACAAGTAAAAATGTTAAGAATCCAAGATGAGGAAAAATAAGATGTTGATATTTGTGTTGTCCATGCAGAATTACATGTTATTAAATATTTCCCCTCATTACCAAGGTTGAAATAAGTTTACCAAGAGGACAATGGAGAAATTCAATTGCCAATGCAGCTATGTTATGTAGCTCCAAGAGGACCCTGGAAATTTGTTTAACCTGATATGATGCGAGAGCCTAATTCACAATTTCAATCTTATACACATCCATCTGAAAGTAACTGGAGCACACGCTTTCTTTGGCAACCTTGGTCATCTCAACCCTAAAACCAATTTTGGAAACAAGGTTGGCAAGGAACTTATGGGAGCCATCCACAATATCCTCAATATTTTCCTCCATATCATCCATACCCAACTCCATGTTATCCCTACCATCCACCCCCACCACAACCCCAACCACATCCATCTCAAATATCCACTCCCACTCAACTACCTGTACCACCATTTCCAAATCGACACAATGAAGTTTCTCAACCCACTTACAATGTTGAGGTACAACACTTCCAAAATATCTCCTCTTGATCTCAATGGTATTCATCTCAGCTCAAGAAGAATATTACAAAAAAAGAGATTCTTGATGCCACTGCAGGACAACATGCAGAAAAAGAATTCAAAAGAGAAGACCAAAAAATCATGGGCTTCACTTGATGAAGAGTAGACATCAAAATCAGATATTGAGAAATCTCCCTCAAGGTTACCACCAAATACTCCATGTATTCAATAGAACAATCGCCAAAAGGAGGAATATTTGAAGGTCATGGTAGAAGAATACATGAAGAATGATCCATATAAGCAAGCAAACCAAGGGCATCAAAGTTATATTGAGGTTTGGTTCCAGAAAATTAACAAGATGGAGTATCACTCTCTTCTTCAACTATGCTTGGTATTTTCAAAGGTATCTAAAATTTAGGTACATGTCAAATCATATATTGCAAGCCTACACATCAGTTTATATGTCATATTAATGTGCACATGGCTCCAATGGAAGTATTCCTACACTTGAAAATGATTTTGTTTTTTTCAAGTAGAGTTGGATAAGAAAAGAATTTTAAAAAAATGAAAATTAAGAGAAAAAAATAAAATCTGATGTGAAAACATACTTTGAGGTGCCTAAGATTGGCTCATTGATTGAAAACCTCCTTGAGGCGGTCAATGGGTTCGGAAAAAAGATAAAAGAAAATATCCTAGGTGAAAACCTCATTTGAGGCGCCCAAGCAGACCTACTAGTTGAAAACTTCATTGAGGTGGCTAGTAGGCCTAGAAGAAGAAAAAAAGGGAAAAATATAAAAAATAAAATCTTTGCTCCATGTATCTCTCTTATGAATGTTGGTGCTCTCCAACATCTGCACGCAACAAAAACAAGTTGGCACAAAAAAAAAAAAAAATTGCTCAAAATGCTAGTCAAAGGAAGTCAAACTTGGACTTTCTCCTCATTTTCTCTGATGCTCCATAAGGGTCAAGTCCATGCCAATCCATCACCCTCGTCTATTTTCACCATCCACCAATCATTCTCAATCTTTTCCCATTCATTTTTCTCGTTGTCCTAAAATACTACAGGAATGCTCTGTTTTACTATAGGAAACAAAAATACATAAAGCAGAAAAATATTTTTGTCATATATTGAAAACCATGCATCCATTTTGCAAGTTGTTTCAGTTGTATATGCATATGAATGATAGTAACATGCTCAAGCAATTTCAGCAAATTCCAGTGCATAGTTTTCGATAAATTTACCTCCATCACCTATAGTCATTTTTTGAATTTTCTCGATAGTTTTGCATCTATTTGCATATCTGTTTTATGGAGAGATACATCTGGACGATGGTAACATGCCCAAATAATTTCAGTAAATTCTAGTGCATGGTTTCCAAGAAATTGACCTCCATAAAATTCAACCATTTTTAATTTTTCTCAAGGTTCGTGCATCCATTGGCCAAAATGTTTTATGGGGAGGTGCATAAGGATGATGGAAAAATGCTCATTAAATTTCACATCAATACATTCTATGCTTTGGGATATATGGGAAAAACAAGGTTGCTACAGGGTTTCATGTAGTACTACAGGAGTCCTAGTTTACTATAGGAAACAAGCTTAAAGTTATAGGAAGGTACAGAAGGTGAAATAAAGTGTGGGAAGTGTGGGAAGTGTGGGAATGGTGGAATAAGGTATAGGGAAGGTGAACATCACTCATGGCAAAGCCCAACACTCCAAGAAGGTCATATTTGACTAAGATAGCTTTCTCATGGTAACTCATAGACAGAGGTTTAGAATCACCAAGCTATGAAGACCTGTGCAGAATAAAACAAAGAAAATGATCACCTCCAGAGGACCATGGATCGATTATCAACTCAGCAGCATCATGCATGCCTCTCCAACAACCCTCGGGTAGGTACAGGTATGCAATATTCCTAACCTCTTCTCTTGAGCATATTATAGTTAGAAATTTGTTGTCAATGCATGAAATATGAAGTTTTATAAGCTAAGGATGGTTCAGCAGTCTCGGCCATCTTCACCTAGTTAATTGCAGCTCACTCCTTCACTCATGCAATGTGGAAAAGCAAAATAAGGAAAGGTGATGATTTCGAGGAATGGGGACAACCGTTAAAAAAGAAATTTCTCCAAAGGCCAAGTCACCACAACACTCCAAGCCCTCCATCCACTTCCATCATTCATCCATCCCATTTCATAAGAAAAAAAAATATTTTTCAAGAACAAACCCTAAACTGTCTCACCCTGAAAATTTCTTGAAAAAACACATAGAGCACATCCTCTCCATTTTCACAAACCTACACTACTCTCTCTGAGCCTTAGCATCATCCTCCAAACCCTCTACATCATTTCTCATCACTCCCATACAGTTCGAAGACCGTGAAAGAGGGAGGATGATGGATACAAGAAGGCAGAATGCTACTACAAGAAGGAAGAAAGGAACAAATTGTGTTAAAACTCAAAATGGCAGTCCCTAAGAGAGACCTAATCAAAATAGAGAACTCCAAGGCCATTAGGCAATTATCTAGGCCACAAAAGAGAAGAAGAAGGCAACAAAAGAAAATAAGGCATTCACCATCAAAATAGAACTCAAACTGCAGTGATGAAAAAAGGCTTTCCAAGAGGTCTGTAATCTCTTTCTAGCATTTGTCCAAGACCTAAAAGATGTTATAGAAATGGGAGAAAGGACTGGAAGTCAAATTGAGGGCCTACCCTATGATCATACTATCATTTCATCTCAAAACAGATTTAAAAAGGGTTTCTTGTAATACTACAAGAACTGCTACACGGTTTCCTCTAGTACTACAGGAACCGCTACAGGGTTTCCTATAGTTAGTACAGGACTTACTACAAGATGTCCTAGTTCTCATGTAAAGGCATTTTGAAGGTTTCAGATGTGTCCAAATGGTAGAAAAAGGTAGAAAAAGGTAGAAGAAGGTTGGAAAAGGATGTGGAAGACTTTGTGAACCTGAAAAATATTCAAGGACCCATCTTGAATAAGGGAAATAAGGCAGGGTAATGGTCTCAAGAAACACAATGATTTTTTCTATGCAGAAATAGTTTTGGAAAAATGAGTGAAAATGGAATGAAGGTTTCAAGGGAGAGGATATGAATCAAATGGATCTACAAGCTAACAGAGTTCACTTGCAAGGAGGAAAGTTATGTTTTTTGCTTGAAAGATTGTTAAACAATCATGAAAAGAACAACTACATTTTTGTGCTTATCCTTGCAGAACTTACAACTAAGATTCTTAAGAGAAAGGACTGAGGAATGCACAAGAGAGAGGCCACCAGGGCCATGAATGAGGCATGAATGAGGCATAATGAGGTCACTAAGTTGCTCAGACGATGAGCAACACTTTCAGTAGGGGGTATGATGGGCCTCTAAATTAGACATAAATTAAGACCCATGTCTCTAAATTAGACATAAATTAAGGCCCATCTAACCATCCTTCAGCACATTAAACCTCTCTTTTTGCATTAGATAATTTATTTTTAACTTTAATATGTTCATTAGGAAGGTTTATGGATAATTGTGTATTTGTGTCTAATATTATTTAGTTTTGTGGAATATTGTGAGAATAATTGGTAGATTATGAAGATTTGGTGGAGGAGATAATTTAGGGACTTTCTCCCTACTACAGGAGGATCAATATTAAAAAAATAAATCAACAATATATTCTACAATTATGGCACAGATTGTGGAGCTCCAATGATTGAGAAAATCTAGGAATGTGTTCCGTGCCATTTAATGTAGATTCCTAGTATTGAGAACCAGATCCACTAATCAAGGGATTTTGGTGGGGAAAGCTTCATCATTTCATGGGGAATGATTCCTAGTCATTTTTTATAAGTACCAAGTCGAATTTTCCTCTAGGGATTGATTTTTATTATCCTTCTTGTGGAGATAACTCGTATTTTTGCAGCTCCATTGTCATTTCTTGCAAGGATGTAATTGTATTGATGGAAATAATGAAGATTGGTGTCATGTTCAGCCTCTAAATCTCGGTCTCATCCATAGGACTCTGAGTTTCCTTGGGCTTGGCCATCCTATGAGCCTCAGATCCCTTTTGTATCATTTATTTTTCTTCTTTTCACTTCTTTCTCACATGCATCTCTTGTTCTTGTTTTTTTCTATTTCTACATGTATTAATGATTTCTTATCGTAGGATTGGGTTAAATGGTTTAAGTAAGTTATTATGCAGGATCAAAAACATCATGTCATCATTCAAACATATTTGGAAGGCCATAGTAATCATTGAGCTACTTGGATTATCTTGCTTATTCCCAAATCTAGATTTCTAGAGGTCCCTTGTGGCAAATAACAATAAATTTACGCTATTTTTTAGAGGATGCTAACAAGCTTCAATCAAGTTGATTCCACTTTAATTATATCACAAAAACATTCTAGTTAATAACAAAAATTACCCCATTGCATTTTCACTTGATTAGGTTAGGCATTTGATAGATTTACTAGCTCATTAGTTCTCGAATTTTTAGAATTTAGACTAGTAATTTTCTACCATTTTTTTAGCATGGGTTAACAGAAATATTTTTGAGTGATTCCACTTGGAATGGAGACCTAAGAAATCTTAGTCAATAAATAAAAAAATCTCATCCAAATTGGATTTGATTTGGTGGGTCATTCGGTGAATTATAACTCCTTATAGCAAATATGTTGTTTCTTGTAGTAAACTATAGGAAACCCTGTAGCAGCCTTCCAACATGTATATACTCTCCAAAATTCACTCAAGAATTTTGGATATTGTCTCTTAGGTTTGAATCAATACCCCTAGGCTCTAAATCAATTATTATGTAAGACTAAAGACCGCTTAGGACTTGCCTCTTTACCCATGCAAAACATTTCAGTGATTTGGGTTAATGGACAAATTTATGAATTGGATAATATAATGATGATTTTCTTGATTGCCACATCCAATGAACTTTGTTAATGGATCTAAACTCTTTGAAATGTAATGGTTGACATTTAGTTCATGATATTTAATTTATGCAATTAGAATAGGTTGTTGGCATTATGAGATAAGTGTTGTCCTTGATGGCAAACCTCACTGATGACAAATCATAGTACAGAAGGTCAGCAGCAAGGAATTGATGATCAGACTATAAGAAGAAGAGAAAGTTCATACACGCAGGTTCGTTAAGCCCAAGTCGCGTGTACACGCTGGTTGGCTTCAGCAAAAGCGCGTGTATGTGGAAAAGTACCTTTGGTCCATGGCGGTTATTCCTTGGAAGTTGTGCCTATGGTTTTGGACCTTGGCGTCTCGGCGGACGTGTTGATCCCTAGTTTTGAAGTTGATGGTATTGGATTTCTATGGTTTTGGCTCTTGGTATTGAACAAGGCCTAAGGCTATATAAAGGGAAGGAAATCATTAGGCAAGTGCATCTGAAATGTCTTGAATATCTGATGAAGCATTAGATCCAGTATGCAGGGTTATGGGTTGATGATGCATTACTTAATCTGAGCTAGATCTAAGGAGAGATCGGGATCAAATGGTTTGAAATGAACTATCTTTATGATGCTTATTCTAGATCTACATACTGACGCATGTATAGTTCTATAAGTGTTATGAGTATGACTACAAGTTATGAGAAATTATTTTTAGATCTGTACGCAGGTTGTCTTTGGTAAAAGCGCGTATACACGCGGGTTTGATTCATCGAAGTAGCGTATACATTGTAAAGCTTGATATTTGAAGTTGCAGATGGATCTGATGGTTATTACAGAGTTCTGTGTCTGCTCTGTGTTCTGATGACTGTTGTTAACAGGGTTTCAGTGATTCAGAGTTTGATGATTGTTTTGAGCTTCAATGATAGTTATGGGTCCAGTATGAAAATTGGATGAAAAGTGGCCTTACAGATTATGTGTTGTGCTTCAGTGTATCCAGTCTGAAAATTGATGAAACGTGGTACCTGGAGGTGAGAAGATTGTAGGCAAGCACCTACGTACTAGTATCTAAGCTAGTACAAAAGCTAAAGGAGATCTTTGGAGCATTGTAGCAGGTAGCAGCCTGCGTACTAGTAAATGGATCGGCTAGTACAAGAGCAAAGGGGGTTGTAGCTCCCGTACTGGTATAAGACTGCACCAGTACAAATATTGTAAAAGGATTTTCTTATTAAGAAGAAGATTGAGATGACTTGCAGCAGGTGGTTTTCACCCACATTGGGTTTCCACCTTATATCTTTGTGTTCATGTGTGTGGCTCTTGTGTGATGTTCTGTTCTGTTATTCTGCACCTGTTTACTGTTAATATGCTTAATAATGATCTGATGCATTTACTGAAGATTAAGCTAACTGAATTATAAGATCTCTGGATATACGCGAGTTTCATTAGACACAGTAGCGTGTACACGTGGGTTCACTTAATTGAAGTAGCGTATATGTTTCTGAGTATGAAATTGAAAAGTTTGATTGATCTGATAATACTGATTCACCCCCCCCTCTCAGTATTATTTCCAACAATTGGTATCAGAGCAGGTCCTTTGGTAGAAGCTTGATCGCTTGAAGGAGATCCGTGGAACAATGGGAAAGAAGCTTAAGAAGAAAGCTCATAAGAAGAAGAAGACATCTCAGAAGGACTATGACAGTGGGAGAGTCGATTGGGGATTAGGTATAAGAAGCTCTTCAGATTCAGAATCAGATTCAGAATCAGATTCAGAATCATTATCAGGTATGAATGTGTTATCCTCTGATGTTCCTGCTATATTTCCTTGTGAAAGTGATGGAAGTGATAGTGAAACTACTGAACATGCTTTTATGGGTGAGCAAGAAAAGTATCAAATAGAGGCATTATTTAGAAGGCTTACAGACAAAGTTAAAGATCAACAAGATCTATTGAACAAAAGGGAATGTGCTTTCAAAGAAGAAGTTACCAAACTAAAGGCCCAACTAGAAGAAGGAAACAAGGTAAGAAAGCTACTCAAGGACAAGGAAGACCAATGTCAAAAATTGCAGCATGAAGTGACATCATTAAGAAAAGAAGTCAACGAAAGAAGCACAACCATCAAGAAACTCAAAGATAGATCCAGCTACTATGAAAATCTTGAAGCTACAATCCCCTCACTAAAAGGAGATCTTGAAGAATCAAAGAAGCAGAATACAGATCTACTCCAAGCTATTGCAAAACAAGAAAACGAAGTCACCAGCTTAAAATCTCAACTAGAATGTGCCTTCCAAGATCGTGAAATGCAGCAGGATCTGAATGAAGAACAAGAAAAGGAGATTCTCAAATTAAGGCATCAGTTGGAAGAAGGAAGGAAAGATGGAGAAGACATGAAGAAGCAATGTCTAGAAAAGGAGGAACAACTTCAAGTTGAGGTAAATATCTTGAAAGGGAAATTAGAAGAAAAGGATAAACTTTTGAGATTTCAAGATAGTACTAAAGCCTTGGATGATATTCTTAGTAGTCAAAGGTCTCCTGCTATCAAGACTGGTCTTGGTTTTCATGAATCTGTTGAAGGTGAATCTAGTTCACAAGGTGAGGCAAGGAACTCTAAAAAGAAATCTAAAATGATCAACAAGGAAGGTCAACCCCATCAACAATCAAGGAAAGAGACTCCTCAAAGAAAATCTTTTACTCCTCTTATGAATAATGTTGAATGTTATGTATGTCATAATCTTGGACATGTTGCAGCTAGATGTAGAAGAAGAAGGGTTCAAGACCATCATGCAGAAAGATCATCACACTCAAGGTACTTTAATGGATATTGCTTTGCTTGCAATATGTTTGGTCACAAAGCTGCTGATTGCTACAGGAGGAAAATGAAACATGTAAGATGTTATGCATGTAACAAGCTTGGACATATAGCAAAGGAATGCAGGAACAAAGGATGGACATCACACCAAAAGGAGAAAACCTCATCACACTTGAAGATATGGAGGAAGAAGGAAGTACAGTCAGCACAATGTACTGAGACACAACACAGCACAGACATATCAGACTCAGGGGGAGCTGAAAGTGTAAAACTTCAGTGTTCTGAATCTCATACGCAAGTTCCTTAAAGGGAAGTCGCGTATATACGCGAGTTAGACACTGCAAAGTCGCATATATGTCAGTCTGAGGAAAAGCAGTGGGGACAGGATCAGAAAAAGGATCTGATATGATTCAGTCTATTATTTGCTCTATTGGTTACAGTCTGCTGAGGATGTGTGGAAATGTTTTGTTACTTGTATGATGTCTAGAAGTGCTTTTGATCCTAACTTGAGGATGATGATGTTTTGATGCTTATTGCTGATATATACATGATCAGATCTAACAGATGGCACTGGTTGAGGGGGAGCATATGCCTTTAGTAATTCATTGTTGGCATTATGGTTAATAATCCTTGGTGGTGATTCTTATATGGCTAAATGATATATCTTGCTATGATGTGTTTGTGAGTTGTCTATGATAAAATCTCATATGATTCTTGGGGTTACATAGTTGATGTTCAGATCAGATTTATGGATGACTCTTTGATGATGCATATATGGTGCTTACATGGTGATCTTCATAAGGACAAGGAGAAGTACAAAGCTTGAATATACATCTTCCTCACTTGATGATGGGTCACTCATATACTGCTGTTGTCATATGCATAAAAATCATACAGTTATGATGCAGGCACTCTTGTGGATAAGGATTGTTGCTGTTGATGATATCAAGAAGTTTTGTCAAATAAGCTTGAGCTCAAGATACATAATGCTGATACATGGATGACTACTCAAAGTTGCTTTATTGGAGACATGGTGATGAGTTCTTATCTATATGATGATAGGTTTATACTTACATATGTTAATTGATGCAGATGTCCCCAAGTAATGATACTTGGATCATGTAGAGCTTGATGAAATGGCTATGGTGGTTTCTCACATGATACAATGTGAATGACTCTGAATTATGTTCAAAGGGATGAATTGATACAGACATACCTTGTTATAGGTTGATGACCTATTCTCTACAGGACATTTACAGGTTGCTGATATGGAAATTTGTGTACGCGTGTTGTTTAAAGGATATCCGCGTGCATACGCCGTTTTACAAGGGGTTAGTCGCGTATATGGTGTACGCGTATTGCGTAAGGGATATCTGTGTATATACGCTTGTTTATGTGTATACAGACGCGTATATGGAGATTTGAAGGAAATCAGCAGGGACAGATGTTGGTTGCAGAAAGTCTGATATAGGTCTGACAGAGATCATCTGGCACAGGTTCAGGGGGAGAAGATAATCTTCCAATGATGCATTGTTGGCATTATCTTAGAAGCCTTTGGATCTAGTTCACAAGTTGTTGTTGATTTCAGGTGAATCAAAGTTAGAGGAAGAACAAAAGGATCTCTTGGTTGCTGATCTGAATGCTGATTGACAAGATGCTGGCGATATCAGTTATTTGTGACTTTCATAAGTCTTGGTCTAGATCTATTGTCGCTATGTCATTTGTGATATCTCTTTTATGGTGTCAAGGTCATGTAACGGCCTATTTTGGTTTCCCCACTATGCCTGGGATGATTGATGCAATATGATTGGTTGTCATATGTAAAATTTTGATGTATTCCCACTTGCTTGGGTGGATGAGTCAATTTTTGTATATCCTCACTTAGTTGAGAGATAGATGTATGTATGAGTCCTAAGTGATAGGAAGGTCCTTTATGATGTATAGAGTCATGTTCTTCTTGAAGAACATCTTTTGTAGACCTTGCTTACAGTCAGGGAGAGCATGATCAGCACACTTCAGCAAGAACAGAGATTCAGCATGTACTCAGGGGGAGCATGGACAGATTGGTACACCTTGGCATATACAAAGGGGGAGACTATTCAGAGATTTCAGCAGGTACTCAGGGGGAGTATGGACAGTGGAATGATTCAGCAAAGGAAGAGAATTTCTTGGTCCACCCTTTGCCCTTGATGTCAAAGGGGGAGAGTGATTTGGTGTTGTTGCCATCAAGTCCAAAGGGGGAGATTGTTGGCATTATGATGCATGTGTTGTACTTGATGGCAACCCTCTCATAGAAGAATATCTCACTTATGTATAACTGGGTGAATCTTCAGAAGAGATATCAGATGTGACTAATGGAGGACAGCTCAAAGGAATCAGATGATGAATCTTCAGAAGAAATATCAGATGTGACTGATGGAGGACAGCTCAAAGGAATCAAATGATAGTTCTAAGTCAAAGGAATCAGATGATGAATCTTCAGAAGAAATATCAGATGTGACTGATGGAGGACAGCTCAAACGAATCAGATGATAGTTCTAAGTGTGACAAGTTAGCTTTGCCATCAAGTCCAAAGGGGGAGATTGTTGGCATTATGAGATAAGTGTTGTCCTTGATGGCAAACCTCACTGATGACAAATCATAGTACAGAAGGTCAGCAGCAAGGAATTGATGATCAGACTATAAGAAGAAGAGAAAGTTCATACACGCAGGTTCGTTAAGCCCAAGTCGCGTGTACACGCTGGTTGGCTTCAGCAAAAGCGCGTGTATGTGGAAAAGTACCTTTGGTCCATGGCGGTTATTCCTTGGAAGTTGTGCCTATGGTTTTGGACCTTGGCGTCTCGGCGGACGTGTTGATCCCTAGTTTTGAAGTTGATGGTATTGGATTTCTATGGTTTTGGCTCTTGGTATTGAACAAGGCCTAAGGCTATATAAAGGGAAGGAAATCATTAGGCAAGTGCATCTGAAATGTCTTGAATATCTGATGAAGCATTAGATCCAGTATGCAGGGTTATGGGTTGATGATGCATTACTTAATCTGAGCTAGATCTAAGGAGAGATCGGGATCAAATGGTTTGAAATGAACTATCTTTATGATGCTTATTCTAGATCTACATACTGACGCATGTATAGTTCTATAAGTGTTATGAGTATGACTACAAGTTATGAGAAATTATTTTTAGATCTGTACGCAGGTTGTCTTTGGTAAAAGCGCGTATACACGCGGGTTTGATTCATCTAAGTAGCGTATACATTGTAAAGCTTGATATTTGAAGTTACAGATGGATCTGATGGTTATTACAGAGTTCTGTGTCTGCTCTGTGTTCTGATGACTGTTGTTAACAGGGTTTCAGTGATTCAGAGTTTGATGATTGTTTTGAGCTTCAATGATAGTTATGGGTCCAGTATGAAAATTGGATGAAAAGTGGCCTTACAGATTATGTGTTGTGCTTCAGTGTATCCAGTCTGAAAATTGATGAAACGTGGTACCTGGAGGTGAGAAGATTGTAGGCAAGCACCTACGTACTAGTATCTAAGCTAGTACAAAAGCTAAAGGAGATCTTTGGAGCATTGTAGCAGGTAGCAGCCTGCGTACTAGTAAATGGATCGGCTAGTACAAGAGAAAAGGGGGTTGTAGCTCCCGTACTGGTATAAGACTGCACCAGTACAAATATTGTAAAAGGATTTTCTTATTAAGAAGAAGATTGAGATGACTTGCAGCAGGTGGTTTTCACCCACATTGGGTTTCCACCTTATATCTTTGTGTTCATGTGTGTGGCTCTTGTGTGATGTTCTGTTCTGTTATTCTGCACCTGTTTACTGTTAATATGCTTAATAATGATCTGATGCATTTACTGAAGATTAAGCTAACTGAATTATAAGATCTCTGGATATACGCGAGTTTCATTAGACACAGTAGCGTGTACACGCGGGTTCACTTAATTGAAGTAGCGTATATGTTTCTGAGTATGAAATTGAAAAGTTTGATTGATCTGATAATACTGATTCACCCCCCCCTCTCAGTATTATTTCCAACATAGGTTTCTTTCTTTGTAATTTTTATTGCAATAGTTTAAGGTTTTCATTTCGAGCATTTCATTTTCTGCAATTAGTAAAATTTCCATTTATGAAATTAGTTTAGGATTTTGATTTTTTTACATTCACTCTAGTACATCATGACATCAAAGGAAGGACACATTGTATGTTGCACATATAGTTCTGATACCTCTTAAGTTTGTACAAACCTCAATTTGATAATTAAAGTTGGTAACATTGGGAGTTGCAGCATTCTTGTTGCAATACCGAGGCTCATCACTATTCATGCCCTAAATTTCTCAACATGGTTTCAGATATTAGGTGTTGAAGTCAATAAAGGGAATTCAAAGTAAGTAGATACACGAGAATCGAGTTTCAAATAAGGATCAAAGAAAGTAGATGCACAAGAATCGAGCTTAAAAGAAGGATCAAAACAAGTCAAAGAACACCAAGCAAGAAATCAAGATCTACCAAAACCCTAGATCGAAGAAATATACTCTTGCAAGAGTCCTTAAATTATCTTCAATAAGGAAGCAAGAATAAATATTAAAACACTAAAATCACTTCAAAGATCATCACTCATACATCACCAAATAAGTGAAATCTCTTCAAATCTAAGGAAGGTTAGATCGAAAGGAAATATTCTCTTTATTGAAGTAAAGATCTCATTTGAAAAAAGATCATCTGAAGCAACAAGTTCATCATCAAGTTGAAGATTCTATCTTGACAAGTAAGTACCTTTTTATAATCTATTCTAGTAAAAATGACTTCATGTTTCAAGGAGAACCATAAGTTGGTTGGGATATCATACTACCTTGCATGGAAAAGAAGGATATACATAGTCCTCGAAGTAAATGAAGTCATTGATCATGTCCATGGAAAGGTTCCAAGCCATCTAAAGAACATTATCTAAATACATGGAAAGGGATCTGGAGGCTCAAAAGATTCTTAAGGAATCTATAAAAGATTTTCTCATTCCCTATGTAGCCGAGCTAGAGACATCTAAAGAAATATATGATAAATTGGTAGAACTTTCCTCTGAAAGAACAATAGAAAATATCATATCAAGTAGATATTATCCATATAAATTGAAGGTATCAAAGGATCAAGGGATATCATCATGCCTTTCAAAAGCATCTCAAATAAAAGGTCAATTGCAGGATCTAGGAGAGATGGTATCTGATAACGAAATGATCTTCGTTATTCTAAATGCATTGACTGATAAACAAGTAAACCTCATATCTACTAGGGAAGAGGAAGTTATCCCATTCATCAAATTATGGTCTCTCTACAAGGCAGAAGAAGACAGGTTGAAAAAATTAAGTAACAAAAGATCAGATAGAAGGGATCAATCAATGAAAGGAAGCAAAGGGAAATTTGGAAAGTTTGGCCCTCCAAAGAAAAAGAAGATGGCTAAGGAAAGATGTTATGGTTGTCAGAAACTTGGGCACTATAGAAGAGATTGTCCTAAACATAAGTGGGACAGGGAAGGAGCCCATATTACTAAGAAAGTGAAAGAACCTGAGACAAAGAAGCTTAAGAAGGAAGAAGTAAAAAATATCTCTACTATGACTGGGATGATCTTCTTCACTAAAAGGTACCTTCCACTTGTAGATAGGAAGCAATAAGATAGGATGCATCATGCTAGAAAATAACATCGTGATAGAAGCATTACAAGTAAGAGCTCTTGATATGGGAAGCAGAAAGGATGTTTGAAATAAATGGGAGCTCTTAGGAACCTCATTAAAACCTCAAGCGATACTTATATAAAGACATAGAGGTCATCATCAATTGCGATCATCATACAATAGTCAATAAGGAAACATCATGAAGGTAAGGATATGAAAGATCCTCAAGTTTATATGATGGAATCCTTATCAAAGGATTCTGATCTAGAAAGAAGCAAGAGTTTCATCAAGAATTCCAACTCGTGGAATTCAAGGGATGATGGTATGATGGCATAACTAGAAAGCGAGTCTAAAGGATAAAGTTCTTTCGTTCAAATGAAGTTGTTGCATGAAGTCTGGATGACCAAAAGGAAATATGAGGTATGTATGCTTACATATATTATTATTAAAGTCATGTCATATGGTTGCAAATAATATGGATCACTATTTCCATCTTGGGAAATATCATCAAAAGAAGAAGGGATCTCCTCCTCCGAAAGATTGCAGAAAGGCATAAGTCACACTAGATGAAATTTACATAATATGTCCTCATATGGATCATGAAGAAGCTAACTACAAATGAGGAAATATGATTAGAAGCTCTTGGGAGTAAGTGTGAAAAGAAAGGAAGAGATCATGAAAATATGCAACAAAGGTATAAGGCATTCAACATCCGAGACCAAGAAGAGTTGACTAGAATATCTCCCAGAAAGATATGAAGACTTTGATAAGCCTTAGAAAAAGATGGAGAACCTTGATAATGAACATCTTTAGGAGATGTGTCAACATGCATGCAGGATGTTGATGCCTACAAGAAGATTTCATGGAGAAATACCATCACAAAGGTAATTTTGATTGAAGTGTTCATTTCTTATTTTTGAACTAATATCTTGATGGACTTATGTAGGACTTCCAAAGAGAAATTTGTGGATGACTTCCAAGAGGACCATATAGATGGATGTAAGATCCTTCCGGAAGTTATGGCATGAAAGAAAGTAGAATGACATGAAGCAAAGCCAAATGGAAAACAAATGGATCACTTTCTGATGGAATAAGGACATGAATAACTCATGGATGAAAGTGATGGATGGTATGTGCCCTATGAAGAAGTCCCTAAAATATGAAGACTCCATGACGAAGAATAAATTCATGACATCGAAGGAAGGACCTCTTCAAGCAGTTGGTTGTTCCATGATCTCCACATGAGGAGCTGCTATAGGTCCCTAGTTAAGTGGGAGCCTGAAATGAAATTTCTTACTTGGAAGAAACTTGAAAATTCCTAAGCCAAGAGGGAGCTTAGGTACATTCCTTTTGTAGGAATGAGTACATTCCTTTATTGGAATATTTCCTCCCTATTTGAGAGAGAGAGATAGACATTTCATTATGGTCTTCACCTGGGAAGACAAAATGGAGGATTAGGTAATCATTTGGCATCTGATACTCTTTGAGGATGAGATAGGGCATCCAAGAGGAGAGTAGTCATGGAGGATCAATATTCTTTGAGGTCTATGGAGTCCAATATATGAATAGTCCTCATGGAACATGCCTGCCCTGAGTACCCAAGTAGGGGATGTTCTGAGAGAGACAATGATGAGAGTGTATATAAATCATTGGTCTCACCAACATTGAGCTCAGATCTTGTGGAGATATGGAGTTCTTAGTCAAGGCCTTGTTATGTAACAATTTTGTTTAATATGATGATATACAAATGAGTTACCAATCCGAATTCTTCTTATGAGAAATTCTTCAGATTGAGAAAGTCCAAGTACCATTATGAATACCTCCCTAGTTAAGAGGGAGTGTTGAAAAGTGTAACTAGGTTCGGTCTTCATAATGACATGTAATTATGATTTTATGTAATGTGATGTAAAGAAGAAAAATAAATTTATTTATTGCTTGCTTCATGGGTTTCATGAGCAAGAGATTTTATTTTTGAGTCAAGACTCCCATTGAGAGTCTTTAGGAATTATTTGTCATCTAGTCATAAAATGATAGAGTCATTGTCATGTAATGAAGTCATGTTACACTTTGTATAGAGTCAAACTTGTCTATGTAAAGTATCCTCCAAGACCTTGTCACTTATCCTCTTCAAGTCGGCCTACAATGATGGAAGAACATGCTAGAAGAAGTCAGCCTAACTCTTGTGATCATGTCGGCCTAAAGGACATGAGATGAAGTGTATATATAGCCACACTTGGCCTCACTTAGAGGCAAGCAACTCGACATACATTCGTGAAGAGAAGTGCGAAGAAATAGGCTACAAAGAGAAGTGTGAAGAAGGGAGAAGGTGGATTCTTCTGGGCATAGCAAAGAAGGTTTCTTCTAGGGCAACGAAGAAGGTTTCTTCTAGGGCAGCAAAGAAGGTTTCTTTTGGGGCAGTGAAGGAGGTTTCTTTTGGGTCAGCGAAGGAGAAGTTCTTCTAGGATACTTGTTCTGGGTAACTGAGATAGAGATATAGAGACCAATATTCTCTAGAGGAATCCAATGAGATCATAGAGACCGAGTTTCTCTAGGAGAATTCGAGAAGAAGCAATGTGAAGGATAGAGACCGAGTTTCTCTAGAAGGAGCCAAGGAGAGAAGTTCAAGATCAAGAATAAAGTCTAGAAAGGGAAGAGGCAGCGAATCAAGCTTCCTGACAAGGTTCTTGGGAGGATACTAGAGTCAAGGGTCTTTGTCATGGTCTTGGTACTCATCAATTGAAGATCTAGAAGAAGAATTTTTATCGGGTTTTCCTCTCAAGAGGTGAGAAGTTTTGGCCCTTGCTGACAAGCCTACATATTGTGTCACTTGTCTTTTATTGTGCATATTGGTAATTTTCTTAATGAAAAGAACACAATAATAACATAACAAAGAAAATACTATAAGCTAAGAAGTAAGAATAGATCACAAGCAATTATCAAGCAGAAAAATATTTTAACTATTCATGCCCTAGATTTTTCAACACTTCGGGACTCAGACATCAACACAAAGTGTCAGCCAGATGTCTTCCCAGACAATGCTTCACTTACAAAGCCTCAATACCCCTTGATCCAGTAGATCAAGAATGACCAATCTCTCGCAATCAACCTAATTGGTAACCAGCATGCTATGAAAACCTTCAAGAGATTCACATGTATAAACATAACCCCAATCAATAATAAACTTTCACATGTACATAATCAAATACACTAAAAGGTACCTTCCACTTGTAGATAGGAAGCAATAAGATAGGATGCATCATACTAGAAAATAACATCGTGATAGAAGCATTACAGGTAAGAGCTCTTGATATGGGAAGCAGAAAGGATGTTTGAAATAAATGGGAGCTCTTAGGAACCTCATTAAAACCTCAAGCGATACTTATATAAAGACATAGAGGTCATCATCAATTGCGATCATCATACAATAGTCAATAAGGAAACATCATGAAGGTAAGGATATGAAAGATCCTCAAGTTTCTATGATGGAATCCTTATCAAAGGATTCTGATCTAGAAAGAAGCAAGAGTTTCATCAAGAATTCCAACTCGTGGAATTCAAGGGATGATGGTATGATGACATAACTAGAAAGCGAGTCTAAAGGATAAAGTTCTTTCGTTCAAATGAAGTTGTTGCATGAAGTCTGGATGACCAAAAGGAAATATGAGGTATGTATGCTTACATATATTATTATTAAAGTCATGTCATATGGTTGCAAATAATATGGATCACTATTTCCATCTTGGGAAATATCATCAAAAGAAGAAGGGATCTCCTCCTCCGAAAGATTGCAGAAAGGCATAAGTCACACTAGATGAAATTTACATAATATGTCCTCATATGGATCATGAAGAAGCTAACTACAAATGAGGAAATATGATTAGAAGCTCTTGGGAGTAAGTGTGAAAAGAAAGGAAGAGATCATGAAAATATGCAACAAAGGTATAAGGCATTCAACATCCGAGACCAAGAAGAGTTGACTAGAATATCTCCCAGAAAGATATGAAGACTTTGATAAGCCTTAGAAAAAGATGGAGAACCTTGATAATGAACATCTTTAGGAGATGTGTCAACATGCATGCAGGATGTTGATGCCTACAAGAAGATTTCATGGAGAAATACCATCACAAAGGTAATTTTGATTGAAGTGTTCATTTCTTATTTTTGAACTAATATCTTGATGGACTTATGTAGGACTTCCAAAGAGAAATTTGTGGATGACTTCCAAGAGGACCATATAGATGGATGTAAGATCCTTCCGGAAGTTATGGCATGAAAGAAAGTAGAATGACATGAAGCAAAGCCAAATGGAAAACAAATGGATCACTTTCTGATGGAATAAGGACATGAATAACTCATGGATGAAAGTGATGGATGGTATGTGCCCTATGAAGAAGTCCCTAAAATATGAAGACTCCATGACGAAGAATAAATTCATGACATCGAAGGAAGGACCTCTTCAAGCAGTTGGTTGTTCCATGATCTCCACATGAGGAGCTGCTATAGGTCCCTAGTTAAGTGGGAGCCTGAAATGAAATTTCTTACTTGGAAGAAACTTGAAAATTCCTAAGCCAAGAGGGAGCTTAGGTACATTCCTTTTGTAGGAATGAGTACATTCCTTTATTGGAATATTTCCTCCCTATTTGAGAGAGAGAGATAGACATTTCATTATGGTCTTCACCTGGGAAGACAAAATGGAGGATTAGGTAATCATTTGGCATCTGATACTCTTTGAGGATGAGATAGGGCATCCAAGAGGAGAGTAGTCATGGAGGATCAATATTCTTTGAGGTCTATGGAGTCCAATATATGAATAGTCCTCATGGAACATGCCTGCCCTGAGTACCCAAGTAGGGGATGTTCTGAGAGAGACAATGATGAGAGTGTATATAAATCATTGGTCTCACCAACATTGAGCTCAGATCTTGTGGAGATATGGAGTTCTTAGTCAAGGCCTTGTTATGTAACAATTTTGTTTAATATGATGATATACAAATGAGTTACCAATCCGAATTCTTCTTATGAGAAATTCTTGATATTGAGAAAGTCCAAGTACCATTATGAATACCTCCCTAGTTAAGAGGGAGTGTTGAAAAGTGTAACTAGGTTCGGTCTTCATAATGACATGTAATTATGATTTTATGTAATGTGACGTAAAGAATAAAAATAAATGTATTTATTGCTTGCTTCATGGGTTTCATGAGCAATAGATTTTATTTTTGAGTCAAGACTCCCATTGAGAGTCTTTATGAATTATTTGTCATCTAGTCATAAAATGATAGAGTCATTGTCATGTAATGAAGTCATGTTACACTTTGTATAGATTCAAACTTGTCTATGTAAAGTATCCTCCAAGACCTTGTCACTTACCCTCTTCAAGTCGGCCTACAATAATGGAAGAACATGCTAGAAGAAGTCATCCTAACTCTTGTGATCATGTCGGCCTAAGGGACATGAAATGAATTGTATATATAGCCACACTTGGCCTCACTTAGAGGCAAGCAACTTGACATACATTCGTGAAGAGAAGTGTGAAGAAATAGGCTACAAAGAGAAGTGTGAAGAAGGAAGAAGGTGGATTCTTCTGGGCATAGC
The DNA here is from genome assembly GCA_031772625.1 of Pinus tabuliformis. NCBI lineage: Eukaryota > Viridiplantae > Streptophyta > Pinopsida > Pinales > Pinaceae > Pinus > Pinus tabuliformis. Next base: position 532,069,782 of record CM062804.1, on the reverse strand, counting down.
AAAGAAGGTTTCTTCTAGGGCAACGAAGAAGGTTTCTTCTAGGGCAGCAAAGAAGGTTTCTTTTGGGGCAGTGAAGGAGGTTTCTTTTGGGTCAGCGAAGGAGAAGTTCTTCTAGGATACTTGTTCTGGGTAACTGAGATAGAGATATAGAGACCAATATTCTCTAGAGGAATCCAATGAGATCATAGAGACCGAGTTTCTCTAGGAGAATTCGAGAAGAAGCAATGTGAAGGATAGAGACCGAGTTTCTCTAGAAGGAGCCAAGGAGAGAAGTTCAAGATCAAGAATAAAGTCTAGAAAGGGAAGAGGCAGCGAATCAAGCTTCCTGACAAGGTTCTTGGGAGGATACTAGAGTCAAGGGTCTTTGTCATGGTCTTGGTACTCATCAATTGAAGATCTAGAAGAAGAATTTTTATCGGGTTTTCCTCTCAAGAGGTGAGAAGTTTTGGCCCTTGCTGACAAGCCTACATATTGTGTCACTTGTCTTTTATTGTGCATATTGGTAATTTTCTTAATGAAAAGAACACAATAATAACATAACAAAGAAAATACTATAAGCTAAGAAGTAAGAATAGATCACAAGCAATTATCAAGCAGAAAAATATTTTAACTATTCATGCCCTAGATTTTTCAACACTTCGGGACTCAGACATCAACACAAAGTGTCAGCCAGATGTCTTCCCAGACAATGCTTCACTTACAAAGCCTCAATACCCCTTGATCCAGTAGATCAAGAATGACCAATCTCTCGCAATCAACCTAATTGGTAACCAGCATGCTATGAAAACCTTCAAGAGATTCACATGTATAAACATAACCCCAATCAATAATAAACTTTCACATGTACATAATCAAATACACTAAAAGGTACCTTCCACTTGTAGATAGGAAGCAATAAGATAGGATGCATCATACTAGAAAATAACATCGTGATAGAAGCATTACAAGTAAGAGCTCTTGATATGGGAAGCAGAAAGGATGTTTGAAATAAATGGGAGCTCTTAGGAACCTCATTAAAACCTCAAGCGATACTTATATAAAGACATAGAGGTCATCATCAATTGCGATCATCATACAATAGTCAATAAGGAAACATCATGAAGGTAAGGATATGAAAGATCCTCAAGTTTCTATGATGGAATCCTTATCAAAGGATTCTGATCTAGAAAGAAGCAAGAGTTTCATCAAGAATTCCAACTCGTGGAATTCAAGGGATGATGGTATGATGACATAACTAGAAAGCGAGTCTAAAGGATAAAGTTCTTTCGTTCAAATGAAGTTGTTGCATGAAGTCTGGATGACCAAAAGGAAATATGAGGTATGTATGCTTACATATATTATTATTAAAGTCATGTCATATGGTTGCAAATAATATGGATCACTATTTCCATCTTGGGAAATATCATCAAAAGAAGAAGGGATCTCCTCCTCCGAAAGATTGCAGAAAGGCATAAGTCACACTAGATGAAATTTACATAATATGTCCTCATATGGATCATGAAGAAGCTAACTACAAATGAGGAAATATGATTAGAAGCTCTTGGGAGTAAGTGTGAAAAGAAAGGAAGAGATCATGAAAATATGCAACAAAGGTATAAGGCATTCAACATCCGAGACCAAGAAGAGTTGACTAGAATATCTCCCAGAAAGATATGAAGACTTTGATAAGCCTTAGAAAAAGATGGAGAACCTTGATAATGAACATCTTTAGGAGATGTGTCAACATGCATGCAGGATGTTGATGCCTACAAGAAGATTTCATGGAGAAATACCATCACAAAGGTAATTTTGATTGAAGTGTTCATTTCTTATTTTTGAACTAATATCTTGATGGACTTATGTAGGACTTCCAAAGAGAAATTTGTGGATGACTTCCAAGAGGACCATATAGATGGATGTAAGATCCTTCCGGAAGTTATGGCATGAAAGAAAGTAGAATGACATGAAGCAAAGCCAAATGGAAAACAAATGGATCACTTTCTGATGGAATAAGGACATGAATAACTCATGGATGAAAGTGATGGATGGTATGTGCCCTATGAAGAAGTCCCTAAAATATGAAGACTCCATGACGAAGAATAAATTCATGACATCGAAGGAAGGACCTCTTCAAGCAGTTGGTTGTTCCATGATCTCCACATGAGGAGCTGCTATAGGTCCCTAGTTAAGTGGGAGCCTGAAATGAAATTTCTTACTTGGAAGAAACTTGAAAATTCCTAAGCCAAGAGGGAGCTTAGGTACATTCCTTTTGTAGGAATGAGTACATTCCTTTATTGGAATATTTCCTCCCTATTTGAGAGAGAGAGATAGACATTTCATTATGGTCTTCACCTGGGAAGACAAAATGGAGGATTAGGTAATCATTTGGCATCTGATACTCTTTGAGGATGAGATAGGGCATCCAAGAGGAGAGTAGTCATGGAGGATCAATATTCTTTGAGGTCTATGGAGTCCAATATATGAATAGTCCTCATGGAACATGCCTGCCCTGAGTACCCAAGTAGGGGATGTTCTGAGAGAGACAATGATGAGAGTGTATATAAATCATTGGTCTCACCAACATTGAGCTCAGATCTTGTGGAGATATGGAGTTCTTAGTCAAGGCCTTGTTATGTAACAATTTTGTTTAATATGATGATATACAAATGAGTTACCAATCCGAATTCTTCTTATGAGAAATTCTTGATATTGAGAAAGTCCAAGTACCATTATGAATACCTCCCTAGTTAAGAGGGAGTGTTGAAAAGTGTAACTAGGTTCGGTCTTCATAATGACATGTAATTATGATTTTATGTAATGTGACGTAAAGAATAAAAATAAATGTATTTATTGCTTGCTTCATGGGTTTCATGAGCAATAGATTTTATTTTTGAGTCAAGACTCCCATTGAGAGTCTTTATGAATTATTTGTCATCTAGTCATAAAATGATAGAGTCATTGTCATGTAATGAAGTCATGTTACACTTTGTATAGATTCAAACTTGTCTATGTAAAGTATCCTCCAAGACCTTGTCACTTACCCTCTTCAAGTCGGCCTACAATAATGGAAGAACATGCTAGAAGAAGTCATCCTAACTCTTGTGATCATGTCGGCCTAAGGGACATGAAATGAATTGTATATATAGCCACACTTGGCCTCACTTAGAGGCAAGCAACTTGACATACATTCGTGAAGAGAAGTGTGAAGAAATAGGCTACAAAGAGAAGTGTGAAGAAGGAAGAAGGTGGATTCTTCTGGGCATAGCAAAGAAGGTTTCTTCTAGGGCAACGAAGAAGGTTTCTTCTAGGGCAGCAAAGAAGGTTTCTTTTGGGGCAGTGAAGGAGGTTTCTTTTGGGTCAGCGAAGGAGAAGTTCTTCTAGGATACTTGTTCTGGGTAACTGAGATAGAGATATAGAGACCAATATTCTCTAGAGGAATCCAATGAGATCATAGAGACCGAGTTTCTCTAGGAGAATTCGAGAAGAAGCAATGTGAAGGATAGAGACCGAGTTTCTCTAGAAGGAGCCAAGGAGAGAAGTTCAAGATCAAGAATAAAGTCTAGAAAGGGAAGAGGCAGCGAATCAAGCTTCCTGACAAGGTTCTTGGGAGGATACTAGAGTCAAGGGTCTTTGTCATGGTCTTGGTACTCATCAATTGAAGATCTAGAAGAAGAATTTTTATCGGGTTTTCCTCTCAAGAGGTGAGAAGTTTTGGCCCTTGCTGACAAGCCTACATATTGTGTCACTTGTCTTTTATTGTGCATATTGGTAATTTTCTTAATGAAAAGAACACAATAATAACATAACAAAGAAAATACTATAAGCTAAGAAGTAAGAATAGATCACAAACAATTATCAAGCAGAAAAATATTTTAACTATTCATGCCCTAGATTTTTCAACACTTCGGGACTCAGACATCAACACAAAGTGTCAGCCAGATGTCTTCCCAGACAATGCTTCACTTACAAAGCCTCAATACCCCTTGATCCAGTAGATCAAGAATGACCAATCTCTCGCAATCAACCTAATTGGTAACCAGCATGCTATGAAAACCTTCGAGAGATTCACATGTATAAACATAACCCCAATCAATAATAAACTTTCACATGTACATAATCAAATACAAACCTTCGGGGTCTTTCAGACAACTTGATGTTACTTCTCAACTTTTCATAGTAGGAATATCAACCGAATCTTTGACAAAAGATTCCTCAATCATATGTTTTCCTTCCTACTTCTCATGCAACAACATATCCTCTAAAATGTGTTCTTCATTTAACATCAAGTTATGCCCTCCCTCTCAACCAAAAAGCATCTCACTGTATGTACTCCCTCTTAATCTTAGGAAGTTCTCTTATATTCATGATTTCTTAGGGAGATCAAATTCTTCTTTTTGTCATCAAAGAATCCTTTGTGTCTTCTAACCATATCAGAGTTATCATCATCCCCATCATGCTTATCACATCAATGAGCATATTCACCATATATAAGATGGTGTATCTACACAACTTAAATAGCAAGTACAACCATATCTACATAAGCATGATGTTAGCCATTTCAGAATTACTGAATAATTTCAACTTTATACATATTATATATCTAGACTTAATCACAAACAAAAGACATATACTCTTCATCATTTTGCTAGGGAATTTATCATAAACCCTAGACTACTTCATAACAACTTTTCATTCCATCTAGGGTTTAAATGTTTCTTCCAAAGGTATGACATACCTTCCTTCAACATATAGCAAATCCTAGAAACAATTCACACAAATATATATCTACAACGCATCTAACAACCTTTCAAAGTACATATGTTATACTTCTCATTAGGTATTTATACAAATTCTAGATTTCACACAAAATAATCAACCAAAGTCAATCACAACTTAGTCACTGGCTAGGCTCCACTAGGGTTTGTTCCAACCCCTAGATTTTCAATCAACCATCAATCAGTCACTAACATGACCAGCTATCACTAGGGTTAGTTTCAAACACTAGATTTTGATCAATCATCAATTTCAACCAAAGACTCAAATTCCAAAAAATCTCAAATTATCATATAGCCAATATTCATCATATATTTCTACTTCAACTAAGGTTCAACTCCAAAACCCTAGAATTCCATTTTCACAATTTCAACAATCTTACACAAATCTCAAATCATCATATTTCAGATATTTTACTTTGACTAAAGTTCAACTTCAAAAGCTTAGAATTCCATTTTTCACAATCTCAACAATCATCAAATACATAGATCTCATATTGTTACATTTCACACTAGACAATGTTACTAATAGGATTTAACTGCAAAACTCTAGAAATTTTTCATTTTCAACAATCATTTACTAGATTTCAGATTATTATATCACACATACTAGACAATTTAACTTCACTAGGGTTTAGCTACAAAACCCTATATTTCCAAATAGCATCATCCTAGAATCTCAAACAAGGATTTCCATTGAATCCTAAGACTTATGACCATTAATAACTAGGTCAAGACACATATCTAGGAATTCATAACAATACATAAGCATATCATATGTCCAAAAACATTAATACATGTGACCTAGACCAAGCTAGGGATTCAATCAAAGGACATATCTATATATGCATATATTTCATCATCATGTATTGAAAAAATGCTCTGCAACCCTAATGGTCACACGGCCATGAGCTAGGCAGCACAGAAAAAACAGCAAGAGATACAGTGGACGACAGAAACTAGTACTGAGATCTAACAACAATGACAGAGGAAGGGAGGAGGGGAGACATCTCCTCCTATCGAGATGCAGCAACAGGGGCAGGACAGAACAACAAAAACTAGGCGGAAGAAACAAGAAAACCGAGACCTATCCTACGAGAACAATGGCAGGCTCGCAGCAGACGAAGGTGTTTACCATGTGCTACGGAGAAACGAAGATTTATCATCCCAATGAATAAACTGGAGCGCTACAGAAGCTACATGAAAGATCATGCACTAATATGCAAATTCATCGGAGTATGGCTGGCAGAAAAGGACCTCACTAGATGGATACAACAAAAGAGGCAACTCCGAGGCCACATTGAACTGAAGCTGGGAGCACGAGGATTCTTCACGGTAATTTTCTCGAACCTGCAAGATAAAGAAAGTGTTTGAAAATGGTCCATATTTCCATTATAATGCAGTATTGTTTATGAGATATTGGGAAGAATGTTATAACCCAGATAAGTAAAAATTCTTAGTAGCATCAGTATGGGTAAGACTATTCGGACTTCCAATGGACTTCTGGGATCCAGAAATCCTAGAAGGAATAAGAAACACTATAGGAAGCTTTGTCAAAATAGCAGAAACTACAAAAAAGGGAAGATACACCTCATACGCAAGAATCTGTGTCTACATGAACATAGCTGACCCGATTCAAGACATAATCGAGTTAGAATATCATGAAGAAGTATGGCAACAAACCCTGGAATACGAGCACATTCCTTTCAGATGCAGAAGATGCCATGAGTATGGCCACCTGTTCAAGGAATGCCCGCTCAACATAGAAAAAGAGAAAAGAAGAAACAAACCATATAGGAAAGATCAAGAAGACAAGGAAGGGTTTCAGGAGGTAAAAAATAAGAAGACACACAAAGGAAAAACCCAAAGAAACAATGAAAGAACAACAAATCAAGACAAGTTATAGAAATAGCTTTGAAATCCTTCAAGAAGAAGAGGAAGAAAATGAGACTCAAACAATGGATTACTAGGGAGAAAAGGAAAATCAAAACAGCACAAATCAAGGTACATCACACATCAAGCAAAAAGCTCAAGGCGAACGATCAGGTAAGGAGGACAAGGAAACAGGGGAGAAAATGGCAAATGCAGTAATGGAAATTGATACAAACAAGGGAGAAGAATTAAGTTCAGAAGAAGAAGTATTAAGGAAAATCCTAGAGGAATGGAAACACTTGGATGAAAGATTCATTCCAATTAATAAATTAACTTCTAAAAAAAAAATCTTCATAAAATAAAAATTATAAGAATTACAATAAAAAAACTTAATTTAATAAAAAAAAACCTTAAAATATGGATAATAATTATTATTAAGCAACCGACCTTCATCTCATCCTTGAATCAAAACAACTCACCTCATAACTATTTAAAACTCTCATTTAGCTCTTCTATTATCAACATTCAGAAATAGTCCTGATGATGGATCCCTGTTGGGATTTGAAACGTTGACAAAATATGGTTATTATTGTGGGTTCTCTGGTAACTAACTCAAAAGATATAAACCATAGATGTTGTTGGCCTCCTGTTGCAACAGGGGTTCATTTTTCAAGATTGACATTTTTACATGCCAAATATGTCATACTTGGCAAGCTGCAGTGTTCCATATTTCCAGAAGATACCATGAGAGTGTGCTAGTCCAAATGCCACTGCTGAGATCCCATTTTGATAAGTTGTTCCAGTTTTGAAGAGTTTTCATTTAAGGGAGGTCCAAACAGTCTAATCTTGGTCTCCCTAGGTTTCAATTTCCTATTGTAGAATATAGAGAATGCATCTGTCCAAACAGTTTAACCTTGGTCAGATTTGTAGATAGGTGGAGAATCGAAGGGACCCAACTGTTTAATTTGGGTCCTGGCAGAAATAAGTGCAGATTTAGATAGGAAACATTCAAAAGAAAAATTGTAATTCTGGGTCTGCAAGTCTAAGTGCACCCTAATCAGAAAAGAAGAAAAAATGTTAGGACAATAGGCTGGGTAGGTAGCTGTTTGGTGGCAGAATGATGACTGATGATAAATTTTGTGTCTCACAATGTCTTATCTTTTCAGATCACAGTTATCAGGCAGTTTTATTTCAAAGGAGGTACTCAAGCTGGAATTGACTAACCTCCCCTTCTTCTCATTTCCCCCAAGTCACTTACTAACATCCCCCAAGAGGTCAAGATCTGCTTGAGCCTCTCAGTTTCATCATTTCCATGACATTTGCCTTGGTGAAGATCTGCTTCACCCAAGGATTGCTCACTCATCTTCTGTGAGCCTTCTTTTCCCAACAAAGCCTAAGGTCTCATACCTTAGCGCCCTCTATACATCTCCATATTAACTACTAACTTTATTATATAACTCCCTATCAGTTTTTCCCTTCCCCTATTAAAATCATGTATATAAAACTCCCTTATGTAAATACTCCCTCCTGGGCATTATAGCCATAATTCTGCTAAGTCTGGGAAATCACAGTCCATCTGGGGCTGTCTATAGCCCATCTGAGTCATTAAGGAGCTAGTCTCACATCTGGTCAGCTAGTAACCTCTCCCCTAGCCCAAAAACCCCTCAAAAACCTCAAAAAACCCATATTCCACCCTTGTCCCTAATTCCGAATGTAAATGTGTCAACCCGCGCCTTTTTTAACAAATAAAAACCCCATTCCCTAAGTTTAAACCCACCCGCGCAAATATTAAAGGAATATTCCTGTGCATATACCGCCCCTTATCCCTCCGTCATATCACACTCCCAGCCAGCCGTCGGATCGCCCGCCCCACAGATCAACAGTGGGCAGGCCGTCCCATCCCTGACCTGCCCGACGTTTAGCGTCCGGGAGATGGGCGATATTACCTCCGTACCTCCCGCCACGCGTCAAGCGTTGGGCTGTGGCGGAGCGCTCTCCCCCGAAACCACCGTTGTCCATAAGCGATGCGCCACAAAACCGCTTACCGCCCGTGACGTCACATCCCACGTCACCCCCTGCACAATCGCCTCTTACGTCACCCCCCCTGTCCAGTCACCATGTCGAGTCACCTGCTTGCGTGGCCTCCTGCCACCGTACCTGCCACGTCACCATCCGTACATGATGACGTCATGCTGACGTCATCCCCCCACGTCGTCCTGCTGATGTCACCCGTCGTACAATGTCACATCATGCTGACGTCATCAGCACTTTTTGGGCGCAAAGGCGCGAAAATCGCACTTCGGAGCCCCGGAATCCGATTCTGAGGCAGTTTTTGATGAGCGATTTGCGCAAATCGCTCATCGCAGGATTTTTTAAGCCGAAGTGGAGAATCTTCAGGGAATCTTTCGTTACGCAGTCCCCAGGAAGCCTGAAAGGCCCAAAAATGATCCATTTTCTTCACAGAGCATACCGAAAGGAGCAGAAAACAATTTCAGAGGATACAGAGGCCGAACAGCGGCCATCAATGCGTGATTAGACCCGCAGCACATCAGAACAGCAGTCCAGATTTTGTCAAAGAGTATCAGAAGAAAGAAAAGACGCTAAAGAGTATCAGCAAAGATTTTTTAGGGGCTCGAAGCACCTGTATATTAATGAAGCCCCCAGAAAGTCAAATCAGGCATCATCAGCCCATCCTTACCCTCAAATCACCATTAAGGCATTCAAAGCACAGGACAGCAAAGAAGCAGAAACCCATGCACATTTATTTCAAAAGACACTGCACCAAGGCACCAAGGACTACATAAGTTATTCAGTTTTTGATACGGCCGCCCCCAACGCAGCCCGAGTTATTGCATGCATTTATTTCTGGTAGAGTTAGGTCAGTTAATTATGACCTGATTAGGTCAAGATGTAATAAAGAACTCTGTAGATAGTTTTGCCCTATATATACCACCCTCAGCATTGTTTTAAGGGTTGGTCAATTGAGAATTTTCACTAGAGACCCGCACTGTATACCTGACTGTTTCTATAATCAAAGATTGCAGAATGCTTGGAGAGAAAACTGTTTGTTGTAAATGAATGTTTTGGAGATTGAAGGTGGAATTCTTGTGCTGCAGCCTGAAACAATAAGTGCATCTTACCTCTATTTTATTGTTATCACTATCTAAATGGCAGAAAGAAAGAATAGCTTAGAATTAGTTTAAATACTCTCTATGCTCAATTTCTGTTGTTTCTTTATGTTTTCCTCTGAATGAATTGGTTATGAATATGAATTCCTTCTGGCTCATGTTTACCCCGATTCACCTGTGTTTGCCAATTATCTAGGGATTCTTAACTGCCCCTAGGTAGCGCTCTGTTACTTCCCACTGCTAAGTTGATTGAGAGATTATTAACTGCCCCTCATCGCTTAGCATTTCTTTCCATCACTTAGACCTGAAACATTGTTTCCTGCGCAGCTGTCTTGCTCCATTTTCCCTCTGTTGTGACCAAGTGAAAGCACCAGCAGTCACACTCCTCAACTCCACGCACAATGGTTTGAAACTTCCAGATTATGCCTTGCCTCTCTGTCTGAAAACATCAATTTTCCCACCGAAAACAAAACAAAAAACCCTCTGAACTCGAGACCTAGCCTAAAATTCTTTTAAACAAAGCTAAATCATAAAGAGAGAGCCCTCTTTGATTGCAGGTTGGCTAGAACCTGCAATCCAAAGTGGTTTGTGGTTACCTCAGCCGTATCCTTTTCCAGAGCTTTAAGGACAACCTGAGTGATAACATAATGGCGACTCCGTTGTGGAACCTTCCTCAGATAGTTTCACAAAGAAGGTAAGAAAGCTCTACCGAGACCATAAATCAAACCTTCCAACTGTTGTTTATCTCTTAAAACTACAGATGAAGCCTGAATGTCAGCCAGGAAGCCTTTGAGACTGTTTCTTGCTTTGCATTAACAGGATTAAATAAATGTTGCTTCAGTCAATCTTCATGCTAGTTTTAAGTTACAAACAAGATGTCCCATATTTTAATTAGTCCCTTGTTGATTACAAAAAACATTCCCAGGAAAAATACCCAAAAAACAATTCGGAAGATGGCTCCCAAGAAAAATCCACGATATACAAGGTCAAATCCAGATCCCAACCCTCCAGCTGTTTTTGAAAACCCTAACATAATCCCCAAAATCATTAGGAAGCAAGAAAAACAGGAAAATTCTGCTGATTTGGGCCCTGAAACATCGTACCCTAGCTATTTTCCGACTCCTGTCAAGGTCTTGTTCTGTTCATCCCCTATTTCCATCAGTTCATCATCTACATCCCGTAGTACCCCTTCCACACCTTCATCCACTGCACATGCTAACACTACTGTCGTTTCTAGCGCCCCAGCTACACCTGTTATCCCGGTTACTCCAGTTGTTCCACTTATCCCCGTTGTTCCACTCATACCAGCCAATATGGCTAATAGATATGCACCCCTACAATTACCTGCCAATGTTGGGGCTTTACCTCAAGAGTACCAATCCAAAATCACATATTTTGACAGCACCGGTCCTTTCACAGCCATTCAGCATACCAAAAAGATGCAAGATTATTTTGAAAACTATGAAATAGATGATGATAGTGTAAGAATGAGAATTTTTGTTCAGAGTCTGACAGGTGATGTTAGAACTTGGTTCCGATCACTTGCCGCAAATTCCATAACCACCCCAGATGAGCTCTATCAATCCTTTACCAACAGATGGGAGAAAAAGAAAGACCCCTTGCACGTACTGGCCGAATACGATACAATCAAAAGAGGCCCTCAAGAGACTGTTTTGGAGTACTGTGCAAGATTCAATAACGTATATAACGCAATACCACAGAACTTAAGACCTCCACCTGACCTTGCTTTGTATAAATTTCCGGATGGTTTTGACCCTGATATGGCATATCAGTTGAAAGAAAGAGCCCCTGCAACTCTCGAAGATGCGCAAAAGGTTGCTGTTACCGTAGAGGCTAACTTAATTGCCAAGAGAAACAGAGCGAGAATGGAAAGAAGAACCACCTTTAAAGAAGAACCCTCAGCCTTTGACCAGAAGCTTGATGCTATTATCAATGGCCTACAAAGACTAGGAGAAAGAGTAAAAAATGTTGAGAGAAAAGCATCATGGGAGGGACAACAGTCCAACACTATAAAATACCCAAATTTCAGGAAGACACAGAACACAAATGTTGGTAGGCCTAACCAAGACCATGATATAAGACCCCCGTTTCAAGACAACTATGTTGAAGGTTCCACTTCAAGTGAACCTACAGATGACTCTCACATGAACTTAATGGATCTAAAGGGTGAGCATCAAACTTTCCTGACACAAGAAGACCAAAACGAACATGACTGTAATCAATTTCAGACTAAATCTGGTGAGTCTTTTGATTTCAAACAGGGTTATGATACTGCTGTGTATGAAGTACACAAACAGTATAAGCTCAGAACTAGGACCATTGACATCTCTGAGCCTAGCAAGACAAAGGAAGGCAAACAGCCCAATAAGGCTAAAAACAAAGCTGTGGTAACAGAACCAGCTGATATAACTGTCCCAAACCCACATCAAGTGACTGTAGAAGATATAACAGACACTCAACCTTCTGTTGAGCAGCCTCTGCCACCTCCCTCTTCAAAAGAAAATTCAAACAGTGTCCCACAAAGCACTCCTGAAAATGCAAAACCGCAAGCAGAAATTTCCCGTAACACTGATAAGCGAGACCAGATTGCCGAGAATGCAAATGAAAAAGAAAAAACTGCCATTATCAACAGCAAAACTCCACTAGAAAAGCCCTTTAACCTAGAGGCAGAAATAGGAAAACTCAAGATAGCCATCCCTCTATCTGAACTTGCAAAACACGATGTATATAGGCAACAAATTCAAAGGTCACTTCAAATCCCAGAAAATAAGGATGATGTAAATGTTTTAGATGACACCCCAGAGCTGCTATTTGGCCCAGAAGTTAACGGAAAATCAACCCATGGACCTGTCCCACCCTTTTATGTCAGCTTGCACATACATGATAAAGTTTTACACAATGCTATGTTTGACTCAGGGGCATCGCATAATCTTATGCCCAGAGAAGTTATGGAAAAACTGAATCTTGACGTTACAAGACCGTACAAAGATCTGTACTCATTTGACTCAAGTCAAGTGAAATTCTTAGGCCTCATCAAAGATTTGTGTGTCTCCTTAGTCCAATATCCCAACAAAACCATCCTCATGGATGTAGTGGTTGCTGACATTCCACCAAAGTACGATATGCTCCTGTCAAGATCATGGGGAGCAAAGCTCCAAGGATCCCTTCAATTAGACCTTTCCTATGCTACTATTTCAGTCTTTGGGCAACCAAAGAGACTGTACAGAGAAATGCTCATGAAGTATGTAGTGAGTAGTGAAAGTAAGCCTGAAAATTTTCCCATTTACTCAATCCACTCTGATATGGATTCATTTATTTTGTTTAATGATGATACAAATGTTTCAATTGGTAATGAGTCCTTCACTCTAGAGCAACAAGCACACATCAACGAAGAGTCGGTTGCACATACCCACGAAACTGTCACAGCAGCTGATGCAACCAGCCTACCAAAAGAAGTTCCCCAAACAGAAATTTTAAGTCTGCCCAATCCTGAAACAGCTCAAACTCTTGATACTGACCATAAATAAGAAATCACATGGTACCTAGAGTTTGATGGCTCTGTTAACAAGTTAGGAGCAGGGGCAGGTGTTTGGATTCACAACACATATAACAACCATGCAGAAGAACATGCCTATAGACTGAACTTCAAATGCACAAATAACATGGCAGAGTATGAGGCTCTGCTTTTAGGCCTTAAACTGCTAAAAACTTTAGGAGCTGTAAAAGTGTCTATCTTAGGTGACTCTGACCTAGTTATACAACAGATGAAAGGTAATTTTGTTACCAATGACAATAGAATGAGAGCCTATAGGACTGCTGCTACTAACATACTCCAGACATTCACTGAATTCAAGCTTGACAAGATTTCCAGAAATCACAACATTCATGCACACAGCCTAGCCACCTTTGCTAGTACATGCAAGCTTCCTTTTGACCCAAACCATCACTTCACAGCTGAAATAAAACATAGGCCCGCAGTCCCAAATAACGTTAAAGACTGGCAAGTATTCGAAAATGATGCCCAGATTAATAATTTCCTCACCCTAGAGCATGAGTTTTCGAGTATCGACATTGACATGGATGCCATGACAGACCCAGAACAGCAAACAAATCAAAATCAGCAAGCTATAACAATTGCAACAGCCAAACAGATCTTGAAACCAACTATTTTTGACAATGAAAACATAGACCAACTGAAACAAACACAAGTAGAAGAAATAGGCAAAACAGAGGCAGAAATCATTGAGCTAAAAGACAATTTTTTGCCTGCTGGTCTAACCCCGCTAGAAGACATGTTTGATTCTAATGACGTTCCCAGAAAACCAAAATTGCAGCCCATAAACACTGAGATAGAAGAACACAACATCGGGACACCAGAGAATCTGAAAATGATCAAATTGTCCAGAAATCTACCACCTGATCAAAAACCCAAGTACATTGATTTATTCAAAGAATTCCAAGATGTATTTGCTTGGAGCTATGAGGATTTAAAATCCTATGATACATCAGTGATTCAGCACACCATTCCTTTAAAACCAAACCAGAAACCCTTCAAGCAGAAACTTAGAAGAATTAACCCCATGCTTCTTCCCCCGATTGAGAAAGAAGTGAAGAGGATGTTTGAAGCAGGCATTATAGCACCCATCAGATTTTCCGAATGGGTATCCAATCTTGTCCCTACAAGAAAAAAGACAGGTGAAATCAGAATTTGTGTAGACCTTAGAAACTTAAACCAAGTCTCCTTAAAAGACCACTATCCTTTGCCCAAAATGGACCACATATTGCAGAGAGTAGTGGGATCATCTAGAATCTCTTTACTAGATGGTTTTTCAGGTTTCAACCAAATACTTGTTCACCCAGATGACCAAGACAAAACAGCTTTTACCACACCCTGGGGAACATTTAAGTATGTAAAGATGCCATTCGGACTTAAAAACGCTGGTGCTACCTTTCAACGTGCAATGGATATTGCTTTCGCCAAAGAAATACATGACTTCCTAGTTGTCTACCTTGATGACTTAACCCCATTTTCCAAATCTGATGAAGAACACCTCAAGCATCTCAGGCAAATTTTCATGAGATGTAGGAAATATGGCATTTCCTTGAACCCCAAGAAGTCTCTGTTTGGCCTTGAAGAAGGAAAATTACTTGGCCACATTATATCAAAGGATGGGATCAGAATTGATCCTGAGAGAATACAAGCCATCCTCCAAATTCCATACCCCAGAAACATAAAAGAGCTACAAGTATTCCTTGGGAAAATCAACTTTTTGAGAAGATTCATTCCAAATCTGGCTGAATTAATAAGACTGTTAAGCAACATGTTGAAGAAGGATGCCAAGGTAAGATGGTCCCTGGAAGCCAAGCAAGCATTTGAGAGTATCAAATCCGCCTTAACCCAAACCCCTATCCTAACTAGTCCACAATTTGACAGAGATTTTATCATATTTTCGTTTGCATCAAAGCATACAATAGCCGCGGTCCTTTTGCAAAAGGATGAACAGGGAGCTGAAAAACCAATCGCTTTTTTCAGCAGAGCTTTAAGAGACGCCCCGTTGAAATACCCAATCATGGAAAAACAAGCCTACGCACTTGTTAAGGCCATCAAGGATTTCAGAGTGTACATTTTATATTCACACGTGATTGCCTATGTCCCACACGCTGCTGTAAAAGACATATTGACCCAAGACGGACTAGAAGGAAAAAGAGGTAAGTGGATTGCAAACATCCTCGAATATGACATAGAAATAAAACCAACCAAGCTGATAAAAGGACAAGGTTTAGCTAAACTGATGTCCGAAACAAACTTTCAGGCCTTAGACATAAACCAGTTGGACAATGAACCGGAGCTGGCGACTCCACAGATCAGTGAAATCTTTTTACAATCCCCATGGTATGCTGATATATGCTTTGTACTGTCAAACATGTGTGCTTCCCCAGGATTGTCCAAAACCAAGAAAAGATTTTTGAAAATGAAGGCTTTAAAGTTTTGTGTTATAGATGGTGCTTTATTTTGGAAAAATCATGAAGGTATATTGCGTAATTGTTTAACCATGAATGAAACTAACAATGTCATGAAAGAATTCCATGCAGGTGATTGTGGAGGACATCTCTACTGGAAGTCCACTGCTGATAAGATTCTAAGGGCTGGTTTCTATTGGCCCACTCTTTTCGCAGATGTAAAAAAGTTTTCTATATCATGTCACAAATGCCAAATTTTTGAAGGCAAGAGAAAATTGTTGCCCCTGCCCCTTAAACCAATCTCCACCGAAAAACCTTTTCAACAATGGGGTCTTGACTTCATTGGAGAAATCCATCCCTCTTCCTCGGGCCAGCACAAATGGATCCTAACAGCCACTGACTATTTCACTAAGTGGGTTGAAGCCATTCCCTGTAGACAAGCCAATGACACCATCATTATCCAATTCCTTGAGTGCAATATCCTTTCCAGATTTGGCTGCCCTGAGAAAATCATCACTGACAATGCCGCTGCCTTTAAATCCAAAAAGATGATCAATTTTTGCCACAGATTTCATATTACCTTGGGCCACTCCACAGCTTATTACCCTCAAGGTAATGGATTGGCAAAATCTTCAAACAAGAGCCTCATTAACATCATAAAGAAAGTGCTAGAAGAAAACAAGAAGAACTGGCACAAAAAGCTGGTAAATGCCCTATGGGCAGACAGACTTCCAAACAAAAGATCTATTGGGATGAGCCCTTATGAGCTAGTATATGGCATGGAGGCTACATTTCCTTCATCCCTGGGAATTCCTACTATCAAGCTGTTACAAGAGATTCAGGCTGAACCAAATGACATTCAAAGAAGGATTAATCAGACAATTCACCTTCAGCAAACCAGAGAACAAGTTTATGACAGAGCTCAAATTCTGCAAGAAAAGCTCAAAAGGATGTTTGATAAGAGGGCTAAAGCTGAAGATTTCAGTATTGGTGACAAAGTTCTGAAGTGGGACTCAAGAAGAGAAGACAAGGGCAAGCATGCCAAGTTTGATTTTCTATGGAATGGTCCATTTGTAATTTCCGTTGTTCAGGGAAACAACACTTATTTTCTCAGATCTATGGAGGACAACACTGTTGAAGAAGGCCCTGTGAATGGCAGGATGTTGAAACATTATCATGATCCTTGTTGTTAAAACAATGCAAATTCTGTAAATATCTTTGTACAATATTATTTCTAAATACCAGCACTCAGTTTTTATTTTGTATAAACCGGCCGATTGTTTGAGGAATAACAGTAAACTCGGTGAGGACGCAGCCAATGCAAATTTTCCAGTCTCAAGAGTATCAAAACAGAGCAAAATTTTCAATTCATAACAGCACCCTGCTCTAAGCAAAAGCAAGGCAAACACAGCAGTTTGATCCGTGTCCCTAAACTGTTTTAAAAGGCATGTTTCAGCAGCATTATACATAAGAGATCAAGCACGCAGAAGAAAGCAGGGGATGTTGTACAATTCACAGTAACTCAGTTGGGGAGGAGGTCGTCTATAGTTCAAAGTTTTACGTTTTTTTTCAACAGCCAGAACAAAGAATAATTTCCCAGTCTACAGCAACAAACAGAAGATCAAGGCAGTCTGACCTGTTGTTCTTGACTTTTCACAATGAAAAGCCATCCCCAAGTGGAGCCATTGTTGGCCTCCTGTTGCAACAGGGGTTCATTTTTCATGATTGACATTTTTACATGCCAAATATGTCATACTTGGCAAGCTGCAGTGTTCCATATTTCCAGAAGATACCATGAGAGTGTGCTAGTCCAAATGCCACTGCTGAGATCCCATTTTGATGAGTTGTTCCAGTTTTGAAGAGTTTTCATTTAAGGGAGGTCCAAACAGTCTAATCTTGGTCTCCCTAGGTTTCAATTTCCTATTGTAGAATATAGAGAATGCATCTGTCCAAACAGTTTAACCTTGGTCAAATTTGTAGATAGGTTGAGAACCGAAGGGACCCAACTGTTTAATCTGGGCCCTGGCAGAAATAAGTGCAGATTTAGATAGGAAACATTCAAAAGAAAAATTGTAATTATGGGTCTGCAAGTCTAAGTGCACCCTAATCAGAAAAGAAGAAAAAATGTTAGGACAATAGGCTGGGTAGGTAGCTGTTTGGTGGCAGAATGATGACTGATGATAAATTTCGTGTCTCACAATGTCTTATCTTTTCAGATCACAGTTATCAGGCAGTTTTATTTCAAATGAGGTACTCAAGCTGGAATTGACTAACCTCCCCTTCTTCTCATTTCCCCCAAGTCACTTACTAACATCCCTCAAGAGGTCAAGATCTGCTTGAGCCTCTTAGTTTCATCATTTCCATGACATTTGCCTTGGTGAGGATCTGCTTCACCCAAGGATTGCTCACTCATCTTCTGTGAGCCTTCTTTTCCCAACAAAGCCTAAGGTCTCATACCTTAGCGCCCTCTATACATCTCCATATTAACTACTAACTTTATTATATAACTCCCTATCAGTTTTTCCCTTCCCTTATTAAAATCATGTATATAAAACTCCCTTATGTAAATACTCCCTCCCAGGCATTATAGCCATAATTCTGCTGAGTCTGGGAAATCACAGTCCACCTGGGGCTATCTTTAGCCCATCCGAGTCATTAAGGAGCTAGTCTGACATCTGGTCAGCTAGTAACCTCTCCCCTAGCCCAAAAACCTCAAAAAAAAACCCATATTCATCCCTTGTCCCTAAGTCCGAATGTAAATGTGTCAACCCGCGCCTTTTTTAACACATAAAGCCCCCATTCCTTAAGTTTAAACCCACCCACGCAAGTATTAAAGGAATATTCCTGTGCATATACCGCCCCTTATCCCTCCGTCATATCACACTCCCCGCCAGCCGTCGGATCGCCCGCCCCACATATCAACGGTGGGCGGGCCGTCCCATCCCCGACCTGCCCGACGTTTAGCGTCCAGGAGATGGGCGGTATTACCGCCGTACCTCCCACCACGCGTCAAGCGTTGGGTTGTGGCGGAGCGCTCTCCCCCGAAACCACCGTTTTCCATAAGCGGTGCGCCACAAAACCGCTTACCGCCCGTGACGTCACATCCCACGTCACCCCCTGCACAATCGCCTCTTACGTCACCCCCCTGTCCAGTCACCATGTCGAGTCACCTGCCTGCGTGGCCTCCTGCCACGTATCCCTGCCACCGTACCTGCCACGTCACCATCCGTACATGATGACGTCATGCTGACGTCATCCCCCCACGTCGTCCTGCTGACGTCACCCGTCGTACAATGTCACATCATGCTGACGTCATCAGCACTTTTTGGGCGAAAAGGCGCGAAAATCGCACTTCGAAGCCCCGGTATCCGATTCTGAGGCAGTTTTTGATGAGCGATTTGCGCAAATCGCTCATCGCAGGATTTTTTAGGCCGAAATGGAGAATCTTCAGGGAATCTTTCGTTACACAGTCCCCAGGAAGCCCGAAAGGCCCAAAAATGATCCATTTTCTTCACAGAGCATACCGAAAGGAGCAGAAAACAATTTCAGAGGATACAGAGGCCGAACAGCGGCCATCAATGCGTGATTAGACCCGCAACACATCAGAACAGCAGTCCAGATTTTGTCAAAGAGTATCAGAAGAAAGAAAAGACGCCAAAGAGTATCAGCAAAGATTTTTTAGGGGCTCGAAGCACTTGTATATTAATGAAGCCCCCAGAAAGTCAAATCAGGCATCATCGGCCCATCCTTACCCTCAAATCACCATTAAGGCATTCAAAGCACAGGACAGCAAAGAAGCAGAAACCCATGCACATTTATTTCAAAAGACACTGCACCAAGGCACCAAGGACTACATAAGTTATTCAGTTTTTGATACGGCCGCCCCCAGCGCAGCACGAGTTATTGCATGCATTTATTTTTGGTAGAGTTAGGTCAGTTAATTATGACCTGATTAGGTCAAGATGTAATAAAGAACTTTGTAGATAGTTTTGCCCTATATATACCACCCTCAGCATTGTTTTAAGGGTTGGTCAATTTAGAATTTTCACTAGAGACCCGCACTGTATACCTGATTGTTTCTATAATAAAATATTGCAGAAAGCTTGGAGAGAAAACTGTTTGTTGTAAATGAATGTTTTGGAGATTGAAGGTGGAATTATTGTGCTGCAGCCTAAAACAATTAGTGCATCTTACCTCTGTTTTATTGTTATCACTATCTAAATGGCAGAAAGAAAGAATAGCTTAGAATTAGTTTAAATACTCTCTATGCTCAATTTCTGTTGTTTCTTTATGTTTTCCTCTGAATGAATTGGTTATGAATATGAATTCCTTCTGGCTCATGTTTACCCCGATTCACCTGTGTTTGCCAATTATCTAGGGATTCTTAATTGCCCCTAGGTAGCGCTTTGTTACTTCCCGCTGCTAAGTTGATTGAGAGATTCTTAACTGCCCCTCATCGCTTAGCATTTCTTTCCATCACTTAGACCTGAAACATTGTTTCCTGCGCAGCTGTCTTGCTCCATTTTCCCTCTGTTGTGACCAAGTGAAAGCACCAGCAGTCACACTCCTCGACTCCACGCCCAATGGTTTGAAACTTCCAGATTATGCCTTGCCTCTCTGTCTGAAAACATCAATTTTCCCACCGAAAACAAAACAAAAAACCCTCTGAACTCGAGACCTAGCCTAAAATCCTTTTAAACAAAGCTAAATCATAAAGAGAGAGCCCTTTCTGATTGCAGGTTGGCTAGAACCTGCAATCCAAAGTGGTTTGTGGTTACCTCGGCCGTATCCTTTTCTAGAGCTTTAAGGACAACCTGAGTGATAACAGATGTCTAAAATCTAGAACCTCAAGGTTTCCATCTGATAGCGCTCTACAATGTGATATATAAAATTCTAGCTACAATCATGGTGAACCGTCTCAAACCAATACTATCAGAGCTGATATCCCCGGAATAGACGGGGTTCATAAAAGGCAGACAAATAGTAGATGGTATAATAGTAGCACAAGAAGCAATTCATTCATTGAAGAATTCAAAAACCAAAGGAATGATGATAAAAATCAACCTCGCAAAAGCTTATGATAGATTAAGCTGGAGATACCTGCAACGTATACTCAAGGCTTATGACTTTGATGACATATGGATTAACTGGGTAATGTCAATGATCACAATGCTAGTAATGTCAATTCTATTAAACGGATCTCCAACAGAAGCCTTCAATCCATCTAGAGGACTCAGGCAGGGCGATCTGCTATCACCGTTCATGTTCATCCTCGCAGCGGATGGACTTAGAAGACATATAAAAGCAAAAGTTAACAGCGAACAACTAAAGGGATTAAGACTATGGGGAAATGACCTACCTCTAACTCATCAACAGTTTGTCGACGATGTTATGTTATACGGACAGGAAACTCTTAAAGAAGCAAAAAAAATAATGGAAATTCTTAAAGAATTCACAGGGGCCTCGAGAACAGAGGTAAGCAAAGAAAAATCGGAAATTTATTTCTTCAACACCCAGAATGCCTCCCAAGTGTTCCTTGCAAGAACCATGGGATTTAGAATCAGCAAATTCCCAACTAAGTACTTAGGCATCCAGCTAAATGATAAGCAAAACAGAATTGCTAATTGGGGAATCCTGATGAAGAAGTTGCAAAAGAAAATGGAAAATTGGACTTTCAGGGCCCTCAATACTCTGAGTCGTATAATTTTGCTCAAATCGGTACTTCAATCCCTACCGATATATCAACTGACTAGCCAAGCTACACCCAAAACAATATGTCAAAAAATGGTAGATATGCTTAAAAATTTTCTATGGCAAGGGTCGAGCAAGATAAAGAAGTGGACGCTTCTACCCTAGAAGTGGCTATGAAAACCCTTAACAGAAGGAGGTCTAGGAATGAGAGACCCATATACCCTAAACTAGGTAATGGGAACAAAGCTTTGGTGGCAATGGATACAAGGGGGTGAAAACCTGTGGAAAAAGCTATGGGAAAGAAAATATGAGATGCCCAGGTCTCCAGAAGTTGAGAAGCCAAACGAAAAAAAAAAAAAAAAAAATAATAATAATAATAATAATAATAAATAAAATAAAAATAAATAAAAAATAAAATAAATAAATTAAATTAAATTAAAAATAAAATAAATAAATAAAATAAAAAATAAAAAAATGCTCAGCAATCTGAAATTTGGCAAGAGCCAACAGGGATTTGATAAGAGAGCACAATTTTTGGGAAATAAGAGGGGAACAAAGCAAACTTCTGGGAAGAGGCTTGGCAACAGAAAGACAAACTCAACCAACTGCCTCAACTCCAAGAGATACACCAGTTCACCACACAAACTGAGAGGGGTGCAGTATGAAACTATTGGAGCCCAAAAATGGACAGATACTGGAGAAGGTGGAAAAAAAGGAAAACTAGCCAAACGCGCCAGAAACAACTCAATGGGGAATATATGAAAAAGAAATGGAAACAAGAAAAATTGTGGCCAAAGCAAGGACGGACACTATCAGATGGGGAAAGAGAATGAAAGGAATGTTCACAATAGCTGAAGAATACTATCTAAAATAAGGATATAACATAAACCCAGAAACAAAAAATGGGACAGCATTTGGAAAACAAAAACTTGGTCGAAGGTAGCGTTTTTCACTTGGATCCTGAGTCACGGGCAAGCTCTAACCTGGGAACAGCTAAGGAAAAAAGGAACACAAGGCCCTTCGCATTGCGCTCTCTGCCAAGTACAAGAAGAAACCATGGAGCACATAACTAACGACTGCAAAGTTAGCAACAACCTGTGGAGACAACACCAGGATCTTTTTGAAATCAGTGACAGAGATAAAAACAGTATCAAAATAACAATAGAAAAATGGCGGAACAAACCTTACCAAAATACAATCCTAAACAGAGCCTGGAAACTTTCATTAGGATTTGTTCTGTGGAACATTTGGAAAGAGAGAAACCGCCTGACCTTCAAGGAAGATGGTAGAGCAAAGGACGAGATATGGAACCAAATCACCCAGAATATAAGGGAGACCATTCTCACAGAGAAATGGTACGAGGAAGATTGGAAAGTCGACCAGACAGAGGCAAGAATAATGGCTCACCTGCAACTAAAGTCAAGCATGATGAAAGTTACAGTAGGGAAATACCATAATAATGAGGCGGAAGAGAGCAACTACTATAGTAATCCCCAACAGGGCTTCATCAAGTTGAATTTCGACGGGGCAGCGAAGGGTAACCCAGGAGAGGCAGGGATAGGAGGAGTCTTTAGAGACGACAGGGGAAGGACACTCAGAATTTACGCGATGGATTGCGGCAATGCAACCAACAACGAAGCTGAGCTTCATGCGCTGAGAAGAGGACTAGAGATCGCCATAAGGGAGAAGTACCAAAAGTTGCAGGTGGAAGGAGATGCGAAACTAGTGGTAGACATCATGAAACAACTACAGAATGGCACTTCAGCAGAAAAAATGAGTCAAAGTTGGAGAACGGCCTGGTTAGTGGAGGAAATAAGCGACTTACTACGAAAGGTAGCCTACATCCTTCCCACCCATGTGAGAAGGAAGGGCAATGAACCAGCAGACAGCTTGGCGAATTGGGGATGTAGAAATGGAGGAAGGTCGTTGGATGAAAGCGAGGCCGAGCTAAGCCAGAAGGAGGAAATGGCGGACCTGAGACAACTACTCGAAAAGGATAAGGAAGGAAATACGAACAGGAGAGGAAATCTAGAGAGACCGCGGAGGAGAGATCAGGAAGAAGGAAGAGGACAGCTGGAGGAAAGGATAGACGCAGAGAATGAAGTGAGAAGATAGGCGATCAGGCAGCTGATGGAGCAGGGCAGGGAAGGTACGCACCCCGAGAGTACGAGGGAGAGAAAGAACCAAACTGACAGAGAGGAGGGTAGGATAGAGAACAGAGAGGCGGGCAGAGGAAGGACACCAAGTGGCAGAATGAGGTCAGAAGTGACACGGCAAGAGCAGCTGGGAGAAGGTGGGAATTAATGAAGGACATTGGGAGAAAGGACAAGAGGGCAGCATCCCGAGACAAGCTTAAAGGGATCTGTGCCGGTAACCAAGACAGCCAGATGCCAGTAAGGGTTAAGGGTCAGAGTAAGAGAGAGATTAAAACCAAAGAAAACTCGCAAACATCTCTTTGCATGCAGACAAAGACGAGGAAAGGTGGCGAGAAGGGAGGTGGCAGCAGAGTGAAGACGCAGGCAGCAGCAGGAAGAAGCAGTCGCGCGGCAAGCAGGTATGTAGCCCCTTCACCCCCCAACTTTGAAAGCATCATGAGTCTCTGTAGTAGGAAGATTGATAATCAACTTAGCTTCCGGTTTAAGATAGGAAAAAACAAGGGAAAAGCCTCCAGAATTCCCAGAACAGTTGGCACCATTCCTGCAGACCACAGGCAATCCCTGAACCGAGAAAAAGGGAGGCAAGAGTTAACACCCAAAAAGGGAGAGGGCCAGCCTGCAAAATCAGCCAACAATATCCCCCGAAGGCTCTCGATCCAGGCAAGGCTCGTAGGAATGGAGGGTATTGTGACAGTGGCTATTAGGGAAGAAACCTGGGAAGGGAAAAGCCTAAGGACCAGAGGAAGGCCGAAATTTAGGCGTCCTAAGGGGGAAGAGAGGAGCTACACCAGGGACCTCGTAGATACGTTTGGGAAACCCCGGGGAAGGTGGGAAAAGAAAATTACCTTGATCCCATCTGAGGAGGAAAACTCAAGACTGAGGAGAAAGGAATGGAAGGGCTTAGAAAGCTATAAAGGGGGGGTTAAGGGAAGAAAACCTAAGAGAAACCTGACCCTGAAAAAGAAATTAACAGTCACAAAACCCAAACCGCCTGGAAACAAGGAGGTAGATGGTACACAAACCCTGGCTGGAAACCAGAAGATAGAAGGCACAAACAAAGGAAAGAAAAAGAGCAATTGGGGAATTGAATTCTGTCAAAACCATAATGCTGATGAATGCATCAATTTTGTGATAGGTAATCCAATACACTGGAGTAAGAACTCTGAACAAGACAAAACACACCAGATGCAAGACAGCAGCACCCAAACAGGGAGCAAAATGGCCCCCAGAAGAGGAAACAGAGGAACCAAGAAGGAGGAGGGAACAACTAGACAACCAAAAAAAAGAGGCAGGAAACCTGATGGGGAACACATTAAGAAAATCATTAACGCCTACATGGAAGGAAATCCACCAGAAGTCAAAGCTCAGATAGCGAGTTGGGAGAGAGATTTAAAAGACAATCTCAAATACCAAGATATCCCCATGGATGAATGGGAAAGCATGGTGCCAGACCCAAGGTCCACTTGAGGGAGGCACTCACTGTTCAAGCAAACCATACAACAATACTGGATTATGAAGAACGTGGTGGCTCGGGCCATGACCCTACACCAAGAGCATGCAGCGGGAGAAGAAACAGAGGCACAGAATCAGAACAAAGAAAAGGACCCAGTCCGTGCAGAACTATTACGGGAGATAGCGGCAATCCAGATCCAAGCATACAAAAACAATCTAGCACTGGGTAGAATTGAACAGACTTTGACAGACCTGAAATGGAGAATCGAGCAGCGAAGCAAGATGCCAGGATCAAGTGCAAAGGCACTTGCACCAGTAACATCCTATAATGAGGAGTGACACAGTGAACTAGTTGGATTCAAAAATGGTTTTCACTATGAACAGTATAATTATGTTTATTTTGATAAGTAGAGTCAGTAGAATAGACAGTCAATACAATGCTGCTAGATGGATAGCAATGAACTCATTTAAATTTTGGACAGGATTTAAAGCTGATAGGTGGATACCTGGTTTCCTTCGGGCAGGAAAACCACCTGCAGCAGCAAATGGTTGTGAAAAGCTCTTTTGAAAATAGAAATAAATAGAGATCTGCCAAGTTTACAAAAAAAAAATATTTCATCATCATGTAAAGACATTTCATATCATATGTTAGTCAAACCCAACTTCACAAATATCAATAAGAGTTAGACACAACCATCTTGATTACACTCAGGTTTGATCAAACAAATACACACATACCAAGGAAATCATTTCTAAGACAATATAAGGATCTTGCTTACACCTTCCACCCAACCCTAATGAGCTAAGGTTTCAATGTAGAAACATAGAAAAACCAACATTACCAATACTTTAAGGGTTCAGTATTTTAGACTTTGTCATTCAACTCTAACAAGTTAGGTCTTCCTGATCATATCAAAATCCCAAAGATGACATCATCAATAAAAACTTCAAACAGCATTTCATAATATCCCTAAGCAACTTTAGGATTTCAGACATTCACATTAGCATGCCCTTTGGTTAGGGTTTTTCAGAGCCTATCTAGGGTTCTACAAAATCGGTTAAGAGTGGGTGGATAGATTTATCAAGAGATGAATCACCCAAACAAGAATCACTAAGCTCCAATACACCTAGTCATAACAAAGTTAGTAATATATCATCAAATGAATAATCTTTTCAATCAATATATTTAAAGCATACCTTTGTTTCTTGACTAACATTTTCTTGAGATATCCTCCTCCTTGCAGATGCTTTCCTTAATCAAGATAATAGAGGGAGAAAGGTGGTTAGTATTTAATATAATCTAAACTAAATGAATACATGAACCTAAAAACTAAAAAGACATGAGATACTTATCTTTGGGAGTTGTTGGGGGCTCCCTACAAATATATAGGGATACCTACAAACTTATAAAAACAATACAAAAATGTTTTTTCCAAAATATGTTAAAAACCTATAAATTCTAAAACATATAAAACAAGATATATAAAGCTACAAGCAAAGGACTTAATAGTGTAAGTCCCTAATGTACGGTTCTTCGGGCTTGACTTTCTTTGAGTCTCCTTCTATAGCAAGGTTAGCTTGATCACTTCCTCTCTTCTTATTCTTTGGATACTTGGAACAGTTACTCTTGTAGTGACCCTTCTTATGACATTGATAGCACTCCATCTTGGACATGCCAACTTTCTCCCTTGGTCCCTTCAATCTCTTTCCTTTATGATGAGAAACGTATGCATTTTATACCCCTTTATGATTGGTAACCATAGAGATCCTTAGTTATTTTTTACTACAAGTTGTCCATAATTCTTCAAAGGTGGGAGCTACCTTCCAGTTGTTGAGACCTGCAGCAAATGCACCCAAGAGGGTGGCAATCCTAAAAGAGAAGTGATCACAAGTTCTTTGTCTAGAACAATCTCATCGATGGCCAAGAGATCATCCCTAAGTCTAGCTATCTTCACAAAGAAGGTTGCCACAGTGTCTTCTTTAGTCATCTTCGTGGTCCTTAGCTCATTCTTCAAACTTGTTAATTGACCAATGTTCTTAATAGTAAACAGATTCAACAAGGCTTCATACATTTCCTGAGCATGATCGATGTTGGCTATGAATGGGACAATATTGTCCTTATCGCTTCTACCATCAGAGTCATGGCCACCAATTCTAATTCCATGTATTTCACTTGTCGACATCACTGGCTTCTTCTGTAGGCTTCTTTGCATTTCCTCTTACCAAGTCCAACACCTTGTTCTTCTCAAGGATTAGGTCATTCCTCTTATTCCAAGCCCTGAAGTTAGAGGCTCCTTAAAGCTTGTTCTCACCCTTGATTGAGTTAGACATCTTCCTTGAATATAATAGACTCCTTCCCTAAGATAGTACCTATGAATGGATCAAGTGCTTGAGACTGCATTTTTCTTCCTTCTTCACCAAAGCTCTAATACCATGTTAGAAAATCAGAAAGGCAATAAATATTTTCTTGTTCTTGATAATTACTTATGATGTTTCTTATTATTATGATTCTTTATATCTTCTTTCTTTAGTTCATCAAGCAATTACCAAAAGCAGCAGCACATAAAACAATAGACACCAGATGTAGGCACATGTCAGGGAAAAACCCCCCTTGAGGGGAAAACCCGGTCAAGATAATTATTCCTTTCAATAGTATATTTGAGACTCTCCACCCTAGACCAAGACTAGACCTTCCCTCCACACCAAATCAGCATCCTAGAATTTTGACCTCTTTCCAGCAACTGCAACTAGGCAGCAAATTACGGCAACTCGCGGCTTCTGGCAACAGTGAAACTTGGAAGACTTCGATCTCCCAATCCAGGACACAAAACAAAGAGAGAGGGAGAGAGAGAGAGAGACCAAAATTTCAATTTTCCTTGTCTCCTTAGACTTCCCCAAACTCACATTCACTTTGGCTTCCCAGCAACAGACTTCGCACCTTTTCCCAACTACAAGAGAACTTTGCACTTCTGCCTAGCTACAAGAGATTTTCACACTTCTTCCCAGCTACAAGAGAATTCGAACTTGTGTGTGAATGATGCTCCAGATGAATTTGATGAACTTCCTTCTATAGGCTTCTTGTGGGGTTGAATAAGGTCCTTAGGCCAACTTGATCTTCTCTTAGGCCGACATGGTGTAGAGGTTACATAATTCATATTTGACTCAACACTTAACATTTTTACATGATCCAAAAGCCCAAGAAGGGTCTCTTTAAATGTAAAATAACTCTAGACTCGGAATAAATCCTAGAAGTCCTCAATGAGGACTTTGACCTAAAACATGGTGACCCAAGCATGAAACCCATGCTTTAATAAGTCCCAATAATAATAATAATTTTATTTATTCTTTTGACAAGTACATTACATGATGACTCAATTACATTAATGAAGACCAAACATAGTTACATTTTCCAACACAAAGCTCTAGTTGAAAACCAGACAAGGAAGCATATCAAAGCCTTGAGATTAGCAAAGGGGAAGAGTATACATCCAAGGAGTTCAAGGGTTCTTGCAAGGAGAAAGGAATTAAGAGAAAGATAACAGTTCCATATCACCCACAATAGAATGGGGTGGTCGAGTGAAAGAATCGATCCATCATAAGGGTTGCTAAGGCCATGATACATGACTAGGACTTGATGTGTCTTTGGGTATAGGCATGCAACACAATAGTCTACATCCAAAGTTGGTGTCCTTATAGGATCTTGGAGGAAAAGATGTCATAGGAAGCATTCACAAGTGTGAAGCCAAAGGTGAGTCATTTATGCATCTTTGGTTGTCCAATTTATATCCATGAACTAATAGAAAATATGACCAAGATGGAACCCTCCAACGCAAAGGGTTTATCTGTAAGTTACAACAAGGCTACAAAGATTTATAGGCTCTATGTTCCACAACAAAGGAAGGCAGTGGTAAGCCAGGATGTAAAGTTTGAAGAACACTTTGCAACCAAGAAGTCTCGTGATCATATTCCACTGACGAAAGATGAGTAGGAAGCTTCTAATGTTGAGCTAGCATCACCAATGATTTCTAGGGAAATGTGGCAGCATTCGAGTGAATAAGGGAAGACAAGAGCCCCTTCTGCCTCTGTCAGGAAACCTCAATGGTTCGGTCACACAATGAGGGATGCTTAAGAGAAAGTTGAGACTCCTAGGAGCACTTCTTGGAAAGAACACACCTCCAAAGAAGTTTACATACTATATGGTGTTAGGATATTCCGACACATAGGAAATAGTTAAGTATAACCTGGTCTAGTATAGAGTTAGGTAAAGTGTGTTTCTTTACTATGTACATTTTGTAACTTACAATCCGACGGTCACGATATGTAGTGATCCGACGGTTCATTCTCTCCTCGGTATTACCGACACTTGATCTGTGGCTTAACACCCGATTGGTCCATGATCTCTATTTAAAGAGCATGGAGGGTCATTTGTAGGGTAACCGTCCATGAGAGAAGCTTATGTAAATTTTCATTCTTTTATTAATAAATTGCCTGAAGTGGCCGCGTTGGCTCAGCCGTGGACTGTTTCCCTCTTTGAGGGTTTTAACCACATCAAAAGTACTGGTGTATTGATCTGTGATCTATTTGTGAGCGGTTTCATTTGGTGTTCTGTCTAAGGAACTTACCCTGTAAATTCATACATGGTATCAGAGCTATTTGAGGGCCGCGTCCGTTGGTGATCCAAATCTAAAGCTGGTAGAACTGCATCCGACTGTCGTTTCCTAGATCTATTGTTTCTGACTACTTTCGGGCCGAGAGGACTACTCTACTGTGTTGGGAGCATCTGTTCCAGTGAGGAACCCCTTTTGTTTCATGCGAAAAGGTTTCTAGTAGCCCTAGCTACGTCATTTTTAAGATCTGGAGGTATACAGTGTTTATTTACAGTTTACAGTTATTTTCTCTCTGTTTATTTCGGTTTTGGTTTATTTAGCCTTTTTTATTACCGGATCTATACCTTTCATTTCTGTGTATGCTCTTTGCCCCGCGACTCTGTGCGATCTGGGAAAATCAGAAACAGAAAGGAAGGATTTTTCTCATGCGTATGCTCTTTTCTGCTCCGCCTTAGTGTGATCTTGGAAAATCAGAAACATTGAGGAAAATATTTAGTTTCCAGCTAAAGCTAACTTTGAGCCGCAAGGTTCGTTTTTTTTGTATGTCTGTGTTGGGTTTTGTGTTTTTTGTTTTGCAGGGAAAAAGAGCTTTCTCAAAGCAAACACGCAACCCAAAGCTTCAAACCCCCCCTCTCTCTCTCTCTCTCAAACTTTTTGTTTAGCTCACTTGGTCCAAAGCTAATTTATGAGAGTAGAGATCTTGAGTTCAAGTCTCCTTTTTGTGGGGGCGGATTTTTCATTTCCGCACATTCCCGCACTTCGTCGGCATCTTCATCAAATTTTCTTCAAAAAGCCATAATTTCTTCATCCGGAAGCCGTTTTCAGAGCCGTTTTTTTGAACCAGCCTAATTTTTCGAGATCTTTCCATTGGAACACTTAGTTTCAGCGTTTATAGCTTCAATTTCTGTTAAAATGGAAAGTCCATGCCAAGTTATTCTTGACAGCACCAACTACTTCCAATGGTGGTCCTACATTGTGGATTTACTTAGAAGTAAAGGTCTCTACAGAATAGCCTCAAGCCAAGAAACCAAACCGAAAGATGAAAATAAGGCAGCTAAATGGGAAAATAGGCAAGATCAAGCACGTGGGTTGATAGGGATGTCTATTTCTCCAGATCTTAGATTCCATACTGCAGAACTTGATACTCCTGAAGAAGCAATGAAACAGATCACTAAAGTTTTCGGAATTAAAAATGAACTTAAAGCCCATCAACTTGAAAATGAGTTGCTGACATTGGACCCCAATAATTTTTCTTGCATTGAAGATTTTTTGTCCAATTTCAAGACCCTTAGACTTCTCTTGGAAGGTGTTAAGGTTAAGAAAGAAGATAGTAGCCTTATCTACTCCATTCTTACTAAGTTGGGACCAGCCTATTCTGTGTTTGTTTCCACCTTCCATTCTACAAGAGAAGCCTTCATTTCTCAAGGACAAGCCTACAAGTCCCCTTCCTTTGATTCCTTTTGTGATTCTTTAATAAGAGAACAAGAAAAACTCTTACACCTTGGTCTTCTTCATCTTGGAAACTCTTCTAAGAAAACGTTAGCCGCCCAGCAGCAACCAAATTCAAAGAATCCTAAGAAGTTGTATCCTAAAAGGAATGGTCATAAACCAAACAAGGGTCCTAAGCAATTTTACCCTCAAAATGAAAAATCATTTCAACAAAATGATAAGACAAATAAAAACAAAGGGAAGAAGACTGATATACATTGCAACTTTTGTAATCAAGATGGCCACTTAGAATCCAAATGCTTTAAGAAGATGGAAGCCTTGGAAGCAGCAATGAAGAAGCATAATATCCATTTGGAGCACTCTTCAACTTCAACTTCATCTTCAGGAATGGCACTTTCTGCATGTGGTTGTCAAGCATCTCGGTCTGGCTATGCACTAAATGTATCTTCTTCTTCTCATTCTCATGAGTGGCTCATTGATTCTGGAGCTTCTTATCACATGGCCAAAAACAAAGCCATGTTTTCTTCTTTAAATGATTGTAACACCAAAAATATATATGTTGGTGATGATAGATCTCTTAGTGTTGTAGGGACTGGAACTGTTCATATAGACAATGGTCAATTTAATGATGTATTATGTGTTCCAACCTTATCCTGCAACCTTTTATCTGTATATCAGATAACTCATTCATGGGAAGGTAAAATCGTTGAATTTTCACCTCACGATGTTGTAATTAAAGACCTAAGAGATCCTAGACAGAGTTTAGCTACTGGCATTGCTGATGATTCTACAAGGTTGTATAAGTTTCACAACTTTGGGTCACCAAATCTTCCCTCGGTATTTGTTTCTCATAATGATGAAGTGAGCAAACTTTGGCATGAGCGATTTGGTCACTTAAACTATCGCTCTCTTCAGAATCTATGTAAAGAAAATATGGTGACAGGTCTTCCAATGGCATCTTGCTGAGATGGTGTTTGTTCCGGATGTGTACTCGGAAAACATCATCGGGACAGTTTTGAAAAACATGCCTCTTGGCACGCCTCAGCCCCTTTACAGCTCATGCATAGTGATTTATGTGGTCCACTTCCAGTTGTTTCATTCTCTGGCTACAAGTATTTCTTAACTTTCATTGATGATTTCTCCAGACGCACTTGGGTATACTTCTTAAAACTCAAGAGTGAAGTATTTAACATGTTCTTGGCCTTTAAGGCCTTTGTTGAAAAACAATCTGGACATCAAATTCTTAAGCTAAGATCTGATAATGGTGGAGAATATGTTAACAACAAATTCATCAACTTTTGCACTGAGAATGGAATTCAAATGCAACATACTGTTCCATATACTCCACAACAAAATGGTGTAGCTGAAAGGAAGAATCGCACCTTAAAGGAAATGGCTAATTGTATGCTTCAATCTAAAGGACTTAGTCTTAATTATTGGGCAAAAGCAATTAACTGTGCAAATTATATAATAAATCGCACTCCTACTAAGGTTTTAAAGAATATCACTCCAGAAGAAGCATGGAGCTCAATTAAACCAGATGTAAGTCACTTTCGTGTTTTTGGAAGTGAAGCATGGGCCCATATTCCAGATGAGAAACATAAAGCTTTAGAACCTAAGAGTGAAAAATGTATTTTTGTTGGATATTCTGAAGATGTCAAAGGATATAGACTTATTCCACTTAAGTCCAAAAATGTTATCATTAGAAGACATGTAAAGTTTGCTGAAAATATATCGGCCTACGAGCCTAGTTCGGCGGATGTGCCACCTCTCCCTATCTCTTCTACTTTTGAAAATATTTCTTCTTCAGATGATGAAAGCGAGGATGAAAATCCTCCCCCACCTTCTCAGGATCCTCCTTCAGCTCCTCAGCTTCCAAAATGGGTCCGTGCTACTCAGGATGCAACAGGTGATCTTGCCGGTGATCCTATAGATCAGCGACATACACGTTCTCAGTTTGATAGAGCCTCTTCTTTACTGGCTCAAGCTTCAGTGAATTATGATCCTGACACCTTTACAGAAGCTTCAGGCCATCCAGATTGGGAAGCAACTATGAATGAAGAATATCATTCATTATTGGCAAATGATACATGGGATCTTGTTCCTCTACTAAAGGGACAAAAACTTGTTAGATGCAAATGGGTTTACAGAACCAAGTATGGACCAGATGGGAAAGTTGATAAACATAAAGCTCGTCTTGTTGCTAAGGGTTTTTCACAAGTTGAAGGCATTGACTACACTGAAACCTTCTCCCCTGTTGCCAAAATGAACTCTATCCGCCTTGTTCTTTCCCTTGCTGCCTCTTTCAAATGGGAAGTCCATCAGATGGATGTTAAATCCGCCTTCTTGCATGGGGACTTGCATGAAGAAATCTATATGGAACAACCTATTGGCTTTATACAAACAGACTCCAACCTTGTATGTCGGCTTAAGAAATCCCTTTATGGTCTCAAGCAAGCTCCTCGAGCTTGGTATGCCAAAATGGATAACTTTCTTTTAGAAAATGGCTTTTCTAGGTGTCATTTTGACAATACTGTCTACACCAAGAAAGTGGGCAAGTCTCTTAGCATTCTTGTTCTTTATGTTGATGATCTTATCCTGACTAGTAGTGATCCCAACCTTATAAACCATGTGAAGACTAGCCTTAAAAGGAAATTTGAAATGACAGACTTAGGACACTTACATTATTTTCTTGGTCTTCAAGTCTTGCAATTCAAGGAAGGTATTTCCCTTTCCCAGTCCAAGTATGTCTGTGATATTCTACGCCATTTTCACATGGAAGACTGTAAGCCAACCCCTTCTCCCTTTCAGTCTGGAGTCAAACTTTCAGTCACTTGTACTTCTCCTGAAGTTGATGCTACCTTATACCGTCAACTTGTAGGAAAACTTTTGTATCTAACCCATACTCGTCCTGACCTTTCCTTTGACGTTGGACTTGTTGCTCGGTTTATGCAAAACCCACGTGAAAATCATTGGAAAGCAGCTAAAAGAATACTTCGTTATGTTCGAGGTACAGTTCAGTTTGGGATTCATTACAGTGCTAAAGCATCTCCTCTACTGGTTGGTTTCACTGATTCCAATTGGGCTGGTGACCCTGATGATCGGAAGTCTACTACAAGTTATGTGTTCACTCTTGGTTCAGGACCTATTACATGAGCTTGCAAGAAACAAGGTGCCATTTCTCTTTCTTCAGCAGAAGCAGAGTATCGTGGTGTCGTAGAAGCTAGTAAGGAAGCCTTGTGGCTTCGTCAGATCCTATCAATGTTTGGCTTTCAGCAGCAACATCCGACTACACTTTGGTGCGATAATCACAACTATGCAAAGATCCAGTCCAACATCAGCGCAGCAAACACATTGAACTGCACATGCACTTCATCAGAAAGCTCATCCACGACCATGTTCTTGAAGTGCAATATTGTTCAACAGATGATCAAGTTGCAGACATCTTTACAAAGGCTCTCACAGAGGCGAAGTTCACTAAACTTCGATTTATGGTTGGAGTTCAGGAAGTTGTCACTAAGGGGGGATAGGCTCTAGTGCCTCCTTCCTTCTCCTATTGTGTCATATTTGTAAATCCTTCAATCCTATCCCAAGTTGTTCTTAAGGGGGGATGTTAGAATATTCCGACACATAGGAAATAGTTAAGTATAACTTGGTCTAGTATAGAGTTAGGTAAAGTGTGTTTCTTTACTATGTACATTTTGTAACTTACAATCCGACGTCACAATATGTAGTGATCCGATGGTTCATTTTCTCCTTGGTATTACCGACACTTGATCCATGGCTTAACACCCGATTGGTCCATGATCTCTATTTAAAGAGCATGGAGGGTCATTTGTAGGGTAACTGTCCATGAGAGAAGCTTATGTAAATTTTCATTTTTTTATTAATAAATTGCCTGAAGTGGCCGCGTTGGCTCAGGCCGTGGACTATTTCCCTCTTTGAGGGTTTTAACCACGTCAAAAGTACTGGTGTATTGATCTGTGATCTGTTTGTGAGCGGTGTCCTTTGGTGTTCTGTCTGAAGAACTTACCCTGTAAATTCCTACATATGGCAATGATTAGCAACATTCTAGATTCCAAGCCTTCCATTTTTCAAGCTGCAACAAACCAACAAGTATGGCAAGACACCATGGTGAAGGATTGTTAGAGAATCTAAGGCAAGATGACATTAATGATTCTTCTAACTATGATAATTGCATGTGATGTCTTTTTACTTATTAGGATTATCTTCTTCTTATTATTATTATTAAAGTGTGTTCTTCAATCGTCAAACAGCTACCAAAAGAAGAAGATCAACGAGATGTAGGCTTCAAGCCAGGGCAAAACCTCTCCTCTTGAGAGGAAAACCCTTCAATCTCTTCTTCTAGATTCTTTATTGAGACATACCAAGACCCTTGACCAACATTGAAGCCCTTCCAAGACCAAGATCAACTTCTCACTAATGTGCTTGCTTTACTGCTTTCCAAACCTAGCAGAATATTTTCCGAAAACAATACTTCAACCTCCAGCCATAGCCTTTCGGCCCTATCTGTAGATCTACAACTTCAACCCCCCAGCAACAGTTGTTACTTTGCACGTGTGGACTAAAATTGCTTCTTCTTTGCCTCTAGCTGCCTCGCTTGACCTAATTTGTCTTTTGGATCTAGAAGGGGCCTTTGTTGGCCCTTTCCTTTAGCCCTTTTTCATCAGATCGAATCCTCACAACGAAACCCTAGCCAAGCAGCAGAAACCCTAGCGAAAAGCTGCAAAATTTCAGCCTCCTCCTTCGCACTTGTGGAGAGAAAGAGAGGAGGAAATGAATGTATCCAAATGAAGTCGAACTGTCTCCTATATATAGGTCTTCCAGGGGTACGAATTCCAGCTTCTATGCCAACTTGACAAGCTAGCAGGCCGACTTGGTCATGGAAGGTTTAGTAAAATACAAAAATAATTATTTTTACAATTTACAAGATGCCCGATGGGGTCTTCATATTATGAAAATGTCCCTATTTGACTTCTTGAGCTAGGACGACCCTATAAGCACTTTCAATTAGTGCTTGATCTATAAAATAATTTTCTTGGGCAAGAAACCTAAGCTCTGTAATAATAATTATTATTTTTCTTTCTTTTACAAAATACAATAATCAAAAGTAAATTTCATATTTATAAAGACTGAACCTAGTTACTTTCTTCAACAAGCACACCTCCATCATGAAGAATGATGTTTTGGACATAGTGCCAAGACCAAAGGAGAAGTCAATTGTGAGTTCCAAGTGGCTCTACAAGATCAAGCAAGATGTAGATGGCAGCATTGAGAACCAATGCGAGGATTGTGGCGAGAGGGTTCACTGAAAGACAAGGAGCAACATACAAGGAGACATTTGCTCTAGTCACTAGGTACACTTCTATTGGAGTTGTTATGTCTTTTGTTTCATATATGGGATGGAGGATACATTAGATGGAAGTGAAGGTAACTTTCCTTAATGGGATCATTGAGGAAGTGTACATAGAGGAGCCTTAGGGATTTGAGATAAATGGGGAGTCCCATGTGTGCAAGCTTAAGAAATCCTTGTGTGGACTCAAGCAAGAAACGAGAGAATAGTATCCAAGATTGATGGCTATATGCAGAGTATAAGATTCCCCAAAAGCATAGCAGATTCTAATTTATATTATATATTTGTTCAGACTTTTATTTTGGTGTTGTATGTAGACGACTTTTTTTACATGTGCTAAGATGTTCATTACAAGGTGCAAAGCACACATGGCAATGGGCAATTGAGTTTGAGATGAGGGACATTGGCATGATGCATTATGTCTTGGAGTTGGAGGTTCGGCAAAGAGACCAAAGGAGATTTTCCTTAGGCAAGGTAAATATGAAATTCAGAGCCTAAAGAGGTTTTAGATGGAGGATTGCAAACCTAAGGCAACACCCAAGATCACTAATATGAAGAAGGTGACAGTTTCATGTAAGAGTTGGTGGATCCTACAATATATAGGTAACTAACAAGTTCCTTGGTGTATTTGGTCAACACCACGCAAGATGTGCTTTGCAATGAACACCTTGAATCAGTGCAGTGGAGTGAAGGCACTAACATTCAGTAGCGGCAAAACATCTTCTTAATTATTTGAGCGCAATGGAGCATGGTCTGAGCAATGATTAGCAGCATTCTAGATTAGCAGTGATATTCTTGCATTGATTCATGATTATTTATCCTAGATCATATTTTCTGACCACTGTCATGTAACACAATGTGCTTCATGACAGGACTCTGCAATCCATGTAGGGAGAGGCACTCCCCTCCCATAGAGGTTTCAAAACATAAGAAAAATCAAAAGCAGTAGCTTTTAGCTCCGTTTTTAACATTTTATTGTGGGTGTGCCCTGTGTTTATCCTTCATTGGACACTACATTTATGGGATGAATTTTGCTTTCACATCTATGCATTTGTTCAATAATTTCCATTTATAATTAGTTTTACAATGAAAGAGAACAAACAAACAAATACCTTCAGGTTGCATGTAAACAATATACATTGCACCATCACATTTACACAGGAATTTTCAGTTTCTATTCCTAAATTCTATATATATAAACCAAATTTTAGGTTATAACAGACAAAACAACGATTATTATATCTACTATAAATAGACAAATGGATGATTTGGCAACAACCAATATACAAGTTCTGAAATACAATTGAATTTACATTATAAATTCAATGAAATAAAATAGAATTATTGCAACTATTTAATTAATCTCAATGCTCTCCCCGAACTTGCATGCTTATGTAATCATTGGACTAGTATGGCCCAAATGTCCAAATTGCAGTGCCTCCAATTTATCACATAAATCTTCATTTTCAGCAACTAAAAACCATTGGGATTAGCGTTCTGAACATCTGTAGTGAGCTCTGCAAAAGTGCCCTGCCTGTATAAATTAATTTTGCATGTCTTAACATTATCTAGATGGCATTAAAGACATTAACCAACTCCATTTTCAAAACAAAGCCTCTGCTCACACATCCGCATCATATCCTTACTAGTTGTGAACCTAGTGTTAATAATCTTAAAGGAGCCAAGATAATTGCTAGAGAGCAGCTAGGGGTGCAACCCACCAGATGAATGCAGAAAGACTTAGCACCCCTAATCTACAACAGGAGGATTCACTCTGAGAATTCTTAAAACCACTTTGCAGAGGTTGATTATTCATGCAAGTAATGTTTAGAAGGTTCACTCTTTCTGTTAAGTTATCTCTGATATTTTGCTTGACACCTTTTGAATATCATAATCCATGTCAAATTTTCAAGCACCTTTAAAACTAACCTTGAGCATTTTCATAGTTGGCTGGAGATACATGCACGAAGATCCAAAACGTTTCCACGTAACAAAAAATTAAATATGGTGCAAGGCAACAAAATCCATTGTATTCAGACTAATCAGTTATTTGTAGTCCAATTTATGTACAGATTTCTCTTTGCTGGCTGTACGAAGTGGTCTCAAGTTTAGTTTTTGATACTCCTCTCAACAATGCAAATCTGGGTTAAATAAGCTTGAGGGTTAAATAACACGTTCAATAATGAGTCTTTTGGAATTTATGCATCTTATAATGAGCCAGCCACCAAAATTTCTTGGCAACTATAAAATAAGGTTCAACCTCGTGTGATATAAATCAAAAAACATAGACCACACAAGAATCCCAGAGGGACTAAGAGTATTACCAACTTTATTTGTGGGCAGCCAACTACTTAATATAATTGGCAGAATGTACTATATTTTTCAGTAAAACATTCAGTCATCTATATTACATTATTAATGTCACTCTATCTTTCCCTAGACAATCTAGTATCAAGTACTATCGTGTGTGGACTTCAACAGGGCAATCGTTCTTGATTATAAAAGTAAAATATGCTTGCAAAGAATTCAAACCAACATTTCCCTTCAAAGATGACATTAAACTGGAATATGCATCATCCTGTAATCTGATATAATGTGTAAAAATAGTACTTAATGACGTTGAAGTCATTCTACTCGATTTAAACATTTTTGGGTTTATATTCTATAATGTACATATCATGTTCACAAAGCAATATACCAGAAAAGTCAGCATTCTCCAACACCCCCGGCCAGGAGTAATATGTGAAAAGAAACATAATTGAATTATCACTTATAACACTATATTTTACACCATGCAAACAGCATGTTGGTGCTTCATTATATAGTACATTGCTTATTCTCCAAAAAGGATTGCTCCTTTCCATCAACCAGTCACTCCCTGACTAGAATTTACCCAGTGCTTCTTTACTTTGCACACAACTAAGGGGTAACAGGAATGCCAGATTCATGGCTAATTTCATCTGGAGCCAGAAAATTACTTCCAACCTTGTTACTAGTGTCTTGATCTACAAAACAGAAAAGGCAGATAACAATATTAATTATTTGTTGTACAAGCTATACACAAATTAGAAAAACAATCATTTAGAATAAAAGTTGTAAAATGAAAATCCAGAGCATATGAATTATGATCTCTATTCAACATCCATAAAATAGAAATGATTTGATTGTTAGGAGAATATAAAAAATGTTGCTAACACTCCCACAATGGAAACGTACCAGAGTACCCACACTTGATACCATACCAGCGTACCCAAAACACACATCCCATACCCTTCCACACCCCACCATACCCTGGAGCAAGTTCAAGTACCCGGCTGTACCCCAGAGGAATTTCGAGACATACCCCAATAATACCAGTCTACTGTTTTTCTATTAATTAAATTATAAGAATGCTCAATGATGAAGTTTATTGTTATTTGGATGCATTGTTCGAAGTTGAATCATGTGTTGAAAAGTGTAACTAGGTTCGGTCTTCATAATGACATGTAAATATGATTTTATGTAATGAGATGTAAATAAGAAAAATAAAATTATTATATTGACTTGCTTCATGGGTTTCATGAGCAAGGGATTTTGTTTTTGAGTCAAGACTCCCATTGAGAGTCTTTAGGATTTATTTGTCATCTAGTCATAAAATGTTAGAGTCATTGTCATGTAATGAAGTCATGTTACACTTTGTAAAAGGTCAATCTTGTCTATGTAAAGTATCCTCCAAGAACTTGTCATCTATCCTCTTCAAGTCGACCTACAAACAATGAAGGAACATGCTAGAACAAGTCGGCCTAACCTCCAACAGTCATGTCGGCCTAAAGGACATGAGAAGAAGTGTATATATAGCCTAACTTGGCCTCACTTGAAGACACACATTCGATCAAGCAACTTGACTTGAATTCGGTGAAGGAAAAGTGCGAAGCAAAAGTAAAGCAGAAGAACAAAGAAGAGGCAGAAGAGAAGTGTGAAGAAAGGGCAGTGAAAGAGTTTCTTTTGGGGCAGCGAAAGACATTCTTCTGGGGCAGTGAAGAAGGGTTCTTCTGGACAAGCGAAGAAGGAGGTTTCTTTTGGGCAGCGAAGAAGAGATTCTTTTGGGGCAGCGAAGAGGAAGTTTCTTTAGGCAGTGAAGGAGAAGTTTCTCCTAGGGCAGCGAAGGAAGGATTCTTCTAGGAGACCGAGATTCTCTAGAGGAAGCCAGTGACATCCTAGAGACTGAGTTTCTCTAGAGGAAGTCAAAAAAAAGGACTATGAAGGATAGAGACCGAGTTTCATTAGAGGGAACCAAGGAGAGCAGTTCAAGATCAAGAAGAAAGGCAAGGAAGGGAAGAGACAGCGCATCAAAGTTAATGACAAGGTTCTTGGGAGGATGCTAGAGTCAAGGGTCTGTATCATGGTTTGGTACTTATCAATTGAGGATCTAGAAAAAGAATTTTGATCGGGGTTTCCTCTCGAGAAGTGAGAGGTTTTACTCGAACCTAGCATACTAGAGTATCACACTCTTCACTGAGATGCCTCTCTCAATGTCTTGTTTTGCTGCATGGTGTGTCTTCTCAGTCTCCTTAGCCTTGTTTTTATAACTTTATGTTGAGCTAAATCCCTAACTCTAATCTCCAAAGTGATTGACGACCGAAATTAGATCTCGCCTCACTTGTGATCAAAGGTTGAGATTAAAACACAATCATTAAAGTAATTATTTCACTTTTCCTGAATTTAATTTCACTCAATTAGCCAACATAATAATTATGTGTTTTTCCTAAGTCAAAACTTAGGCTAAGTTACAAAAGAAACTTGCTCACACTTAAGCAAGTGTCCTAAGGAGGTCTGTGGATGACTTCTTGCACGCCTAGACGCTTAGGCCTGTGCAGAAGTACTTGCACAAGCTACAAACATCAACAGAGCAAACAATTTTCTAAGTCTAATATTTTTACAAGCATTATCTCATGTTGATTTTTACCCTAGATTTGATAGCCACACTACCAACATGACAAAGGCCCCATTTCAATGATATGGCAAAACTCTTGACAAGACAAATTTCTAAAAGCAGATTTGCAAATTCTTGACACCAGAATTTACCATGCAAAGTTAAGTGTTAAATCAATGACTTCTGCAAGTACATCTATTGCTTCCAAAAGTTTGAGATAGTTTGAGTTCTATTTCTAGAGATTTTCTAACCGACAAGAGGGACACCATATTCAATATTTTAGATCAAACTTCGTTCCATTTTTAGCAAGATTCCCATGCATGCATGTTACATGCAACACTTGGAGTGCATGCATGGGAAAATGATAGTGTCAAACAGGTACTTTTCAATTTTTAGATCTATTATTTCAAGAATGTTTCTATTTTTTGAAACTTGCTATTTTCAGGAAAAAGTTGTAGTTTTAGTACGCATGTGGTGGTTTCCCTAAAGGCTATTCTTCAAATTTCAAATTTGTTATTTTTGGAAAGTTCATATATCTTGACACCTACTTTCTTGGAAACTAACTAGGTTTCTCAATACCCTTTATGATTGAAGAAGTCTAATTTTAGAGTCTCTAATTTTAAAAAATTATTATACATGGATGGCTTTATCTAGTGATTTGAGAAGAAAAAAACCCAGAAATTTCAATTCATATTGTCAAATGCAAAATTAGGTCTAAACTAGGGCTTTCATTGTTGAAATATGTAACTAGGTTCGGTCTTCATAATGTCTTATGTAATCTTCATTTCATGTATTTCATGTAAAGAGAAAAGAAAAAAATTATTATTATTTTAGAGCATGGGTTTCATGCTCAAGGTCATTTTATTTATAGGTCAAGCACCCATTGTGTGTTTCTAGGGCTTTTTCATAAATTCGAGTCAAAGAGTCATTGTAATATGTAAAAGACCCTATTGGGCATGTTGTATCATGTAAAAGGAATAACTCGACCTCATCAGGAATCATCCAAGATCTTCCAATGAAGCACGTTGAATAAAAGAAAGGGGCCAAGAAGAAGAGTGAAAAAGAGGAGAAGGAAGAGATGATAAGATCAAAGTTTTAGAGGAATGTTTTGGGCTATTCCTACCACACGTACGAAGATAATTAGGGCATCATTCTACTACAACAAGACCAAAAATTTCAAACACCATAAAGATTAAAGTTTGGGGCTCACAAGGACAAAGTTTGAAGGTCGAGTTATCAAGGAGAGAAGATCAAACCAAGCAAAGGAGAAAGGAGCAAAGTTCACCATCTTTTCCCACATGTGTGATTTAGGGTTTCTGCAGTAGAGGCTGAAAATTGACCGAAAATCTGAAATAGCGGCTGAAATCTGAAGTGTGAAGCTAGTTTGACTTGAGTTGACTTTGTGGAAGAGAAGGCTCATCAAAGGAGAGTTTGACTTGGCCTTGGAGGGGTCTTTGTCTTGGGTTTTAGGTCTTGGAATTCGTCATTTGAAGATTCTATAAGAAGAGAAGAATTTTTGTTGGTTTTCCTCTCAAAAGGAGAGGTTTTGGTATGGGCTAGCAGCCTACATTTTGTGTCCTCTTGTCTCATTTATCTTCATAGTTTGGTAGTTGTTTGATGATAAGAACACAATAATAATCAAATGAAAAAAGAATCTAATTACAAGTACATCAAGTTAAGTAAAAGAATATCACAAGCAGTTATCAAAATAAGAGAAATCACCCTAATCTAGCTACCCATAGATTTCTCAACAATCATTATGTCTAAAAATGTTGATTGGGTTTTTTTCTAGAATCGTATCCATTGTATTTTTTTGGACTTTACTCTATCAATTTTGAGCCAAGAAGAGGGGACCACACTTGAGGTCTACTAATAGTAGCTACAATTTACTGTTAGAAAAGGGTAGTGCTCCACTTAAGGTTTTTATTTTCAACTTTGACCTTGGTAAGAGAAGACACCCCACTTGAAATTATTCCAAGCAATCTTTAGTGGCTACTCTTGGTAAACTAGTGCGCCCTCCTTAGAGGACCAACAAAGCAATAGATGAGGAAGGCTTTTAGGCAAAATTCCTGAAGCATGGCATCCAACCTCTTGAGGCTTATATTGTTAATCCATTCAACTATGTGATTTGTTCCAACTTCCCCCCTGCTTGGGCAAGACACATTATCCATTTGATCTTGTGCCTAGGGAGGCACTACTCTAGAGACTTCAATACATTGGCATATATGAGACCCATCTAGTAGCCAACATGAGATACAAGTCAATTTTGGATCACCTCAGGATGGCACATGGCCTTTCTGACTTTATCCAAAGGACCATTGGGGAAAAACAAGGGTGCCCCCTCTCGTCGACCCTCTTTGAGATTTACATCGATGAGCTGGAATCCTTCCTCCATGAGCTCACCCAAGAGGATGACGGTTCCCTTCTACATCAAGTGTTGATCTCACTGCTCATTTTTGCAAATGACTTGATCCTATTAGCATCTACTCCCGAGGGTCTATAGAGACAAATAGACACCCTAGCCAGTTTTTGTGACCTTCGACAGTTGACAATCAAACTAGGTAAAACCAAGATTATGATCTTCAATGCTTCAAAGAAAACACTTACAGATATGAATTTCTACTTTTGAGGGGAAGAGATAGAGGTCACCACATCATACATCTACATGGGAGTACAATTCACATGACCTTTTGTGCTCATCTTT
This sequence comes from Pinus tabuliformis, assembly GCA_031772625.1. Lineage (NCBI taxonomy): Eukaryota > Viridiplantae > Streptophyta > Pinopsida > Pinales > Pinaceae > Pinus > Pinus tabuliformis. Next base: position 532,025,704 of record CM062804.1, on the reverse strand, counting down.
TGCTTGGTTTCTCTCCTCCACAGTGTTAGATCTTTCAAAGATTCAGTTATCAAGAGACTGGTACCCCTACTTTGCACTTTGTTTGTCGAAGGCCATCGCTCTGGCTCACTCCTAAGGCCAGGGTTCTCAAATGCTTCTCAACTTCTCCATACACTGACCATCTTCCCAAAGCATCTTCCCCCCTTCAAATTCTCCCTTGTTGCATCGAGTCATCTCATGTCACCCAAACAGATGGTGAATTAGTTCATCAAAGAGGATATCTACAAATTGTACATTCAAGACCTATGCCCAAAAATTTCCTCCTACCTTGAACATTTCCTAGAGTTACAAGATGTTATCATTGTTCAACCAAACACTGCATGCACTCATTCAGGATCCCTTTGGGCCAATTTTGGGTTGGTTCTCATCGACTCGGAGTGGAGACTAACCACCATATACCACGATTTTACAGGATCTGCTACGATTTGATAGGATCTTCTAGGTATGTCACCTTTAAGAGCAAGAGACAGAGCAACACCTCATCTTTAGGTGCCCCGTATACTACAAGATCAGGGGGTGCTATCACTGCCTCTATAAAGATTCAAGAGGATCCCTCTCTACCTTCGTCTGCTATCTTGACCAAAGATGCCTAGCCCTTGTCATCAAGGAGATTTTCAGACACATATCTCAAATCCTACATACCCCACCTCACTTGGGGATGATTCGAACAATCACATCATATTTTTAGGTTGATTCATGATCAAAGCAGCAAGTAGCGAGCCAAGATCCAGAGTATTTCAGATAGCAGAGTAGTGAGACATCAAGTCTCACCTCATTCCCCCACCCCTTGGGAGGCAAACCAATATCCTTGGGACTGTTATGAAGGTGTCAAACAACACATCAGTTCACTCACACCTAGGGCGTCAAAGGGATTAGTTCCAAACAGTTCCCAAATAGGGTGCACCTCCCCGCCCACCCCAAAACCAACAGGCCCCTCCCCAACCCCAATGAAGCAACCAGAGACTTATCCAAACCTTTTTTGCTTTGGCCTCGGATGTTAGGAGGATCCCTCGATCCTGCATGCCCCCCAAGATCATGGAGTCAGGTTGCTCATTGGATCCAGAGGACTTTGATAGTGAGCCACCACCATTGTCACCCCCCTCGTCGTCAACTATCAAACTCGAGCATTCTTGACATCATCGACCTCCAACCCTGGACTTATTCACTTAGTCTTCTACATCAAAAAGACTTTTCATCCAATTATATAAATGTTTATGAGTTTGTCTATTGTTGCATTTATTCTTTACATCATTTATCCTAGATTTAGCTTTGGCATTTTCTAAGAGTTGTGTTTACACTCCCACATTGTACTCGTACTGGATGTATCCTTCAATCTCAGTAACCTACTTTTGTGGTCATTTATTGAACATTAATAAAAGTATCCTCTCTTACCTTAGAGAAGATTCATCACATATTCCAATGCTCTTGGTTTCTATTTCAAACCCTAACTAGTAACCAAATTGAGAAGATTATTTTTGGTAGATCTCTTCTCTATATTTAACTTGACTAGTGTGCCCTCATTGATCTTTCGCAAAGCAATTCTTGTACTCATATGGGAGACTATTGCCTTCTTCCATCCATTCTATTGCAGACAAATGCGGGTGCATAAGTTGGAACTTTTGATTGTTGCTAGCCTTTTGTGATCAATTATTGCAATAGAAGATTGAACTTAAGGGGAGTCTTTTTTTTCATGGTGCTATTAGCTAGAGAATTGTGCCTCATTTGAGACTATTTAAGCGTATTTTATGTGCCTTTTGGAACTATTGTGCAAATGGTTAAGCTCCCAACTTGAGGGTTTACCCACTGATTCATTTTAGTTATTTTCAACCATTGCTTTGAACAAGGAAAATTTTATGGCTAAAGTCACCATTTGGCTAATTTTCCGTTCTTATCCAAAAATAATTCATTAATTTCCCTTTTTTCTAAAAATTATTTGCCCAAATTTCTATAGGATAAAATTCTTTTACTTTAAAAATGCCAATTTTCTTAGAAACCATATAAATCCTCAAAAAAATTGTCAAATATTTATAGTTGGCATTTTGAGAATTAGTAAGATTTGCTTAAGCGTATTGTAGATTTCCAAAAGAGGTTGGTACTCTTATAATTTTGGGGCTTTAATAGCAACTTCAGCAGATGAGTCTCAGCTTTTCCGCAAATGGGTATCGACCTATACATAAGATGAGACTATTGCCTTCTTCCATCCATTCTATTGCAGACAAACGCGGGCACATAAGTTGGAACTTTTGATTGTTGCTAGCCTTTTGTGATCAATTACTGTAATAGAAGATTGAACTTAAAGGGAGTCTTTTCTTTCATGGTGCTATTAGCTAGAGAATTGTGCCTCCTCATAGTCCACTCACTCCTTCTGGGAGAACCCTCTCACCACGAACCTAGCCTTATGCTTCTCAATATTACCATTTGTAGCATGCTTAATCTTATAGACCCTCTTCAAATTAACCACTAATTTCCCCTTTGGCCTCATCACAATATCCCACACATCATTCTTCATGATGGAAGCATACTCTTCCAAAAAGTATCCCTCCAAACTTGCTGGCCCACTGCCTCATCATAACTATTGGGCTTAAAATCAATGATGTCACTCACAAGCGATATATAACTAGGAAACTATCTCAATGGTCTGCTCTCCTTGAAAGTACTCTAAGGATCCACCAAAAGCTCTTAAGCATCTCTCAATGTTTGCTCAAGCCATCTCGACCTCCTCCTAACGAAAGTAGGAGGAGCCTCCACTCCCCGTTCTAATCTAAAGAGTAAGTCCCTATTGTTGGGGTCATTGGTCTCTCCTTAACTTCAAAGCCTCTCACTCCCTATCTTCTACTATTGCTAAAAAGGGTTCATGTGACATCCTAAAGGCTTGGCTCTCCTTGAACCTAATCCCGCTCACCACAATATTCCAATACGGTAGAATTTAGACCCTAAATTCTTTTGAAGTTTCATTGTAACCAACAAAGATGAGTGTGTTGAAGGCTCCAACGCCATCCTCTTCTTTGAAGGTACATGGATATGTATCAAACACCCTAAGATACAAAAAATGCCCAACCTACAATCTCACCCTTGTGAATGCTTCCTCGAGAATCTTGCCCTTCGAGACCTTGAGAGGACTCTTGTTTTGATTGTGCATTGCCTTGTTGCAAAGCTTTTGCCAAAAGAAACATGGACAGATCCTGATCATGTATCATAACTTTGGCAACTCCAATAATGGCCTTATTCTTCCTCTCTGCAAACCCCATTTTGTTGTGGGTTGTAAGGCATCGTCAAAGCTTTTTTATTCCTGCCTCCTTGCAAGAATTCTTGAAATCATTGGAGTTATTCCAATGACTAGTTCTCCCCATTGTCAAACCTCAAAACTCTAACCTTCCTCCATGTCTAGTTCTCCACAGCTTTAAACTCTTGAAATTGACTAAAGACCTCATACTTGGTCTTCATGAAGTAGATCCACATCTTCCTGGAGAAGTCATCTATCAAGGTCACACAATAACTTTAACCACTCAAATATGAAACTAACATAGGACCACACATCTAAATGCGCTAGATCCAATATGCCCTTAGACCTGTTGTCACTACTAGGAGAGGTCATCTTCGCATACTTGCCAAGTGCACAACCCCTGCACACACCCTGCTGCTCTACATTGAACTCTAAAAGACTAGTGGCAATCTCCCTCAATATAGTTAAGGTTGTGTGTTGCAAGTGACCCATCCTCCCTTGCCATAACTCGCACAAACAATCATTGTCATGAACTATAGCACGTACAAGTTAACACTTCAATATGTATAAGTTCCCTTCTTTGCTCCCAATCACATGTCTTGTGCTCAAATTGGAAGCTGTCAACCTGACAAGTACATATCCATCTTGGAAGTAAACGTCATACCCCTTATCCTCCATGATTGAGAGCCTGAGACTACTAGAAGTTTCTTAGCCACCCCTAGAACATATAGTACCTCTGTCAACTCCAAAAGCTCTCTTGACTCTAATAGTTCCAACTACCTCTACTACACATGGCATTATTGCCAAGCTCCACATGTAGCTTTGTCTCCCTCTGAAATACTAGTGCAAAACTCCATCATATGATGACAAGCACCATTGTTGAGGACCATACACCTGTGGCTATGGTGCCAAAAAGACAAGACACCAATGAGAACTCCTCAAACCTAGCGGTAAACTCATTGATCTATGAATCTGTTCAAGCTACAATCTTTGACTTCCCCTTGCACTTCTTGTTCAGAAATTCGTTGATTTGGGGTAGCATCGGATGTGCTCTAGGCCTCAAATTTTGCAAGGAGGCTTGGGCACATGTATTCCGAAGAACCCAGAAACTGCTTTGGGAAATTCCACCCAAAGATGATTTTATTAAAATAATTAATATTTTAAATGGAATTCCTTAGTCTAAACTTAAGAAAAAAAAATATTAATGGGTATTAATCTAGTTGTGGGTGTAACTTGTAAAAAAAGAAGGAGATCAAGTCAAAACGATCTGAGCCTTTGGTTAGGAGTTAATCTAGGTCGTTGGTTGTCCAACATGAAGATATAAGAAGGGGCTTAAGGGTCATTTGGAAAATACATCGAGAGATCAAAAGATCGAATTTCTGAAGTGAGAAGCTCTCAGGAGGGAATTCGATTGAGAAGATTTCTTGCAGATGAGGGGCAAGGATAGTTGGGTTGGAGGATCTTCTCCGAAACCCCGAATACTCAGCAGAGAGGCAGAGAAGCACCAATGGAGGCAGCGCAAACCCAGGAAGGACTGACGTTGGGCCAAGAGGGCCCACATAGTGCTTGACGTAGAGCCAGAAGGGCCAGCTCAGAGGCAGAGCTGCCTTCCAGCAAAAGTCTGAAATTTGCCGAGGAGTTGCCGGATCAACTGGGAGGATTGACGTCAAAGCTCCAGAAGGCAAGGAGACCCAGCGCAGAGCTGACGCGGAGCCTCAGAGAGCTCCACGCAGTTACTGCGAAGGGGCATCGCAGTTGTAGCCAAGGATAGTCAGTTCAGCTGTCGGATCAGAGGGATTTGTCGAGTGAAGTGAGGTAATCTCACTAAGTTTTCCTAAAGGCATCCAGAGTGAAGGCTACAGTAGTATTTACTTCGATATTTACCGTAGAACACAGTAGATAACTTGTATGGATTAACAAGTAGGAGAAGTAACAGCAGTGTGCTACAGTAGGGATTCTTGTTGTGGAATTTTCACAAAATTGACCTGCATAATGGCCAAGCTTGTGACATGCAAAGCACTTAATTTTGTTTGTCTCGTTCTTCCCATCCTATGACGCAGTTTCCCCACTCACATTCTTCTTGGGTTTTCCCTTCCCCTTCCTTGTCTAACTAGCAAGGACAAGGCTCTCATCATCCCCTTTTTGTTGGCCACCATGTATAGACTCCTCTGGAATCTCCTCTTGGATGAAGTCATCCCACGACCTCTCCCAATATAGAAGCTTCTCTCGTGCCACAATACCCTTATTGAAGGGATCCCATGGCTTTGTGAAGCCATTCAAGGTCACCCCTACAAGCACCTCATCTAACACAGCCTCCACAATTGCAACCAACTCATCACCAACTTGTGTGATCCTATTGAGATAAGATGTTATGGTATTTGCCCTAGACATCTTGCTGCTCTTGAGCTTTTACCTCAACACAATTTTTTTGTTGTGATTGTCACTCTGGCACAATTTAGTTAGAGCTTCCCACATTTTCCTAGCTAATTTTTTTTGAAAAAAAATGAGGGATCACATCATCCTTCACCCCATCCAGAATGATCCTTTGGATTTCAAATCCCTTTGGTTATGGGTGGCCAGTTTTGCAACATTGATAGGAGGGGTGAATTCTTGATCTGCAAACTCTTAGATCCCATTCTCCATCAACATCAATGCTACCTTCTCCTTCCAAGGATTGTAGTTGGAGGCACCCTCCAACCAATCTTCAAACCTCAACCCTACTGTAGTCATTCTCACAACTTCCAAATCAAATACTCAAACCCTAAAAAAATATAATTGCTGGAAAATTCTTTATCGTTGTAAACCCCTGTGACAAATCAATCATCTCTATCTAAGTTTTGGTGCTCTCATAAAATGTTAATTTTTCAATATCACATCCGATTTATTATTCTCAGCAATTTATTTTATACCCATAAATTAAATTCACCCCAGCAATATTTTTTTAATTGTTAAATAAAAAAGACATTGCTATTTAACTTAAATAATTTACAACAAAAAAATTACTAGTAAATCAGTCACAAAATACAGTAAAAATTCACCGAATAAATTCTCCTTCACTTTTCTATTATTCAGGGAAATTAGGGCCTCTTTTAAAAAGAAAATCGACCCACAGAGAATACATAGAAAATACAGCATTAGAGCCTACAAATTTGGCCCCCTCAAAAATTCGACTTGCACCTGTGTTGGTTGTCCTTCACAATTTCGATGCCCCTATAGCAAGTTGGCCTCCTCCCAACTCTAGTGTCAACCCTCTCGACCTCCCAAAACTCTTGGCTTGCCTGCTAGAACTTGGCCTCAACAATTTCAACCTCCTCCACGCAACACACCCTCAGCCTATCCACAGATGAGTCTTGACCCTCCTCTTGTGCACTCAATCTGCAAACCTATGCCCATATGAATCTTGTAGTTGCACACTTTTCACCTCTCTTCAGTCTTGAGTCTCTCAATCGCTTGAGAAAATCACTCTCCCAAGAATGGATGTATATTCCTCCTCTCTCATAGACTTCTTTTACATTTTTCATTAAGCCAAATCCCTAACCCTCAATCTCCAAAGCAATCGATGGCTAGGATTAAATCCTAGCCCACTTAGATCAACGATAGACATTAGATCTAATTCACTAAAAAGAATTAAATTCATTTTTCATTAGCTTAATTGCCAACATTAATTAATTAATGTTCTTTTCCTAAGATAAACTTAGGAAATAAATCATAAAAGTCACTTACTCAACATAAGCAAGTACCTAAAGAAACTTTTGGACATCCTCTGCATGCTTGACACCTAACCTATGCAGAAGCGCCCATCCAAGCAATCAACATCAAGATGTTGGAGATATGCCATTTGGCGACGGTTATATCTTCACTATATGGTCCATGTTTAGCATTATGGAGTGAAATTCTATTGTGATGTGAATGCCTTCACCCCAATGCTGAGAAATACAACATGAATAGGAACTTTCGCACAAGTTTAGTGTGGAAAAGATAGAAGTGGTTTGAGATATTTGGAAGCATAACTCTATTTTGTAATTCATTTTAGGGAAAATGGAAAAGTTTTATATTTAATTGTTGACCCTAATAAAGTGTATATAATGCATTAATCACTCAAGTCTCAGACTAGCATGAATCTCAATCGTACATCTCACCAAGACATTAGAGTTTTGGTAGATTAAGGCATCAGCTAAAAGTATAAAGACAAGTCAAGATAGAGAGTTTGGATAGAGTTTTTGTCAAACAGGAACAACAACTAGTTGAGAAAAGCTGAAGAGCAAGAGAGGAGCCAAAAGCAAAGGAAACCAGGCCGTACAACACCCATCCACACAGCAGATCGGTACAACCGTATGGATCCGTACAGTAAATCATACAAAGGTGTATGGTAGATCTATACAGTTGTATAAAGCCATACAATAGAGCTGAACCATCATGTGGAGCAGTACAATAGGTCATACAATCTTCCATGTGAGCTGGTTCTTCTTGCTTTTTGTGTAGATCTGATTTTGATTATCCATGCAACTATTAGTGTGGCAGAGTGTGAAGGTTTCCTTGTAATATTTGAACGATGAATGAAAATATAATTTTGAAGGAGAAATTACCTATGTATTGTGAGACTATTTTATGCTTCGACAATTTACTTTTCCAATTATTGTGTGATTGATGCTATATTCTGAAATTAATTTCTGCATTAACTGAATTGAGCAATTTATTTGTTTAATTGAGATCACGAGGACAGCAGTCACCTAGGGCTGGAAACTTCTACATCCAGGGCCCACTTGCTCATAGTAACATGGATGTTGTAAATAGGGCGAACCCTATTTTGCACTAGGTATCCATAACACCCAACTTGGTTGTGTATCTTGGCCAAGGCCAACCTAAATTCACACTGGCTACTCATACACCTACTGACTAGTGCATACACACCCTCTCAATTGTATTCAAGCTCAATCAGGAGTATCCCAATTGCATATTCATAAACCCATTTTGAGACTATATTTGAGTTGGGTATCCATAAGCCAACTCTCAAACTATATTTCATATTTTTTTCAACTGCATTCAAGCTTTTGAAAATGTAATTGAGTTAGGTATACATAAACCCACTCTCTTTTGTATTTCAGCCTTGTCAACCTTGTATCAATTTGGGTATTCATAAACACACTCTTTTGTAAACAACCATGGTCAAGCTCATTATTAATGTGTATTAGTTGTTTAGTGTTTGCCTTAAAGCTGACCTATTCAAAACTATTTTATTATATTCATGGGTTTACTATGTGAGCCCACAACCCCTCTTGATGAGGGTACCCTATCTCTTGAGTTGTGAAGAAATGCATGTAGAAATTTAGAGATCTGCAGCCCATCCCAGTTTCAGTTATTTTGCATGTAGTTTAATGCCCAGGGCCCCACATATAAATGTTGATAAACAACTATTTGCAAATTTAAAAGAAACACTTCAGGCTACTTCTACACTTTTCATTTTTCAGCAGATAGAAAATAAAGACAAGCATTCACAGAAATTTAGACACGCTTGTTTTTGGTCAAACTTGACACTGGAAAAACCCACAAGGGGAAAACTAGTGATAAGGAATATTTTATTTGCTTCAATTCTCAGGGAAATATGGACAGTATGAAATACAAAAACTGAGGTACTTATCTCCCTTGAAATTTGGGCCACTAGACTGAAATTTCTGCCCTTAATTTCAGTGTTGTGTATCTCTGCTAGTTCCTTGTAAATCTAGCCACTGCACAGCATTAAATACCTCTGATATGGTCCCACTGGAAGCACACTTGCAGCCTTGAGTTTCCAGTCACAAACTGACTGCATCTCCTAGCATTTCCGCCTGTTTTCTCACTGTCAAACTCAGTTGAAATTTCCAGACTTCGCAGACCTGAACCTCCTTGAAATGCAGACCTGGGCTTCCTAGAAACTCTGCCCTGGGGTGATTTCTCTCACAGCTGTAGCATATTTTCCTTCTAGCAGCCATTGCTCTCTCACAGCAAACCTGCAATCTCTGCTTGAAAGTCTCCTCTTCCTCCTTGCTCTTCTTCTCCAAAATGCTCATGAAGAATACAATAAGCTCTCTACCTTTTTCCTCCCTTCTTAGCTCTCATTAGATAGGTGAACCCTAACCCTTTTAATCAAGGGCTGAGACTAGATCTCAGCCCTCTAGATCAATGATGGAGATCATTCCATCACTTGATCCCCTTTTCATGTCATCCCCCTCATTAATGACTCCTAGTCACTTTATAACTTTATATTTGTACCCTGTACTTTTTTTCCACATAAGTCAACTTAAATTTATAAAATGACTTTAACATTAAAAAGTACCTAGTACATAAAGTACCACATAAGGTGACTTTATAACATGACTTTAATATAACTCATAAAGTCACATGCTAAAAAGGTGTTATAAAGTGTTTTCCTAGGCCAAAAAAAAGGCAAATGCACTAGGAAATGCCTCCTTGGTACTTTTTTCTTCAACAATGCACGCTCGACAATCATTTGAAAATTAAGTATTTCTAATATTAAAACAATTTCTTCTTTAGACTACAAGGAAAATATCAAGAGTTTCTCTCTTGTGTATTTTCATCTCTATAGTGCATTATGGATCAGCGCTAGAGCATACTTTTTAGGATTTTATGCTGCTATAAGAGTCACTGGGTGAGGATCAGACCACCTGAAGCTAGGTGCTCCCTTATGCACTAATCTAGCATGCTTTTAAGGTTTCTATGGGTATGAGATAGTCTTGGAAAATTCATTTATATACTTCCATTGTCATTCTATACAAGATGGGAAATTCGATGGGACAAGGGATTGGTTATTCTTGAGTTCTTTTCACTATTCCGCTTCTGTGTTTTACATTCTTCTTCCTTCCATGCCAAAGTGTACACTTTGATTGAAACTTGGTATCAGTGCCTCCTATTGTCAATTACACAATTGTATCTATCCTTCAGTGTGGGACAGAGATCTTGTGCAATGACTTTATGTCCCCTTGAGATTTGTCATTTAATTTATTGTAATAAATCATGTATTCTCAGCATCAGTAATAAAGATGATCACTCTCCTCGCAACCAATTTCACAATTGTTCATTGAATTTTATAAGTATATCGATAGCATTCTGAGTTTAATGGCGCCAGGGTATACTGCCTTCCCAATCAACTCTCTTTTATTTATTTGGTGCTATGCCCTTTGGATTTGATCACCAATCACAAAGAAAAAATTATTTCAGAGATTTTGAGTATTTCACTGACAGGCCTACAACTATTTTGTTGGAGTTCATTTATGAAGGGAAAACATAGATTTTACATTATAATTCATAAATCTAAAGTTTACTTCTTATTCTCAAGTGTTTAAGGCAGAAATATGAATAGTTTCTGATGTTTCAGCAAGTGCACATTGTGGACTTGATGTCTTTTGCATAATACAATTGAAGACTTTTTGCCTTCAGATCACAAGGGATGCCCCTTTGAGGTTTGCAAGCACTTGTCTGAATTGAGAGGCAATGTGTGACGACACATGAGCACTTTGCCCATATGTTTCAGTTGATTACTTCCAATTTCAAGTGATAGCATAAGCTATGTGAAAAGGACATGTTTGAACACATTAGTCACTTGAATACCACCTTGCAAGAATCCTAGGAGATGAAGTTGATATTTGTAGCAAATCAACCCAAAATCATGTGACATGCTCATTGGGTTATTGATGAAAAGAATGAGGAAGAAAAAGTAGCATAAAACTTGAAACTGCCGCTAGGGTAGTCAGAACCTTCCACAAGGACCCAATAAATACCATTTAGCATTGCCAAGAACAATTTATTCTACCAAGCAATGTTCGATATCATTGTTTTTGTTGGCCCGAGATGTAAGGCCACTACTTATGACAAGTTGAGAGGACCAATCTTTCAAAGGGAAAAGGTCGACAGCAATACCAGATTGGAGGACACTAAAATATAATGGGAAACCAATGGATGGGAAGGACAAGACCCAAGGAAACAATTTTTAATTCACCATCTTCATTTTGAAAAGTCGCATTTTAATTCTCGAATTCTAGATGTTTGGAAATTTGCCACACACACTTAACTCACAACATAACCTCTTCTACACCCATGATTTTAGTGCCTTTGGTAAAATCTCATTTACCCAATTTATCACCTTAGCTTTGCACTCTTATCAGGATGCTCACATCTAACATACACTAAAATAATTCATTACTTTTCCTGCAATTAACGCTTATCTTGTTGAATCCAGAGGAAATTTTTTCTATTTAAATTGCAAAGTGAGCAAGCCAGAAAATTAAACAAACAACAGAATTCACAGACATACTCAAAAATACAAAAATAAAAGACATACATACATCTACACAACAGCTATAAAGCAGCAAGTATGCAACTTTGCCAAGGAAAATCAACGATTTTTTCAATACAAATATGCATTTTCTATGAAAAATGTACTGCCAAAAAGTAACTAGAGAACCATACCTTTCAAAGAAAGTGTTTGGAACATTTCCCGCATAACCCTTACAAACTTGAACAGATCATTGGTCTGATTTAACTCATCAAGTAGCTCTCTGCTGCTTTCCAAGTATGGATCACAGTCTAATACTGCCAGCATAAAAAAGCAATCAGTATCATTACAGTTCATTAGTATTCAGATCATAAGTCATAAGACTCGTCAGAGAAAAGTCAAAAAATCATCTGCAATGGTGATCAACCTTTATCTTTGTTTCTAAAAGAGTAGTTCATGCATAAGTAACTCGGAGTGGTTAGCATCAACATACAAGTATAGTGGTCATTCCTCCTGCTGTGACGTATAGTAAATGAAAATTCACGATCCGGGCACGCTAAGTCAATATTGACAAAAATGAATTTGATGCCTACATTCAAATAAACTAAAGGTCCACGTTAGATTCAACACGTTTTAAATTTGATACTTACTAAAATATATATATATATATAATACTGAAACACATAAAGATCCTTCTCGGAATTAGTCCTGAGTCACTTACCTTGTCCAGATTCAATACGAAAGCCAAGCGCTCTATTGTACCATGCCACAGCCTCTTGTTGCCCTCTTATCAATCTTAAATCAGTCTTACTTCTTTCCTCAAGTACTGCCAGTGCTTTTTCCAACCAAAAAGAAAAAAAAAATTAATACAGATCAAAACATTTCTAGAAGTCTAAAATAATGTTGCCTTCTCCTTAATATCAAATTAATGTTACTCATTTCATCTGCTGCTGCCAATGCTTTTTCCATGGAAGGACAAGAAATATAAATAAGACTAAACTAAAAGCCATAGTCATTATTGGATTGTCTTCTTTTCAGATGAAATGAAATTGATCTAACTATTAACAAGTACTGTGTTTGACACGATCGTGAACCAAAATCCTTTTAATGCTACATATAATGTTATGTACAAAAACTGAGTCTTCAGCACCTCCATAAGCCCAAAACTTAGTTGAACCTCAGTCTGTATCATTCTAAAACTCAACCTACTGTATGAGTTAACACAACAACTAACTATAAAACAAGATATCAAAAAGAACTTTAAAAAAAAAATAAGATATCAAAATGAACCTTTTAAAAAACAAAATATCAAAATGAAACACAATATCCAAGGTATATGTATTTTAAGAGGAGAAATGGTTTGTATCGAAGTTAGGAAGCAAAAGTATAAATATATTTATCATTACAGAAAACTTATAAGAGTAGACAGCAGCATATTCAGCCTTAAATTGTATTAAATGCATACTATTCAAAACCATCCAGTTCGAACCATAAACCAGTCAAACCAGCTGGTTCATTAGACTGAGCCATCCAACCGGTAGAAAAATCAGTTTTGAACCTTGTGGGCTAGGGTTTCTGGGCCTAACAGGCCATAAACCAGCTGGTTTATGACGGAACCGACTGGTTTTCCCATAAACCAGCAAGTTTATTGTCAAGTCGGCCGCAGACCCCACAGAAGGCAATTTTGTGCTTTTTGAAGCGGTTTTGAGGGAAACTAGGCTCTGTTTCCCTCCAAAAATAGTCTCTCCAAGCCTTTAAAAACATGCCTCCCCTCTCATTTTCCTCACACATCTCAACCCTAGCAATGTTGGCAATTAAAGTAAAAGGATAAAGTGACATTTCATCCTTTTACTTAAATTTTTAACATTACCATGAAATGACTCGAGATGTTTGAGACTGGTCTCGACCTCATTGGATTTCATATGGAGAAACTAGAATTTTAATTCTGACTCAAAATTCAGAAGACTTAATAGTTTTCAGGATTTGGGGGATTGCAATGTTTTAATTTGATTCTATCATGCGTGAGGGTATGAGATTCGCATTTGATCAAGAGCATGAAGTCCTTTAAGTACCTTGATGTTGGTGGCATTGATTGCTGACCTTTGGTGATGTTGGTGGTATTGTTTGTTGAACTCCTCTACCATGGCTTTAACAAAAATGAACCCTTCACTAGAAGGAAAATAATTGGTGAGGCATGCTAAGCTTTTTCAGCCATATCATAAGGTTGAGGAGATGAACCCTTCACTCAAACCAAAATCATTGGTTAGGCATGTTAAACTTTTTCAATTTCTACCATATTACAAGGTTGATCAATCCAAGTCTGAAGACTTTGAGCTAGATGATGTTTATGTAGCTCTTGTTGATGGTCCGATTTCTAATAGTGTTGAATCAATGATGAGTTTTGAGTGATCATGTTGGTCAATTATTTGTAGTTTTGATGTCTGGTTTTGTTGTCGCTACTACTACTACTAAGGTTGCAAAGGAATTTGAGTCCTTAGACTTTGAGCCAAATGATGTTTATATAGTTCATGTTGATGACCGCATGTCTAGTAGTGGTGATGAGTTTGATCATGATGAGCAGTGATTATGTTGATCACTGATATGTAGACTTGTAGTAGGCCAATGGCCCCATAGCTTGTAGCTTCTTTTTGGACTCTAAAGGCCATTTAGAGCCTCATTGGTTGTGTATTTTTTTGCTGATATGTATTGCAATCAGTGCCATTTTGATATAGTCACCTTTATATGGTATATAGATGATCAAACTTTGCATATTTTGTCTCTATTGGTTTGGAATCAAGGATTAAAAGCTTAAAATAGTTTTTTCAATAAAATTTAATTATTTCATGTATTTTTTTAAAGATTGGTTCATTGAAATCTGACAAGTCCCAATTGACCGGTTCTGGTTTGAAACCCGATTTGATAGGTGGACTGATCCGGTCACCGGTTATGGTTTTGAATACTATGATTAAATAATCAAATTAGTTCATGGAACATCACCCATGCTTAAATAAGGATGGTATTTAAATTTAAAACGAATGTTATCAGAACCGGACCAGTCATCAGGTAGCCCCCCAAACCGGGAACCGGTCAGAACTGGACCAGAACCAATAAAAAAAAGTCAACCAAAAACACACAAAATATTCAAATTTTAATGAAAACCACATATATTCATGTGTATCCATTGAATCCAAACAATTTATACATAAATAAGTGTAAGTTATCATTTATTGAATCCATCTTTGAGCCAAAAATCAATCAAAAAACAAGACCTAAATGGCCTCTAGCATCTTAAAAAATCATGCTACAACAAATACCTACATATCATCAAAATCTTTGCCTATAATGGGATCTTTGTCATCAATATCACCCTCTAAGCATTAAAATAAGATAAAAAATGCTTAGCATTTCAATTCAAGATTTTGTTTGAATGATGGGTACATTTTTAATAGGGTGATGATAGAGGAGCTCAACAATCAATGCCACTAACATCAAGGTACATAGAGGGATTGGTGCTCTTGAGTAAATGCTAGTTTGATACCTTCATACATGACAAAATCCAATGGAAACATTGCAATCCCCTCAACCCTAAAATTCTGAAAAAAATGTGAAGTTTGTATATATGGTTGAAGAGCTTATTCCGTGTTAATTTTGAGTTAACATGTTCTTTCCTTAGGTCAGCTACTTCAATATTCCATATTAGCCCATTCATTAATCCATTAGCAAACACAAGAATCATTATCATATTGACAGTAACTAAAGAAAGAACATATACAACAAATGCAGAAGACAAGACAAGAGGACACAATAATATGGCTCAAGCCAGGGAAAAACCCCAAGATGGGGAAAACCCTTGATCAATTCTTCTTATTATCAATATCAAATGTTCAGCAGAGGGAGAGTACAATACTTTAAAGTCAAAATGACTTGCCAATGTGGAGATCCTATGTCACTGCCCTTATATACATAGTTGTCCCAAAAATGCAATTCTAGAAAAGACAAATACTGTCGAAGAAGCTTCTGTGTTCTGGTGTTCTGGTGAGGGTTTGATAGCAAATTGTTAGAGCCCTCTTTCATTGCTCCTGGACCCCTTCCTTGACTATTTCACAACAAACTACTTTGCACATCGAACAATAAATAGCAATAAATCAACACGTGCACATATATAGACAAATTTTTACAATTTAACTGCCCAACTTTGTTATATTAACAAACTATAATACAACAGTCTAGGGCTCCTGCACTGTAATCTTTTTTCGGAGAAATTTTGGAGTTAGGGGTTCTTTCTATGTGGTGAATGTTTTTGGCTCTTGAAACGTTTCTTTCTTGGTCATTTTTTTGTAATCATTAGAGGCATCATTGTGAATGCTCATGACTACCATAAGTCTACAAAATTGATCCATGAAGGGCGAGTTTGTCACTTGGAAGAGGAATTCTAGAGTTGCACTCACACTTTTCTCTTAATTCAAGCAAGGTATTATTGTTCTCTTTCAAGATACACTTAGCGCTCCTCTTGAGGGTACGTAATCTTATTTTGTGTAATTGTTGATTTTTGTGGTTGGAACATTGTTTGCCATGGAGAAGCCCTTCCTATTAGGGTCATGACTTCATGGTATTCTTTGATTAGCCAAGGGGTTAATTTAAACTATCGGGTTCTAGCCTCTTGCCTTAATCCATATAAGTAGGGTGACCGACCTTAAGAGGGCATTCTTCACAATCTCATCTTGCCAATCAATTCACCTTGACTCCATGCCCTAAAGCTATCAGCACTAATCTTCATATCCTCTCATGAACCTTTTCTCTTTTCTTACAAAAAAAACCCTTTTTTCTTTTCTTACAAAAAACCCTTAAAATCCAAAATATCTATTTTGCTAAGGTTACCATCGACATCACCTTGTGATTACTTGACAATGGGTGATCTTTCTGGGAGGTGCCCATCAAATTATGCTTGTGGATTGGAGCTTTTATCACTTATGTACAATTTGGGTAGTAACAATTCCCTTTATTCAGTAGATCTATGTAATAATTAAATTTTATAGCAAGGAATCTGCTAGGTTGTTAAAGTTAGAGAAATTAACATGGTATCATATCTCAATCTTTGAGGGACCTATTACCCACCAAAAAGTGAACAACCCCTAAGAGAAAAAATTTCTTCTCCTTAGGCAACCAACCAACTAGTAGCCCTATTGATCAATAGATGACATGATGTCAGGATCCTCCACCTCTCACTTCAGTCATATTTTTCTCTCCCATGCAACATTCCTTCTTGAAAGAAGGTAAGTCATCCATTTGTAGGCACTTTAAACATTTTGTAATCATGTGCCTTCACTTAATGTTTCGAACATACTAATATGAATCAAGGGGTGATCTGCATGATTAACCAATCTTGACAATATTCTTGTTTCCTCACTTCACTTGGGAGGGTAGTCTTTGACTCTAGTCTAGTGGGAAATCCTCTGAGGCCTACGGTTCTCAGAAGGACACTATTGGGGAGGCTTTGATTGAAGTAACATGTCCATGGTATCCCATACTTACCACTTTCCATCTTTCCCATCATTTCATCTCCATTCTTCGAGCTAGGGGTCATTGATCAATGGGTTGGCAACCTCTCATCCTCATCCTTGAGTCTAGGTCAGAAAACTTAGCCCAAGAGGCTTATGCAACTAAAAGGAAGTTAAAAGCATAAGAAAACAACAAAGAAAGAAAAATATAAAATGCAAAAGATGACGAGGACATTTGATTAGAGCGTGGGAAAAAGCCTAGTATGAGCTCTACACCCCTCATTAGTCATCACCCAATTCCTCAAGCACATGATCCTTTATTTATAAAAGTAACCCTTGTATTGTCCCAATCCAGATGAGCAATAAACTACCCCATCATTAAGGGGTATTAAATGTTAAATCTCAAAATGCAAGCTTAGGCTCCCAAGCCATGCACCAAAGTAAAGCATAATCATTAAGTAAAAGGAATGCCAAAGGGGTGAAAAAAGCAAGTCGATGAAAGGGGTAACTCATGCCTCCACAACTACTCCCTCCTTACATCTATACACTCAGGATGTTGGACCACCATTAGTTGGTCACTTGAGTATGGCACTCTACCTTGAAGTCGTGCTATTAAAATTGGCAACTAGGGCCAAACTTCATGTGGGTCACCTTATGCATGGATGATAATATTTTTACTAGATTCCTCTCATCGAGAGGTGTAGGATTGATCTAAATATCACCCGATTCCGATAAGTATTTATGGAGATATGAATTTATTTTGATTATGGACTAACTGTCAAAGTCGGCCAACAACTTATGTAGGCTCAAAAGCCCAACAGTCGCATCTATTCAACCCCAATGTTTTGCATATAAATACAAGGAGTATTCTCCTCATTTGCACACTTCACTCTCATCACATCTCTCTCTCTCCTGCGCAGAAAATAGTCTCTTCTCTCTCCTGCGCAGAAAAGACTCCTCTCACACATGTGGAAGGAAGGACGCAGATTTTAGGGCTGCAACTGCAGATCAAAAGTTTGACCAGCATTTACCATCTTTCTCTCTCTCTGGACTGCGTAGTAGGTGAACCTGACTCTACTTGGAAGGCGCATTTTTTGGTGAAGGAATCAAGGTGATCCGATGGTCGGTTTGCAAGATATTGACTGCCCTAGTTTAGGGCTAATCTAGGGTTTGTTGCTGCTGATGTAAATCAGATTTTTGTACTATTTCTCTCTACTGAATTATTGAAGATAAAAGAAGATTTGATCAAAGGGTTTCCCCATATTGGGGTTTGTCCCTAGCTAGCCGCCACATCTTGTGTCTCTTGTCTTGGCTTGTTTTATGTCGATCGTTTAATGTTCTATCTACACTTTACTTAATGTACATGTGATTGCTAATTTGTCGATAATAATAAGAAAAATAAGTAAACTGCTCTAAGCATAGAACATACCATAACTTAACATGGTATCGGAGCTGAGGTGAAGACAAAGCCCGAGCAAGAGCAAGAGCAATCATCGAAGAGAAGATTGGCAAGGCTATCCTAAAAGAACTATGGGGTCCTCAACACTCTTCCCCGTCGAAGACAAGCTCCATGAGAAGTCTGACTATCACGGATGGAAGATGTCTCTCGATCTGACTTTGGAAGATTAGGGAGTGTTGGACCATGTGAGAGGCAATAATGTTGTGCCTCCATCAAATGCACCCGCTGCTGCCAGGAACAAATGGAAATCCGGACGACTTGGATATACTTCTTGTAAAAGGACGAAGTGTTCTCTTGATTTCGACACTTCAAAGCCTTGATCGAGAATCAAACTGAAAAGAAGATCAAGATCTTAAGGACTGATAATGGGACTGAATATGAATCTAATGAGTTTCATGACTTTTGTAAAGAGGCTAGCATTAAGAGGGAGACTACTACATTGTACACTCCTGAATAGAATGGTGTGGTGGAAAGGAAGAACCGTACGATTGTGGAAGTTGTTCGTGCTATGCTCCATGATCAAAGACTTCTGAAGTTTCTATGGGCTGCAGCTGCAAACACCGCCATATATGTACAAAACCGATGCCCCCATCAAGCATTGGGTTCCAAGACTCCCGAAGAAATGTTCACTAATAAGAAACCTGACGTATCTCATTTTAGAATTTTTGGAAGCCCTATATATTTTCATGTGCGGAAAGAGAAAAGGAACAAATTGGGTGCATCTGGAAAGAAAGGAACCTTCGTGGAGTGAAAATACTAAGGGATATAGAATCTATGTAGCCGGTCAAAGGGAAGTCGTGATTAGTCATGATGTCACCTTTGACGAAGATATGGCTCTCAGCAAGGTGAACAATCTTCCTATTGTGAGGAGCTCTCAAGAAGCTGACACCAAGGAACCAAGAGAAAAAGATGATGAAACAATGCCCAATGTGGAAGAACCCATGGATCCTACTGATCCTCCTCCACCTGAGCCTTCCTCTTCTAGGAAGAGGCCTTCATGGCTAAGGGGGACACTTGATGATGCTGAAGGACATGTTGCACCCCAAGGAACCTTTTGTGAAAGTAAGAAACCAAACAGGTATCAGGGATACCTGACCATCATGAGAACGATCATTCAAAATGAGCCTTCATCATTCTCAGATGTCGTCAAGCATCAAGTATGAAAGGATGCAATGACCCAAGAATATGAGTCTATAATGAAGAATGATGTCTGGGAAGTGGTTCCCAGACCCCTGGATAAGACAATGGTCACTTCTAAATGGCTTTACAAGATAAAGCATGCAACTGATGGAAGTACGAAAAAGTATAAGGCTCGTTTTGTCGCTCATGGCTTCTCCCAGAAGGAAGGTATAGACTATGACGAGATATTTGCACCTGTTGCCAAATATACCACCATCCGCTCGATCATAGCCCTTGCGGCTTCACAAGGATGGAAACTACATCAGATGGATGTTAAGACTGCATTCTTGCATGGTTCAATCAAAGAAGAGGTCTACATGGAGCAACCCGAAGGATTTGAGATTTATGATCGAAAATCTCATGTGTGCAGGTTGAAGAAGGCCCTCTATGGGCTGAAGCAAGCACCCCAAGCATGGTATGAGAGGATCGATAGCTACTTGATGAAGTTGGGATTCACTAGGAGTGAAGCCGATCCCAACCTTTACTTCAAGGTTGAAGATGACAAACCTCTCATACTGGTGTTGTATGTTGACGACCTCTTTCTAACAGGTGCAGACCCTCTCATTCACAAATGTAAGAGGGAGTTGGCTTCTGAATTTGAAATGAAGGACCTAGGACTGATGCACTATTTCCTAGGACTCGAAGTTTGGCAAAAGCCAAGGGAAATTTTCCTATCTCAAGGAAAATATTTGGTGAAGATATTGGAAAGATTCGGTATGGTGGACTGCAAGCCCGTAACTACCCCCATGGAGCTTCACTTCAAAAAGTTAAGAGGTAGTGTTGTTGTACTTCTTTTACGAAATGCCACCGAGTATCGTCAACTCGTTGGAGCATTAATGTTCTTAGTGAACTCCCGTCCAGACATATGCTTTGCAGTCAACACGTTGAGTCAACATATGGTTGAACCTCACCACATACATTGGATTGGTGCCAAGAATCTGTTGAGATATCTTCATGGCACAATCACTCATGGGTTAAGATACACTGTCGAAGATGTGAGACTACTTGGATATACTGATGCTAATTGGGCAAGCAGTGTGGTGGACCGTAAGAGCACTTCCGGGTGTTGTTTCTCCTTGGGATCTGTTTCGATATCTTGGATGAGCAGGAAGCAGAAGTCGGTGGCTTTGAGCACTGTCGAGGCAAAGTATATAGCCGCTAGCATGGCCTCCTGTGAGGCAGTCTGGTAGCGAAAGCTCTTCAGTGAGCTATTTGGATTTACATTGGATACCACCATGATTCTATGTGACAACCAAAGCGGGTTCCGTTTATCAAAAAATCTCGTATTTCATGATCGCTCCAAGCATATCGATATCAAGTACCACTCTATTCGAGATATGGTGTAGCGAGGAGCAATAAGGCTCCAACATATCGGTATAGATGAACAGGTCGCCGACATTCTGACAAAACCCCTAGGAAAGGTCAAATTCCTGACTTTCCGAGAACGACTTGGTGTCGTTTAGAGACCCTTCGATGAGGGTCAAGTATGATGGACTAAGCTCTAGGAGCTCCAGGGGGCGCGAGGTACTTCTTGGAGCGACACATGACCACAGGGTGACTCACCATCCCCTGTTAGTGCACTTGGTACAGGGTAAAAGGTTCAACCTTCCCCTGTGACACCCCGTGGCGACTATGGAACAGGATGATTAGTTCTCCTGTGGGCCTAAATGATGTGTTCTCCATGGTGATTGTGGACAGGATGATTCGCTCTCCTGTGGACAAGATGACTCGCTCTCCTATGGACAAGATGATTCGCTCTCTTGTGGGAAAGGATGATTCGCTCTCCTGTGGATAGGATGATTCGCTCTCTTGTGGACAGGATGATTCGCTCTCCTATGGACAGGATGATTCGCTCTCTTGTGGGACAGGATGATTCGCTCTCTTGTGGACAAGATGATTCGCTCTCCTGTCGAGGCATCCTACCCATGCAGTCTGGGACTCATGGGAAGTACCTCTCATCTGATCAATGAGCAGGGAAATGAGGATAGGGACCATAGTAGTACCGATGGACGCATCGGTGTATCTACCGTACTCCCTATGCTAGGATGACCTTCATTGATCTGGGATCAATGATACCGGTCTGGGACCAGTGAGAGTGGTACACACTCTGAGATTGGCTTCAGGTCAATGGAGGATGGTATGATACATCCTCGATCATTTCTTCTTCTTCATAATTCGAGCAAAGCAGAGCAGAACCAAGCAGAGCAAAGCAAAGCAGAACCAAGCAGAGCAAAGCAGAGCAGAACCAAGCAAAGCAAAGCAGAGCAGAGCAAGAAGGGTCAAGCCATATTGGACAGTGCATTTGATGGGTGGGCAGTAGTGACAGTCCAACAGATTGCAGATGAAGTTCTCCCTAGTTGAGAGGGAGTGTTAAAATTGGCAACTAGGGCCAAACTTCATGTGGGTCACCTTATTCATGGATGATAATATTTTTACTAGATTCCTCTCGTCGAGAGGTGTAGGATTGATCTAAAGATCATCCGATTCCGATAAGTATTTATGGAGATATGAATTTATTTTGATTATGGACTAATTGTCAAAGTCGGCCAGCAACTTATGTAGGCTCAAAAGCCCAACAGTCGCATCTATTCAACCCCAACGTTTTGCATATAAATACAAGGAGTATTCTCCTCATTTGCACACTTCACTCTCATCACATCTCTCTCTCTCTCCTGCACAGAAAAGAGTCTCTTCTCTCTCCTGCGCAAAAAAGACTCTTCTCTCACACGTGTGGAAGGAAGGACATAGATTTTAGGGTTGCAACTGCAAATCGAAAGTTTGACCAGCGTTGACCATCTTTCTCTCTCTCTGGACTACGCAGTAGGTGAACTTGACTCTCCTTGGAAGGCTGCATTTTTTGGTGAAGGAATCAAGGTGATCCGACGGTCGGTTTGCAAGATATTGACTGCCCTAGTTTAGGATTGATCTAGGGTTTGTTGTTGCTGATGTAAATTAGATTTTTGTACTATTTCTCTCTGATGAATTATTGAAGATAAAAGAAGATTTGATCAAAGGGTTTCCCCATATTGGGGTTTGTCCTTGGCTAGCCGCCACATCTTGTGTCTCTTGTCTTCGCTTGTTTTCTGTCGATCGTTTCATGTTCTATCTGCACTTTACGTAATGTACATGTGATTGCTAATCTGTGCATGCTAATAAGAAAAATAAGTAAACTACTCTAAGCATAGAACATACAATAAATTTAAACATGCCCACTCTGTTGCCACCATCTTCACACACACCTATGGATTGATGGGCTAACTTGGAACCTATCACTTCCCCTTGGGGGCTAGAAACACCTAATAGAGTTTCTACGGTAGATTTATGCATAAAAGTGTCATTTGAATGCATGTTGACAACTCATATTCTAGGGCTTGCATCAATAAATTGTCTACAAGCAAAATCTAGCATAGAGCATTAACTAAACCTCCTAAATAGGGCTAACATCACCCTATTTATTTTGGTTTATGCAGATCTAACGGCCATAGGACCATTTCCTCTAGCCTAAACCTAGCCTCTATTTGAAGGTCTTGCTCCTTATTATTGAATATCATTTTTGGACCCTTTCCTTGGGTTGTTATGTGATATTGAATGCCGTATTATTGCATACCTTACAATTCCGCACTTATAGCAGCCTACTTCTTGGTCTTAGTGTAGAGTATTTGAACCATAGCATAGAAGACCTAGGCCATCTTAGGCCTTGTCAGTACTCTACCCAATAATAGACCATTAACTCATCACCTTGAGCCCTAGTATTAAAGTATCTTTTAGGTGATTTAGGTAAGCCTCCCTTATTTAAATCCACTAAAGAGTAGGAGAAAGGTTGTTG
Organism: Pinus tabuliformis; assembly: GCA_031772625.1. Taxonomy (NCBI): domain Eukaryota; kingdom Viridiplantae; phylum Streptophyta; class Pinopsida; order Pinales; family Pinaceae; genus Pinus; species Pinus tabuliformis. The sequence continues at coordinate 532,002,211 of CM062804.1, read as the reverse complement.
AAGTGACAATGGCAACCCTTTCTCTTTGTTGTCATAAGGTCTGGTGCATGCACAGTGAAGCTTTGCACCGGGCCTACCAAATTTTGTGGCAACAAGACCAATCTCTGAAAATTTGCACATATGAGCAACACATGTGGGAGGCTAAGACAACACGGTCGTACAAGGACAGCCATACATAATCACGTACAGCAGACGGCAGAAGCTGCAAACAATGAAGCCTAATTGGGTCCTACGTTGTAGAGTGTAGGACCCAATAAAAGAGCATTCGCCATAGCCAACAACCACTGAGAAATATCCTACCACATAGGAGATTGTCAATGCATGGTCGGCAAACAAAGTTGCAGATGCCAGATCGACCCACTGTCAAAGAAAAAAATTGCCACCGTGCAAAGTGTACGCAATCCTACGAAGCCACGAGGAGCAGCAAGACAACACGTAAGAAGGTCGCAGCCACTAAGTCGAGCGCATATGGTTAACGTAGAACACAACAAAGGAAATTTGTACAAGATGGTACAGGAGCTACCACAAAAGCAATCGTACAGCGATGCATTCACACAACAAGTGCAAGGGATCGTACAATAGGCAACAAGGTACACAGAACAACACAAGCAAGATGACAATCTCCAAATAAAAATTTTAACCCATGTGAGCCTTACATGATACTAGAGGCCCTAATTCCATGTTTATACCTACATATCTGTGTATAAATTGAAATCACTTATAAATAGTTCACTAAGATTCTCAAGCCTTTGTGAAACGCAAATGTCAAAAACTCCCATTACATTGTGGATTGGCCCTTGTGACAAAGTACAATGTCTTCACAAATATTATAACACCCAAGCATGTGTAGCAAAATCAACAGATACGCAAGACATAGCAACATTGTAGCAAAATGCATGATTTGGCAAGCAAACCCTTATAAAAATATTATGACTCACAAAAATTCATTGAACAAACAGTGCCCATGATATTTCTCCACTAATGGCACATCTCAACACTCAACCTTCGCACCATTCCTATGGATCCATTTGTTTGGCAAGTAACCCAGCATTCTTCGAAAGGAACAAAAGTCAAGGATGACACCTCCATCAAGATCAAGTGCTCCTCTCTTGTTGAACATAAAGCAAGAATCAAGGATCAACACCTCCATCAAGATGAGGTGCTCCCCTCCCATCCAAGAGCAAGCAATATTAAGAGATCAACAACTTCATCAAGATCAAGTGCTCCTCCTTGTCCAAGGGTAGGCAAGAGTCATAGATCAACACATCCCTTACGATCAAGTGCTCCTCCTTGTCCAAGGGCATGCAAGAGTCATAGATCAACACATCCCTTACAATCAAGTGCTCCTCCTTGTCTAAGGGCAAGCAAGATTCAAGGATTAGCACCTCCATTAAGATCGGAAACTCCTCCTTATCGAACAATCATATGGAACAAATGAGACCTACATTCCCTTAACTAGCCCCTTGAGCTTTAACTTGACTTAATCTATATGGGCTATGGGTAGAAACTCTTAGATTTTACAACAATTATTTAATTATGATCTTTTATTATTCATTGCGACATTTTCATTTCCAATTAAGAATAATTAACATCTACACATATAATTGGAAGCGATGTCGTTAACCAGGAACTGGTGGTGCCATCAACGCAACATGGCAATCAAGCAACCCTGTAGTGCAAGCAAGTCAATTTGCCCTCACTGTTATGGTGGCTTCGTGGGAGAACTCGAGAATGGCAATCATGGAGTGAAAGAAGATGAATCCACGACTTGCAATCCCTTGCTAGGTTTGCTTCACATCGACCCTTCAACCCTTCTTTCTTCGCCACGGCAACATGCACACCAATGAATTCCTCCTCGTGGCCCTGAGGAGAATGATGCGAGGGAACGTATGGGATTGTTTACTCAACCCCCGTTTAGATTTGTTGTTGCAAGAATTGGCAAAGAGAAAACCCCAATAGAAGTGCCCGCCCTCAGCGTCAAAAGCATTGGTGGATGCTCTAGAGGAGGGGACGGTCAACAGAAAGGATGTGGCAATGCAATGTGTTGTGTGCAAGAATGAGTTCAAAGTAAGAAAATATGCAAAGCAAATGCATTATGATCATATGTATCATTCAAATTGCTTTCTTCCATGACTTGCGCAGCATTATTCTTGCACGATATGTCAATATGAGATGTTGACATATGATATGTAATATGATCGGATGCATGTCGGGTTCAAAGTAACACTTCTTCTTCAAATATGAAAGAGTTGGAACAAGGGAAGGGCTTTCAAATTTTTATCAAGAACCTTAATGGGAAGTCCTTCCTTTTCTGGTCTATGGTTTGGATTATGTGATGAATCTCAAGAATAGAGAATCAGCTAGATTTTCTTGCAGATATGCAGCATCTTCTTCACGAAGGGAAGCAAGATGGGTGCTTTGGGATCTAGGAACCTAAGAGGTTCAATCTCCTATAAGGATGCGGCTCAAGGCAAGGGATCTAACCCATTGAATCTGCCACAATACAATCTAGGACCTTACATTGTTGAACAATTGCAACAAGTGCCCACCGTGGAGGTAAACCTAACAAATGTAAATCACTTTTTTTCTCCTCTTCAATCCAAAACAGCGATTTGCGAATTCAATGGGTTTTGGCCCAGGTTCGATGCTTTGCATCAGTGGGTTTTTGCAACCTGAACCAACAACTGCGACATATACCTATGCTCAAAGGTTTTTTCATAATTCAATTTGATACTCAATAAGATTTGGAGAGAGTATTGAAAGAAGGGCCCTAGTTTTGGGGAAGAGCAACACTTTTCATCACCCCTTTGTTTCCTGATTTTGATTCCACAATAATGGTGGTCTCAAAAATGCAAGTATGGGTGAGGCTGCCAAATCTTCCCCTTACTTTTTGACATCACAAGGTTCTCGAGGATAGTGGAAACACTTTTGGGTCATTTAAAAAGATGGATGCCAAAAGAATGGAGAAAAGCTTATTTACCTTCACCAAAATCTCTGTGGAAATAGACCTAAGTAAGGGTCTACATGATCGTATTCAGCTCATTAAGTGGACCAAATTCTGGATTATGAAAATACAAAATTCAAATGTTGCCATGTTACAAAACAAGACACTTGCAGGACACATGCCCTTAGGTGAAAAAGCATGCAAAAAAAAGAAAAAGGGACATGGAGACCCCCGAAACAGGACACATAGGACACGTTATTTATATATATACATATATATATATGTTAAAAAAATTAATAGATACATAATATTATGATATTACACAAATTCTCATAATGATGCAAGTAACAAATTCAATCATAGATTCATACATGTACATGGTAAGTTTGTAACATTATGCATACAATCATGATTCATCAATGTTACAAGTTTACAATTAGAAATTAACAATAAACACAAGAAATTAACCATACACTGCAACTTTCTTATTAAGTCATCAAAATCAAAATGTATTACATGGGTACTGAGTCTCAAGGACTCCTGACTAGGAATGCCAATAGAAAATAGCAAATACAAAACAACGTAAACACTAGAACCCAAAACCGAAGAATCCCATAAGCCGTTGGTTGTTGCAGTGTTACCTATAGCTCAAAGTCATCAACATCAAAATCAGCATTAGTACCACCATTGCTCTCTTCTACATCCTCCTCCTCTGTATTCAATGTAATCTTTGCATCTGTCAGTGTGGAGGATGACCCCTCAAGAGTATTGCCATCATCAAAAGTGACAAGCTCTAGCACTGGGTCATTAAGATCCAAGTTGGCCAATGCCAACTCAACATTGTTGTCCAAACCCATGTCATCAAGAAAGACATCCCACATCTTTCTCTTTCCCTTCAACCACTCCTCCCTCTGCCTATAAATAAGACAAAGGTTGGTGTGCACATACACCATTGTCTCTGCCTTAGACTGGTCAAGCCTACTCTTCTTCAAACTATACAAATTCCAATATGTGCTCCAATTCCTCTAGCAATAAGAGGATGAAGTAACCTTAGAGAGGAGCCTCATGGCTAAGTCTTGTAAAGGGCATGTTTCCCCATGAGTTGCCCATCAATAATAGGGCTTCTTAGCCCCCTGTCTCTAATAACATCATAGCCTGCAAATCACCCAGTGCCAGTGGAAAACTCTGCAAAGGCATCCTCCACCTCATATCCTAAAATATTTGTCTCAATGCATCCTTCCTCTCCTATGAAATCTCACCATCCGTGTGAGAAGGGAATTTGCATGAAGTTTCACCATTCAGCCACTCATGGCTATAGTATTATAGATTCAATGCGTGAGCCAAGCAATGCAAAGGTGTGCAATTCTTGTCCCACCTGCTGACAAGAATATCCTGTATGGTGGTGAAGAAGGCCTCTACTGATGTCTCATACTCAAGGCACTCACTCTGAAAAATGATGGTCCTCATAGACTCAATCATGGAATCCCATCCCTCATAAACCTCTCCTAGGATGGCTTGGTCTATATTTGCAAATCGCATCAAAGCAATGATAGGGTCAATGATCTTAATAGTAAGATCTACCCTATCCCACCAAGCATCATCTAATAATGTGTCATTGACTCTTTTTGAGGTTGCTTGATCTGTGTTTTCTCCAAAAAGACCAAAACTCTGGAATAACCATGGACCCAAGAGCAGTGTTCACCTCCCTCAACCTCTTCAGCATGATGAATGCAAAGGCAAACTGTGTATTTGCAATCCTCAACAATGATAAATGTGTGTACTCTTTGTAGATATTGAGGAAATCAGTATGATTTTGTACAAAGTTGCGGATATGATGTGCATCCTCAATAAGAATTCCAATCTAAGGTACATCATAAGCAATATATTTAGCTAAATTCAAGGAATGGACAATGCAAGGTTTCCAAGATACTTTGGGATATTTAGCTTCCACAATCATGCCAGCAGACTTGTAAACAAGTGAATTGTCTATAAGGATTGGCATACAAGAATCAACACCTACATCTTCAATAGCTTTAACGAACAATTCACCCATATATTGTGCATCCTTGTATTTTCCAAATGCATCCACTACTTTCAAGAAAATTGGTCCACTCAAGGAAGACACCATGAAGTTGGTGAGTGGATGGCGTGCTGCATCTGTCCATCCATCAAAAACAATGCTAACCTCAGATGTTGGTCATGTTGATTTAATAGGCTCAAGCATTTTACCCACCTCCTTTGGCTTACTAAACAATGTAGTTCTAAGCTTCTCTAACCCATGCACATACCCCACTGGAGCCCCTTGAGTTAGAGTTTGGCACATCTCAATAAATAAAGGTGATCGTGCAACATTAAATGATACGAAGTTGAGACATAAAAAGAAGGCAATGGTGAGGTCAATCTCTTCTCACCTCTCTTGTTGAAATATCTTGTCCATTAGACCCACTACCCTCCTTTTTGTTGCTTGACCTACACCCCCATCGAAACTCCCAAAAGGATAACTAGCACTGCTTTTCCTCAAGAATGGAAGGGGATCCTCATCCTTGTTTTCTTAAATGATGTCGCCACCATTGCCACACCAACATTCGCCTCTCTTTCTAATTCTTTCCTCTTAGATGCAATCACTCCTAAACATGCTCCAATTCCACAAGATGGTAAGCCCAACAAATGTGATTTCACATGGACATAGGTGCTCTTTAATTGGGTGTTTGCAAAAGTTGCATCTCCAAAGAACATTGCCTCCTCCCTTTAACTTGTTGCCTAGGCCTTGATCTCTTGTAACATACTTCCACAATGGATATTTACTTTCTTGAGCTTGTTGTCCTGCTAAATTGATGTTTCTTTCAACATTTGAAGTTGTGGTTGTAGCCCCACTTCCAACAGATGGAATGCTAGTAAACCCTGATGAAATTGAAAGAGGGGGGCATCACCAATGGGGATATTCCTCCCCTTGTTTTGCCCCTTCCCTGCTGCCCTTGATTGAGCCATGACTGTTGTAAAAATAAATAAATAAATGTAAACAAAATGACAAGAACATTGTTGTAGCAAAAATAGAAAGAAAAAAAAGGAAGAGAAATCCACATGCATGTTGCTTGAACCACCTCCAAAACACCCCAATCTCCTTTGTTGGTCGCTCCCACAGTCCCACAACTCCAAAACCACAAATGCAAGTGAAGAAAATCGGCCCAAATTGGCCTTTTATCAAGCGCGGATTCATTTTGGGAGCAAATCTGATTCTCGTGGGACATGACTCCCAATTTTTAGACATGCAGTTGCCTCGAATCAGACACATGTCCCTCAAGAATCGTTTTGATTCACTCAATTCATGACACGTGGGGGGGGACGAATCCGATTACTTAGGTTCTAGTTGAACCCCACTCAGGGGGATGGTAGAAGGTCCAGAGAAAGGAAGGAAAGAAAGAGAAGTTGAGTGATTACTATCATTCTTGACTTCTCAAGTTTCTTTTATATTTTCAAATTTTCTTACGCATATAAAACGAGAGGCTACTCTTACTAAATGCAGATAGCATCTAGAAAATATAATTTTGTTCCTTTTTCCAAAAGTTGAAATAAATTCAGTTTTTTTCCTTTGGGAGAATATTAAACAAAAACATATAATTAATCCACATTATAACTCATAGAGGCCATTGGCCTGAAGTCCTAGACTCATCTCTAAGCTTTAATTACTCCTGTAGATATGGTTTGCAATCTAATTACAAACAAAATAGCATATCCAATGAAATGGCACAAATTGTGCTAATTTAGGCTAACTTTAGGAGAAAGCAACTATTGATTTAAGGTGAACAATTATATTGATATGCACTCGCCTCCTACCACTACATAAAAAGGCCAGCTTGAGGACTCTAAACGTTCTATTACTTAGCTTCCTAGTAAGTTTTATGTATGGCTTCTAGCTGCTCCCAATGTCCGCTTATGTCAGTGTGGGCCCCAATTATCACATCCATTTGTATGTGAACTAATAATCCATCGTCTAGTAGTATAGATAATACCCACTTAACAATAATGGAGTTAACCAAGCAATATCCATTCAGATTCAATGCAAATAATTATTTAACCAGAAATAGAATTCAATAATATTACATTGACTACTGCACCATTGTGCTTATCAGCCATACCAGATGACTGTACCAAGCCATGTCACCACCATGCCAACTGTCCGTAGCGCAGTCTCAAGGATGTTATATGGAGTTTCTCTCCCAAGAAAAAAAAATAGTTTCTTTGCAGATTTCTTCTAGCTATCAAGTTTTCGGATTGTTTCCAACATTTCGTACTTCTGCTAATTAACCAATCCCTTGTTGGGGGTAACATGCAGGATTCCCCACCGGAAGGCATCATGTAAATAGCACAGCTCTTGAGCAAAGAATATCCTAGGTCTGCGGGTTTTCCCCACCACTAGCTTGGGTGAAACCATTCAGGAGTTTCTCGTTTCACCTTGCCTCACCTGATGGGTGAGTTTAGTTGGAAACAGAAGTTGAGCAAGGCATGCTGCTAGAGAAAAAGTTGTGGGCAGCTGTTTTCCCTCTACAACAAAAGATGTGTTAATGACATAGGAGAACTGATCTCAACAGGTCCCTCCACCATCATCTTATGCAGTCAATTAACATCAAGATGTCTTCAGCCAGGGCATATAATGATGTTATTTTCTTTTGGTTAATAATTGCCTAATGAAGCATGTTTCTGTGTTGATGGTGGTAAGTCATTGATGTTATTAAAACGAGTAAACTCAGGACAACTCTCACATTCTTCGGAGCAACTTCAGGCACCAAACTACTGAAAGGGTCCCCTTTTCCTAAAGTGCCATTGGGATCACAAGGGGGAGGCAATGAGTCCTGTCCTTGAAGTATTTTGAATTTTCATATTTCAAGCTGTTAAACACAAGACAGATGATTTATGTGAATTTTGTCCTCTATTTTGTTACAGTGTGAAGAGCCTTGCAGCCTCTGTCACTGCACACCAAGAACATGATTGTGGCATATTTTTGTAAATTAGATGCAAAATGTTGAACAAATAAACCTGCCTTCAGAAGTGCTGATTTCGTTTTTGGGCTTAATATGGCTCAAATGTAGTCTCGGGAAATTCTATGGAGAAACAAAATATATTTGCACAAAGCATTCTAATTTATCAATGAGTACCCAACATCTCACCATTACTTAGTTTATGAGATTAATTTTCGACTTCTGTCAAAAGCTCACAGATGCCTTTGACAGAACATATACCCTTCACCTATGGCTACTCTGTTAACCAGCACTTATTGGTTTTCTGACTTGTAATATGAGTAGCATAAATGCCCTTGTAAGTTGTAAGAAGATCAATATAATTTCTTTTATAATGGGGAAAAATTGGCCAAAGAAACAACTTTCAAGAGTAATAGAAGAAAAAACAAGTGTTTGAAAGCAATTCATAAAATTGGCACAATTGTAGTCAGTAACAAATACTGAAAGACTAGCAATAGCAAGAAATAAAGGTAAAGCTATATACTGAACTTGAAAAGACAAAATATGCATATGTGCTGCACATAAATTCATAGCTTCTAGCAACAGTTAGTTCCCACACTTCTCCTGATTGCTGTTGAAAAGAATATCATTGTAAAACGGGGAGATAATAGGGGAGATTAAAATATGATTAAACTTGTAATAGATGTAGATCAACCATGATATAGCAAACTTTATTTGCTTCTTAGTTTTATTAATAGAGATATTGCAAAAGTTAGAAGGCATACCACTCGACTGTTCAGAAATTATATCTTCACGTTCACGCCTCCGTTCACTCAGTACTTGTATCGTCCTCTTCAGATCTTTAGTTCTGCATTTGGCAGATGAAAGTGCCTCTGAATCGCTCAACCACTGTTCATGTTTGGTTTCTTTCACTGCAAAGAAAAAAATGGCAACCAAAAGCTTCTTGATATGCTTTCACCAAACGTAAAGACAGGTCTCTACTTCAACATTTTACAAATATGCAGGTGCAGTTCGCCTATTAATGAGATTTGACCCAAATTTTGACATAGTAAATAGGGAATAATAGAAAGCCAAGCTTTTGCACTTATTGAGCTCTCTATTTATCATCATCAAATGCATTCACTGGTGTCTGTGTATGAAAGATATGCAATGAAGTGGGTCTAAATTTCAAATATCACAATTAACTTGTGAATGTTCCCTCCATCAACCATGCTTTGGTTCAAGGTAATTAAAATACAAAAGGCCATATTATAAAATGACGATAACCAGTGACAATCTGTATTGCACTCGAGAATCTGAACCTAATTGATTTGCGCAGTGGGCTTTTCAAATGTGGATACTCACAACACTTTACGGGGACATTCCAAAATATGAAAGAAATTGACCTTTCAGAAAACAAATAATGAGTAAACAAATTTAATTTTGGGGATTTACCACTGAAAGTTCAAGTAAAACGTTTACTCATCTGAAACCATTATCCAAATCAAGTTGCCTTCAATGTAAATGTCTTGCAGTTAACAAAGTGCATAATGCAAAGATAGGCAGTTAATACAACTATTCTCACTAGCTTTTAGTGAATATGAGATCACCACTTAGCTAGAAGTGAAAGATTGTTCCTTGTCTGAGCTGGAAGGTAAGCAACTCCTTACCCACCCAAGCATAGCTAACTCAGGTGAGACCTTAACAACTCTGAGAAGGGTTGACCAGTCAACAACAAATGAATAAGTAAGGCTGGTGTGGAATGAATGAGTAAAACTTACTCAGATTAACATGACGGACAACATATCAAAAGGGCACATGCTAAAAAGATTTCTGGAACTTCCACATAATCTAATAATAAAATATAGGAATAGGAAGTTCCAGGGAATGTACACCCAGAAAACTGAATCTTTGTGCCGCAGAAAAATTCACTAATTAAACTCCAAAGCCGTGGGCTAGCACAGCACAGAGATAAAAGGATCTGATATGCTTAAGTAGCATAGGTAAGGAGGAATGAAACATGTATAAACACAACTTCGAATAATAATAATAAGAAATCTTTTATCATCCTTTCGGACCTACTTGGTCTATGGGACCTATTTCCCTAGAATCAAATTGAGGATCACATTTGGCCATATTAACATGGCAACATCGTTTATAGGGCCTGTTTTCTTCGAATCAAATTGTGGATCGAATTGGCCATAATAACATGGCAGAGTGGATCGAATGGCCATATCAACATCGCAGCATGGTATATGGGACCTGTTTTCTTAGAATCAATTGAAGATCAACTTGGCCATATTAAAGTGGCAACATGCCCTTGGGGACTTTGAAGTTTGAACCCAGATCTGAACACTGAAAGTGTTTTTATCGACAGCCTGACAACCGAAACCTCACTATACATAATTGGTAAAATGACCTCAAATAGCATGGAAATCCTTAGACAAGATGACAACCAATTATACTCACAATATTCTGGAAGGAAAAACAACGCTTGATGATGCTGATATCATCCGACGGTTTAATGTGACAGGAACCTGATAGAATCATGGCCTTAAAATCAGCACTGCAACTGGCCTCTGCTCTGTGTGCAGAGCTGTAAATGCAATAGGACCCTGGACCTTAATTGCATGGGGAGCCTAAGAAAGGGTTTACTGGGACATATAATTTTCGCCTTCAACAAAAGCAGAACAGAATTCTTAACACAACCCAACAAAAAAAAACACACGGATAGCTTAGTGGCAAAGCATTCACCTGTTTTAGTGTGAAGATAGGTGTCTTGTAGTAGCTTGAGACGGTCTTCAAGTCCTCCAACCTTTTCTGAAAGAAACCAAGAAAAAAATCTCAACAAAAACAGAATATTAACTGAGATCGTCGCATGTTATCTAATACTGAGACAATGGGAATCTAAGTTTGAACTAGTGACCGCCACTCTGCCAATTGGTCATGCATAAATCTCGAAACCAGCAGAACAAATGGTCTCAAAACCCCAAAATTTGGGGGCAAAATATAACGAAAACTAACGGATCTGTGAAAAAGTTACTCACAGAAATGCAGAAGAAGAGTATTAAAAGGGTAGAATAAGAGACCTTGGTAGTCAGCAATGTCTCCTGCTGTGGCTTCAGAGCGTTTCAAAGAATGGAATACACAATTCTTCCATAAGTCTATATTTCGTTCGATTGCGTCAAGTTGCTTGCAGCTCTCCGCTGCCTGTTTGAACTTCTCTGCTCTTTGATGCATTTTTGCGCATGGATAAGTGACCGAACCGCTACAGCGAAAGGAGGCATTCACTAGTTCCTCTGTTTCAGTGACATCGCTGCTGGTGCGGTGATCGAGCCCCCAGTTTCGGATACTAAATGACAAATAAATTTGAAATACGTTAATGTTCTGAATTCAATAGTTTTCCGCGGGCATTTCAGAATGTGAAGATCCACAATAATTGTAAACCGAGATGCCAAAAATAAGTTGGGTTTTCTTTTTAATTTTTTATAGTGGGTTGTTTTTTGGTTGGGGAGCGGGGAGGTGGGGTTAACATGATTCACGGTTAGGGGGTTTACCGTTATTATTAATACTCTTATGAAAATAAGAGTATTATGGTTAATTAAATATTGATTTAATTAATTAAATTAATATAAAAAATTTAATATGTGGATAGTTTATATAGATAATAATAGGAAGAAGTTAAAAATATATATATATATGAATGAAAGTGAGGTAACATTATTATATTAAGGTTCTAAAGATAAATAAAATTTTAATATAGAAATGTTATATAATAATTTTTAATTTGGTTGTATTTAGAGGTGTTTTCTAATTCAATATGAAAAGATTTTGTACTGTCTTATAAACATTTTGACAAAAAAATAATAATAATAACAATAAAATTATTAACTAAAATATTTTGAATTGCTAAAATTACATTAAAAAAATATAATTATATTCATTAATTATTAAACTAGATATATCTTAATTCTAGATTTACCAAGCATTGAGAGGGATCAAATCTCTTGAAGTGTAAACTTTTTTTAGAGTGAAAAGGGATTTGATCCCTCTTGGTGCTTGGTAGATCCAGAGTTGAGATGGATTTGGGCTTATGATTTAACTCAACCACTTAGAAAGCATAGATTCAAAGTGGAGATCATCATGAGGTCATTAGTTTTGTTCGATCAAGGTTAAACTCTAATTGGGTTACCAATTGGTGATCAATTCACCCTCCATCCAAATATGCTAGCAAAAAGTGGGGGATCTCACAAGGTTCTCTTGGGGAGAAAAATGATAACAATCACAAGCCAAAGATGACCCACAAAGTATGATAGTAAAGTCGTGGATGGTGTTAGTACCACACTAAGTAGGGGTGTTATCATATCAACCCAACAACTTGCACTCCAAATCCAACTTTTAAATTGACAAAGCTTTTGGGGCAACTAACACCTATAAATCATTTCCATTTCACAAGTTTTTTGTTTGTGAGATTATTCACAACATGTACTCCCCATAGTGATCTTAAAAAGACATTAACCTTGCAAAAATACAAATAATTGTGTTATGGGGTGTAAAATTTCAATATAGGTCCCTTGTGACGAGATTATTGACAATCAGCAATTTTTTCAAATGTTCCTGACAAAGAAACACAATGCAAATGGGGCATCTTACAATAAAACAATACAGCATGTTAGAGTCGCATTGGCATCGTGTGTAAGCTTTTGACATCGAGTTAAAGGTGTTTTTAGCATCATGTTGGAATCATATATGCATTGTGTATCAAAATATTAATTATAATTAATCATTAACTAATTAATAATAATAACTAATTTATTATTGATAATATTAATTATTAAATATGCCTCCAGTTGGTGCATGAGGTGGTTATTTTTAAGTGACAAATTGACCTTGGTAAAATCAATGTTAGACGCAACCCATGGGGCGTAGAGCTTACGGTGACAGGGTGTTTTGTTAAGGCACTTTGTGGTGTAAAGGTCATCAGTTCGAAACTTCGTGGGCAAAAATCCAACCATGCTAATGGCTAGTTTGGCCCAGGTAGGGTGCAATCCCCGAGTGATTTTGACTACTTAGATGCCCCTCGATCGCAACTACTCAAGCCACAGGTTAGTCATGCAGTTATCTCAGGACTGACATAAACTAGCAAACAAACAAAAAATGTTAGACATGATACTTGTATATTGGCACTCATTAACACACACACACACATAAGGAAGGAAAAGGTGCTTCCATTTACTCTTCAAGGGGGAGAAAGATAAAGGTGACTTCTCTCTAATAAAATCTCAAAGGCTTTCCAAGCCAAAAGTTATAGGTGTTGGGATTAAACAATAGTCGTCATTATGTGAAATCCTCGCTACCAAGAGACTTTGGAGTGTCATACATTGCCCATGTTTATGATAAGATGTAATTAAATCAAAGTAAACTCACCATGCGTTCATTTGAAGCATATATCATATCCGTAATAAAACTAGTACTAGGGGCTTCTATAACATGTAAGGCTCTAATTATGACATTTCCCCTCATATGTTAGTGGCTTGCTTAGAAAATTGGAAATGGACAAATAATTTGAACAGGGGATGATCCATGGATAGGTAGCAATGGAAAACATAGGCCATTGAATGAATTAATCGATATCCTCGTATTCAAACACATTGTTACATTAGCAAATGCTTTTGTAAGTTGTAATGGCTATTTTTAAAACCATGGTTGAACGTAGGTAAGAGATGCAAATTCTGGAAAGTCTTACCCTTGTAGACACCTTTGAGAACTAGGTAGAGGAACCCTTATTAATGGATCATGGAGCACACCTTCTTACTCTCTAATGGCCATTGTGAAACATAAGAAATAAGACTCTTTTTGAGAACATGACTTACTACTCCTTGTAAGCATCTCAAAAAATCCCACTTCATGTGAAGGGTTTTTGCACATTCTTAGTTCAAAACCATCAGGGCAAATCGAGATAGATCATTCTTATCATAAGGTTTTCTCAATGGGGAAAGTCAAGGATACCAAAGACCATTTGATGTGAAGGGAATTATGTTTATTCCTCTTTCTGTGAGTTACTATTTCAAATAGCATTTGGGTTCAAATAATGATAACTAGGTTGTAACACCTCACCCTGCATTTACCCGCTTTTATAAGCTCTTCAGGGTAAACATGAGCTGAGAGTTACTATGACATGACCCAACAACCAAGTTACAGTTATGGAAGTGGGGTCTACAATACTAAAACTTATTGCAACCTCCCAGGGACACCAGATCACCTAGATGTCAGACCACATCCACTGATGATCTTACCTTGAGCTAGAACTATCTTTTCACTTGACCTCAAAGGCCAATCACACACATGCCAAGTTGTGCATCCAGCCTGAAGGCTCCAGGCACATGCACAGGCCTTCCTCTATGTGGCTATAGCCAAGATTTCTTAGTTAATAGAATGCACCCAAAAGCCCTGTTCCAGATTTTCAGGTCTAGCTACAGACCAACTACCGAGAACAACCGAGAACTTTCCAAAATCTAGTCTATGGTGACAATAAGTTTGTATAATCTATACTAAGGCTAAGATCTTTCCCAAACTTTCCAAACACATGATAAACATAGTAAATATAGGTCATGAATGCACATATGTTCATTGTTTCCTTAGCTTCATCAAAGAATCGCCAAGAAGGCGCAACGCCTTCTCAAGCTAGCTGCATCAAACATTAGTTAGCCCATGCATTCACATAACCATTCAATAACTTATAAAGCCATAAGAGAGATCCATAACAAAATCACATTATACAACTGGAATATGCCGTGCTTATAACCAACATTTAATCAGAATGAATCCATGAGAAACCAGTCATAAAACCAGCACAATAACCAATGGATGTGCTCATTGATCTCAATAAGAAATAACACATAATATATGCAAATGCCAACCAATTCAAAGACTTCCACGTACCATCCGAACATAAATTGGGCTGAACCAAATCTTTATTTTATCCAATCACCCCTGTGCCATATTCCAAGCATGAATGTGGGATCTCATGGGATAAACCAAAACAAAACCAACCAGGGCATCTAGAGGACAAACCACCTCAACCCTCAATCATAGTGATTTCACACAAACCGATATATAAATCACCAAACCAACACAAGCTTTGATGCCTCAATATTTCTTCACCATACCCAGAGGAATTTTCATGGCTCCACCCACCTGTCAAAGGCTTCCCAGAGAAAACCATCTCCACCCCCAACCCTTGGGATTTTCCTAAGACCACCTCACTTGGACCCAAAATCTTTCGACAATCTAAAGCTCAACCAATAATGAATCCCATCACACCATGGCTATCCAGGGAATGGTGAGGTAAGGTTATAACCACTGTCAATCCAGGCAAACCACATGTAAATGGAAACAAAGTATGTTGAAATGTGGCAATAAGAATATTCCAATTTTAATTTGTCCTTGAATTAAAATTGAGAATTAAAATTCGAATTTAGTCTCACCAGCTGCTTGAAAAATAATTAATTAATTCATCTTGAGTTAATTAGTTGGAGAAATTCAAACTAGAAGTCTTTGTGAAGTCATGCAGCAGTTATCCCTTAAATTAAGGAGATTATCCCTTAATTAAGGAGATAAGGATGAGTTGTATTTGAGTTGTAATTAGTTAGCTTAGTTAACTGAGTTATGCCCAGTTAAATTAGTTCCAAACAGTTTGAGGAACTAATTGTGAGTTCAGTCAGTTAATGCATGCATGCATCAAACTAGTGTACTCCAAATAATTGAAGATTCTCTCATTGATAACTCAGGCATGTCAATTCAGACAAAGACCCAGTTGAGATTAAGGGTAGGGATAGTGTACTATCAGTTGCAAGAATTTTCCTATAAGAAAAGCTCTTGCATGCCGAAGGAATTCATTTCCTTGAGATTTGCGCAGTTTTACAGTGTGTTGGAGTAGTGTGTGAGATCAATGTCACACAAGGTTACAGTTGGATTATCAGAGAAAACTGCGCAAGGAAATAGGAGGATTGGAGGGCAAAGGAGAAGGCATATGAGTAGTTTATTCTGTCTATGAGCAGTGTGATGGATTGTACTAAGAGTTGGATAGCTGTGAGAGCTAAAGCTGTGTGTAATCCTGAGATATTTCCACTTGTATGATAATACAGATAGCGGGGTTTTTAGTTGAGGCTTTCCCCAGAGTATTCTTTTGTGTTTCATGTGTATTGATTCTTCTTCTCTGTTATATGTGTTTTGCTTGATCTTGCTCAAATTGATTAAGCTTCCGCAAGTTTGATTGTAGAAGTAGATTAAGTATTTTTCTTTAGTTATATTGCATAATCAGGTCAATCTACAGTCAGAATTTCTACATGGTATCAGAGCTAGCTGATTTGTCGAAATTTCTACATGGTATCAGAGCAAAGGTGATCGAAGTTATGAATAGTATACTAAGAAGGGAAAATTCAAAGCTTGACATTCTCGGTTGCAGGTACAAAATCGAATTCTTATCATACTTCAAAGTTCACCAATGGTGTTCAATGGCTTGAGACTCGAGTATGCTCTAGATGGAAACTCAAATTACATAGCATGGAAAGATCGCATGGAAGCGGTATTAGAAGATAATGGTTTGAAGGATTTCATTGATCAAGAAATCCCCAAGCCAGCTACAACTAATGCACAAGAATTGGCTGAATGGAAGAAGTGTGTGGCGAAGGCGAGACGGATTCTTCTGGAGGGAGTTCAAGACCATATTATCTCGAGTCTCCATGGGAAGGAGACTCTGTTTTCAATGTGGAAGACATTGAAGGACCTATATCAGAACAGTAGCGACCAGAGGAAACTAGCGCTCAAGGATAAGCTTCGGAAAATCAAGATGGAGAAGGGTGATACTATTTCTAGATATATGAACAAGCTCACCACCTGTAGAGATGAGCTTGGTAGTATGGGAATAACTACAACCGATGATGATATGGTGAGTCTTGTTCTCCTCAGTCTTCCAAAGAGTTGGAATAGCTACCAGGACTTTGTGAATGGAAGAGAGAAACTGCCAGATTGGGAACAACTGTGGTCGGATCTGATGCAGGAGAAGCACAAGAGGTGGTTCTTCATCTAAGCATGATGATGAAGAAAATTTTTCCTTAGCAAGTAAGGCAAGGAAAGGGAAAGGGAAGGCTTCCCATTCCAAATCGAGTTCTTCTCATGGAGGGAAGAAGATTGACAAATCTAAAGTGAAATGCTTTAATTGTCATGAGATGGGCCATTATGCAACTAATTGCCCATTGAAGAAATCCAAGAAGGGATCCTCGAAAGGATAAAAAGGTGAGGCATTAGCCTCTCAGTTCGAATTGGATTTTTCCCTCATCGCATGCATGGTTTCACCGATGGTGGGTTGTGTTTGGTATCTAGACAGTGGAGCCTCATTCCACATGACCGACGATAAAAGTTTATTCAGTACCTTGGAGGAGAAAGGCCTCAAGATGCGCATAGAGATGGGTGATGATGGAAAGTATTGTGTTTTACGAGAAGGCACGGTTGCTTTTCAGAGGGAGCATGGAGCTCCTCTCACCTTGACTGATGTAAAGTATGTGCCTGGATTGAAGAAGAACTTAGTACCGGTCGTGATGTTGGAGGACAAAGGCTACGATGAAAGGAAAGGTGTTCCTGAGACACATAGCCACGGGTCAGACCAAGAGGATTGGGATTTGAGTGAAGAATCTCTATAAACTAGAGGTGGATGATTGTGTTGCATTAAGTTTGAAAGCAGAATTGGTGCAAAGCCAAGACATTGGCGTGTTATGGCACAGGCGGTTGGGCCATTTGCATCATGGGGCCTTGAAGATAATGCAACAGATCTCTATTAGAATTCCCAAAGTTAAACTTGAGCAAGTGGACACATGCAAAGGCTGTACCTTGGGAAAGTACGCCAAGTCTTCCTTTCGTGTTCGAGATAGTTGAGTTGAAGCGATCTTAGAGCAAGTTCATACTGATTTGTGTCGACCATTCTCGACAGCATCCACCACGAAGCAAAGGTATTATGTGATTTTCATTGATGTTTTTTCTCATAAATGCTGGATTTATTTCATGCAGAAGAATGACCAAACCTTCTCAAAGTTTTGTGAGTTCAAAGCTTTGGTTGAGAAAGAGTTAGGGAAGAAGATCAAGGCCTTGAGAAGCAACAATGGTGGAGAGTATGTCTCTCGAGAGTTTAAGGACTTTTGTGCAGCAGAAGGAATTAAACGGGAGTTGACGGCACCTCATAAACCACAGCAGAATGGGGTGGCCAAGAGGAAGAACAGAACGATTGTAGGGGCAGCACAGGTGATGCTACATGACCAAGGCATGCCACTTCATTTGTGGGCTGAGGCATGCAACACAACGATCTATTTGCAGAATAGAAGCCTGCATCGCATACTTGGGATGAAGACACCAGAGGAAGCTTTCTCCGAGAAGAGACCAGATGTGGGTCACTTCAGGATCTTTAGCTCATCGATATATTTCCATGTGACCAAGGATGCCTGGAAGAAACTTAAGCCGACAGCAGAGTTGGGGATACTTTGGGGTACACTGATACACCCCACAACTATCAGGTGTACTTGTTTACCAGTCGGAGACAGTGGTTCACAGAGATCTCAAGTTTGAGGAGCAGAAGGCCATGCGAGTTTCCCTTGAGAGGGAGCTCCAACTACAGGCTGTGGAGGAACTTTTGGTTCCTAAGGAGGGTTGGGATTCACAAAGAGTGAAGTGGATGCAAACCTGTACCACATCATGGTAAAAGGTAAGCAGTTGATCATTGTTCTTTATGTTGACGATCTCATATTAACAGGTGATTATCAGTTGATCATGTCTTGCAAGGAGGACCTTGCAAGAGAATTCGACATGAGAGACATGGGTCTCATGCACTACTTCCTTGGCATGGAAGTGTGGCAGAAGGATGGGGAGTTGTTTGTATCTCGGGGCAAGTATGCCAGTGAGATACTCATGAGATTCCACATGGATAAGTGCAAGCCCATGCAGACTCCTCTAGCAGGTAACTGGAGGAAGGAGGATGCTACTTCAGGAGAAGTAGTAGAAGCTATTGTGTATCAGCGGCTTGTGGGTTCACTGATGTACTTAGTGAACACACGACCAGATTTGTGCCATGCGGTGAACCAGCTGAGTCAAGCTATGGTTCAGCCTACCAAGATGTTTTGGAAGGCAGCTAAGCATGTTTTGAGATACCTCAGAGTCACATCTCAATATGGATTATGGTACAGACGGACAGAGGGAGTGAAGCTACAGGGCTTCACTGATGTAGATTGGGCAAGGAGTCCATTAGATCGGAAGAGCACATAAGGAGGAATTTTCAACCTTAGGTCAGCTGCAGTTTCTTGGTACAGCAAGAAATGGAGGTCAGTTGCACTCAGCTCGGTAGAGGCTAAATACATGGCTGTAAGTCAGGCAACATGTGAGGCCATCTGGATGCGGAAAATTCTAGTTGGTTTGTTTAATCAGAGGATGGATCCAATTTTGATCTATTGTGATAATCAGAGTTGTATCAAACTCTCTGAGAATCTAGTATTTCATGATCGGTCCAAGCACATCGACATCCAGTATCATCATCTCATAGACTATGTGGCAAGGAGGATCATGTTGTTGCAGTATATTTTGACCGAGGAGCAAGATGCTGACATTTTGACAAAGGCATTGTCAAAGTGTAAATTCGAGTTCCATAGAGACAGGATTGGGGTGGCAAATAATCCCTTTCTTGTCGAGAGGGAGTGTTGAAATGTGGCAACAAGAATATTCCAATTTTAATTTGTCCTTGAAATAAAGTTGAGAATTGAAATTCGAATTTAGTCTCTCCAGCTGCTTGAAAAATAATTAATTAATTCATCATGAGTTAATTAGTTGGAGAAATTCAAGCTAGAAGTCTCTGTGAAGTCATGCAACAATTATCCCTTAAATTAAGGAGATTATCCCTTAATTGAGGAGATAAGGATGAGTTGTATTTGAGTTGTAATTAATTAGCTCGGCTAACTGAGTTATGTCTAGTTAAATTAGTTCCAAACAGTTTGAGGAACTAATTGTGAGTTCAGTCAGTTAATGCATGCATGCATCAAACTAGTGTGCTCCAGATAACTGAAGATTCTCTCATCGATAACTCATGCATGTCAGTTCAGACAAAGACCCAATTGAGATTAAAGGCAGGGATAGTGTACTATCAGTTGCAAGAATTTTCCTATAAGAAAATATCTTGCATGCCGAAGGAATTCATTTCCTTGAGATTTGCGCAGTTTTACAGTGTGTTGGAGCAGTGTGTGAGATCAGTGTCACACAAGGTTACAGCTGGATCGCCCAGGGAATACTGCGCAAGGAAATAGGAGGCATGGAGGGCAGAGGAGAAGACATATGAGTAGTCTATTATGTCTATGAGCAGTGTGAGGGATTGTACTGAGAGCTAAAGTTGTTTGTAATCCTGAGATATTTCCACTTGTATGATAATACAGATAGCAGGGTTTTTAGCTGAGGCTTTCCCTAGAGTATTCTTCTGTGTTTCATGTGTATTGATTCTTATTCTCTGTTATATGTGTTCTGCTTGATCTTTCTCAAATTTATTAAGCTTCTGCAAGTTTGATTGTAGAAGTAGATTAAGTATTTTTCTTTAGTTATATTGCATAATCAAGTTAATCTACAATCAGAATTTCTACATGGTATCAGAGCTAGCTGATTTGTAGAAATTTCTACAAAGTAATCATGTAAACCAAATGCATGCATCATGCATTCAAATCCTAGTAGGGAAATCACACATGCAACATGTTATCTGCAAAATCTTCATGTTGTAGTTGTTCTTCCAATTTTCTCCTCGTGCTCCCTTGCTTTCTTTTGCTTTTCCTTTGTTTGCTTTCTCCCTTGCTTGTTCTATCTCTTGGAGTATGATTTCTTCCTTAGCAAAACTAAGTTTTCTAAAACTGAAACTGATCAAAAGTTGTCAATTGTTTCTCAGATGTCTGTTTATCATTGATGTCTAGTGCCTCTTCCTTTCCTTTTCCTCTTTTCTTTCATTTTCCTTTATTTTCTCTCTAATTTCCCTTACATGCATATTCTTGTCTATTCATCTTCCTTTTCTCCTATTTTCCTTTGTTCCTCCAATTAATTGGCATTTATTTCCCTTTTGTCTTTGCCAAGCCAATGTCAATTTCCATAGCCATTAATTAACCACAAGCGATACCCACTTTAATGTTTTCCCTCCATTCAACTTGGAATATGTGTCCCATGATCTTGGACTTATTTTGTCTTTATAATGTCCTTTTATTACATGGAAAATCAATGGTTGTTATATAGGCTGAATTGCATGTCCTAAAACTCCTCTTTGAGTTGGTAAAAGAAAAGAATGTGGCAAAACTCAAAGTATTTGGAGACTCATGCTAGTGGTAGAATGGGTAAGATGTGTTTTTAGACTTCAATTGTGAAGATCCACAACAATTGTAAACTGAGATGCCAAAAATAAGTTGGTTTTTCTTTTTACCTTTTATAGTGTGTTGTTTTTTGTTGTTAGTGGGGGGAAGAGGGAGGGGAGGAGGGGTTAACCATGGTTCATGGTTAGCATCATTATTACAATTAAATGGGGGGTTTATAGTTATTATTAATATTGTTATGAAAATAAGAGTATTATTTTGTAATAAAATTTGAATGTGTAGATGGATAATATATATAAATAATAATAAGAAGTTAAAAATAACTTATTATATGTGAAAGTGGGAAGACGTTATCACACTAACTATGACCGACATATGAATAAAATTTCAACATGGGGATGTCATATAACAACCACTAGTCTAGTTGCATTGAGAAGCGCTCTCCAACCCATGATGAAGAGATGTTGTAATGATCTATCACGTTATGTTATGTAAACATTTTGACATGGTCAAATTAAATAAATATGTAATTAAAATTAAAATAATAAATTTATTAATAGTAATTATTAATTTAAACAATTTGAATGACTCGAATTGCATAAAAAATAAAATAAAAATAGATTATAATTATAATGATTAATTAATAATAATTAAACCATCCTATATCCATCTTAACTCTGAATCTACCAAGCACCGAGAGGGATCAAATCTCTTGAGGTGCAAACATCTTTTAGAGTCAAAAGAAATTTAATCCCTCTCAATGCTTAGTAGATTGAATTTAAGACGGATGTAGGCTAGTGGTTTAACTCAATCACTTAAAAATCATAGATTCAAAGTGGAGTTCATCATGAGGTCTTTGGCTTTAGTCCAATCAAGGTTAAAGTCTAACTGGGTTACCAATTGGTGGTTGATTCACCCTCCATCCAAATATGCTAGCAAAAAGTGGGGGATCTTGCAAGGTTGTCTTTGGGAGAAAAAATGATAACAATAATGAGCTAAAGGTGACCCACAAGTATGATGCTAAAACGTTGATGATGTTAGTAACCAAGTAGGCAGGGGTGTTATCATATCAACTCAACAACTTGCACTCCAAATCCAACTTTTAAATTGACAAATCTTTTGGGGTAGTTGACACCCTATAAGTTATCTCCATCTCATAAGTTTTTTTGTTTATGAAATTATTCACAATATGCACTCCTAATAATGATCTTAAAAAGACAATGGACTTGCAAAAATACAAATAATTGTGCTACAAGATGCGCAACTTCAATATAGGTCCCTTGTGACGAAATTATTGTCAATCAACATTTTTTTCAGATGTTCCTGATAAAGAAACACAATGCATATGGGGCATTGTAAGTTATGTCAATTTGACATCACCCTATATCATTATTGTCAAAGCAATAAAATAATGTAGCATGTTAGTGTCACATTCACATCATGTGTAAGCTTTTGACATCAAGTTAAAGGTGTTTTTAACAGCATGTTGGAATCATATATGCAATGTGTATGAAAATATTAATTATAATTAATCATTAACTAAATAATAATAATAATTGATTTATTATTATTATTATTAATTATTAAATATACCTCGAGTTGGTGCATGAGGTGATTATTTTTAAGTGACAAATTGACCTTAGTAAAATCAATGTTATACATAGCCCACGAGGCATGGAGCAGATAGTGACAGGGTGTTCTGTTCAGGCACTATCTGGTGTAAAGGTCAATAGTTCGAAACTCTATAGGAAAAAATCTAGTCATGCTAAGGGTTAGTGTGGCCCAAGCCAGGTGTGATATGAAACTGGTTTTAGACTAGCAAACAAAAAAACAATGTTAGACACAATACTTGTATATTGGCAATCATTAACACACACACACACACACACACACACACACATATATATATATATATATATATATATATATATATATATATATATATAGAGAGAGAGAGAGAGAGAGAGATTTCATTTGCTCATGAAGGGGAAGAAAGATAAAGGTGGCTTCTCTTTTAATACAATAGCAAAGGCTTGCCAAACCAAAAGTTATATGTGTTAGGGATTAAACAATATTCATCATTTTGTGAAATCCCTTGCTGACAAGAGGCTTTGGAGTGTCATACATTGCCCATGTTCATGGCAAGATGTAATTAAATCGAAGTAAATTCACCCCACTTCCTTTTGAAGAATAGAACATATCTATAATAAAATTAGTATTGGGGGCTTCTATAACATGTAGAGCTTTAACTTTGACATTTCCCCTCATATATTAGTGGCTTGGTTGGAAATTTGGAAATGGACAAAGAGTTTGAATAGGGAATGATCCATGGATCGGTAGTAATGGAGAACATAGTTCAACGAATGAAATAATTAGTATCCTCGTATTCAAATGCATTATCACACTAGCAAATGCTTCTATAAGTTGCAATGGAAATTTTTAAAACCATGGTTGGAAGTAGGCAAGAGATGAAAATTCTAGAAAAGCCCTACCCTTGTAGAGACCTTTAAGAAGTAAATAATGGAACCCTTATTAATGAATCAAAGAGCTATCCTTACTCTCTGATGGGAATTGTGGAACATAATAAATAACACTCTCTCTGGGAACATGACTTACTACCCCTTGTAAGCGTCTCAAAAAATCCCACTTCATGTGAAGGATTTTTGCACATTCCTAGTTCAAAACCATCAGGGCAAATGGAGATAGATCATTCTCATCACAAGGTTTTCTCAATGTTGAATTTTGTAACTATGGTTGGTCTTCATAATATATATTTTGGCCTTTGATGTATTTATATTGATCATTGCAAAGTATGTTCTTCATGCTTGAGCCAAAAGAAAATTATATTTTTGAGTCATGTCTTTTTGGACTTTTAAAAGATGAAAGTTTGAATTCTTAAATTTCAAATTTTTGGCTCCAAGTTTGTTAAGTCAACCCAGGCAAATTCACACCCATTTGACCCAACCAATTCACTATATAAAGGAAACTCGACCTCCTCCTAGCTCTGAATCTACCTAGCACCGAGAGGGATCAAATCTCTTGAGGTGCAAACCTCTTTTAGAGCAAGAAGAGATTTTATCCCTCTCAATGCTTGGTAGATCAAAAGTTAAGATGGATCTAGGCTGGTGGTTTAACTTAATCACTTAAAAAGCATAGATTCAAAGTGGAGTTCATCATGAGTTTTTTTGTTTTAGTTTGATCAAGGTTTAAGTCTAACTAGGTTACCAATTGGTGGTTGATTCACCCTCCATCCAAATATGCTAGCAAAAAATGGGGGATCTCACAAGGTTCTCTTTGGGCGAAAAAATGATAACAATCACAAGCCAAAGGTGACCCATAAAGTATGACACTAAAATTGTGGATGATGTTAGTAACAAAGTAGGCAAGGATGTTATCATATTAACCCAACAAGTTGCACTCCAAATCCAATGGGGCATCGTATTTTCTGTCAATTTAGCATCACCATGTATCATTATTGTCAACGCGATAAAGCAATGCAACATGTTAGTGTCACATTGGCATCATGTGTAAGATTTTGACATCGAGTTAAAGGTGTTTTTAGCATCATGTATGAATCATATATGCAATGTGTATCAAAATCTTATTATAATTAATCATTAACTAATTAATAATAATAAGTAATTTATTATTAATAATGTTAATTATTAAATATACCTCCAGTTGGTGCATGAGGCGGTTATTTGTAAGTGATAAATTGACCTTAATAAAATCAATGTTATAGGTAGCCCACGAGGCACAAAGCAAACGATGACATGGTGTTCTATTAAGACACTCTATGGTGTAAAGTGTGAAAATTTCAATCTATCACGGCAATTGGAAATTATTTTCCTAGTTGTTAATTTATTTAACATTTTATTTGTAGTTTGTTATGGCAAATACCAAATAATTCACACTGTGATTTTCAGAAACAAATATCATGGAAGAAAAATAACACTGAAATTTGAGAAAATCTTGCACACACACACACACACACACACACACACACACATATATATATATATATATATGACATCGTTATTTTTGGACAAAAGTCCTTGAAAAAATCCAACTTGGGAAAATTGGTGTAGCAGCTGAGGGTTTTATTATTATGCAATAGTGAGAAATTTTGAGTACAATAATCTGGATGTCGAAATTTGGCTATCTTGTAGAGAAAATATTGGCAAAAATATATAGAGGGAATTTACCCTCACTTCGGGCATTTCGGCACTAGACTGCCTCTGAAGAGCAAGTTGCCCAATTGGGCCTGCGTTGGCTCTGCGTTAATTTGATGCTACCTGCTGCAACTATTTCCCTGAACTGACCAGTAGTCTAGCCTTCATGTTGGTTGTTGAATAGGAAACCATCTCTCTAGCACTCTGAAACCTTTGCCCGACCTCTGGAACTAAAAACGTATTCCTTCCCAGCAAATTGAATTACCTTCTTGAGGCTCTGCGTAGCCTCCTGGAGAAATCTCAGCCTCTCTGCAAATGCACTCGCTGGATCTGGAAAACTTCCTCCAGCCTCATTGTCCCTGCGCCTCACTGACTATGCTTCCTCACTGAAGCTCGAACTCTCCAGCAACTACCTGTTGCTACTATGGAAAATCAAATTCTCCAAGTGTCCCTGGAGTATTCTCCAAGTGTCCATCGACTTCTTCTTATAATCCTCTATTGGAGAACCAACGACCGAGATTAAAATTTAATCAAGGGTTAGGATCATCTTGAAGTCGATCCATGTGAGTTTCTAGACTATTCTCACCTTGACTTAATTAATTTTGATTAATTAACCAGTTGTGTTAAGTTTAGACTTAGGAAACATTAAAAATGGGTTAATACCTAATTAAGTCATCTCTAGGTGGAATTTCCATAAACGATTTTTGGGTTTTGGAGATCGCATGCATTCTATCCTTTCCACCAAATTTCGTGGCTACAACACATCTGATGCTACAAAAAATAACAAAAAGGTCACTAGTTCGAAACTCTATGGGAAAAAAATCCAACCATGCTAAGGGTTGATGTGGGCCATGCCAGGATTTTGACAGCTTAAATACCCCTGGGTCACGAATACTTAAGACACAAATTATTGTTGCAATCATCTTAGGACTCACGTAGACTAGCAAAAAAAACAACAAAAAACAAAAAACAAAAAAAACAATGTTAGACACAATAATTGTATGTCGACACTCGTTTATATATAAGGAACAAAAAGGTGATTCCATTTGCTCATGTGGGGGAAGAAAGATAAAGGTGGTTGTTAATAATCTAATTAAGTCATCTCTAGGTGGAATTTCCAGAAACGATTTGTTGGGTTTTGGAGATCTCATACATTCTAGCCTTTCCACCAAATTTTGTGGCTAGAACACATCCGATGCTACAAAAAATAACATAAAGGTCACCAGTTCGAAACTCTATGGGAAAAAATCTAACCATGTTAAGGGTTGGTGTGGGCCAGCCCAGGATTTTGACAACTTAGATGCCCCTGGGTCACAAATACTCAAGCCACAGATTATTGTTGCAATCATCTTAAGACTCACGTAGATTAGCAAACAAAAAAAACAATGCTAGAAACAATACTTGTATATCGACACTCGTATATATATATATATATATATATATATATATATATATATATATATATATATATATATACATAAGGAACAAAAAGGTGATTCCATTTGCTCATGAAGGGGAAGAAAGATAAAGGTGGCTTCTCTTTAATAAAATGTCAAAGGCTTGCCAAGCCAAAAGTTATAGGTGTTGGGACTCAACAATATTCATCATTTTGTGAAATCCCTCACTAGCAAGAGACTTTGGAGTGTCATACATTACCCATGTTCATGGTAAGATGTAATTAAATCAAAGTAAATTCACCCCGCTTTCATTTGAAGAATATAACATATCCATAATAAAACTAATACTTGGGGCTTCTATAACATGTAGAGCTTTAACTTTGACATTTCCCCTCATATATTAGTGGCTTGCTTGGAAAATTGGAAATGGACAAAGAATTTGAATAGGGTATAATCCATGGATAGGTAGTAAAGGAAACCATAGTCCAACGAATGAACTAATTGGTATCCTCATATTCAAATGCATTATCACACTAGCAAATGCTTCTATAAGTTGCAATGGAAATGTTTAAAACCATGGTTGGAAGCAGGCAAGAGATGCAAATGCTAGAAAATTCCTACCCTTGTAGAGACCTTTAAGAAGTAAATAGAGGAACCCTTATTAATGAATCATCGAGCATTCATTACTCTCTAATTGGCATTGTGGAACATAAGAAATAACACTCTCTTTGGGAACATGACTTATTACCCCTTGTAAGTGTCTCAAAATATCTCACTTTGTGTGAAGGTTTTTTGCACATTCCTAATTCAAAATCATCGAGGACAATGGAGATAGATCATTCTCATCACAAGGTTTTCTCAATGTTGAATTTTGTAACTATGGTCGGTCTTCATAATGTATATTTTGGCCCTTGATGTATTTATCTTGATTATTGTAAATCATGTTCTTCATGCTAGAGTCAAAAGAAAAAATATGTTTTTGAGTAATGACCTTTCGATCTTTTAAAAGATGAAAATTTGAAGGTTTTGGCTCCAAGTTTGTAAAGTTGGCCGAGGCAGAGTCACACCCATTTGACCCAACTAGTTCACTATATAAAGGCAGCTCGACCTCCTGTAGGCAATAATTCACACTCTCTCAGGCAATAAAGTTTTTGGGCATCCTAGCGAAGGACAAGGAGGATGTAAAGAAGAATTAAATTCATCTCTTTCTCTCTTCTCTAGCTTGCACATGTGGAATGACTCTCTCTCTCTAGTTCGCATATTTTCTGGGTAGTTTCTATTCCAGGGGCCAAAATTTATCGGAAATTATAGGGGGCCAAAATTTCAGGATTCTGGTAGTTGCAGGACGGCCAAAATTCTGGGGTAGATCAATAGAGTGAAGCATTGGGTCAAATTGGAAGGCTCCAGTTGGAGGGTTTAACCATATAATTATTGATGGTTAGTTTGACCTAGTTGATGACTAGAAGGATTGAGTGTGTCTCTTGTTGAACATAATAAGTTCTCTATTGAAAAGGTTGTTGGGTTTTTCCCCTTAGTGGGTTTTCCTAGGGTAGATCATGTGCTGTCTTTGTGCTTTGTGATCTCTATTGTTCTACTGTTATTGTAGAGTTAAATTCATGAAGTACAATTGCTTAATGATATACTATAACAAATAAAATAAGATCAACATCATTAGAAGTAATTATCAGTATTCATAAATATCATGCTAATATATATTGCACTTGAAAAAACAACATGGTATCATAGCTTTGGGGAAGGAAGGAACTCAAAGATCACTCTTAAAGAAACACTAGATTGAGATCACTATTGTTGAAGTCCTTCTTGTTTATCTACAATCATGGCTTCTTCTATGAAATGAAAGAACAAGTTAGAAGGGGCCTCAAATTTTGGAGCTTGGAAGATTATAATTGGTCTTATTCTTGTTAAGAACAAGGCCCTGGATATTGTAAAAGGAAAAGTTGTTGAACCAACAGATAATGTAGGAAAGGAGAAGTTTGAGGAAGATGATATCACTGCCATGAGTCTTATTAAGACTCCGCTAGAGATCATTTGATTCCCTATATTGCAAATCTTGAATCTTCAAAAGAAATGTATGATGCCTTAACTAAACTATTTACAATCAACAACATTGGTCAAGTCACGAGTTTTAAGAATGAGCTTCGTGATGTGAGAATGAAAATTGATGATACTGTGTCTTCATATTTTGTAAGAAACTCTCAAGTAAGGGACCAACTTCAAGCAATTGACGAAGTCGTCTCTAAGAAAGAACTTGTGACTACAACACTTATTGGACTACCTAAATCACATGATACATTTGCAGCAGGTATAAATAGCGTAAATGATGTTCCCTATTTTGAAGAACTATGGACCTCTTATGCTCAAGAAGAGTCAAAGCTTATCTCAAGAGATATAAAGGAAGAATATTATCAAACATTTGCAACTCATTTCAAGGAGAAGAGTGGAGGGAATAAGAAGTTTGGTTTCCATAATCAAAAACCAAAAGGAAGACCCACTCAACAAGGAAAGAAAGACATGTCAAAGATTCAATGTTATCATAGTCACAGATTTGGTCACTACATAAATCAATGTCAAGAAGGGGAGAATGATAAAAAGAGAAAAGGAAAACAACTTGCTTCCGCAACTGACATTGATGATGAACATCGAAAGAAGTCTAGAGGTGATAAATATTTTTTTACTTTTTTTCTTCTGCACTAATAGGTTTTATTGCAGATGATGATTAAATCTGGCTGGTAGATAGTGGTGCTTCAAGACATGACAAGAGATCGTGGAAATATCACTAGCATGATGGAAAGATGACCATCTTAAAGAGTAGAGCTTGGAGACAACCATAACTATGCACTCAAAGGAGTTGGAAAGACATCCATTGAGCTTGAATCTAGTAACAATGTCCATCTCAACAATGTTATATATGAGCTAGGTTTGAAAAGGAACTTAGTATGTATTTCTTGTTTGGAAGATAAATGAGATAGAGTAGATTTTGTTGATGGCAAGGTACTAGTATGGCCCAAGGACTCTCGTATAGATGATGACACAATTATTGCAATTCATGAAGGAAGAATGTATAAGCTCATGGGTCAACCAACTCAAGCTCTAGTACATGATGAAATTAATCCATGTGAATTATGGCATAGGAGATATAGTCACCATCATTATAGAGCATTGCGTGAGTTGAACCAAATAGTCATAGGTGTTCATGAATTGTAGATATATCATAAAGTTGTATGTAAAGGTTGTGCACTTGGAAAGAATATAAAAAAGCCATTTCCAAGTAGTAACAATAGATCTAAAGAAGTTTTGGAATTGATTCATTCTTATGTACGTGGTCCTATGCTTGCGAGATCACTTGGAGGTTTGTTATACTAAGTGACTTTCATTGATGGCTTCTATTTTAAGACGTGGATCTATCCCATGAAGACCAAGGATGAAGTTTTCACCAAGTTTCAAGAATTCAAAGTTGAAGTGGAAAACTTGACAAGTAAGAAGATCAAGATTTTGAGATCTAAAAATGGAAGAGAATACACCTCGAAAGAACTTGTCGCTTTCTTTAAGAAAGTTGGTATTAAGAGGGATTTGATTGTTCCCTATAATCATCAACATAATGGTGTGGTAGAAAAAACACCATTGAAGAATTTGTCAAAGGCTATGATGCATGATCAAGAATTTCCATGTTCTTATGGGGATAAGCATCCTTAACAATTGTATACATTCAAAATAGAAGTCCACATCAAATTCTGGAGGATATGACTCCAAAATAAGCGTTCACTAGACAAAAGTTGGAGGTTGGGCATATGAAAATCTTTGGTTTCCCTGTTTACATTTGTGTTCTTAAGGATAAAAGGACTAAGCCAAAAACTTTAGGAAAGAAAGGAATATTTGTTGGTTACAACAAATCGTCAAAGGCCTATAGTATCTACATTCCATAGCAGCGATGGATTGAGGCCAGTCAAGTTCTACATAATGTCCTAAAGAGGCAGAAGGACCTTGTGAACCGGTAAATCCATTTGTTGTTCTTGAAATCAGAAAGAGACCAAGACGACTTAGATCTACCTTAGAAGAAGCTGAAGGACATGTAACTCCAGATGGTGCATCCAAAGAAATTAAGAAACCAAAAAGGTTTTCTAGTTATGCAACTCTTATGACTAACCTTATTGATGAAAAACCTTCCACTTGTGAATAAGCAATTAGCCAACAAGTGTGGAAGGAGGTTGTGGATGAAGAATATAAATCCATCATGAAGAATGATGTCTAGGAGATTGTGTCGACACCTAAATGGAAGTCAGTGGTGACTTCTAAGTGGATATAAAAGATCAAGCATGTCGCAGAAGGAAGTATTGACAAATACACGACACAATTTGTGGCTAGAGGGTTCTCCTAGAAAGAGGGAGAAGACTATGATGAGACCTTTGCTCCAGTTGCCAGGTACACCTCCATTAGATCTATTATTTCTATTATTGCTTTGTTGGGATGGAATTTACATCATATAGATGTAAATACTACTTTCCTCAATGGTACAATTGAGGAAGAGGTGTACATAGAGCAACCTCAATGTTTTGAGTTGCATGGAAAGGAATTTAACTTTTGCAAGGTGAAGAAGGCCTTGTATGGTCTCAAGCAAGCTCCAAGAGCTTGGTATAGTCAAATTGATAGTTATCTGACAAGACTTGGATTTACCAAAGAGCGATGATGATTTAAACCTCTATTTCAAGGTCGTGAAGAATTCAACTGTGACTCTATTACTATATGTTGATGATTTGTTTCTGACATGTATTGAGTCTCTCATTATTTAGTGTAAGAAGTAGTTGTCTTTAGAGTTTGACATGAAGGATCTTGGCTTAATGCATTATTATCTGGGACTATAAGTATGGCAGAATCCTGGCAAAGTCTTCTTCAGTCAAGGAAAGTATGTTATTGAGATCCTTTATAAGTTTGGCATGATGGAATGTAAGGCCATGCCAACTCCCATGCTAACTAACTTGAAGAAGTTAAGAGGCTCTAAGTCTAGCTTGGTAAATCCATCTATGTACCAGTGATTGATTGGCTCCTTGATGTATTTGGTTAACACCAGGCCTAACATTTTCTTTGTAGTGAACACATTGAGCCGGTTCCAGGTGCAATCGATACATGAGCATTGGATTGCAAAAAATAGCATTTTGAGATATCCACGTGTTACTATGAACTATGGTTTGAGATATGTCGCAAACAATTATGTAGAACTCGAGGGATATACAAATTCTGATTGGGAAGGAAGTGCAAATGATAAGAAGAATACTTTAGGAGTATGCTTCAATTTGGGGTCTACCATAATATCTTGGATGAGAAAGAAGCAAATATCTGACGCACTCAACATTGTATAAGCAGAGTATATTGTAGCCATGTACTGAAGCAGTGTCGCTTCATAAGCTGTTTGTTGGACTATTTAGCCAAGGGATGGAACCGAATGTGATATATTGTGACAATCAAAGTTGTGTGAAAATTTCAGAGAATCCTATGTTCCATGTCAGGTCAAAGCATATTGAAATCAAGTATCACTACATCTGTGACATGGTGTAGAGGAGAGCAGTAAGGCTCAAGTACATCTCCATTGATTAGCAGACAACAAATATTTTGACGAAGCCATTGTCTAGAGAGAAGTATGTGTACTTCAGGGACAAGCTGGTTACCCCTCTCGATGTGAGGGAGTGTTAATATGATAACATCATGGACAATTATTCTCCTAGTGTCAAAGATGTTGACCAATCGGGGAGAATAGTCCTAGAAGCCCGGGTTCACTCAGTTGAGTGTGTTGCTTTTAACACCATGCTTAGTATCTCTAGTTTGGATGAGGAGCTCATTTAGCATCATGCCCAGTTGCCATGATGGTGAACCAAGATTAGTCTAGGCCAAGGGTATCAACCAATTGGGTCAGTGGTGCCAACCATAGTTATGATAACTAGTTAATGCTAAATGATATGCCATGTGTCAGGAGTACTAACCAGTTGGGTCAGTGGTATCAACCAGTTGTGGCATGCCACGTGTCAAGATTACCAACCAGTTGGGTTAGTGGTACCGACTAGTTGGGTCAATGGTACCGACCAACAGTGACTACTAGTTGATGTAGATAGTGTGTCAGAGATTCCAACTAGTTGATGTTGGTGATCATACTGATGATGTCAGAGATGCTGACGAGATGTTGATGTTATTAGAGATGTTGATGATGTTTGAGACGCTGATGAGATGTTGATGATGTCAGAGATGCTGACAAAATGATGACGCGTTTATAAACTTTTCATAGAGAAATTTGTCAACATGAGAACACCTATGACAATCATTATTAATACCTCCCCAGTTAAGAGGGAGTGTTGCTTTTGTCAATATGGTCGGTCTTAATAATGTATATTTTGGCCCTTGATGTATTTACATTGATTGTTGTAAATCATGTTCTTCATGCTAGAGTGAAAAGAAAAATTATATTTTTGAGTCATCCTTTCAGACTTTTAAAATATGGAAATTTGAATTTTTTGGCTCTAAGTTTGTTAAGTCGGCCTCCCTCCAAGTCAAGTTGGCCCAAGTAGAGTCACATCCATTCAACCCAACTAGTTGACTATATAAAGACAACTAGACCTCCTCCTCCAAGCAATTCACACTCTCTCAAGCAGGACAAGGAGGACGAAAATAAGGACAAAATTAATCTCTTTATCTCTTCTCTAGCTTGCATGTGTGGAAGGGACCTATCTCTCTAGTTCACATATTTTCTATGCAGTTTCTATTAGAGGGGCCAAAATTTTTGGGCAATTACAAGGGGGGGATTATGGTATTCCAGCAGTTGCAAGAGGGTCAAAATTATGGGGTAGATTAGTAGAGTGAATTGTTGGATCAACTTGGAAGACTTGACTTGGAGGGTTTGACCATAGAATTTTTGAAGGTAAGTTTGACCTAGTTTATGACTAGAAGGTCTAGGTGTGTCTCTTGTTGAATATAATAATTTCTCTACTAAAAAGGCTGTCAGGTTTTTCCCCTTAGTGGGTTTTCCTAGGGTAAATCTTGTGCTCTCATTGTGCATTGTGATCTCTATTGTTCTATTGTTCTTGTATGGTTGAATTTTTGTATAATTGCTTAATGATATACTCGAAAAATTAAAAGAAGATCAACATCATTAGAAGTAATTATCAATATTCGGAAATATTGTGCTAATATCTATTGCACTTGAAAAATCAACACTCAATAGGGCAAGTCAAGGATTCCCAAGCCCATTTGATGTGGAGGGCATTATGTTTATTCCTCTTTCAATGAGTTACTCTTTCAAATAGCAATTGGGTTCAAATAATGATAACTAGGCTGAGTTACATGTCCTAAAACTCCTCTTTGAGTTGGTAAAAGAAAAGAATGTGGTAAAACTAAAAGTATTTGGGGACTTATGCTAGTGGTAGAATGGGTAAATTGTGTTTTTAGACTTCATAATCTACTTTTAAGCTCATTACTAAACCAAGTCAAAGAAGATGCTCGTTTTATTCAAAAGATCTCTTTATCCCATTTTTGTAGCCAACATAATAAAAAATTCAATGAGTTATACAAAGCTAATGTTCATGGGTGGCTTGGTTTTTTTGTAAAGGAAGAACATAAAGTAGAAGGGAATTATGCCGCTCTTTCGTAAATTATACTTTTTCAATTATACAATAATCTAAACTCTTTACCTTTGTAATTGTGTCGCTTTAGTGGAGGATATGTGGGTGGAAATCTTTTCATTAACTCATTCCTTTTCTTATTGAGCTTCAAGTCCCTTTTTTATTATAGAATTTTGAATAGTACAACTATAGCGATTATATGATTGGCATATGTTGGGAGATACAGAAACTCATGCTAGCAATGCCTCAACATTTATCAAAGTATCTTTTTCTCCTCTACAGAATATAAAGCTATGCTTTTTTTCTTCAGTTTTTTTATTAAATATTTATTATTTAATTAACTAATAAGAATAATTTTCTCTAAAAATTAATGAGAAAAACTATTGATTCATAATAATTGTAATAAGAATTCATAATTATGGTATTAATAATTATTAATTTATTATTGATGAAAAATAATTAATGATATTGATTATATATATAGGAATGAAAGCACGGGAAACTCCAAATTACTTCTCCACATTTCGTGGATGGTAAACTAAGTAAATTGTCGGCCCTATTTACGAGGCCTTGCTCTAAGGGAAACATAGAGAGTTTAACTTGTGATCAACAACAACTAGCAACAATATCAAAGAATTTCATGTTTGCCTCTAGACTATTTGAGCTAACCCTTGGGGCTATATATATGTGTGTGTGTGTGTGTGTGCACACATTTATATATTGAACAATAATGAGAATATTTGAATTGATTTCAAAATTTGTGCATGGTTCTCTCCCCGCTAGGGGTGGTCTCAAAGGAAAAGGAAAAACTTCTCCCTATCACTCTAGCAATGCCTATTGACCTTTCTACCTCAGTTTAGAGGACAACGACTCTCTGTGATGGTTGGCACTCCCACAAAACAACTTGCTCACTGTTAGTATCTTTTTCATTTTTGTTTTCCTAGCTCTTTTTCTACATATATATGTTGATCTGTATATGAAACTGCTTGAGGTTTATGTAAAATTGCAAGTGATTAAATTTGAGTTTTTAAGGCTCTTATGTCAAATTCATAAACACATAAACATGAATTTAAACTTCATAAATTGCAGAATATTGCAGACAATACCACCATAATAGTAAACACAAAACAACAAGTGATGAATATTTTCACCCCTCTTGGGCTACATCTCCTGGGCTAGCTTCCAATGCTCGGGCCTATATCATTATGCTCATAAAAACAGTAATTACATCAAGTTATAGTGCTAAAATGGCTTCCATAACAGCTCCAATGGCTTCAGAGCTATCAAAATCCTTTGTTTAGCCTCTTTCTGCTCCCCAAAAGGCCAAAAATTGAGAAAGTTATGCCTCTTTCTCTCTTTTCCCAAATTTTGCAGCTAATCATCCTACAATTCGGCCAAAACTTGGCTCGAGCACCCCAAACGCGGAAACCTTGCACGATTGTCGCTTGAGAGGGGGGGTGTAGGGGGTGTTGAATTTGTAGGGCGGATAAGGAAGCCTTTAAGTCCCCAGTCCCAAAAATCTCAGTCATGTGTAGGCCATATGACCATGATGGGTGCCAAAATTTGGGGCTCTGTTGGCCGGCCCTATTTTGCGCATGCCCTCGGTTGTGTGGGTCCCCATGGGACCTGGGGCTGGCCCCTTTACCTTCTCCACTCAACGATTATGGCTACTAGTCACAGAACCTGTCACAAGGGTGGCGGTTACGATTAGCACCACGGGTTTCAGGTGCGGTTATGGTTAATGGTTCGGCCTGGTTACATGACGGTGTGGTAACGGTTAGGCCGCGGTCTACGACACTATGTTATGACCCATGGGCTAGGATAGGGCCTAGCCCTTGGCCCCCTACCCACGGTCTTGTGGCACCAAGGTGGCCAAGGGCTAGGCCCTAGCCTGACCCCCTTCCCCCAACTATGTGCCACATACAACTTAAATACAAAATGCGCCATATGCTTTAGCAAGCACCACATGTGGCCTGTTGGTGGAGGACACGGTTAGTTTGGACGAGGTCTAGTGTTTGAACCCCGTGAGGTATAATCCAACCTTCAACAAAATTTTGGTGGCCACCGAGGTGCCACATGAAAACCTCTGGTTGGGCCCCGTGGCAGCCTATGGTTGGTCCACTTCAAACCAATAAAAATATGCCAACTCAATGAAATTCAAGCCAATAAAATAATGTCACTTATCGTACTAAGATTAGCCCCTGGAGCCTAGTCACCCTGCCAAGTCAGCAAGCCTAGTAAGTTGTACAAACTATTGACTAGGCAACTTGCACATTGCCTTTTTTTTTTCTTCTAATTTAGTTGTTTCCAAAATCGATCAAAACTCGTTTCTGGGAGCATACAATATCCTTTTTCCGCGAAACAAGTTGTGTCGGATTTAGAATGATGAGAATTTTCAAGCCATTCCGACAATTTTCATTTTTGAGCATATTTTTTATCCAGCGGATCACTCCTCCCCGCTGGAAGCTTTTGGACCCCAAAAGCTCTTTATTACTGAACAATTAGATGATAGTACAACCCCCTCACCCTTCCAGTCTCAACCTACTAGAATTTGCCTGAATTCAACAATTTGAGCTTTTCATGAAAACTGATATTTTCCTTGATTCTAGAGACCCTGTCTTGCTGTTGTAGATACCATCTTGCTGCAATTTCCCAGAATTTGTAGAACAAAAAACTGTCCTTGAAGGAACAAACATATTCCATCATCAATCATCAATCGAAGGAAACTTAAACAACTTGAATTTATTCTCACCTCAAACACTATTGACATGACGATGTTTAGCTTGTCTTGCCTTGTACTTGGCTTGACCCTTGACCAAGTGTTTTCGCCATTGCCATGCACCTTTTTGAAACCCCCAAGAAGAAATTGTGGAACCTATGCCTTCTTTGTCAAATTTCTATGGCACTTTCTCTTTAACCTTTTTCACTCTTTAGCACCGACATCTTGTTCCCATCACTGTTCAACAATGATGTATGTTGTTGTAATTTTTCCTCATCTTGTTCACCTCTTTTAGGAAGCAACATGTTAGAACCGTGAAACAACTTATTACAACCATTAGAAACCTTAATGAAATCAAATTTTTCGTTTGATGCATTTCCTTGAAAGGCTTCATTCACAACATCTTGATGCTTGAACATTAACAAAGCAAAATTTTGACTTGCATTCACAATTCTCTTCATTTGTCCAGCATGCATAAGAGACAAACTCATCTTCTTACGATGCACTCTAATGATGTACTCAATTCCATTCTTGAATAAGTGATACTTTTTTTTTCTAAAGCAAGAGTCGGTCCTTCTATTATCTTGTCACTAAAAAATATGTTACATGGAATATAACGCACCCAAAGAGGAAGAGGGCTAAAGACTTAGCAAACACTTCAAGCTTTGGGAGCCTCAAAAAAGCAAAACTCGTTGCCACCACTGCCCGAACCGGGAACCGAGGTCAAGTGGTCAAGGGTCAGAGCGAACCGATAACAAGAAAACTTGAAAAAACACTATGCGGACCCAAAGAGGTGAAAAGGGACCGCAGAATAAAGGTTTCGGGTCCGCTAGTGATCACCGGGACTCACTAACCTGCTCATCAAACCTGAGCCCTTGATCTGCAGCCACACGATCCAATGGATGAGGGAAATATTGGGCGGAGAAGAAGCCGGAGGAATACCCGCCCGATGAAGGTGGTATTCTCTCTCCTCTGAAAGCCACATGTTGAACTCTGAGTGGCATTAGAGACATTTCTTATAAACCACTTCAGGTTTTGAGGAAGCCCGATAACCCGGAAACCGCTTTGACACCCAATAACCCAGAAACCGCATTGACACCCAATAACCTAGAAACCACGGATACGCTGCACTACTGCCATCCATTCGACTGCGCCACTCATTTGAATCGATGCCACGCAGTTTAGAGTAGATTATCACAATTTTTCTGATTGCCCGCTCGCCCGCAGAACCAATGAGAAGGCGACCTGTGGTATTCAACTACAAGACCCAGATATGGCAAGTCTCAAGCTGAATTTCCATTGATTATAAGTCGACTGGAGGATTCCCCATTATGTATTGATAATGGTCCTTGTCTGTGAGGGCCAGAGTGTGGCAGCCATCACTCATTTGACCTGCGGGTACCGAATCCCACAAGCACCACTTGTTGTCTTTTGTGCATCTCACTCCTTCATTAGCAAGCCAGTCCACTGCTCTGTTGGCATTTGCATACATGAACAAAACTAAGAGTTCTTAGTATTCTTAGGTGTGATTGAATTTGATAATAGACTTGCAAAAGTCTCCAGTGTCTTGAGACTTTGTCTGGTGCAGTGCCCGTGCCTAGACGCTTAATCGAATTAATTATTAATTCCGAGTCAGCCTTAATGATTGTATTATGTAAATTGAACTCTATCAGAATCTCTAAGCATTGCTCAATGGCCATGAGTTCAACCATATTGTTAGTGGCCCTCCCCAGATGACTGTGAAAGATAATTTTTATGTTGCCCTCTTCATCTCTTATGACTCCACCATAACCAGTGTCCCCAGGGTTACCTTTTGAGGCTCTGTCTATATTGAATTTTAAAAATCCATGGGGAGGGGGTTGCCAGAAAGCCTTTCCTACTGATATTTGCTTTGTTGTCTTATTTGTTCCCTGAGGGACATGAGACTGGAGTCCCAACAGTTCCAGAATGTGAGCGTCCCGATGACCCGGGGGTTTCTCAGGAGGTTGCTTCCGAAGGGCATTGACAGTTTCCCTGAGTTGTTTTAGGATTTGAGTTATGATACTTTGAGCTGAGCCAGATTTATCTTTGAAGATCCTGTTGTTGCATTCTTTCCAAACATCCCAGATCAAGAATCCCAGAATCAGAGCCCAAGCTGTGTTGACTGTCTCGTTGTCTGAGAAGTCCTTCCTCCAGTTCTTTAAAGTATCAGTGATGTCATTTTCGTTCCTATCTGTCTGCTTGAAGATGTAGGCTACCCAATTCCATAAGGTGGAGGTGAAAGAGCAGAGGTTGAGAAGATGATCCATAGTTTTTTCCCGCAGGCCACATAGATGGCATCTTTAAGACCCAACAAAACCTCTCTTTCTGAGATTTTCCCAAGTTAGAATCTTCTTGTGTTGAACCAGCCACCTGAACAGTTTGATCTTCGTCCAATGTGGGTTGTTCCATAGGTCTTTCCATGTCTTATCAGGGCTTGGGTAGTTAAGTCCCGTGGCTATTCTTTTAGCTTCTTTGAGGTTGAAGATGCCCTCATTGTTTCTGCCCCATCTTAGTAGATCATTCGAGGTAGAGGTCAAAATTTGTCTCTTTTCCAGAATAGCTTCCAAAACTTTAGCTTGAGTTTTCAGCGGGGTCCCTTCACTGTAGTTTGGTACCTTCCAAATTCTCCATTTCCCAGTTTCCCTTGACTAATCCTAGTAGTCACTTACTTTCTTCATTCCTTTGTTAATGGTGTCATTTTTTATGATGTCCAGTCCTTCTCTGCAAAGGTTATGTTCCTGCTGCCAGTTGTCCTCCCAGAACCATGCAAGCTTCCCATTTCTGATCTCCCAGAAACTGTGCTTCTGAACTAAAGCTCTGTTCTCCCATGCCTTGTTCCAAATATGGGAACCTCTAATGTGACCTGTCATTCTAATGTGGTCCATTTCTTTCCAATCCATTGCATATTTTTGTTTCCAAAGTTTAGCCCACGGGTTTCTTATTTCCTTAAGCCATCTCCACCAAAATTTTGCCCCCAAAACTTTGTTAAGGATTTCTAGGTCATGAAGACCCAAACCACCATGGGTTTTGGGTTTACAGAGTTTGTCCCAAGCTACCAGAGCCCATTTCTTTTTCTCTTCCCCTTTACCCCAAAGAAAATCCCTTTGAATATTCTTGATTTGTTGTAAGACTCTTGTTGGTGCCGAAAGGGCTGATAACATGTAGATTGGTATGGTTTGTAGCACTGCCTTTGAAGAACTAACCTCCCTGCTAAATTCAAGGATCTGATTGTCCATTTGTTGACTTTGTCCTTCAATTTGTTTATTATAGACTCCCAGACTTCTTTGCTCTTAGGTTTGTCAGTGAGGGGTATTCCTAGATACTTCGAGGGAAGATGATCTCTTTGAAAGCCTAGAATTCTGGAGAGATTTCTTTGAATTGAAATGTTAGTATTGAAAAGGAAAACTTTAGATTTTGTGAGGCTTACCTCAGTACCCGCGACCATTGCAAACTCATACAAAATTTGCTTGAAAGCTTTGGCTTCCTTGACTGTGGGTGTGCCCTGCAGCATAGTGTCGTCC
This sequence comes from Pinus tabuliformis, assembly GCA_031772625.1. Classification (NCBI taxonomy): domain Eukaryota; kingdom Viridiplantae; phylum Streptophyta; class Pinopsida; order Pinales; family Pinaceae; genus Pinus; species Pinus tabuliformis. Next base: position 531,961,487 of record CM062804.1, on the reverse strand, counting down.
ACAAATTGTTGATGGGTCAATGTGTCCCCATTTGGAGTGAGTCTAAGTCCCTGGATTCTTCCTTCCTCCTTGGTTGAAATGACAGCTGTGCCCAATCCTTCCATCATTAGAATGAAGAGGAAGGGGGAGAGAGGATCTCCTTGTCTGAGGCCTCTCGAAGGTCTGAAGGTTCTGGATGGAAAGCCATTAAGAAGAATTGAACAACCGGTAGTGGTAACAAGAGCCATGACCCATCTAATCCAGTTGTGGTCAAAGCCATAGGCTTTACGAAATTCCCTGATATAAGACCAGCATAGTTTATCATGAGCTTTCACTATGTCCAGTTGTATTATCATACCTGCTTGCTTATTGGGCTTGAGGGAATGCATCACTTTGTGAGCTTGAATGATATTATTGAGTATTTGTCTACCTTCCACATATTTAGTACGCTCTTCTGACACTAGTGTTGGAAGAAGGGGTTTGAGTCTGTTAGAAATTACTTTGGAAATGATTTTGTACACCACATTGCATAAAGTTATGGGTTTGAATTTGTCTGGAGTCATGGCTTTTTCCTATTTGGGGATTAAGGCTATGAAGGATTCATTAAGCGCTCTCAGAACTGATTTTGATTTTCTCGAGTCCTCCACCACTTCTAGAATGTCATGTTTGACTGTTTCCCAGCATGTTTTGAAGAAGTCTACATTGAAACCATCTGGGCCTGGAGTTTCCCCATTGTGCATTTCTTTGATTGCTTCATTAACCTCTTCCTCCGTTACTGGCCTATTGAGATTATAATTGTCTTCTTTGGTTACCAATTTTGGAATGTGCTAAATAAAACTTCTGGTAAATTGAGATTTGTCTTCCATGGTCTCCTCTGCTATGTTTTGAAAATTTTGAACCAGTAAATTTTCCATTTCCTTGTGAGTATTATGCTTTGTACCTTGAGGATCTGTAAGCTTTGTGATCCTGTTATGTGCCTTATGTTCCATGGTAGACTTGTGAAAGAACCTGGTATTTCTCTCCCCTTCCTTAATCCATTGCACTCTAGATTTTTGTCTCCAGAAGATCTCCTCCTGCTGACATCTGTTGTCCCAATCTTGTTGTAGTGAGTCCACTTGCATTTTCCTTTCCTTTGTGAAGCCTTCTGTGATGAGAATTTGATTAATTTCCTGTAATTTTTTTTCCACTTCTCCCTTGGCTATGAATATGTTGCCAAAATCATTCTTATTCCATTCTTTGAGCTTTCTCTTGATGTGTTTGAGTCTCTGTTGTAGGAGGAACATTTTTGTGCCTTGGATGGGTATTTCTTCAGCCCACCAATTTCCAATGTTAGTGATGAAATCAGGGTGAGTAAGCCAGACATTTTCGAACTTGAAAGGTCTGTTCCTCAGGGTTCCAATAAAGGAAGCTTCTAGCTGGATGGGCCAGTGGTCCGAGCCTCCGAAAGGGAGGATGGAAGCTGTCATGATACGGCTTGTGAGAAGGAGATCCTCCGAGATTATGAATCTGTCTAATCTCAAGGCTACTTGGGAAGTTCCTCCTCTCTTGTTGTTCCATGTGAAGATTCCATTTATTGTGTCCATATCCACCAGTTTCATATTGTTAAGGAAGTTCTGGAAGGCTATAGAGTCTCTACCAAGTGTTCTAGTTCCCCCTTTTTTCTCTGTGAGAGATCTGATCATATTGAAGTCCCCTCCAAGAATCCAGGGCATTGTTGGATGTCTCTCTCTCAGCTCCTCTAGAGAGGTGAGGAGCCTGATTTTGTCTTCCAGAAGTTGAGGACCATAGACATTTGTGATCATGTAACAATCCATGTCCCCCAAAGGTTGGATAATCATTGAAAGGTGGTTTCTAGATGCCTCAGCATCTAGGATTCCAAAAATTTTAGGATTCCGTAGAGTGAGAATTCCTCCAGCTGAATTATTTGCTTTAACTTCTAGGTACTCATACTTAATAAGCCACTTCCTATGCTTTTCTCTAATTTTGTCTATTGAGCATTTTGTTTCCTGTATAAACACCATATCAGGTTTTTCTTCTTTTATTCTGTTACTGAGATTTCTTTGTTTCCTTTTACTCCCTAGTCCTCTAATGTTCTAGGTTCTAAGATTCATAATGATGGGTTTGTAAAATAGTAACTGGTGAGATATTTTATCATACCTGAATTAATTATGAGTTTTCCACACTCTGTCAGTAGTTCATTCTGTCTCTTTCTTCCTCTTTTCTTGCCTGGGTTCTTGGTGGAGTGTCATGTGATTATCTCCAATGATTTTACCCCTCTGTTCTCCTGGCTATCGTGGTTCCTTTTGACTCCTACAACCTTTGTATGAGACCTTCAGAGGAATAGATGTTGTACTCTGTCAAACTCCTCTTGTGGTAGAGAGTCAATTCCTTTGTTGATTCCCTGCTCTAGAAATTTTTCTAGTTCAAGTTTCTCCGTCTCGAGGATCTCCTGTAGGTCTTGGTCCTCTGTACCTCCTTCGCTTGGGTTCATCACATGGTCCCTTCTAAATTCCATGATGCTCGTTGGGTCCTCCTTTTGTCCATTGTATTCCTGTATGATTTCCATGCTATCCTCTTTTCCTTCCCTATATGATAGTCCTTTGGTTTCTTGTGTATTCCATTTTCTCCTCCTCCTTCTTCTAAAATTTAAAAACTGTTATGACTTGGTATCTTACTTTCGCTAGGTTTCTTTTGGGACTTTTTCCCCCTCCTTTTCCTCTGCCTCCCACTTTGGTAACACCTTTAGGGTCTTTTGCTTTGTTGGTTTTCAGGTATTCCTCCCCTTTGTTAATTGGGCAATCTCTGAAGAGGTGCCCATGTTCATGACATTTACGACATCTGAATGGGATGTGTTCATAGTCGACTACCTGGACCCATTCCTCATCATAAACTTCTAGGATGACTTCATCCAGGAGTGCTCCCGATAAGTCCATCTCTACACATATGGTGCAAAGGAGGTATATTTCCCTCGCAGTGTGGCCTCTGATATCTTTATGAAATGCCATAATTTGTTACCTATAGCTTTTAAAGATTCTGACAGCCAGTAATCTAAAGGTAAGGAGTATAATCTAATCCATACCGATACCGAAGTGAACGTTTCTCACTTCGAAACAAAGTTCATCACCCAAGGTCTCATGTAAAGGCCTGTAGTAGCTTAGAAGTAGGGTCCTCCTTTGAAAACTTTGCCTTTTTCCTCTAGGTTAGTGAAAACCACTGTGAAGAAACCCTTGGAGCCAAGATGTAGAGTTATTTATCCCTTCGGTTTCCATTTGTTTCTTATCCAAGTATACAACACTTTCTCCATAGGCCATATGCCCACGAACTTGCAAATGACCGCATAAGTCACCATATGGTCTCTATGCACCTGTAGTGCAGGATCATTTAAGACCACCCGGGGTTTAATATTAGCCTTGGACTTGCAGGGTCCCGTCGTAGACATTTTCTCAGTTCTCTGATTGCTTTCGCTAGGATTTGTTTCCCACCTAGCTTCCTTGTGGGTCCCTTCCTTTTCATGGGTATTGCTGCTTCCCGGCTTGTGAGTGCCAGATGTCTTTGTCTCTGCCTCCGGTGGTTTCCAAAAATTGTTCAGACTCGCTTCTTTTCTTCTGTTTGAAACCACGTTATTGTAGGAGGGAGCGAAGCTCCCTCCTCCAAGCCCCTCCATCGTTACCCTCTCACTCCTGTCGCCCCTTGATCAAAACCCTAGTATCTCAGAGCTTCCTCAATCCTAAAGGCATGTTTTTATTAGCAAGCCCCTTGAATAAGTGATACTTATTCTCATGGCAATGAAAAATTTCTCTCGTGTCATAAAGGTACGGGCTTCCCAAAAATATACCACATATATCTAATGGTACTACATCAAGCTCTATCTCATCTATGGAATTTGCAGCAATGACGAATTTCAATTTACACTTTCTAGTTACTTGCAACTGTGCATTGTGACACACCCAACCTAAAGGATAGGGCCTATGATGTGGAATATTTTCCAAGTTCAAACTTTTGACAATGTTTTCAAAGATGAGATTGGCTTGAGGGCCACTATAAAAAAGAGTGTCAATTTTGGTATGCTTTGAAACAACTCTAACATGGAAAAGCTCAATTATTGTTTCATCATTTTGAGTATCATTGGAACAACTTGAAGAACTAGTGCTTGCTACGTTCTCACCTTTCAAACCCATCGTTGTAATCTTGGTTTCATCTCCTGAATCAGAACCTAAGCAATTGCAGCTTTTTTCTCCTTCTCTTTGTTTTTAAGTTTGTTGGGTCTCATTTTTGGACGGAGTTTCCAGCAATTATCTTCATCATGGCCATTTTTCAAACAGTGTTTGCATGTGAGCTTTTATTTTTCCATTTTAATAGAAGCATTCTTATTCCCTTTTCCCTTAAACTTACCCTTTCCTTTTTCTCCATACTCAAAGGAATTCTCACTTTTCTCATCTGAAATATTTTTCCCTCTTGCTTCTAGATGTGTGGCTTGAACACAAACCTCATCTACATTTGTGGGATTGAACATGAGAATAATGTGCCTTAGATAACTATGTAAACCTCCATTATATTTTAATAATGTGTCTTGAGATGACAAATCTACACCCAATATTAATGCTCTTCTCCTAAACTCTTGAGTATAGTTTTGCACACTTTGTCCTTTTAATTTCCTAAAATTCCGCCAATCCATAATAGCCTTCTTCTTATAATCTAATGGATAAAACTGTCTTCTTAATGCAACAATAAAATCAATCCAAGAGGTTGAGACCTTACCATGCTTTTTCATATCCTCTTGTGTTTTGGCTTCCCACCAAATCAATGTTGCACTCTCCAACCTTAATGAAGCCAACTGAATATTTGTTTCATCATCCTTGATGTTTTGAATCCTGCAATATACTTCAAGTTGACGAACCCAATTATCTAGTCTTTCAGCATTAACCTCACTGTTATACAAATTTAATATCAAGTTTCAACAAGGGAGTTTTACGATGTCCCTTTGGAGTATGTGGAGGTGTTTGAGTAAGGGTTGTTGTGGAAGAGGATGAATATGAAGGTGAGGATGGAGGTGGTTTACCTCCATTCCCTTTAGGAGGCTTGTCCTCATCTCCTGCTTTTCCTTGTGAAGGACCCTCTCCCTTTGGAGGCTTGGAGCTCTCACCTTGCAATCTTGTGTTTCTCTCTTCATAGATAACTTTGACCATATGGGTCATGTCAAAGAATGTTTTTCTAAAAGCCTCCTCATCATCTAGCATGTTATCACACCCTCCTTCATGTGACATGCTTACTGAAGCTTCAAGTACAACTTGAGGTGAAATTTGTAGTGGAGATTGTGGCAAATGTTCTCTCCTTGTCCTTGTCCCAACTTGAGAACCTGCACCCACATGTTTTCCTTCTCCTCTCTTGAGCTTCAACCTTGTAAGAATCATAAACGCTTGCAAACAAATCAAATCCTCACATCAACATAGAACCTAAGCTTTGATACCAAACTTGATCTATATATGAAACTGCTCGAGGTTTATGTAAAATTGCAAGTGATTAAATTTGAGTTTATAAGGCTCTTATGCAAATTCATAAACACATAAACATGAATTTAAACTTCAGAAATTGTAGAATATTGCTTCAAATACCACCATAACAGTAAACACAAAACAACAAGTGATGAAGGAGTTCACCCCTCTTGGGCTACGTCTCATGTTCCAGCTTCCAATGCTTGGGCCTATATCATTATGCTCATAAAAATAGTGATTACTTCAAGTTACAATGCTGAAATGGCTCCCATAACAACTCCAATGGATTCACACCTATCAAACACTCCTGCCTAGCCTATTTTTGCTCCCAAAAATGCCAAAAACCGAGAAAGTTATGCTTATTTCCCTCTTTTACCAAATTTTGCAGCTAACCGTCCTACAATTCGGCCAAAACCTAGCTCGAGCACCCCAAACGCAGAAACTGGTCGTTAAACCTAGTACAATTCCCACTCAACGAGAAAATTTGGGGCAGATAAGGAAGCCTTTAAGCCCCCAATCCTAAAAATCTCAGTCACATGGAGGCCATAAGACTGTGATAGGTGCCGAAATTCGGGGCTCTGTTGGCTGGCCCTCTTCAACGCACACCCTCGTTTGTGTGGGTCCCCATGGGACCTAGGGCTGTCCCCTTTACCTCCTTCACTCAGCTGTCATGGCTACTAGTCACAGAACCTGTCACAAGGGTGGCAATTATGATTAGCACCACGGGTTTCAGGCACGATTATGGTTAAAGGTTAGGCTTAGTTACATGACGACGTTCTATTGGTGGTGTGGTAATGGTTAGGCTGCGGTCTATGGCGCTATGTTATGACCCATGGGCTAGGCTAAGGCCTAGCCCTTAGGCCCTCGCCCATGGTCTCGTGGCGCTGGGGTGGCTAGGGGCTAGGCCCTAGACGATCCCCCTTCCCCCAACTATGTGCCACATACAACTTAAATACAAAATGTGCCATATGCTTTAACAAGCAACACATGTGGCCTGTTGGTGGAGGCTATTTGGATGAGGTCTGGTGTTCAAACCCAATGAGGTATAACCTGACCTTCAACAAAAAATTTGTGACCACCAAGGTGCCATGTGGCACCCTTTGGTTGGGCCAGGTGGTGGCCAGTGGTTGGTCCACTTCAAACCAATAAAAATCTGCTAACTCAACCAAATTCGAGCCAACAAAATAATGCCACTTGTCGCATTGAGATTGGCCCCTAGAGCCCAGTCACCCTGCCAAGTTAGTAGGCCCAGTCAGTTGTACAGATTGCTGAGAGGGTAGCCTGCACATTGCCTTTTTTGTTTTTTGTTTTTTGTTTTTAGTTGTTTCCAAAATCGACCAGAACTCGTTTATGGTAGCATATGGCGTCCGTTTTCCACGAAACAAGTTGCACCAGATTCAGAATGACGAGATCTATCCAGTGGTTCCATTTTCGATCCATTCCGACAACTTTCATTTTTTTTATCATATTTTTGATACAATGGATCATTTGTACTCATGGAAACACTCTCCATAGTAACAAAATTTGTATCCTCAATATTCATTTTTGGACAAAAGACTTATTATTCCATCAAGGGTCTAGTTTTCCTTGTCGCATGCCATAATGGAGAATAGTTTGATGTATCTCTTATTGATGAATCAATAACATTTCTTAATTCACAAAAAAATGCAAGGTTCTCTCTGATCGGGTGTTGGAAGTCGGGATGCTGAAAGAAGGGGGAAGGGGGGAACCTACCACCCCACCACCTCTCATCACATTTAAGAGTGGGGCGCTGGTGTGGCCAACCCACCCAATGCAACACACATGTAGTTTACATTTAGTTCCCTTCATCCTTATGACATACAACTCTTGGCTCAAACGCTCTGGGATGAGAGACCTTGCTCTTCAGCTTTTCTGCTATGTTTCGGCTTCACCTCCACCATAGATGGGACAATTACTTTGGGTGACCAACAATGGGGGACTTGCATTCGGCGAAGAATACACAAGGACGTGGCATAGATTTTGGGCTTCCCCTCTGGTTCATGTGACGACTTTTTGCCAAGGCCATGGGTTAACATGCACTAGATTTCTAGTTGACTTAGCTTCAGGGATTGAGGTTCTTCAACTCATGCACTGGTCACAAATAAATGGTAAGGGGGAAATCTCGAGTCATGTAGTGGACACAACAATTGGGCCACTAACGATGACCATAAAGATAGTCACAATAGGAGCGAAAGACAACATAAATCAACTATTTCTCATGACTACGCATGTTTATTTGGTAGGTGTTGACCTATAATGTTTTGAGCTCAACAGGGGTGAGTTTTGGATTGAATGTTGTTGACTCTCGGTGGTTGTTGGACCCTGCCAAGAGTTTATTATTTGCCCTCCCTCATCAATTTTTTTCCTTTGGAAGTTGTCATAGACCTCTCTGGAAATTTGCATTTCTCTATGTTTTACTTTTATTTGGCCTTCTCGTTTCAAATCCCTTAGCTTTTTGGGTGTTAAGGGTGAAAATTCTATCCTGGCTATTGTTTATCCAGTGTAGTATGCTCCAACAATGAATGCATTATTACTAGGAGTCTAGGGGCAGGGGTCCTCAGGGTTGACTACAAGCCCAAGCCCAAGCACAAAATGCCACAACCCCATTCTTCTTCGCCACTCCCCTTGAAATTCAAGAGTAAATCCACCATCTTGAATCCTTTTCCACTAATGGACAACAAGCTTACTCTGATTCAAAAATTCAAGGTGAGGTAGCCAATTGCTCCTAATTTGAGACACACCAAGGGAAGATGGGGCCAATACCTTAACTCCGTCACCCTTCATGATAGATGAAGACACTCTTGGGTAGGGTCCTAAAGGAGAAACATGAAGATCACAATGATATAATCTCTTCTCTAATCAAGTGGGTCCAATGTTACTAACACTCATGTCTTGCTAGTTTGGATGCTCGACTTGATCACCTTGAAAGCCATCTAAAATTTGAACTGAAACCCCCTACACCAACTAGAACAAGTTCTCAAGACTTGGCCCCAATTACTTCATTTGACTCTTAATGTTATGCTTCAACACTTGGTAGATTTTTTTTGCTTTCTATAGTCCAGTCTATGGTAATTGTCATAAGTTTCTTAGTGTTAGTTGTTACATTTTGAACTATCTGAAGTCTTGTCCATGATCAACAGATCAGGTTTCCTTTGAGGCAGATTAAGACTGGACTTAGCATGAACATGGATAATTTTGTTGTTATATGAAGAAATTTAAAGGCAATACAATTTAAATACACTAAAAATAAAATAAAAAAATGTGTCTGGTTCACAACTTTACATTGGGAATTGTAATTCAATTTTGTCATATACGTCAGATATATCTATCATAACTTGTATCAAATTTATCCTCTATTGAGAGATTCTAAATTGATAAACAACTATGGGTATTTATAGGTGGAAACTGTAACAGCCCCAGTTAAAAATTCATGCAAAAAAATTAAGACCAAGATCATGGGGCACGTATTACAAGCTGAATGGTGGGAAAAACATCCTAGTGGGTGTTCATTTTGGTTTATTATGGTCGACGAAATTGGAAAAGTCAAAGTGGCATTAATTTACATTTTATTTAAGAAAATAATTGAAAATAGGAGAAAAGGAAGGTGAAAAGTCACAGGTTGCATGTTAGGAGGAAAATGAAGGAAAATAATGGAAATAAAATAGAGGCCTCGATGATAAGAAGGATTATGAGGATTAGTTCATGGCTTTTGTTAGTGTATGAGACTTTTGTCAGTTCAGTTTTGGAGCTCTCTCTCTATTCTCTCTGCTTTCTCATACTCTTGGACACTTAGAGTATTCTTGGAGAACTCTAACATTGGAGGAAAGAAGGAAAAGGAGGGACAAGAAAGAAAGAGGAATCAAATATCAAGCAAGGAAGAGCAGGATCAAACGGCTACAACAGAATTACTTGCAAGTATCGAGTTGCATGTATGATTTCCTTGCTAACTTTGGCATGCATGTCACATGCTTGTGGTTTCTAGGTTATGAGCTATCATTGTCGTGGAGGATTGTCTGGATTGACAATGGTTTTTCCTAGCCTTGCCATTTCCTGGATAAACCATGGTGTTGTGGGTTATATATTTTATTTTTTGGTTGGTTCTCATGTTCCTTATGGGTGTGGGTTGAGTTACTAGTTCTTAGAGCCTTGGTTGGACAAACGTTATGGAAGCCCTGTAACAACTTGGGTTGAGTTACTAGTCCTAGAAGCCTTGGTTGGAAAAACACTTTGGACCTCTTGGTGGGTTGAGTTACTAGTCCTTGAATCCCTAGTTGTACAAATGCTCTAGATCCCGGCAACAATTGTGGGTTGAGTTATTAGTTCTAGAAGCCTTGGTTGGAATAAATGTTTTGGAGCCCTCGATAGCCTACGTAGAGGCCGATTTGGTGATGGTTAGTGATTTCTGACCATGAGATGGAATCACTAGTTGAGGTTTGAGGTGTTTTTTCCTTTGAAAGTCCTGGTTTGGTTTTGCTTGGTTTATTCCATGAGGTCCCACATTCATGCTTGGAATATGACACGGGGGTGACTAGCTGAAGGAAAGATTTGGTTCAGCCTAGTTTATGGTCGGATGGTACGTGGAAGCCCCTGAATTGGTTGGCATTTTCATATATTAATAAGAGGTATTTTTTATTGTGATCTATGAACATATGTATTGATTATGATGGTGACATTATGGTTAAGTTTCCAGGGTTTATATGTTGGTTATTTTTGGTTTATATGCTAGTTATATGATGTATATTGTTTATGGCTCTTGACATGTTTAAAGAATATGTGATTAGTTATCGAATGCATGACCTAATAGATGTTATTACAACTACTATGGGAGGGCATTATACCTTCTTGATGATTCTCAGATAAGTATGAGATCCCTATGTTCATATGTGTATTTATGACATGTAGATTTCATGTTCATGATATGTTTAACGGAATGAATATCATGGCTAGGCCTTGTTAGGTCAATTTCTTGTCTAAGATTTGTATGGAAGGCTTTTTCCTTGTGTCATTCATTGTTCTGGAAAGTTTCATTAAGTTCTGGGTAGAGGTCTGGATCCTAGCCTGATAAAGTGGATTAAATCTCATGGTCACAGGCATTGAACTCGGTGGAAAAGACTACAGTCGCTCCCTTGTAGGCAACATGTGTGTGACTAGAGGGTTTTAGTTGAAATCAGGCTGTATTGTGTTGGCGTCTGGGAGATCAGGGCACTAAAAAAAAGGTTTAATTTAGGGTCTGGGAACCTGGAAGGGTGGTTTAACCCTTGGGGTCCTATAACACCTAATAGGGAATTCATTAAGGGTTTTTGTTTGTCAATTCCACTTCTTTAAGATGATATAGGAGGTTGAATCATATCATAGTAACTCTTTGTCACATGTTTACCCCGGTAGGCTAGTAACTTGGGTAAATGTGGGAGGAAGATGGTTAAAGAAACCTTCCAAAAGGACCCAAAAATAAAATAAAATATGAAAAACATCCAACCTATTTGAGGATAAAATCCTTCATTACATTACACTTGCCCAGATCTTGGAAATGAAACTTAAGAAACAAAGGATGGCCTTAATTGGCCATCCACCTTTAATTCACCAAAGTTTAGGCTGCAACCTTCATTAGCACATTCACCTGCTCCTTTATTTTTATCATGTAAGACATGGGAATAATTAATTGAGGGGATTTATTTTACAGCCTTTCTAATGTGATTTAATAGGTTTTCCATTATATTACCCCCCGAGAGGATCCTTTTACCATGTGCTGAATAATTAAAAGGGAATCCCCCAACACAATAAGAGAAGGAACATTATTTTCTTTGACTATAAGGAGGCCTTACAAAGACCATAGGTTTCTACCTTATTATTTGTCATCTTTCCTAATCCCCATGAGCACTTAAATACTTTACCTCCACCAAGGCCATATGTTGAGATTTTCGGTTTTATTAAATTGGGTAGAAATCTCATGTATGTGACAACAATAGGATTAGTTGCTATATTAGCTCCAGTATTTTTTGAGGAGGAGTTAATGCATCCTATATTTGTTGTGAGGGAATTTATGATTCAGTTTTATGCTCCAGCTATATAGAAATGTAATCTGTAAAGGATTGTAAGAGTGTGTAGAGAAAGTAGAGGAAATAGGGGAGAGCTGAGAGCATGTGTGAATTATTAGATTTGTTGTAATCTCCTTTGAATAATAAGATTGCCGATGCCTCTGTTCTGGTGGATGTAGCCCATATTGGTTGGGTGAACCACGTTAAATCTCTGTGTTATGGTTTTATGAGTTTTTTGTTTGTGAATGTTTATATTTATTCCAGCTGCGCTTTGTTTAGTCTAACAAGTGGTATCAGAGCGGCGCAGCGGAGCGTGGAGGGCCCATAATCTACAAGTCGCTGGTTGTGGAGCTGGTGCGCGTGAGAGATCGGCTGAAGGTGGAGTTTCAGTGATTGGCGCGGTTTTAGTAGAGACAGCCGCACCAATTTGGTGGTAAACGAATTGGCACGTTTTATTTTTTAACAGACACGCCAATTGGCACGGATCCGAGTCTGATACTCGCGCCAGAGATTCAATGTTCAGATTGGCGCGGAATCGATGGGATTAAGCGTGCCAATTTTGCGACACTTAAACGGATTTTGCTCTGGCGCAGTTGATCGGCTGTCAGTGGAGCGCCAAGCAGTGGATGTGTTTTAGGCGCGGTTTTTTCGCTGTCCAGGAGCGCCCGACAGATTTTCCCTCTGGTAAACTTGCAATTTTGGTTTTTTCTTTTAAAATTGTGATTACACAGTACGATAGAGGCATTTTTTAATTCGGAATTGGAGATTGTTTGTTTGATACAACATGGCAAAAACTCAAAGTGCTCGTTTTGAGATCGAGAAGTTTAATGGCAAAAATAACTTCGAGATCTAGAAAGTGAAGATGCACGATCTGCTTGTGCAACAAGGCGTGGTGAAGGCGCTGTTGGGAAGAGCCAAACAACCTTACCCCATGACAGATGATGAATGGAATGAAATGGATGGAAGAGCTCTGAGCGGTATTCGACTGTGTCTGGCGGATGATGTTTTGTTTAACATCGTGTCAGAGAAAATTGCTGCTGGTTTGTGGACGAAGCTGGAGAAGCTGTACATGACAAAATCCTTGACCAATAGGATTCTTCTGAAGCGAAAATTGTACAGTCTGCGCATGAAGGAAGGTACAGCTATTGCTGATCATTTAAATGTCTTTAATACTCTCCTGGTGCAATTAGAAAGTATAGAAGTAACATTTGAATCAGAAGATAAAGCTATAACTTTATTGTGCTCGTTGCCCGAGTCATGGGATCATTTTGTTACTTCTATAAGTCTTAGTTCATCAGAAACCATTGAATTTGATGATGTTGTTGGAGCTTTGTTGTCCGAAGAGACAAGGAAGAGGTCAAATGCCGACACCTCTACATCAGAAGCAATGATGGCTAGAGGTCGTTTGAGAGAAAGACGCTCTGGTAAGCACAACGACTCACGATCAAAATCGAAAGGGAAGAAGAGTAAGGTAAAGTGCTGGTTTTGTGGCAAATCGGGACATTTGAAAAAGGATTGTTGGAAGAGACAGCAAGCATCCAAAGACGACTCTTCGACAGCGAAGCAAGAAGCAAACACGACAGATACAGGTTCGACATCTGGTTCAGGTATGAGTGATGAAGTGTTATCAGTTAATTTGTCAAATCATGATCAACATTGGCTGTTAGATTCTGGTGCATCAAACCACATGTGTATTCATAGAGAATGGTTTAAGACGTATAGATCAATTAATGATGGAGTCGTGTACATGGGTAATGATGTCACATGTAATATTGTGGGAATAGGGAGTATACAGCTGCAAATGTTTGATGGGACAACCAAAATGTTAACTGATGTAAGATATGTACCAGATTTAAGGAAAAATCTAATTTCACTAGGAGCACTTGACACAAATTGCTATAAAACTGTAATTCAAGGTGGAGTAATGAAAATTTACAAAGGTATTTTACTAGTAATGAAAGCTAAGAAGGTAGGAAATCTATTTCAGTTAGAAGGAAGAACAGGGTCAGATCATGTGTCTACGGTGTCTGAACATGACAGTAGTTCCATTTGCTTATGGCATCAAATGTTGGGCCATATGAGCGAAAGAGGGTTAAAAATTTTGGCTGATCGCAAGTTACTTCCTAATCCAAAGTTTGGAAAGTTAGATTTCTGTAAACATTGTCTGTTTGGAAAACAAAGTAAGCAAAAGTTTAAAATAGGCAAACATACTAGTAAAGGAATACTTGATTATATCCATTCAGATGTTTGGGGTCCAGCCCCTACAACTTCATATGGTGGCTCGTCATATTTTGTATCGTTTATTGATGATTTCTCTGGGAAATTGTGGGTCTACATGTTAAAAAATAAGTCTGATGTGTTTATAGTGTTCAAACAGTTTAGAGCATTGGTAGAAAACATCACTGGTAGAACTATAAAATGTTTAAGAACCGACAATGGTGGTGAGTTTACTTCCAAGGAGTTTGAAAACTATTGCAAGGATGCAGGGATCGAGAGACATAAGACCACTGTTTATACTCCTCAGCAAAATGGAGTTCCTGAACGCATGAATAGGACTCTTTTAGAGAGAGCAAGGAGTATGCTGAGTAACGTCGGTTTGCAGAAGGAATTGTGGACAGAAGCGGTGGCTACAACTTGTTATGTGATAAATCGATCACCATCCACGGCGATAGGTTGCAAGATTCCTCAAGAGGTATGGAAAGGTCACCCTTGTGATTATTCCAAACTCAGAGTGTTTGGTTGTGATGCATATGCTCTAGTACCTAAACATCAGTGAACTAAATTAGATCCAAAGTCAAAAGGGTATATCTTTGTTGGATATGGTGATGGAACAAAGAGATATAGATTGTGGGATCCTACTACCTGCAAGATCATCATCAACAGAGATGTAAAGTTTAATGAATCCTCTCTTGTACAGTTAGATGTAGATAATAGATTGAAACAGGATGATGTATCTGATTTTCAGCACATTCAGTTTGAAAGCACTTCTAATGATAGTCATGATGACCATAGTTCAGATACTAGTCATGAACAGGTTTCAGAATCAGATCATGAATAGGGTTCAGATGTAGATCATGAACAGGTCTCAGATGCTGATCATGAAGAATTTCCTATAGATGGTAGTCAGCCAATTGTGGAAGCACCAGAAACATTCTTAAGGAGGTCTACGAGAATTAAATGTCCTCCTAGAAGGTATGATGATTATGTTACTTCAGTTGCTTTAACCGCTAACGATGATAAACCTTTGTGTTATCAGGAAGCTGTAGAAGGTTCAAAAAGTGAAAAGTGGAAAGAAGCTATGAAGGACGAGATGATGGCATTACACAAGAATGGCACATGGGATCTGGTTGAACTTCCGAAAGACAGGAAAACTGTGGGATGTAAATGGGTTTTCAAGTTGAAATGGGGTGTGAATGATACTGAGGACAGGTACAAAGTGAGGCTGGTCGCAAAAGGTTTTTCTCAGAAAGCAGGCATTGACTTTCATGACATTTTTTCACCAGTTGTTAAAATAGTTTCAATTAGAATTGTGTTAGCATTAGTCACTTTGCTTGATTTAGAATTGCAGCAACTAGATGTTAAGACTGCATTTTTACATGGAAATTTAGATGAGGAAAATTATATGGAACAACCGGAAGGGTTTGTTCAGCATCGCAATAAGAAATTTGTCTGCAGGCTCAAGAAATCATTGTATGGCCTGAAGCAGTCACCTCGGCAATGGTACAAGAAGTTTGATTCTTTCATGTTGAGTCAGAAATATATAAGAAGTGAATATGATCATTGTGTTTACTTTAAGCAATTAAATGATGTCATGTTCATTATCTTAGTGTTATATGTTGACGATATGCTTTTAGCAAGCAAAAGCATAGTGGAGATCAACAAGTTAAAGGCTCAGATGGCAAGGACGTTTGATATGAAAGATATGGGAGCAGCAAGACAGATTTTGGGCATGGAGATTTTCAGAGACAGGAACAATGGTAAGCTGTGGCTATCACAACAGAAGTATATTGAGAAAATACTCTTGAGGTTTGGTTTGAACAATGTGAAGCCTGTGTTAGTCCCTTTAGCTTCCCATTTTAAGCTTTCTTCCAGTTTATGTCCTAATACAGATGAAGAAAAGGATTATATGTCTCGAATTCCATATGCCAATGTAGTAGGATGTTTAATGTATGTGATGGTTTGTACTCGACCAGATATTTCACATGCAGTTGGGGTTGTCAGCAGGTATATGGCAAATCCAGGAAAAGAACACTGGTCAGCAGTGAAATGGGTGCTTCGGTATTTGAGAGGCACAAGTGGTTATTGTATCACTTATAATAAAAGTAGTGAATTTGTTTGTGGATATGTTGATTCCGATTTTGCAAGTGATTTGGATAAGAGAAGGTCAACTTCAGGGTATGTCTTTACTCTTGCAGGTGGAGCTATTAGCTGGATGTCAAAGCTACAGAATATTGTTGCTTTATTTACTACTGAAGCAGAATACATAGCTGCTTCACATGCTTGCAAAGAAGCGGTTTGGTTGAAAGGTTTGATTGGTGAGTTTGGGAGGTTACAAGACAACATCAAGCTATTTTGTGATAGTCAAAGTGCAATTCACTTGGTTAAGAATCCAGCCTATCATAGTAAATCAAAGCATATACCAATCAAGTACCATTTTGTAAGACAGGTTATCAAGGGGTGTTTCTCTTGAAAAGGTGCATACGAAGGAAAATTGTGCAGACATGTTCATGAAACCAGTTTTGTTAGAGAAGCTGCGTTGGTGTTTGGCTTCTCTTGGCTTGCAGAAAAGATAAAAATAATAAATGAACAAGGCATCAGGCTAATTGTTGTCAAGGTGGAGATTGTTGAGATTTTCGGTTTTATTAAATTGGGCAGAAATCTCATGTATGTGACAACAATAGGATTAGTTGCTATATTAGCTCCAGTATTTTTTGAGGAGGAGTTAATGCATCCTATATTTGTTGTGAGGGAATTTATGATTCAGTTTTATGCTCCAGCTATATAGAAATGTAATCCGTAAAGGATTGTAAGAGTGTGTAGAGAAAGTAGAGGAAATAGGGGAGAGCTGAGAGCATGTGTGAATTATTAGATTTGTTGTAATCTCCTTTGAATAATAAGATTGCCGATGCCTCTGTTCTGGTGGACGTAGCCCAGATTGGTTGGGTGAACCACGTTAAATCTCTGTGTTATGGTTTTATGAGTTTTTTGTTTGTGCTGTGTATGTTTATATTTATTCCAGCTGCGCTTTGTTTAGTCTAACACCATATACTACCCCTCCCCTCTTATCACCCTAAATTCCTTTTTCGAGGCACCACCAAAGCTAAGAACAAAGCTTGAAAGATGTGTGTTCCAATCCATAAAGGCTTCCCAAGAGAGGCAGAGTTTCCATTTTTCTTGTGAGACATTTTGTAACGACCATGAAGCCAAATTGATTGCCTTTGAAAGGGTGAGCTTTGAAAGCTAGGCATATTTCTAGGCATCCAAAACTTGGGGAGAGGCTACTTTTCAAGGGCTTCGGGCCCATAATTTAGATCACAAATGCAAAACTTTCATTGTTGTCAATTCGGGAAGCACTTGAGTATTGTTAAAAATACTTTCATAAAAGATCAGGTGGTAAAGATTATAGTGGATAGGGTTGAGAATATAAAAGACAAAGAGTTGGAATAAAATAAAATGTAAAACTTAGATAATTAAAGGCGAATCCACTGGGCACGGAGTCCTAAAGAACAAAGCACATAATTAATATTGAAAAGTGAAAAGTAAAGGAACATAAGAAGAAATATAACAAACCATTTGACATTCACTGAATATATTTAGTGTTTGTTATGGTAGAAAACACATTAGAATAATATTCAAATGGTGGAATAAATGAACGAAATTTTAACTATATGAAACACATGGTTGAATAAATAAGCAAAATTTTAACTATATGAAATAAAAGCAACAATACGAAATTTTAACTATATGAAACACATGGTTGAATAAATAAGCAAAATTTTAACTATATGAAATAAAAGCAACAATATAATTTTGTATAAAGCAACAATATAATTTTGTAGAGGTGCGATTAAAATAGGTTGATTAAATTGTAATTCTATGTGTAAAATATAACATTGTAGGGGTACGATTAAAATAGATTGATTAAATCGTAATTCTATGTGTAAAATATAACATTGTAAGAGAATGTAAAGAACAATAACCCTCAACTTAATTTCTCAAATATCTCATATAATTTTAATTACTACATAACTTAAACCAAAATAAAATAGATAAATTTAAACTATAATAACTTAAAATGATGAAGAAAACAAAGCTATGTTTCATCCGAGCAACAAATCCAAGAAAACAATCCCTTAGATCTAGACGTAGTGGCCCATCGGAACTAGATGTTTTCAGCTGCCAAATTCCCAATTCCCCTCTCTTTTTGGAGTCCTTTGTTGCTATCTCTATATGCTTTACGAATGTTTGAAATTTAGATAATTGATGATCTTCTGCCTTCCAGATGAGAATGATTAGTTGGAATACATGGATGATGACGCCCCTCGAGAAACTTATGTATTAGAAAATATTGTTGTCCCATAATAACAAAATATTCAAGATTTTCTCTCATCCACCACTGGAGAGAGTTATATCCCTCCAAATTTTATTTAATAAATTTTAATTCATGTTTAAATTTTTTTATTAAAACCATCAAAATTACAATTTTACTATTTATTAAACATGGTAAGAATAACAATTATATTTAAAACTTAATCCTTTATTAAATTAAATTAAATTAAACCTAGCTATTACTCAACATTAACTTTTCTTGTGGTTCTGATTTTTTTTTTGGGTATGGGGAGGGTTTCTTGCCCACCGAAGTTTAAGGAGGGAGGAGGTGGGGGATAGGTCTTGCCTACCGAATTTTAAGGAAGGCCGGTTCGATGTAGAAACCACCCAACGGATTGCCCCCTCCCCATGGTTTATAAAACAACCCCACCACCTAATAAATAATATATTTTATTACCCCATGAAATAAGGTGGCCTCCATAAAAAGTGGTGGGTAGGGTTTTGTGATTTGAATTTTTGTTTCATTTTTATATATTTTTAATTTTTGTAGCTAGTTTTTGGATAAATCACATCAACCGTGTTTTTGATGGTTGATGGTTGACGTTTCAAACTTACTAATGAAGTTTATCTTGGGAACCGATGTAGGTTCATCTTGGTCTTAAAATAAATATGGATCACAAAAGTATGAGATCAAATATTTTTTAATTATTATTTTAATAACATAGTTTTTCTTTAAGTCAACATTCTATTAATTAGCAGAAAAAGATTTACATTGTTTACCAACATTCCTTGTTTGCTCACACAGTTCCCCTATACTATAAGAACACTAAACAACATTACATTTCCTCTCTTCCTAGATTTAGGTTCCATGATTATACATTGGTTTTTCCTTTTTGTCTTTCCTTTTCGAGACGTCTACCCAATCTAAGGCTTTGTCAGGATCTTGTAGAGATTGTATAATGATTGTTTTTCCTTAAGATGTCCTCGATGCCTCATGCTCCAACATATTTGTTGGTTCTTTATCATTAATGGTTGGATTTGTGGGTGCGTTTTAGCCCACTCATTTGTGGTTCCAAAATACTAGCTACCTCATGCAATAAATTGGCCAATGTTGATCTTTCTCTCCCTCTGGTTGGGATGTCATATCATGGGCCTACGCAAAGTCTTGATAATGATTCCTTCATTAGGTGCATTCTAGTTTTGAGGTTTCTTTAGCCCGTGAGCTACATGGACTTAGAAGCTTTGGGTCCTTTTTGATCTTGCCATCCATGATTCTTCTTTTTTATTTCCAGTTGCAAAGGGGGACTGTGTAAATAAGGACAAACATCCTAAAGGTGGCTAGGTTACTCATGATTTCCGCAACGAAAAGTTGTGTTCTCATAATCCACTGATTGTTCATAAACCTTGCCTCTCCATTTGAGGAGGAATTTTGTTGGCAGACCTTTGTTAAGTTCCACTTCCACACATATACGGACAAAATTCATGATTCCTTTTGAAATCCAATCAGTGTTGATTTTAATGAAACACCCAAGTGAATTGTCTATATCCTCCAAAAAGGCTAGGTGAGCCATATGGATGAGAAAATTGGGAAGTCGAATCCATATTGGGGTTGCTAAAGATGCCATAGAGAGAGGGTTAAAGTCCGAGAACTAAGGTTGAAAAGAAAGACCAACCCAACCCCAAAACCAAGGACCCTAGTCAGAAACCTTCTGCCTGTCTTCCATCTTCTAAAAGACCACAAAAAATAAACCTTTAGAACAAAAAAGAATATCTACATCCCGAGACCAATTCTGATAAACCCACTCTTGAAGAGATGACGATGATGACCAAAAGCCATTAATGCGACAAATAATCCATTGTTGCTCATAATTGTTGGCAATGAAGTTACATGCAATATTATTAACCTTAAGAGAAGGGTTTTCAGCCTTATGATCCACCACAAATGTATGATCGACAAGATATTTTGGGTTTGACAAGAAAAACCCAAGATTAAAAGTGTCCTTAAAAGATATCGACAGGGCTGAGTAAGATGCACTCCCCCCCTTTGGCTCCACCTTTAATTCAAGCAACAATGTGAATCCAAGCATCCTTGGAAATGTCGTAATCCTTGAAGGATTTTTCCTCCTGAAGCTGATGAACTTCATGAATAAGTCGAAAGCATTAGTGAGGGATTGACACCTTCTCTTGAATTCACAATGCTAGACAGGAAACTAGATCTATGTTTGAGACCTGCAAACTAAATGAACCCCTGGATTTTAGGTTTACCAAGACTGAAAAAATCGTTGGACCTGGAGAAGAAAATGCATCACTTGCACAGAGCCTGCCTGGTCCATATGCTGATACGAAGATCTGAGAATTTCTACTTAGATCCGAGGGGAAAACCCAGAGATCTGGGATTGCATGGAGTAGATTTGGCTTAGGAGCGGAGATAGATTTGTCCTTCAGGGCCTTACTGGGTTGAGGAGCTAGCACAACTGCATTTTGTTCGAAATATAGGGTTGTAGAGCTCACAACCATGGTTCTTGACAACAAAAAACTTTTATTAACATAGTTTTTAAATAAAAATAAAAACTATTAAATTCAATTAACTTCATTTATTTATTTATTTTTTACTTTTTGATTAACAATATTAATTAATAAATTTGCATTTTACATTTTATTTAGTTATATATCTTTTGTTTTTTTTTAATTAAATGTGGATATGTGTAATGAGACTTAGTGTAGAAAACCGTCTTAGGGAACAAAAATTAATGAGCTAAGGTTATCTAGGGTCAATTTTTTTTAAATTTTTTAACTTTTATTATTATTTATTTTATTTTTATTTTCGGAAAAAAGATTTACTTTTCATTATGTAAATGAAAAAGATACATTTTTTAGATGTTATGATCAACATTCATGTATAGTTATCATAGATAGACAAAAACTTCCTATTAAAGCAAACCCAAAAAACAACAATCAAATAATTTGACTATCTGAAAACATAAGCTAGTAACTGTTTGATCAAAGGTTAATTTATGTTACAACAGGGCGAGAGTTGCAATCCATACATTTTTTATATAGGGGCACTCCAAAAATTTATGTTGGATGGATTCTTCATTGTTCCTGTATAATTTGCATAATTGGCATTGAGAGGGGTCTTGGATTCCCCTCTTCTGAAGATTTTATGTGGTCAAAATCTTTTTATGCATGAGTAACCAACAAAAGGAATTAATCTTAGGAAAGTTGTTAGGATGCCAAATTTTTGTCCACCAGTGAGATTTTGGAGGAGAAATGTATGGAAAAAAAGAGAAGCATACCCATCTCGAATTGTATACATTGAATTATTCCATCCCTGTTCATCAAACACATCACGACTCTAAGAGGTGCATCCAACAAGAGCATTACAAAGTTTTGGGCAAGATGGAGCATGTTGAGGGGTATGGACTCAAAGTTCTAGCCACACCACTTTCATCTGCCATCGCAATAAGAGATATCAACAAGGGGGAATTTCATATTTGTAACAAATACATTCTTGAGTGGCATCAAGTCTCTATCCTTTTCTAAAGGAGGATTGTTCACAATCCTTTTTTCCCATATATTAATATTTTCTCCATTACTAGGCTTCCAAAAAAATTCTTGATTTTATAAGGGGAGCTAAATTCACAAACAAATGCCACGCTATAGATCCTCCTCGAGGAGGATGTAATTATGCCCAAAAGGGAGGTATTTCTAGCACAATGCCACCTAGCTTCCATAATTCATCTTTTGGGAAGAGAAAACACCAGATGAGTTTCTCGAATTGCTTTATTCATGAGCATTGGATCTTTGATACCGAGCTCCCTATGTGCCTTAAGATGTTGAATAATGTCCCATTGTACTAGATGAAACTTTTTACATCTAGTTTTACCTCCTTCCTATAATAATTTCCAAATTTATTTGGTCATTAAAGAGAGGATGTTTTGAGGGGCCAAGAGCGTAGAAAATTGATAGAGGGGCACTATTGGAAGAAGAAGCTTGATCAAGACTATACAACTAATGAGATTTAACAAATGGGATCACCATTGAGAAAAAATCAATTTGTATTTATAATCTATACTTTCCAAAGTATGCACAAAGTGTGATTTAAGGCATATAGGGATGCCAATATATTTAAACTCTTTCTAGCTTTCCACACATTGAAATCCTAGATTCATTGCAATCTACATTTGTTTTCTCTCACTAATATTCCAAGAATAGATATGTGATTTAGTTGAGTTTATGATGCCTCTTGAGGCCTCCAAAAAATGGTAAGATTGACTTGAACCTTTTGGCCATAATGGAAGAAGCTCCTCCCATGCATAAAGTGTCATCTCCAAATTGTGAATGATTTATGCTCTTGATTCCCCTTGCAAATTGATTGGAAGCCTTTCACTTGTCTTGAAATCAAATATTTGGATTAGAGAATTTGTAACTATGATATATAAAAAGGAGAGAGAGGGAAACCTTGGCGGAGGACCATTGGGAGCTTGAAAAATCCCAAAGATATTCCATTAACAAATGGCAAGATCTAAGGCGCAGAAATGCACAGAGATATCCAGTGAATAAATTTGTTATAAAAACCAAATTTTGACATTGCCTTAAAGAGAAATCTATGGCACACTTGTTGAAAGGAATTTTCCATATCCAACTCGATAACCATGCTTGTATCACCCCTTTTCTAGATTGAATGTATTTCTTCTTGAACCAAAATAATATTGTTAAAGATTTGCCTTTGAATGACAAATCCTCCTTGGTTTTCCGAAATTATTTTTGGGAGGCAAAGCTTGAGCCTTGTAGCCAAGGTCTCAGAGATGACTCCGTAATATGCATTGTAAAGTGAAAAATTCCTGAACCATGCAAATGAAGATGGATTGGTCTCTTTGGGAGTTGAGGCCAAGAAGGAAAAGTTTGTGCCTCCTCCCATACAATTATGTTTAAAAAAGTAATCCACCATTCTACAGAAGTCAAATTTAATCACATTCAAGAAATATTTATAAAAATGGGTTGAGAAGCCATCCAACCACAAAGCTTTATTTGGGCTAAAAGGAAAAAGTATATTCTTTATCCCCTCCTCTATAATCTCCTTTAGTAAGGAATCGATATCTTCTTAGGAAATTAATTATGGAACATGCTCCAACATAATGTCCTATGAGTCTGCACTCGCAAGGTTCGCCACATTATAAATCTCGTGAAAATGTTGAATTGCCTCAACTTGGATTAGTAAAAAATCATTGATTTTAGTCCCTCTAATTGTGATCCCTTTGATGTCATTCTTTCAAGTTTGATTATGATCTTGATTATGAAATAGTTTGGAATTTTTATCCCCTGTATGAAGTTATAGGCTACGAGATTTCAACCTCCACAATTCGTCATCTTCTTTTAAAGCAGAGTGATAGGCTTCAAAATCCTTCTTTTCTTTCATACAAATCTCATGAGAAATTGGTCCTTGCTCCATCTCTCTTGAAAAGCTTCCAAATTAATTTGTAGTTGGGTAATTGAATCTTGGCCAATTTCCTTTGGTCCTTTATCCCGGGTCTTCATGGCCTCTTTTAGATTTTTATTTTTTTTCTCCTAAATGTGAATTGGACTTCTTATAATTCATTACCTCCAAACTTGTTTGACCAAATCACAAAGCTGTATGATCTGATCCAAATTGGGAAAAACCTGAAGGGGATAGGACCATAATTACCTTTGTCCAATATTTCTAACAAGATAGGGTAGTTATATGAGTTGCACCATGGGAGAGTTTTGGAAGAAAATAAGAAGTAATACTCCAAGAAGGAATTAACAAAAAGAAAACGATCAAAGTGAGTAGCAATGTGAGAGGCGCGTTGGTCCAATAGTTTGATTGAGGACAAGGCCCCAAGGGTACAAATCCTATGAGAAACTCCTCTTAATTTCACTGATAAAATACCACTACCATTCCATAATTTGTATTGATGTTGAAGCATTTCTTGATCCCCCATATTAGTCCCCAAAGCAAGAGAATAATGAGATTTTTCTCTTTAGACCAGGGATTTTACTTCTAACATCATTTTCTCAGACCCTAACTACTTGAAATTCCAAGATATAATCTTAATCATTTACTATGGATTTTAGTTTCCCCTTGATGAGGGATTGAGTTTCCTCCTTTAAATGTATTTCTGCCTCCTTGGATGAACCTTGGATCTAGTGTTGAGTGGGTTCCCATTTCTTTTTCTTTCTTTGCCTTATCCATTCTTGCCTCCTTATTGGTCTTCCTACCTACCTAGCGGTAGAGATGCTCTAGCTCATTTTCCTTCTTGTCTTCCAATTTCTCATCAGTAGAGCTCGCAAAGGAAAACCCTATTTTGATTATTCAAGGCAAATTGTATTCTTCCTCCCCTAAGGAAGAGTCTTCAATCGGTTGCACGGGGGCTGGGATATCCCATTAGTCTTACTAAATCCTTCTCCCTCTATTGGTCTTAATTTTTTTGGGGAAGCTTGGCTTTTCCCTTTATTCCTATTTGGATCAGGTTGTCTAGGATGATTATTAGCTTTTCTTGACAAACCTCTTCTTCTCTCTGGCTATTTCCATTTCTCTCCCTCTTCCACTTGTTTTTTCTATTTCTCTCGTCTCTTCTTACAATTTCTAGCAAAGTGGCCATACTCATGACAAATTTTGCACTTGAAGAAGTTGGTCATAGTCCACTTATTGGATACCAGACAATTTATCCCGATTCATATTGATGGTCGTTGGAAGCCCGTTATTCTAATATACTTCCACACAAATTCTCGCATAGCGGAAAACAGACCCTCTTTTTTCCTCTGGAAAAATCCATAAATATTTTCATTAATAAGCAAAAATTACATGAGAATGTATCTGCTTTTTACAAAATATTGACAGTTTGTGCTGTTAATTTGCATTACCACGCAGGGTAAGCTGTCTGTGCTGTTTACAATAGCCTGTTCGTCATATATCAAGCCAAAAATATTTTCAAAAATTTCAGTATAAATCTATATATATACTGCTGTAATACATAAGCGGTTTCCTTTTATGCTGTTAGATGACCCGAGGTTGGGTATCCCGGGTCTATATACGGACGGTGGAAATTTTTTTGTTCCTGCTGGTCTTTGATCTCAGTAATCTCCCAAATGCCTTTGTCCATCAGCGCTGCCTCCTTGGATAATTTGTCGGCACCTTTGTTATGTTCCCTGTAGATGTGAGAGACAGTAATATTGTTAAATGCTGATTTGAGAGCAAGAGCTTCATGTAAAATAATGCTGAGAGTGTGCATGTGACATGTAGCTGTGCCATTAATCCAATTAATGATGATCTGAGAATCCCCAAATATATTGATGCTAGTGCAGTGGTGCCTCAGTGCAAAGTGAAGTAAGTGGCGAAGAGTGATGAGTTCTGCAAAGTTATTGGTGCCGGCACCCAGACCGGCCTTGATTCTGAATGGAAAACAGACCCTCTTGTGGCTCAACACTATTTAATTTATTTACCCGGGGCATTTCTAATACTTCTGAAAGTTACTTCATTTTAGCAATGGAGAGGGAGCATTGGAAGCTTCACCCACACTAGGATAGTCAAAGGCACGTCATTTTCAAGATTGAAATTAGGGATCCATTGATCCAAATACAACCCTTGGGCTCCCATTAAGTAAGACATGTTTCTGAAGATCAATTCCTAATTTGCCTTATTTTCAAAGAAGAAGGTGAAAAAAACCTTCCCATATAAGGAAGATGTGACCAAACCCTTTATCAAGTGTTTCTGATTATTTCCCCCCCAAAATTTCACAGAGCGCGGGGATGACTAACTTCCCATGAACTTGCCTACTAGGTCGTGCACAACCAATTGCAAGGCTCGAGATCATGACTAGGAGGAGTATATCTCGTTTTTTGGGATTTTATCGAGCTTCTTGACAAAATAAGAGGACTTTTACTTTTGATATTTTGGCCCATTAGCCACTAGATTGTTAAAACCTTCAATATCTAGAGCAGGTGAAGGAGGTGGAGGTGCAGGTCCTCCCAAGCTTGTAGCCATCGAGTAAAGAGAAAACCTGAAATAAATTTATATTTGAAATTATAAAAAGTTTGAAATTGATTTTGCTTGTTTGTTTATCAAGTTGTCTGAGTCCTGAGATGACTATAGGCTTAACCTTTGGTTTGAGAAACTGTGACCAAGGGGCATATAAACCGTCAAAATCACCCGGGAATTGCACATAGCTCGGGCCACACCAACCCTTAACATGAGTGGATTTTTTCACATAGAGTTTCGAACCAATGACCTTCACATTGCAAAGTGACTTAATAGTACACCCCATCACCATCTATTATATGCCCCGTGGGAAGTTTGAGATTGACTAGTAATTATTATAACTATATAATATATATTTTTAAAATGAAAAAAATATGTGAGTTTTTTTTAAATTAATGTTGGGATCTGGCTGAGAACCATTACGTTTCATCAAAGTTACCAATATTCCTTGCAGGGTTGAAATTGAACACAGAGGCTCAATCCAAACCCTCAAGTGAGTACCCCACGTTACAAAAAAATTATTCCCCTTCCAGCTAATTTTTTTCTAGAATACTCCCAATATCCAAATACGTTTACATTCCATTTTTCACTACTTTTTATTTTATTTTCTTTTGACTATCTTCTTGTTTTCCTTGGAGAAATATTTTTGTGCTTCTTCCAAGCTTGAATCCAACCCGTGTTTTCTAGTAAATCCGTTGGGTCACCCTTCAGTCAGTGAGTACCAATGTCTTTAGGATGTTCATCATCTGCTTGATCCACCCAAGGAATTTCTTGTCCAGCTTTATTCCATGAGGATTCAAAAGGAGATTAAACTTTCACAAGGGTTTGTTGTGTATGGGCTTGCACAGTTGTTGGATCTAGAGGGTCTTCCTTATCATGCACTTTCCTTTGGTGAATCTGCCTGGTTTTCTTTTTCTTCTTTATTACCCAGAGTATCTTCATCTTTGTATACCATATAATGTTTGCTCTAAGCTCCTTCCCACCATTTGGGCCTTCGATTATTTTGCTGGACTCTATTATTCTACAAATTCTTGGGGTAGTTTTTTTATTACATGCCTTGTTTCATAACATGCTCGACATCGTAATGAAACATTTTCATAATCAAGCTTCTAAACCCATACATAGTTTGGAGCCATCAAATTTCTGTTAGTAGGAAAACCCTTATTAAAATCCATCTCCACGCATATTCAAGAATAAGTGGTCTTAATTTTTATTTTATTTTAATTAATTAATTAATTATTATTTTTATTTTCCAATTATTAGATGGTGACAACAAAATTTCCCAATTGCATTTCCAATAGACGTTAACGATGGGAGATTCCAAAGATGCAGGGAAAGGTTCGAGCTCCTTTCCCAAACTGGAGTCGTGGAGATTGACGTCATAACAAGATCAAAGGTAGGAGTCCAGGGTTACATGAAGAGACTAGCACTATCCTAGAACTAAGGCTCACATTAATAAATATTCTTCTTATCCTCAATATTATCAACCATGGTGAAAATTCCATGTAATAAAAGTTAAAAAAATAATAACCACTGTTGATGGGACACATATTCCAAGCCGAATGTTAGGAAAGACATCCTAGGGGGTGTTGATTTGGTTGTTTATGGCTAAGGAAATTGGCAAAGGCAATGGCTAAGGTTTTGGAAAGGCAAAATGGAATTTTTGTCACATTTGTTTACGAAAATAATGGAACTTAGGAGAAGAGGAGGTGAAAGGTCACAGGTTGCATGTGAGGACACAATTGAAGGAAAAGAAAGGAAAATGAAGAAAATAGAGGCCTCATTAATAAAAAGGCTTCTAAGGACCAGTCAAGAACCTTTTGTCAGTTCAATTTTGGAGCTCTCTCATTATTCTCTCTCTCTCTCTCTCTCACCCTTGGACTCTTAGAGTATTCTTGGAGCACTTTGGGATTGGAGCAAGAAAGGCAAAGAAGCCAAAAGAAAGCAAAGATTAAGCAGGGAAAGGAAGGATCAAGCAACTACAACAAGATTCATTGCAAGTATTGATTTGCATGTGTATTTTCTTTACTAGATTTGGCATGCATGGTATTTCATGTGGTTGTTTTCTGCCATGGCATGGGTTTTTGCAGGTGTGATAATGTTCTTCAGCCTAGCCTTGCCATTTCCTGATAGCCTTGATGAGATTGGTTCTCATACTTCAGTTGAGCTGGATTGTCGGATGGATTCGAAGCTGAGTGGGGTGGATCTCTAAAATGAAAAACACATGACCTAGTGGTCGCTGAACTAGACTGTGGATCACAGTAAAGCCACTGGCCTTGTAACCCCTGATCCAGACTATGGGTTGCGTTAAAGCCAAGATTGTGTGCCTCAGTGGGCATAGGAATCCTTGTTGGTGAATGGCGGGATATACAGTAATTCCAAGAGGTGGATTTCTCTCCGTTAGGCCTAGTAGTCCCGAGATGGGATGTACGGTAAAGACTGAAGAGCGGATCTCGATGTAGGGCCTAGTGATCCCTGGATCAGACTGTGGATTACGGTAAAGCCGGAGAGAATAGGAGGCACTCAAATTCCTTACAATGTAGGTGGATAATTTTGGTAGCATCCATGCTTGTTTGGTTCTTTCGATTGGCTATGAGTCCCACATTCATGCTTGGAATATGGCACGGGGGTGATTGGTTGAAGAGAGAGTTGGCTCAGCCAATCTATGGTCGATGGAACATGGTAGTCACATCTCCGGTTGGTTTTTGTATTCATTAATGAGAAATTCATTCCTTTGGTTTTCATGTGTAAATGTACTGGTTTATATGTGGATTTTATGGCTGATATATTTATGGTACTTCTGTTGTTACTATGTTGGTTATATGTATGTTTTACGACAACAGTTATGTATGGCCCTCAGTATGTTTTTACTTGTAAATGAATGGACAATGTATCTATGACCTAATAGATAATAATGCGGCAAAATATATGAGGGAACAATGGTTCTTAGCTATTATCAGATAAGTATGAGATCCTTATGCTTAATTCTACTGTTTACACCTGTGGATTACATGTTTGCGATATGTTTGACGAAATACCTGTCATGGCTAGTAGGGGTCTGGTTAAGGGCTTATTTAAATAATTACTTATACTTCATTGTTTCCCTGTTATTTTACTTCTCTTAAGATATCAGTCCATTCTGGGAAGTGAACTGGGCTCTGGGCCAGAAAAAGCGGCTAAAATCTCGGGGACATTGTCACAAAACTAGACAAATTGGTCCCTGGACACTGGCATGCAGACCTATGAGAGCGTCTAAAGGTCCCTGGACACTGCATGCCCATAGCATGAGAGCGTCTAGAGGGCAAGTGATCATAAGTTTTATTGGGACTCATGGGAAAGATGCCTGAAGTGTTGGCTTGGTTCTCACGAGTCATGTAGCTGACGCAGAAGGTCCATTTGTTGTGTTTCCATCCATTCCATTTCCTTAAGGTCACATAGGAGGTAGAATCCAACCATAGTATCCTCTTGTCGCATGTTTACCCCGGTTGGCCGGTTACTTGGGTAGATGTGGGAGGAGGGTGTTACAGAGTGGTATCAAAGCATGGTTCACCCCTCGAACTGGATGGGCTATGTGTTGGTCATGCATGCATGTTAGTTGCATGTGCGTCTCTTACACTTGCATTCCATGTGCTTATTGGATTACATAATGTTGATCATGGTTGTAGTAACGTTTTCATGAGGAACTTGATGTTGTTATTGTGGAGTGCATCGTCATGAGTGT
Source organism: Pinus tabuliformis (assembly GCA_031772625.1). Classification (NCBI taxonomy): domain Eukaryota; kingdom Viridiplantae; phylum Streptophyta; class Pinopsida; order Pinales; family Pinaceae; genus Pinus; species Pinus tabuliformis. The sequence continues at coordinate 531,931,691 of CM062804.1, read as the reverse complement.
ATGACTGGTTACATGTTGTTATATGTCACTTGGTTACATCCTTGCATGTTAGGTTGCATTCTTGTATGTTTGGTTACATGTATTAGTGTTGTAGGTATGGTTACAAGTATTGTACGCTTATTCTTGATTACATGCGTTCATGGATATGTGTGGTTGATTATGCATTGCTTATGCACGTTGATGGTTGCATGTGGCAATGTGTACAATGGAGTAATGGTTGTTTTCATGCATGAGGTCATAGCATGCACTATTAATATGGTCTTGCATTGATGACTGGACTCTAACTAGAATGATGTTTATGTGTTGATGCATTTATTTGTATATGTCTATATGCTGTTATGATTATGTTATACATGTATCACGCTAATTTGGATGATCTTGCATATGAGGTAACCTCCCCAAATTATACTAAGGTGCGTTGGTTTGTTATGTTTTGGTTTATCTGACATATTATGTCTTGCAGGAAAGAAGGTCAAAATGAATAACAATATGGTAGACTAGAAGGAATCTCCCTATGAATCAGATGAGCAGCGTGGTGGGCACTCTTCTGATTTGGCAGACACGTTGAGAAGCTTGAAGGAAGAAATAAGGAGTTGTAATGCAGATAATGGTAGGATCATACATGCAAAAGAGAAACAAGCAAAGGTTAATGTAATAAAGCTTCAAATTTTGTTAGAACTGCAGTGACAAGGGCCACTTGAGATTAGCCATGGACAGGAGGACATAACTAATGGGGCACATGGCAGTAGGTCTCCTGGTAGACACAGGTAAGATACAGTTGACATGGTGGAGACGGTAGGATGTTGGACACTCTAGATAAGAGGGGTGATGAGTACATGTACTATTCTAGTTCTGACTCTGACAAACATCATGATCGTCATTGTTAGCATCCTTATAGGAGGAGTGATAAGGGATACTTGCTAGATGAATTTAAGAAAACAAAGCGTCCTACTTTTGATGGAGGTGTGAAGAAGCCGGAAGATGCAGAGGCTTGGATACTTGGGATGAACAAATTCTTTGAGTTGCATGAGTACATAGATAACATGAAGGCTAAAATAGCTATCTTCACCTTGAAAGGTAAAGCAAACATTTGGTGGGAAGACGTAAAGCGGTTTAGAGACATCAGGACAGATGACTTGAGTTGGTAGGTGTTCAAGAGGGTTTTCTGGAAGAAGTACCTATTAGAAAGGTACTAAGACAACAAGGCCAAATAATTCTATGAGCTAAAGATGGGGTCAATGAAAGATAAAGAGTACACGACCAAGTTTCTGAATCTATTGAGGTATGTACAATATCTTACAGATGCGAAGGCTAAAGTTCAACAATTTATTAGTGGTTTTCCATTATCATTTAGAGATCGGATTGAGTATGATGAGCCTCAGTCACTTGAGGAAGTCATTGGGAAATTGAAGCATTTCTATGAACAGTAAAAACGTAAGAATGAATCTCAGCAAGGATGGAAAGGGAAAGACATAGGTAAAGGTAAATGGCAGCCTAAGAGAGGAAGGCTTCAAAATGCAAACGGGAAAGAAAATATGGCACCACAAAAGAAGTTTAATGCAGCTAGACAGGGACACGGGTCACAGCGACATCATAGAGGTGAGGGCACTGGTTGGTTGGAGTGCTGGACATGTGGCGATGAACAACATCAAAATCAAGGTGGTAGGCCTAAGATATATAGTGCATAGGAGGTGCAGACTGTTGGGGATTTTGGGCAGAGTATTCCTTGTATTTATGTAGCCGTGGACAACAGACAGGTAGAGCACTAGACATCTATCATTGAGATGGATGATAAGCTTTGTGATCAAGTTATTTCTATTTTGATTGGTCCTGGATCTAATTATAGCTATGTTAGTCCTGCCTTGGTGGATAAGTGTGGTTTGAGTTAGGAATTGCATGCAAAATATTGGTTGGTGCAGTTGGCTACATGTACAAGGAAGTGAGTTCACCATTGGGTAAGAGCTTGTGCATTTGATTTGAATGGTATGCCTATCACAACACATCTGAATGTATTACCATTGGGATCATACAATATGTTGTTGGGCATGGATTGGTTGTATCTTCATAGGACCAAAGTGGATTGTTATGACAAAGCCATTGAGTGCGTTGATGACAATGGAGAACTAAGAGTCTTGCAGGGTAAGAAGAAAACTACATCAGTTTAGATGGTGACAACTATGCAGGCAAAGCATAGTCGCAGGAAAGGGTGTATGTTATTTGCAATGCACATTTCTAGTGACAAGGGTAAGGAAGTTGAGGATGCAGATGTGTTGAGCAAGTACCCAGTTCTACAACATTTTAAGGATGTATTTCTTGAGGACATCTCAAAGTTTCCACCTCATAGGGAGGTAGATTTTTCTATTGAGTTAGTGCGAGGGGCAACTCCAACATCAAAAGCACCTTACAGGATGAGCACACCTGAGTTGGTGGATTTAAAATTGCAGCTAACGGAAATGTTGGACAAGGGATACATTAGGCCATGTGTATCACCTTGGGGCACACCGGTATTGTTTGTGAAGAAGAAAGATGGAACTCTCAGATTATGCATTGAATAGAGGTAGTTGAACAAAGTGACCATAAATAACAAGTACCCTTTACCTAGGATTGATGACTTGTTCGATCAGCTGAAGGGAGAAGCCGTGTTCTCGAAGATTGACACGAGATCCGGATATCATCAAGTACACATCAAAGAGGAGGAAATTTACAAGACAACTCTCTGGACCAGGTATGGGAATTATGAGTTTGTTGTAGTTCCATTTGGTTTGACTAATGCTCCAGCTACGTTTATGTGCTTGATGAATAATGTGTTGCAACCGTATTTGGATAAGTTTGTTATTGTGTTCATTGATGATATATTGGTATATTTTAAAAATGAGGAAGAGCATACCGAGCATTTAGCAGCAATGTTGAGGTTGTTGAGGGAGCATCAGTTGTATGCTAAGCTCAACAAGTGTAATTTCTTTCAGAATGAGGTACACTACTTGGGACATGTTGTCTCTAAGGAGGGCATTACAGTAGATCCAAAGAAGATAATGGCCATCATGGAGTGGGTAGCTCCTAAGAGTGTGGATGAGGTGAGATCTTTCATGGGGTTGGTAGGCTATTATAGGAGGTTCATGAGGAACTTCTCATAGATTTCTTATCCTATCACATCATTGCTGAGGAAAGGTAAGAAGTTCGAATGGATAGAGTGTGAGACTAGTTTTGAACAACTTAAGTAGTTGTTGACACATGCACTAGTACTACAGATTCCAGATCTGAACAAAGAGTTTGTATTATGCATAGAAGCTTGCAAGAGAGGACTTGGTGGAGTCCTTATGCAAGATGGACAGGTGGTATGCTATGAGTCACAGAAACTAAACGAGCATGATTAGAACTACTCGACACATGATCTTGAGTTAGAAACGATCATACATGCATTGAAGATGTGAAGTCATTATATTCTTGGTAGGAGGTTTGTACTGACCAATGATCTTATTGGGTTGAGGTATTTGTTTGACCAACCGAATCTGAATGCCTGGCAGGCTAGATGGTTGGCCACAATTAGTGAGTTTGATTTCGAGATCAGGTACATCAAAGGTAAAGAGAACAGGGTGGCAGATGCTCTCATCAAGTGGGTACAGGTAAATCACTTGGCAGCTATGAGCTCCTATGGGACAAACTTACATGGCAGGATCTTGTAGGCAGGTCAGCTGGATGTTAGGTATATGGAGATTGTGCACAGGTTGTAGCAGTGTAATGGTACGGGTACATGTGGTAGTACAAGTGCAGGTTGTAACAACCCTAGTGAAAAGTTCATGTAATAAAAGTAATAAAGGAAAAATAAGACCATGGGTAGGGACACTTATTCCAAGCTGGATGTTGGGCAAGTATACCCTAGTGGGCATCAATGGATGTGTGTTTTGGCTAAGGAAAATTGGCAAAGGCTAAGGCAAAGGCATTAAAAGGCAAAAAGGAATTTTTGGCACATTTATTTATGAAAAAAAAATAAATTAGGAGAAAATTAAGGTGAAAGGTCATAGGTTGCATGTGTGGAGGAAATTGAAGGAAAATAATGGAAAATGAAGAAATTAGAGGCCTCATTGATAAAAAGGCTTATGAGGATCAGTTGGCAGGTTGCTCAATGTTAGGATTGCTCAGTGTTAAGCTTTTGTCAGTTCAAGTTTGGAGCTCTCTCATTATTCTCTCTCTCTCTCACTCTCTTGGTCACTTAGAGTTTTCTTGGAGTACTCTAGTTTGGAGCAAAGGAAAGGGAAATCAAGGAAAGGAAAGGAAAAACAAGCAAGGATCAAGGAAAGGAAAGAAAAAGTCAAGTAGCTTCAACATGAATACTTGCAGGTAACCTTTTGCATGTACGATTTCCTAGCTAGTTTGGACATGCATGGCTTTGCATGTTGGTGTATCGTTCTCTTGCTATCGGTGGCATGGTTTGTTGGGTTATGATAGTGAATTTCAGCCTAGCCTAGCCTTTTTCCAGATGCCACGGTATGTTGGGATGTTAATTTTGGTTTTAGAACTTTGGAATTACTGGATGGATTTCAGAATCTGAGGTAGAGGTGGTCTCAAGGTTCATTCCCAAAGGCCTAGGAATCCCTTGATCGGTTTCGCTGTGATACACGGTAAAGCCTAAGGGAGCAGTATTAGTTTAGGGCCTAGTGATCTGGGTTTGGATTTCAGTAAAGCTTGAGAGACAAGGAGATGGAAAATTTCTCAAGGATAGTGATGGAATTCAGATGGCATTCTAAGTTCTGTTCGGTTGTGATCGAAGCACCGATTTTGGTGTGATCACGGTTTGATGAGGGTGAGGTGTTTTAACCTCTGGATTCCCTTGGTTGTTCTTGGATTGGTTATTCTATGATATCCCACATTCATGATTGGAATATGGAACGGGGGAGACTGACTGAAAGAGAGATTTGGTTCATCCATGTCTATGGTCGGGTGGTACGTGGAAGTCCCGAACCTGGTCAGATTTGCCTATGATTAATAAAAGCTAACTTATCTTACTTTTGTATTGATTTATATGTCAATTTAATGGTTGTCATATCTCTGATATTTATATGGTTTTATGCTGGTTATAAGCATGGTTGAATGACTGGTTCATGTCATGGTTATTTCACATATTTACTAGTAATTGTTAAATGAATCAATGCAAGACCTAATTGATGATGTAGTAGTTCAATGGGGAAGGAGGTGATCCTCCTGGTTATGTTTAATAAGTTGTTTTAGTAATTTATGCTTTGTCTTGCATCCCAGAGCTATAGGTTGCATTGATGCCAAGTCTTTGACAGAATGTCAGTCTTGGTTGAGGATGCTCAGGCCTAGTCTTGAGGGTGATTTTGATTGATCAACATTGTTACTATGATTTTAATGAATTTTAGAAGTTACTACAAGTTCTGGGCAGAGGCCAAGATTCTGGGCTAGAGAAGTGGCTTAAATCCCGGGATCACTAGCACAAAACTGGCAATTCTAGTCCCCAGTCGCTGGCAGGCAGGCCTGTGAGAGTGACTTTAGGTTTCTGGCCACTCCCTTGCCTAGAGTATTAGAGCAACTATGGCCTAAGAGTTGCAGAAGAGCAGTGGGACCCAGAGACAGACTGTTTGGGTGGCTAACTTGTCTCCCAAGGTTTCTATTGATGATGTTGGATGACTATATGTGATGTTTTGTTGATTCCACTTCCTTAAGGTTACATAGGAGATCAAATCTGATTGTAGTATCATCTCTCCTCATGTTTACTCCAGTTGGCATGACTACTCTGGGTAGACCTGGGAGGGGGTGTTACACAGGCACAAGTGGTAGTATGAGTACAAGTATAGGTGAAGGTGCACGGGATGTGGACTATTGTCTTACAGCAGATGGATTGGTCATATTCAGAGACAAGATATATGTGATGGATAGCCGTGAGCTCAATAAGGTGATCTTGAGAGAGTTTCATGCGAAACCTTATTCAAGTCACCCAGGTTATCAGAAGACATTGGCTGCAGTGAAGAAATTTTATTATTGGCCGAATATGAAGAGGGATGTAGCAGAGTTTGTGGCTAGGTGTTTTGATTGTCAGCGAGTAAAGGTAAAGTGTAAACATCTAGGTGGACTACTACAACCAATCAAGATTCTAGAGTGGAAGTGGGAGGTCATTTCCATGTACTCCATCACAGGGTTGTCGAAGACAGTGAGACAACGTGATTCCATCATGGTTGTTGTGGACAGGTTGAAAAAGGTTGCACGCTTCATTCCAATGAAATCTACATTCTCAGCTAGCGATGTGGCACAGGTATTCATTAGAGATGTGGTCAGGTTGCATGGTGTTCCAAAGAAGATTGTGTCAGACAGGGATGCAAATTTCACTTCCAAGTTTTGGAAGGAGTTATTTGCAAGTTTGGGCATAGAGTTTGCGTTCAGTACAACTTATCACCCGTAGATTGATGGAAAAATAAGGAGGGTCAACATGATATTGGAGGACATGTTGAGGATGTATGTGATGCATCATCAACGAAAGTGGGAGAAGTATCTTCCCTTGGTTGAGTTCGAATACAACAATGGTTATCGAGAGTAATTTAGAATGAGTCCTTTTGAGGCATTGTATGGGCAGAGTTGCAATACTCCTATCAGTTGGAGTGATCCAGTTAATAGGGTGTTGATTGGACCAGACATGTTGGCAGACGTGGAATAGGAAATGTAGGTGATCAAGAAGAATCTAAAGGCAACATAGGATAGGCATAAGAGTTATGCAGATTTGTAATAGCCCCGAAATAACAACACGTAATTAATTAGATTAATCAAGCGATTTATAATCAACAAGCAATTTATCAACTAGTTAACATTAAATTACAAAAATATGAGTGAAGAGAGACAGCTTACCTGTGGAACGCTAGTTGAACGCTTAGTTGAATTCTGTTACTTGCAACAAAGTCTTGGGGATGACTCTCCACCCAACCATAGGCTCAATTGCGCAAAATCTTGCTACAACTGGCCACCCCTGAGCCCTCAATCAATGTACTACTGCCAGGGTATCCTTTGTCTCTGTTAGTGTCAATCTTTGAAGCCTTCCACCAATGATCAAATATGCTCTTACAAAGTGGTTTTAGGATGTTACAGTGAAATTTTGTCATTTCAGAGAATCTTCAAGTAAAATTTGGTCACTAGGTATTAGGTCTAGGGTTTGTTTTCACTCCTTTCAAAGTTGTCCAAATGTCAGTCCATGTCACCATTCAGATGAGAGTGTATCATCATTCAGAGGGTTTTCATCATCATGTCAAGTTCCAATGGGTAATTTTACACCTTGTTCATGCTTCAGTTGTGCCTAGGTAAGGTTCATTTCCCTCTCCTAGGGTTTTGAAGGTAATTTCTCTTGGATGGTCAAATCATCAATAAAAATTTTATCCTGATGTTCATACACCTTCCCCTATCCTTAATGTATCTTATTAAACACTTCCCATCACTGATGTTCCTCAAATTCGTCATTTTCACACAAACCCTAGTTTCTTGCTACAATTTGACAATTTTCTAGGCTAGGCCTGTGTTTTTCCCTTTTGGACCCCTTCCCCTCACTAAATCTTTGAAATTCCACTTTCCCCTGCTTCCTAACATCCCTCCCTACTTCCCAAATTTTTCTCAAGAATTTAGAAGCCCCTTTTCCCTTTCATTTCACTTCATTTCGACAAATCCCCTGTTCCACACATCGGGATAGGTTTTACTCAAATGATGTTTCTGAGCAAGAAAAAATGAATTTGGAAAAAGTGAGAGAGGTTTTTGTCCATAATATGCCAAGGAAGAAAAACCTCCTTCACTTTTTACATAGGTTTCATGGTTTTAGAGAAATGTCAAAAATACAGTTGCCTTAGGAGAATTGATGCACCTCTGAAGTGACCTTGGGAAAATCAAGATTTCTCCTAGCTTGGTTGGCCAAATGACTTGCTTGATGAGTCAAATGATAACTAAACACAAATATATTTCCAATGAGCTATCATGAGCTCAATTTGGAGTTGAGGAAGACCTTCAAAAGTTGACTGAAACAACACTCTGCCTTTTGGCAGCCTCATTTTGCACATTTTGACCAGTCTTGGGAGATTTGACGTTTGATAGGGCAAATGAACTCCAAATTGAAAAATTAAAGTTGGGTTGGAAATTAGACCCAATAAGCTTTCCAACGAGCTATTGTGAACCCAATTTGGACATCGGGAAGGCCCTCAAAACTAGTTTGAAAAAAGGCGCTACGCACAGAATTGGCGCTATGCACCTATGACAGGTTTCCAGTGTAAAATTACACTGGTGCTACGCACTTGTTGAAAACACCTCAAAATTGTTATCAAAACACCTCCAAAGCTATTTAATGCTGGTGCCAAGTAAGTTTACCATTCCTCCTTGCTAAGAAAGAAGTGTGCTTGTTTTCTTGAGTGTGTTTGGCGTCATTTCATAACAAACCCTATTGGCATTGAGATTTCTCTCATAAACCCTAAATAAGCTAACCTACCTCTCATAAGCCACTAAGGGTCATTGGCTGCCTTTCTCCTCCATTTAAACTTGTTTATCAACTCTTCCTCACTATCCATAACTCATCAAACTTCACTCCATTAAACCCTAATTTCTACATCAAACCCTAGCCCTATACCCTACTCCCAAACCCTAACTCCCACATCCTACTCTTTCACTACTCCTACTTCCCTATCAAACCCTTATCCTACATTCTAAAACCCTATTCACTCCACTCATTCCCCTCATTCCCTAAAACCTCAAAACCTCCACTCCCTCAAGCACTCATCATCCCCATACACCTCACTCATCTTATCTTTTAAAATCTCTTCATACTCTTCTTGTCCCCACCTCATCCCTTCATTCCTCATCAGCTACTACATCATTAAAACCTATGGAGAGGGACCTCAGATATTTTCATCAGTGCCTCAGGAGGGAGGACCTTCAGGATAGTAGGAGGTCAAAGAGACTGAGACCTTGAACAAGAAAAAAAGCAACTTACTGACAAACAAGACCTCATGGAGCTGCAAATCATAAAAAAAAACAGTAAAGGGCCAAGAAGGCAAAGGTCAAGTTGACCTCCATTGAACAACAGATAGAGAATGACAAGGAGTCTTGGCTAGAGAGGGAAAATATGCACTTGGAGAAGTTGCTTGAGAAGGCCAATCAAGAGAAAAAGATGTTGCGGCACATGGCTTATCATTATTTGGCACGAAACAAAATCTGCAAAGCTAGAATAAGGTGCCTAAAAGCCAAGTTGAGGAAAACTTTGAGGAGCAAGAAAGAGCAAGATAAACTCAAGATCTTGGCTGAAGCTTCCTTGGGCCAACATAGTACTTGTAACTTAATGCAGGTCACTTTTTCCAAATTTCAAGAAATTTGGCACACTTTTTGACAATTTTGAAAATTTGAAGGAAAAAACAGGGTTTTCTCCCTGGTGCGTAGCGCCACCAGGCGCTCACTTTTGTTAGGGACCTCCTCTGGAGGAAAACTATACATTTTTGGATTCCTTGTGAAAAATTATGAATACTCATAAATTTCTAGAAATTTTTGTCAAGTTTTGGGCCTCCAAAAGGGTCAAAAACACCTCAAAAATGCCCTCTCTGCCCCTTTTTGGCCACAAAGGAAGCAGTGTTGGGAGAACTGATTTTTGGAGGGTCAAATGGACACCAAAATTAGAAATTCGACATGTTCTGGAAAGTATACAGATATATCTTTCCAACAAGCCCACTTGGAGCAAATTTGGTGCACGGGAAGGCTTCCAAAATCAGCTGGGAAAAAGCGCTGCGCACAGGAAAAGTGGCGCTACGCATAGGATGGAAAAGTGCCATTTTTGCCCAAAAACTCTGTTTTTCGCCTAGTTTTTTCTCAGTTTGACTTTTTTCTCTCTCATGGTCAAACTCATGATGTAAATTGATGTAACTTGATGTAAAAATGATAAAAATTCACTCATGGAGGTAGATACATCATGTATAAGTGGTTTGGAGTTGAATGAATCAATTTCCTAGGTTTTAGAGGCAAGCTGTTCCACTGCCTATTTTTGTGTTCCTAATTTAGATATGATTGAAACCACCCCTCTTCTCATGGATTCGACCCCTGATGGATAGCACAGGTGGTTTTGAGGTCTATATCATGTGTTTTTCAGTCATTTTCAAAGGTTGGACTCTTGTGAATGCTTTGAGCACTATTGTACATCATCTTTGCAGTTTGACAAGGAAATAGGCCAGGGTTTGCAGCATTTTTGGGATTCTTGTGCCAAGGTGACTTAGTATTTTTTTTCCTTCTGTGATTCAAGTTATCATATGTTTATGTGTGCCATTATCTCTCTCTTTTCTTCTTAACTAAATGAATCAAGTATAAAGGTGGAAATCATTGATGTTACAGTGCTCTACCTTAGGGTTTCATTAGTTTTACATGTTTTCTACTGTTTGAAGAGGACTCATGACACATTCATGCCCTCTCCAACTCCTCACTGGTCTCAAGACTCACCATTACACCTAATATGAAGTACTAAAGCAGTTGCCTACCTCGCCCCACAAAAACCTCTGCAAGACTGAGTTCATTCCCTGGACCCAAATCTGCCTTTCACATTTGATCCAACAAACCAACATAAAATTCAATCAAACTCCTCTGAGCATATACCTAGCCTAAAATTAGTCTTTATATCAGTCATCTCAAGCTTCATTTGTTATATTTTCCTGAGATTGACAAGGAGAGAGCCCTCTCCCGACCTGTTAGGGCTAGCTACCGGGTTAAGCGTGGTTTGATGTTACCCTAGACCTGCCTTTCTCAGCCTGAGGTAGATTTAGGCTTTAACAGTCTCCTAACACTATTCTCCCAGAGAATGGATGATGGAATCATGGAATGATGGTATGCCTCTCATCTTCCTTACCATCTATTAAATAGAGAAAACATTGGAAGGGAAACCACATGCACACATTCCATGTGTCAACATGCAACTTTACTGCTTTCTTGTTTTATTCTTTTGTTTTTACTTTTTGATAGCTTCACTGATTTTTACTGCTTTCTTGTTTTATTTATGATTTTTACTGTTTTTCTGTTTATTTTTATTTATATTTATTTAGAGCTTTAATATTTTTATTTATTTACTATTACTATTTATTTATCTATTGTTTATTATTTATTTTCTTGTATTTTAATATTATATTATATTATATTATTTATTATTATTATTATTATTTATTATTTATTATTAAGGGACATTACATACTCCCCTACTTTGAGGAACTTCGTCCCGAAGTTAAGTTGAATTATTTAACATTTTATTTAGTTAGTTATTTATTAATTCATGTTTGCCCTACACCCTCTGCTGAACTAGTATAACCAGCAAGCATCGAAAGTTTTCACAACACCCGGGAAATCCCAAGGAATCTCTGTCCTTTTTCCCACTTTCGGAATCGGGCATAAGCCTCCCCGGTCTGTATCCTAGTCCAAGGCTGGCCCCAAGGCTCGCGCCCGACTTAGACCTCATCTGCCCCAAGGCAAGCATCCAATACGATACTCAATGACTCTGGGAATCTCACAACGTTGGCCCACTCCCTCCACAACTCACTAAGGCGCAAAACCTTAGGCATCGAAGTCCTTACACCCCCACCAGACTTTGGCATCCCAATCCAATACTAGGCACCTAGCCTACAATATCAGGCACTTGGCCTCCTCAAGATGGTCCCAAAGGCCCTCAAGAGCTATCCATCAAGAGCTATACAAGACAAAGGAACCACTGGCATATGGAGTGTTGATTGAGTTTGTCCCCAGCCCATATGGTGTTACTTATTCTCCCTCTTGCGTATGGGCTCGCAAGAGATCATCAAATAAACTAGCCCTCTCGGCCCATTTGTGGAGTCCTGTGAATCATCACACCTCAACATGCAACCAATGCATTAGCTATACCATCATAGTATCATAGAAAATAATCCATATGCCAAGTCTTGCATGTCATCATTAGAACATTCATGATTGTTAATCGCAACATTATGAATAATAACGAACCGCATGCTCGTGCATGTCATAAATTTGTATGCAACTATCATATGCTTCACCTCATGAAATACCATCATAATTTATAACATCAACATATTTGCATCAAGACATATCATGACTTCACATAATAAATGAACCACATGTCAATAAACCTCATATTATAGCATCATAATTCCTATGCCATGTTATGCATATCATATCCGTCATGAGTATTCAACATTAAATACCTATCATCACGTAGTAAATGAATATGTCAATATACCTTGACATAACATCATAATCATAAGGATACATCATCACTATAAGAACCACATGTGCATCATTATATCACGAAACCTCATGTAACATTATAAACTAAACTGAAATCATAGTGTACGATTTAGATGTATCATAAAGTTTAAACAATAAAACATGATTTAGATGCTCCATAAAAGTATCTGTCTTAGCTAAGTAAGCACTCCTAATTAGTTCACCACACATTTTAATCAAGTAAATAAGGAAAGTCATTAAGAATAACATCTGCATCTTCCTATGTAGCTGACCCTGGGCTATATTGGTCCCATTGGACCTTGATTTGCTCAAACTCACGGTTCCTGAGTCGACGAACTCGGCGGTCCAGTATAAAGAATGGTTCGACTTGAAGGAATCCCTCCTTGGAAATCTACAATTTTTCAAATTTTAGAACATGGGATGGGTCGGGTACATATTTTCTAAGCATAGAAACATGAAACACATTTTGCATCCTTCTTAGATGGAATGACAGCTCGAGCTTATAAGCAACTGGTCCAATCCTTTCTAGGATCGTGAATGGCCCAACAAATCTAGGGGACAACTTTATTCCCTTACCAATCCTAAAGGGACTTTTAAAGGGTTTGATTCTAATAAAAACTTGGCTTCCTTCCTCAAAGTTTCTATCAACTCTCTTTACATCAACATAACTTTTCTGAAGATCCCTGGCTTCTTTTAGTCTCTGCTTAATTGTGGCCATTTGTTCTTCCATTTCTTAGAGCATTTCAGGTCCCAACATGACTCGATCCTCTAATTGATCCAAACTTAATGGAGTATGACATGGTCTTCCATACAAGATTTCGAAGGGAGATGCCTGAATTGAACTGTGATAACTATTGTTGTATGAAAATTCCACTAAAGGAAGGTATTTCTCCCATTAGTTTTGTTGATCCATGACATACATTCTTAGCATGTCCTCTAATACTTGGTTTACTCTTTCTGTTTGCCCATCTGTCTCTGGGTGATATGCTGTACTGAAGTTTAGTTATGTTCCCATAGATTATAATAGGCTTTTCCAAAATCTGGAAGTAAAACATGTGTCTCTGTAAGATATTATCTTTCTCAAAGAAGGAACACTTAGTAAGTTTCCCATATAGCTTATGTTCTCTAAGGCATTAAAGTACCAATCTCAAGTGTTCTAGATGCTCCTTCTCATTGCAGGAATAAATGAGGATGTCATCCAAGAACACTTGGACAAAGCGGTCTAGATTTTTTTGGAAGACACTATTCATCAAGTTCATGAAATCTGCCGGGGCATTAGTCAAACCAAATAGAATAACAATAAACTCATAGTGTCCATAACACGTTCTGAATGTCGTCTTAGGTATGTCTTCCTCCTTGATTCTTAGTTGATGATAACTTGACCGTAAGTCTATCTTGGAAAATATTAAAGCTCCTTTAAGTTGGTCAAAGAGTTCATCTATTCGAGGCATGGGGTACCTGTTTCGAATGGTGGCCTTGTTTAGATCTCGGTAATCAATACATAACATAAGAGTTCCATCCTTCTTCTTTACAAAGATCACTGGTGCACCCCAAGGTGACACACTGGGTCGGATAAATCCTTGATCAAGAAGTTCTTTAAGCTGTATACTCAACTCATTAATCTCTGGGACAATCATTCGATAAGGTTCTTTGGATATGGGTTCTATTCCTGGTTTCAAAGAAATGGAGAAATCAATTTCTCGAATTGGAGGCAAACCTGGTAGCTCTGGAGGAATACATCTGCAAATTCAGAAAGTAATGGGTGCAACTTATCCGAGGAATTCTTGTCAGCACGAACCATCTCTACCGCATAAATCTTGTACCCTTTCCTCATACACTTATTAACCTTCTTGGCTGATATGAGGCACAGTGTAACATTACATCTAATGCCTTTTATTATTATGGTTTCTCCCTAGTAATTTTTTAGGAGAATTGTCTTATTATAGAAATCCAATATAGCTTGATGAGATTCAAGCCAATTTTGTTAGGATATTCCGACACATAGGAAATAGTTAAGTACAACTTGGTGTAGTATAGAGTTAGGTAAAGTGTGTTTCTTTACCTTGTACATTTTGTAACTTACAATCCGACGGTCACGATATGTAGTGATCCGACGGTTCATTCTCTCCTCGGTATTACCGACACTTGATCCGTGGCTTGACACCCGATTGGTCCATGATTTCTATTTAAAGCGCATGGAGGGTCATTTGCAGTGTAATCCGTCTATGAGAGAAGCTTATGTAAATTTTCATTCTTTTATTAATAAATTGCCTGAAGTGGCCGCGTTGGCTCAGGCCGTGGACTGTTTCCCTCTTTGAGGGTTTTAACCACGTCAAAAATACTGGTGTATTGATCTGCGATCTGGTTGTGAGCGGTGTCCTTTGGTGTTCTGTATGAGGAACTTACCCTGTAAATTCCTACATGGTATCAGAGCTATTTGAGGGCCGCGTCCGTTGGTGATCCAAATCTGAAGCCGGTAGAACTGCATCCGACTGCCGTTTCCTAGATCTACTGTTTCTGACTGCTTTCGGGCCGAGAGGACTGCTCTGTTGTGTTGGGAGCATCTGTTCCAGTGAGGAACCCCTTTCGTTTCACGTGAAAAGGTTTCCGGTAGCCCTAGCTGCGTCATTTTTAAGATCTGGAGGTATACAGTGTTTATTTGCAGTTTACAGTTATTTTCTCTCTGTTTATTTCGGTTTCGGTTTATTTAGCTTTTTTTTTTACCGGATCTATACCTTTCATTTCTGCATATGCTCTTTGCCCTGCGACTCTGTGCGATCTGGGCAAATCAGAAACAGAAAGGAAGGATTTTTCTCATGCGTATGCTCTTTTCTGTTGCGCCTTAGTGTGATCTCGGAAAATCAGAAACATTGAGGAAAATATTTAGTTTCCGGCTAAAGCTAACTTTGAGCCGCAAGGTTCATTTTTGAAAATATTTAGTTTTTCGGCTAAAGCTAACTTCGAGCCGCAAGGTTCGTTTTTTTTTGTATGTCCGTGTGTTTTTTGTTTTATAGCGAAAAAGAGCCTTCTCAAAGCAAGCACGCAACCCAAAACATCCCCCCCCATATAGCTTATGTTCTCTAAGGCATTAAAGTACCAATCTCAAGTGTTCTAGATGCTCCTTCTCATTGCAGGAATAAATGAGGATGTCATCCAAGAACACTTGGACAAAGCGGTCTAGATTTTTTTGGAAGACACTATTCATCAAGTTCATGAAGTCTGCCGGGGCATTAGTCAAACCAAATAGCATAACAATAAACTCATAGTGTCCATAACACGTTCTGAATGTCGTCTTAGGTATGTCTTCCTCCTTGATTCTTAGTTGATGATAACTTGACCGTAAGTCTATCTTGGAAAATATTAAAGCTCCTTTAAGTTGGTCAAAGAGTTCATCTATTCGAGGCATGGGGTACCTGTTTCGAATGGTGGCCTTGTTTAGATCTCGGTAATCAATACATAACCTAAGAGTTCCATCCTTCTTCTTTACAAGGATCACTGGTGCACCCCAAGGTGACACACTGGGTCGGATAAATCCTTGATCAAGAAGTTCTTTAAGCTGTATACTCAACTCATTATTCTCTGGGACAGTCATTCGATAAGGTGCTTTGGATATGGGTTCTATTCCTAGTTTCAAAGAAATGGAGAAATCAATTTCTCGAATTGGAGGCAAACCTGGTAGCTCTGGAGGAATACATCTGCAAATTCAGAAAGTAATGGGTGCAACTTATCCGAGGAATTCTCGTCAGCACGAACCATCTCTACCGCATAAATCTTGTACCCTTTCCTCATACACTTATTAACCTTCTTGGCTGATATGAGGCACAGTGTAACATTACATCTAATGCCTTTTATTATTATGGTTTCTCCCTAGTCATTTTTTAGGAGAATTGTCTTATTATAGAAATCCAATATAGCTTGATGAGATTCAAGCCAATTTTGTTAGGATATTCCGACACATAGGAAATAGTTAAGTACAACTTGGTGTAGTATAGAGTTAGGTAAAGTGTGTTTCTTTACCTTGTACATTTTGTAACTTACAATCCGACGGTCACGATATGTAGTGATCCGACGGTTCATTCTCTCCTCGGTATTACCGACACTTGATCCGTGGCTTGACACCCGATTGGTCCATGATTTCTATTTAAAGCGCATGGAGGGTCATTTGTAGTGTAATCCATCTATGAGAGAAGCTTATGTAAATTTTCATTCTTTTATTAATAAATTGCCTGAAGTGGCCGTGTTGGCTCAGGCCGTGGACTGTTTCCCTCTTTGAGGGTTTTAACCACGTCAAAAATACTGGTGTATTGATCTGCGATCTGGTTGTGAGCGGTGTCCTTTGGTGTTCTGTCTGAGGAACTTACCCTGTAAATTCCTACATGGTATCAGAGCTATTTGAGGGCTGCGTCCTTTGGTGATCCAAATCTGAAGCCGATAGAACTGCATCCGACTGCCGTTTCCTATATCTACTGTTTCTGACTGCTTTCGGGCCGAGAGGACTGCTCTGTTGTGTTGGGAGCATCTTTTCCAGTGAGGAACCCCTTTCGTTTCACGTGAAAAGGTTTTCGGTAGCCCTAGCTGCGTCATTTTTAAGATCTTGAGGTATACAGTGTTTATTTGCAGTTTACAGTTATTTTCTCTCTGTTTATTTCGGTTTCGGTTTATTTAGCTTTTTTTTTACCGGATCTATACCTTTCATTTCTGCATATGCTCTTTGCCCTGCGACTCTGTGCGATCTGGGCAAATCAGAAACAGAAAGGAAGGATTTTTCTCATGCGTATGCTCTTTTCTGCTGCGCCTTAGTGTGATCTCGGAAAATCAGAAACATTGAGGAAAATATTTAGTTTCCGGCTAAAGCTAACTTTGAGCCGCAAGGTTCATTTTTGAAAATATTTAGTTTTTCGGCTAAAGCTAACTTCGAGCCGCAAGGTTCGTTTTTTTTTGTATGTCCGTGTGTTTTTTGTTTTATAGGGAAAAAGAGCCTTCTCAAAGAAAGCACGCAACCCAAAACATCCCCCCCCGCCTCTCTCTCTCTCTCAAATTTTTTGTATAGCTCAATTGGTTCAAAGCTATTTTAAGAGAGTAGAGGTCTTGGGTTCAAGTCTCCATTTTTTGGGGGCGGATTTTTTCATTTCTGCACATTCCCGCACTTCGTCGGCGACTTCAACAACTTTTTTTCAAAAAGCCATAACTTCTTCATCCGGAAGCCGTTTTCAGAGCCGTTTTTTTTAACCAGCCTAATTTTTCGAGATCTATCCATTGGAACACTTAGTTTCAACATCTTTAGCTTCAGTTTCCGTTGAAATGGAAAGTCAATACCAAGTTACCCTTGACAGCACCAACTACTTCCAATGGTTGTCCTACATTGAGGATTTACTTAGAAGTAAAGGTCTCTACAAAATAGCCTCAGGCCAAGAAAAGAAACCGAAGGATGAAGATAAGGCTGCTAAATGGGAAAATAGGCAAGATCAAGCACGTGGATTGATAGGGATGTCTATTTCTCCAGATCTTAGATTCCATATTACAGAACTTGATACTCCTGATGA
The DNA here is from genome assembly GCA_031772625.1 of Pinus tabuliformis. Lineage (NCBI taxonomy): Eukaryota > Viridiplantae > Streptophyta > Pinopsida > Pinales > Pinaceae > Pinus > Pinus tabuliformis. Next base: position 531,913,911 of record CM062804.1, on the reverse strand, counting down.
AGCAATGAAACAAATCAATAAAGTTTTTGGGATTAAAAATGAACTTAGAGCCCATCAACTTGAAAATGAGTTGCTTACATTGGACCCTAATAATTTTTCTTGCATTGAAGATTTCTTGTCCAAGTTCAAGACCCTTAGATATCTCTTGGAAGGTGTTAAGGTTAAGAAAGAAGATAGTAACCTTATCTATTCCATTCTTACTAAGTTGGGACCAGCCTACTCTGTGTTTGTTTCCACCTTCCATTCTACAAGAGAAGCCTTCATTTCTCAAGGAATAGACTACAAGTCCCCTTCCTTTGACTCTTTTTGTGATTCTTTAATAAGAGAACAAGAAAAACTCTTACACCTTGGTCTTCTTAATCTTGGAAACTCTTCCAAGAAAGCATTAGCTGCCCAGCAGCAACCAAATTCAAAGAATCCTAAGAAGTCATATCCTAAAAAGAATGGTCCTAAACCAAACAAGGGTCCTAAGCAATTTCAACCTCAAAATGAAAAATCATTTCAACAAAATGATAAGACAAATAAAAACAAAGGGAAGAAGACTGATAGACATTGCAACTTTTGTAATCGAGATGGCCACTTAGAATCCAAATGCTTTAAGAAGATGGAAGCCTTGGAAGCAGCAATGAAGAAGCATAACATCCATTTGGAGCAATCTTCAACTTCAACTTCATCTTCAGGAATGGCACTTTCTGCATGTGGTTGTCAAGCATCTCGGTCTGGCTATGCACTAAATGTATCTTCTTCTTCTCATTCTCATGAGTGGCTCATTGATTCTGGAGCTTCTTATCACATGGCCAAAAACAAAGCCATGTTTTCTTCTTTAAATGATTGTAACACCAAAAATATATATGTTGGTGATGATAGATCTCTTAGTGTTGTAGGGACTGGAACTTTTCATCTAGACAATGGTCAATTTAATGATGTATTATGTGTTCCAACCTTATCCTGCAACCTTCTATCTGTATATCAGATAACCCATTCAGGTGAAGGTAAAATCGTTGAATTTTGACCTCATGATGTTGTAATCAAGGACCTAAGAGATCCTAAACATATTTTAGCTACTGGCATTGCTGATGATTCTACAAGGTTGTATAAGTTTCACAACTTTGGGTCATCAAATCTTCCCTCAGTATTTGTTGCTCATAACGATGAAGTGAGCAAACTTTGGCATGAGCGATTTGGTCACTTAAACTATCGCTGCCTTCAACATCTATGCAAAGAAAATATGGTGACAGGTCTTCCTATGGTATCTTGCAAAGATGGTGTTTGTTCCGGATGTGTACTCGGAAAACATCATCGGGACAGTTTTGAAAAACGTGCCTCTTGGCACGCCTCAGCCCCTTTACAGCTTGTGCATAGTGATTTATGTGGTCCACTTCCAGTTGTTTCATTCTCTGGCTACAAGTATTTCTTAACTTTCATTGATGATTTCTCTAGATGCACTTGGGTATATTTCTTAAAACTCAAGAGTGAAGTATTTAACATATTTTTGGCCTTCAAGGCCTTTGTTGAAAAACAATTTGGACATCAAATTCTTAAGCTAAGATCTGATAATGGCGGAGAATATGTTAAAAACACATTCATCAACTTTTGCACTGAGAATGGAATTCAAATGCAACATACTGTTCCATATACTCCACAACAAAATGGTGTAGTTGAAAGGAAGAATCGCACCTTAAAGGAAATGGCTAATTTTATGCTACAATCTAAAGGACTTGGTCTTAGTTTTTGGGCAGAAGCAATTAACTGTGCAAATTACATAATAAATCGCACTCCTACTAAGGCCTTAAAGAATATCACTCCAGAAGAAGCATGGAGCTCAATCAAACCAGATGTAAGTCACTTTCGTGTTTTTGAAAGTGAAGCGTGGGCCCATATTCCAGATGAAAAGCATAAAGCTTTAGAACCTAAGAGTGAAAAATGTACTTTTGTTGGATATTCTGAATATGTCAAAGGCTATAGACTTATTCCATTTAAGTCCAAAAATGTTATCATTAGAAGAGATGTAAAATTTGATGAAAATATATCGGCCTGCGAGCCTAGTCCGGCGGATGTGCCACCTCTCCCTATCTCTTCTACTTTTGAAAACATTTCTTCTTCAGATGATGAAAGTGAGGATGAAAATCCTCCCCCACCATCTCAGGATCCTCCTTCAGCTCCTCAGCTTCCAAAATGGGTTCGTGCTACTCGAGATGCAGCAGGTGCTCTTGCCGGTGATCCTACAGATCAGCGACGCACACGTTCTCAGTTTGAAAGAGCCTCTTCTTTACTGGCTCAAGCTCCAGTAAATTATGATCCTGACACCTTTGCAGAAGCTTCAGGCCATCCAGATTGGGAAGTAGCTATGAATGAAGAATATCATTCATTATTGGCAAATGATACATGGGATCTTGTTCCTCTACCAAAGGGACGAAAACTTGTTAGATGCAAATGGGTTTACAGAACCAAGTATGGACTAGATGGGAAAGTTGATAAACATAAAGCTCGTCTTGTTGCTAAAGGTTTTTCACAGGTTGAAGGCATTGACTACACTGAAACATTCTCCCCTGTTGCCAAAATGAACTCTATCCGCCTTGTTCTTTCCCTTGCTGCCTCGTTCAAATGGGAAGTCCATCAGATGGATGTTAAATCTGCCTTCTTGCATGGGGACTTGCATGAAGAAATCTACATGGAACAACCCATTGGCTTCATAAAAACAGACTCCGGCCTTGTATGTTGGCTTAAGAAATCCCTTTATGGTCTCAAGCAAGCTCCTCGAGCTTGGTATGCCAAAATGGATAGCTTTCTTTTAGAATCTGGCTTTTCTAGGTTTCATTCTGACAATACTGTCTACACCAAGAAAGTGGGCAAGTCTCTTATCATTCTTGTTCTTTATGTTGATGATCTTATCCTTACCGGTAGTGATCCTAACCTTATAAACCATGTGAAGTCCAGCCTTAAAAAGAAATTTGAAATGACAGACTTAGGACACTTACATTATTTTCTCGGTCTTCAAGTCTTGCAATCCAAGGAGGATATTTCCCTTTCCCAGTCCAAGTATGCCTGTGATATTCTACGCCATTTTCACATGGAAGACTGTAAGCCAACCCCTTCTCCCTTCCAGTCTGGAGTCAAACTTTCAGTCACTTGTACTTCTCCTGAAGTTGATGCTACCTTATACCGTCAACTTGTAGGAAAACTTTTGTATCTAACCCATACTCGTCCTGACCTTTCCTTTGCTGTTGGCCTTGTTGCTCAATTTATGCAAAACCCACGTGAAAGTCATTGGAAAGCAGCTAAAAGAATACTTCGTTATGTTCGAGGTACAGTTCAGTTTGGGATTCATTACAGTGCCGAAGCAGCTCCTCTATTGGTTGGTTTTACTGATTCTGATTGGGCTGGTGACCCTGATGATCGGAAGTCTACTACCGGTTATGTGTTCACTCTTGGTTCAGGACCTCTTACATGGGCTTGCAAGAAACAAGGTGCCATTTCTCTTTCATCAGCAGAAGCAGAGTATCGTGGTGCCGTAGAAGCTAGTAAGGAAGCCTTGTGGCTTCGTCAGATCCTGTCAGAGTTTGGCTTTCAGCAGCAGCATCCGACTACACTTTGGTGTGATAATCAAAGTGCCATTCAGCTATGCAAAGATCCAGTCCAACATCAGCGCAGCAAACACATTGAAATGCACATGAACTTCATCAGAAAGCTCATTCATGACCATGTTCTTGAAGTGCAATATTGTTCAACAGATGATCAAGTTGCAGACATCTTTACAAAGGCTCTCACAGAGGCGAAGTTCACTAAACTTTGATTTATGGTTGGAGTTCAGGAAGTTGTCACTAAGGGGGGATAGGCTCTAGTGCCTCCTTCCTTCTCCTATTGTGTCATATTTGTAAATCCTTCAATCCTATCCCAAGTTGTTCTTAAGGGGGGATGTTAGGATATTCCGACACATAGGAAATAGTTAAGTACAACTTGGTCTAGTATAGAGTTAGGTAAAGTGTGTTTCTTTACCTTGTACATTTTGTAACTTACAATCCAACGGTCATGATATGTAGTGATTTGACGGTTCATTCTCTCCTCGGTATTACCGACACTTGATCCGTGGCTTGACACCCGATTGGTCCATGATTTCTATTTAAAGCGCATGGAGGGTCATTTGTAGTGTAATCCGTCTATGAGAGAAGCTTATGTAAATTTTCATTCTTTTAATAATAAATTGCCTGAAGTGGCCGCGTTGGCTCAGGCCGTGGACTGTTTCCCTCTTTGAGGGTTTTAACCACGTCAAAAATACTGGTGTATTGATTTGCGATCTGGTTGTGAGCGGTGTCCTTTGGTGTTCTGTCTGAGGAACTTACCCTGTAAATTCCTACAAATTTATCAACTAATTAACATCAAATTTCAAAAATATGAGTAGAAACAACTTACCTGTGGTGATGATGCTTCTCACTTGTGATTTCAGGGTTGAACACTTAGTTGAATTCTGCTACCTGCAACAAAGTCTTGGGGACGACTCTCCACCCAACTGTAGGCTCAATTGTGCAAAATATTGCTACAACTGGCCACCCCCAAGCCCTCAATCAACGTACTACTACAAGGGTATCCTTTGCTACAACTGGCCACCCCCAAGCCCTCAATCAACGTACTAATACCAGGGTATCCTTTGTCTCCTAACACTATTCTCCCAGAGAATGGATGATGAAATCAGGGAATGATGGAATGCCTCTCATCTTCCTTACCATCTATTAAATAGAGCAAACATTGGAAGGGAAACCACATGCACACACTCCATTTGTCAACATGCAACTTTACTGCTTTCTTGTTTTATTCTTTTGTTTTTACTTTTTGATAGCTTTACTGATTTTTACTGCTTTCTTGTTTTATTTCTGATTTTTACTATTTTTCTGTTTATTTTTTATTTATATTTATTTAGAGCTTTAGTATTGTTATTTATTATTTATTTACTATTACTATTTTTTTATTTATTGTTTATTATTTATTTTCTTGTATTTTAATATTATATTATATTATTATTTATTATTTATTATTAAGGGACATTACAAGATTGGAACAAGTTGTTCAAGGAGTTCTAGGTTGGGGAACATGTGTACTTGTGCATCAAACCGAAGAAGAGTTCCTTATGGATTGGATCATGTGCCAAGATGGCACCACAGTTTTGTGGACCCTTCAATATCATTGAGAGGATTGGGTCAATAGCCTATCAACTTGTACTACCTCCGACAGTGAAATTCCATGATGATTTCCATGTGTCATTGCTTAAGAAGTATGCTAAAGATGTTGATCATGTGATCGGATGGTTTGTATTACACGTGCAACCAGATGGAGAATTCCAGCTGGAGCCTCAGTGTATATTGCAGAAAAAGGTGCTCATGCCCTAGAACCGAGAAATCAAGCAAGTTAAGGTGTAGTGGAAGCACTTTGGTCCCGATGAAGGTACATGGGAGATGGCGGATCAGATTCGGGCCATGTATCCTTCCTTGTTTTCCAGTTGAGGTAAGGAAATTTTGATATGGTGTTTTGGTATATGTTTTGATATGGTGTCTTGGTATATGTTTTGGTGATATTGTTATATTTACATATGTATATGGATGTAAATACCGCCATGAGCTATGTTATAAAGCTCCAATAAGCGGTATGGGTGTCATGTCATTATGATTGTCATGTTATTATGCTATCATGTTGTTATGTTGTCATGTGGGTTGGCACTCAGCAGGGTAATAATTGTAAATACTGCATCGAGCTATGTTATAAATCTCCATGAGCAACATGTTTTCTTTCCAACAGTTTGCTGTGGGTTACTTTAAAGCCAGGATTGTGTGCCTCGGTGGGCCTAGGAATACTTTCTAGTGAATGGTGGGATATACTATAAAGCCAAGAGGTGGATTTCTCTCTGTTGGGCCTAGTAGTCCCGGGATGGGATGTACGGTAAGGCCTAGAGAGTGGGTCTCAGTGTAGGGCCTAGTGATCCCTATATCAGACTGTGGATTACAAGAAATCCTAAGAGACTAGGAGGCACTCAAATTCCTCACGATGTAGGTGGGGAACTCCAGTAACATCCGTGCTTGTTTGGTTCTTTTCTGTTGGTTATGAGTCCCACATTCATTCTTAGAATATGGCATGGGGGTGATTGGTTGAAGAGAGACTTGGCTCAACCAACCTATGGTCAGGTGGAACGTGGTAGTCCCATCTCCGGTTGGTTTTTGCATTCATAATGAGAAATTAATTCCCTTGGTTTTCATGTGTAAATGTACTGGTTTATATGTGTATTTTATGGCTGATATATTTATGGTACTTCTATTGTTACTATGTTGGTTATATTTATGTTTTATGACAACAATTATGTATGGCTGTCAATATGTTTTTACTTGTAAATGAATGTACAATGTATTTATGACCTAATAGATAATAATGTAGCTAAAGACACGAGGGAACAATGGTTCTTAGAGATTCTCATATAAGTATGAGATCCCTATGCTTAATTATGTTGTTTACACCTGTAGATTACATGTTTGCGATATGTTTGGCGAAATGACTTTCATGGCTAGTAGGGGTCTGGTTAAGGGCCTGCTTAACTAATTGCTTCTACTTCATTGTTTCCTTGTTATTTTACTGCTCTTAAGATATCATTCCATCTTGGGCAGTGACCTAGGCTCTAGGACAAAAAAATTGACTCAAATCCCAGGGATGCTGGCACAAAACTGGACACATTGGTCCCTGGACGCTGACATGCAGGCTTGTGAGAGCGTCTAGAGGTTCCTAGATGCTGACATTCCCATAGCATGAGAGCATCCAGAGGGAAAGTGATCAAAAGTTTCAGTGGGACTTAGGGGCAAACTACCTGAATTGCTGGCATGGTTCTCAGGGGTCCTGTAGCTGATGCAAAAGGTATGTTTGTTGTGTTTCCATCGATTCCATTTCCTTAAGGTCACATAGGAGGTCAAATCCAACCATAGTAGCCTCTCGTCACATGTTTACCAAGGTTGGCCGATTACTTGGGTTGATGTGGGAGAAGGGTGTTACAAAATAAATATTACAATAAAAAAACTTCAATCAATAAACATTCCAGTCAAAAATCTAGTAGACTTTCATTTCTAGTCGATCCTCAATTGAACACTTCCATGGAAATCAATAAAAAACAGGACGAAAGGTGTTTGATTGTACAACATATGATACACAGTGATATGAAATCATCAAGAATATATTAAAATTATTCCCCGACCATCCATTTATCCAACTATAATCGATGATTGTTGGTACTATTCCATGATCATTGCTATAATGAGCTAAATGCATAGCTACCCAGTTTCCAAGAAATCAGATTGTTGGGTAAATTTCTCTTATGTTTATGAAGTTGATGACATGGCACATATTTCTAGTTTGAAAGCTTAAATCCTAGAGCACTGATAGGAATACAATGTTGTACATCAACAACACTATCTTTTATAATTATATTATCAACCATGTCATCAATCTACACAACACAACCGACAGGGGGTTTCTCTTTCAACAACTTAGTTTGAACTCTGCCTGCAACAAGAAACACCTTCCTAGACTCAACAAGATCACATGTAGGCACCGAGGTAGTAGCAATGACATCATGTCCAATATTATCCCTAGATATATATACATTAGAAGCAATAGGAAGAACGATACCTTGTCCATTCATCCCAAGTCCTCCTCCAATAAATCCCATTTTTCTCAAGAGTTGAGATCCAATACCAATAGTGTGTTTTTCAAAACCAAGAGAAAAAATATCATTAGTGACCAATAAAACATGTGACAAAACACAAACATCAACAACATCGTTCTCACAAACAATGTAGCTATAATCAAGATCATTATAGGTCAAATAGTAATACTACAATCAAGATCATTAAAGGTCAAAGAAGTAATAGGTGAGCCTATCAGCTTAACAACAATAGTCTTCTTCATAGCATTATGTAATAGACTAACTTCCAACTCAAGGTTCTATTTATACTCTTGTAAGCCCTAAATAGTATCATTCTTATTAATCAACTATAGTAACGATACATCATAATCTTCTTTCAAGAATTGATATTTATCAAGCAATATATTGTTATCTACTTGAAGAGGGGAAACTTCTTCATGAAGCTCAACAACAAAGGCTTGTAAGTGGGTAACATCTGTTAGGTTCCTATACCAATAGGTTTCATTTTTCATGATTGACAGTGGAAGTGCCAAATATGTTCATCTTTGATGCTGCAAAGGTTCCATATTTTCTATGCAGATACACAAAATTAAAAAAATGTGAAGAGGGTATGCCCTAAAAGAATTATCAAAGGGCAAAAAGAGTAAATTGGTCAGAAAGAAAAATAAAAAGGAACCCCAAGGAATGACCATAAAAGTGGCCATTCAAAATGCCACTACTATCTCATTTGCAATTCCACAATGTGCAAGTATTGTTGTTTATCACTGGATGGGTGGCCCAACAGTTCAATCTGGACCATGCCATGTTTAAATTGATGTTATAGAATAGAGAAAGAGTATCTGTCCAAACAGTTTAAGCTTGGCAGATGAGTAGCCAGATAGAGAAAGTAAAGGAGCCCAACTGCTTAATCTGGGCCCTTGGAAGAGATAAGGGTAGATTTAGATAGGAGGGCAGTCAAAAGAAAAGGGGATAATCAGGGTTTGCAAGTCTAAGTGCACCCATTCAAAAGGAAGAAAAAATGTTAGGTGTATTAGGCTGGGTAGGTAGTTTGAGGTTGCAGAAGCAAGGTTCTGATTACCTCATGTATTATCAATCAGAGCTCATCTCATCAATGACAGAAATGTCAAAGCAGTGGTTTAATGGCAGAACTATGGAAGCATGTCTAACTCCCTCACCCCCCCTCAAAGTTTCTTACTAATACCCCCTTGAGGACCTTGGCATCTGCCCAACCAGTCCTGCTTTCACTTCATTCTTGAGAGATATCAAGTCAAGTTTTGGCTTTCTTCAATAAAAAGAAGCCACATTTCTTGTATAAAATCACTCCTCCACATTCCTTTCACTTCTGATGTCTAAGTTTCAGTTCGTAAACTTAGCCTCTCCCCTACTCTTTCACCTCACAAACTCATATTAACTTCTAATTTTATTATGTAGCTCCCTAAACTATGTTCCCGCCCCTATTTTTACAAAAAATCCTATAAAAAACCCCAAAAAATACTAAATATCCTACCCTAAAGAACTATTGCTTTGTAACATAGTTTTGGGAAATAATAGTCCATTTGGGACTATTATGAACCCTTCCGCGTCCTAACCCTGGGATTAATCTAACCTCTGGTTAGGTTAATAGCCTATACCTACTCCTCTACCCATCAAAACCTTATAGTTCCGCCCCTCCGCAGTCATTTTCCCAAGGTTTAATGTTTAATAGTTTTGATAAACATTAAATTAATTGTTATCCACACAGAAAAACCCATAACCCGCGTTAACCAAAGTTTTTCACCCAACATGGCGCATTATTATTTTAATATTTGGGCGGGTCCCGTGCCTAACGGTCTGTCGCCTCGCCTACCCCGTCCGCCGTCTGATTCCCCACACCACAGATCAACGGTGGGCGGGCGTTCTTACTCCCCGATCCGCCGGAGGTTAACGTCCAGGGGATGGGCGGTTTCCCTGCCATACCCCCGCCACGTGTCATCCTCCCGGCGTGTTCGGAGGCCCCTCCCCCAATACCGCCTATGCTGAAAAGTGGTGCGGGAGGAAACCGGAAACCACTCTCCGCCCCTGACGTCAGCACCACGTCGCCGCTCACGTCACCTTCGCGTCGACCCGCTGCTGCCCCGTGTCATTGCCACCTCATCCGCATGCGTCCCCACCCTGCCACCGTGTCCTGTGCCACATCGTCACCCCGTCGCCGCTCACCTTGCCGTACTCGGGACCTGCCGTTGACATCATCGCAGAAAAGCGCCAAAAGCGCAAATATGCCAAATTTTTATAAAAAACACGCGTTTCGACCGTTTTTAGTCATTTTCACTGGTCGTGTTGGAGAGCTGCTTGTGCCGTTTTTCGTCCGTTTGCGTCCAGAATTTGAATTCGACCAATTGTGCCGTTGCTGTCTTCAAACTCGCCGCCATTATTCACCATTGCACCAGTCCAGTTGCCCTCGGCGCCATTTTAACCAGGTATTTGCCCAATTTCGCCTGTTTGCCCCTGTTCTTGCCATTTTTCTCCGTTTTACATGCTTAAAACCTGCCAATTCCTAAATTCAAATCACTCATACGCCTAAATATTGCCCAAACTCACTCATTACTCTCCCCCGTTAGAAGAAAACCTTGCCAACCCCCGTCCATTCACAAATTCACCGTGGAAAACCATTTTAAAGCTCGGGTTCCCGACAAAATTCAATAACAGCTCGGCATTATCCTTTTCTGCCACATTCCACTCAAAAAACTTAAGTAATTGGGCTGAAAATTATCCCCTTTCCCCTCTGCATTTTGCCCACAGTCTTTTAATCCAGAGAATTCATCAAGGAGAAGAGAAACTGGTCTGAAAACTCTGCAAAATTTGTCTCTTTCATCATAGTTTCAGACAGTCAAGACTGTTGTCACATTTAAGCTCAGTCCCCAGTTCCTTTGCTAATCCTCACAAGCAAGTTTGTTCAACCAGTTGTTGCCTTAATCTTTATTTCAAGCATAAGCTCAGAAAATTTCAGAATGGCCACTCCAACAGCTCTAAACATCACTCCTATGAATCCACCAAACAAAGAGCTTGAAGCCATGCCCCTAGCTGATAAAGATTACCTCATTCAAGATTTGGTTGGGGACAGGAATCACTTGCAAACCTTCTGCCAGTTGAGAAACAGTTTTTTGAGCAATTGTGACATGTATGGCATATGGGAGTCTAATTTACCTTTTTACTTCCTCCCCTCTGTTAATATTTTTCCTGAGATTATCCGTCTGTGTGCTGAGAACTATGAGCCAACTCAGAGAGCTGTCAAGTCTCCATCTGGGAGCATACTTTTTCATATTACCCCTGACTCTATCAACCAGATGTTAAACTTCAAACAGACTCAACTATTGTTTCCTTTCTCTATGAACTACTTGCTTGATGAAGGCTCCAAGCTCTCCAGCTCTGAGATTGCAAGAATTGCCAAGACATTCATGAGGGCAGACCGCCAACCTACTGAGCCACCTCCATTCCTATATGTCAACTTCAATGAGGTGGGCAAGCTGCTTGTAGATATGATTTCCTCTGTGCTAGGTTTTAGAACAAGTGAGCACATTGATGAAACAGTGCTGGTTCTGCTGTCTGCATACAGCCCAGGACAACCCCCTGCTGTCAAGTATAACTATGCCAAGTTCATAGCCAATAAAATGCATGACCAACTAGTGAAGCTCGATAGGGAGGGGATATTTAAGTATTCTTCATATATCTATCATTTATTCATGTATTACCAGTTTGAATGCTTCCAATGCCCCATCAAGAAGTTGGATTCTAAGGGTGAAAGAAGGTCTGTCATCTTTTGGTCATCAGTTTTTCATGAGGTTCAAAACTCTCCATTTTCCTACTATGAGTTCATTGACCAATTTGTATACCCAGTCTCTTGTCTCCTAATGAGAACTCCTCCTCCTAGATTATCATATGACATGCAGAAGATCTTGCAGCTGTCCAAGAATTACAAAATAGGTGATTGGTATCTCTACCAAAATCACACTGTCATTAGAATTTATGGCTGTGAGCTCTGTCCTTACAGGCTCCCAAGGTATGTACCAATGAGACTTTTTGCCCTAGAATATTACAGGCAACTCATCAATTCAGATCTCACTCATTTTCATAGTGCCAAGAAGAAAGCTCGCCTGAAATTTAGAGACCATCTAGGCCCCTTTATTATGAACAAGAAAGAGGGTTGGCAAGAGGCTGACCAAATATTGGGGCAGAAGCTCAAGTTGAAAAGGAGTTTCTGGTGGGTTCCTTATGACCCGGATGGCTTTATTAGTGCCAGAAGAGTTAAATATAGGCTGACAGCATATGAGCATTGTAGAGTCCCACAAATTGAACAATATGCCAACCAAGATGAGTGGCTGGCAGGGACACTAGCTGAGGAGTTTACTCATGAAGAAATTATGGAGCAAAATGTCAAAGATCTAGAAAAAACTCTTGACTTGGATTCTTTTGACCAGGTAACTTTCAAACTACCACAACAAGTCGGAGAAGGTCCATCTACAGCTCCAGCTTCACAAGCTGCCCAACAACGGTCTACACCAGCAACAGGTACAACAAAAGGAAAAGAGCCAATGGATGCAGAGCAAGAAATGGTTGCAGAACAACCTACCACCTCAAAGGAGCAAACTCAAGAACAAGCTCCTCCACAGCAAACAGAGGCACTACAAGTGCCAATATTGCAAACTCCTGCTAATGAAGAAAGAGGTAAGAAGCGAGACCGAGAGGACTCCACACCTGCTAGTGGGTCTACACAGCAACCTGAAGCCAAGAGGCAAAGAGTTGATCCTCCAGTTGAGGAGGAAATTAGTGAAGACATCCTAGAAAGTCCAAGGAGAGGAAGGGAAGCAAGCCAACACACACCTACTAGCTCTTTCCAGCAAGAGCAAGAGAGGCAGCATGGCATGGAGGTATCCTCCTCAACACAACAGAGCAAGCAACCACCTAGTATCAAAACTGCTTTCATGGAAATCAAGGCTCAAAATGAGCTGTTAAGAGTACAGTTATATGATCAGTTTCTTAAGGCAACACCTACCAAACAGCAGAGGTTGATGGCAGCATATGACTTCAAAGAGGAAAAAATGATTCTCAGCCACTTCAAGCCCAAGGTACAGCAGCCACAGTCAGCTGCAGATTATGTCAAGACAAATTTAGAGGTCCTGGCTAAGGACATTCACCCGATGGATCAAATAGAGCTGCATAAGCAAACGGGTGAGATGGTCTATGCCACCCTAGCAGATAAGGCCATGTTGGCCCATGAATTGAAAGAATCTTTGAAGAATACAAATACTCAGCTAGATTTGGAAAGATTGTCCTCCTCGGCCAAAGACAATAGAATTAAAACATTGGAGGACATTATTGTGGACCTAGGACATGATCCCAAGGACCCTAAGGGTGTTAGAGCCCTTATGAAGAAAAAAGAAGATGATATTGCTGCCCTTAGAAAACAATTGGGGTTGTCTTCTACTATGCACCCGCAAACTGCAGAGCTGGTGCAAGAAAATGATGCTGAGGATACAATGGATCTACTGATGAGAATGAACGAAAGAATAATTCAGATGGAGAAAGAATTGGAAAGAGTAGTGCAAGGCAAGCAGGGAGAGTCGACCTCCCAGCCACCTCAAACAGTTCCAACTGATGTCCCTGTTCCACTTACACAAGTAGCAATGATCCCTCGTATCATCCCAGCATCCACAACAGCTTCATCCGCCACAGGTGCTACAGCAGCAACAACAACAACAACACATGAATCTGGCATGAGCATGGATGAAATGATGAAAGCTGTCAAGGAGCTAGAACTTCAGGCAACAGAGATAAAAGAGGCCAAGGAAAAGCTGGCCAAACTAGAAGTGAGCTACGATAAGTCCAAGGTGATAGTAGCTGAAAAAACAAGGGAAATTAAGGCCCTGAATGACAAAATAAAGGCCTTGGAGAAGGAGCTGAATTTGGAAAAGACTCTAGCTGAAATAAAAAAGATTTTGTGGGCCAAAATTGGCCAATCAATCACTAGACAATGGAAATCAATCCAAACCATGCATGAACAGATAGAATTAATAGGCCTAGCTCAATTTGAGAATCAGAGGGCTAGAGCAGCATTGGGAAACATGCCTGAGCAGGCTACTAAAATGATTCATTTCCTGAATACTCACACCAAAGAAGAGTTGGTAGCATTAGACATCAGCAACAGGACAGATACTGTTCTGACAGCAAAAAAGGTGCTGACTTTAAGAAATTTTGTGCAAAGTCTAGAAAGAAAGTGTCAGGAAATGCAAGCAGAAGTAGATGACTTCAAGCTAAAGCTTGCAGCATTACAAAACAGAGGATTACCCAGCTTGTTAACCAGCGCCGGGAGACTGCTGACCCAGGAGCAGTATGCCACCAGGATGAATAATTTTATTACAAATCAGATTACAACATCTTCAAGTTCCTCAGAAGAAGCAGGCCCTCCCTCTGGACAATCTCTATATGATAAATTAGAAAACCTGTTTTACATTGAGCATGAAATCAATCATATTTTTGAGGTCACACCCACTTTTTACAGATATACCGAGGCAGATGAGACATTAATAAAGATACAAAGACATCAGCTGCCTAGAGAAGATTGGTGGCAAGCAATGCTGGAAATTTTGCCCAAGTAATCTCGGTCTTTTTCCTCTTCGTTCAGCTTCAAATTTTGGTCATCTACAGGTCAGCAGAATGGAGTACGCTGGCACCAGACAAAGCATAAAGACAACAGGTGGAGCAGGTCAAACCAATGACTCATCAAAGTGCTGGGACAGCAAGCCCGAAAAATGCAAATTTGAAAGCGCAGCCCCAGCCGACTCAGTTGGTCCCAAAAGTCAAAATTCTCTGACAGAATGGACAACTAATCCACTAATATTTATTGCAGCATTTACTTTCTTCATTTACTTCCTTGGAAGAGTTGGTGATGTAATTTATTACATGAAGACTCATCATCTAGATATTTTGTATCTTATTTTTGTATATATACCTCCCCATAGAATGTATTTGGGGTTGGTTGGTGATTTTCTCTCTGAGGAGCTGCGCTGTAAATTTTCAGATTTTCTAATACAAAGAGCTGGTGAAGTTCATGGTCTCTGCACTGTCTGGATGTGAAAGTAATGAACTGCGTTATGCTACAGAATTCCTGTGTTGTTTAATGGAACAATAAGTTTTTCTAAACCATGTTTTGTCTTTTCTGTGTTTGCCAAATTCACATATATGTTTCATGATCTTAGCAATAGAGAAAAAGAATAGCTCAAGACTTGTTTGAATGCACCCTCTGCTCAATCTCTGTTTCTAAATGTGTTTTCTTCAGAATTGGTCATAAATATGAATTCTTAATTGCTCATGTTTGCACTGATTCTTTCATTATGAATGCTGTTTAGGAATTCTTAATTGCTCCTAGATAATATTCTCACACTTTCCCTCTATCAGCATAGTGAAAGATCCTTGACTGCCTTTCATTCCCTGATTTCATGCCATCGATTCCTAGATTTGAAGATTTGTTTCATGGATACCTGTCTGGCTCTGTAGCATTACCTCTTCCCCAACAAGCACTTTTAGTAGTACACAATCATTGACTCCATTGCCCAATGGTCTAAGCTATTCTGAAAACTGCATATCAGTTCTATTTGAAATCATCATCCAACCAAATTTAAAACAAAACCCTGTACATCATAACTAGCCTAAAATTACTCCAAAACAAAGCTAAAACATAAAGAGAGAGCCCTCTCTAGTTGCAGGTAGGCTAGGACCTGTAGCTAAAAGATTGGTTAGTGGTTACCTCGGCCGTATTCCCTTAGGAGCCAGGGAACAACCTGAGTGATAACAACATCATTAGTCAATTGAGCATTAGTTTCTTATAGCCTGTAAATTTCCTCATTCAAGGCAACATTTTATGAATGAGAAAGAGCCTTAACTTCCTCCTCTAAATCATCAATGAGGACAAAATTGTTCTCAAATTTTCTTGCAAGATTTTGGAAAAAGGTTCCATGGTTTTGGTTCCCCTTAGGACAAAAAGCTTCCTAGTTTTCTTAGCCATTCTTTGTCTGTGACTAAAGCAATGACATACTGTATGGAAATGACCTCATTACAAAAGTTATCAATAACATTTTTCTTAAGAAATTCCTACAATATTTTACCCATCTTGATAAATTTTCCACAACAAAATAAGTCTACAAGTGGACTCAAAGAGGAGGAAGCATTAACCAACTCACACTGAGTCGATTATGTGCTAGTTGAACCCAAGAAGAGAATTGAACAACCTCGCTATGATCAAGAATGGATTAATAATGGCTTTGATGAAGTAGATGGTGCAAAAGTGGTTAGGGGTAACACTTGCCAGAAGTAACAAGACCTAAAAGTAATAAAAGACCATGAGCCTACTAATATGGAAGCCCCCCCTTAAATGTCTTAAACAATTTTAGGTAACCCCTCAAATACAATAAATTCACAAACAAATAATAATGACCTTTATAAAACAACCAACTCATGCACGTGTAAATGGTACTTTAACTATATCTAAGTTATAATAACCAAAAGACTAGATCCCCAATCTCATCTTGCAAACCCAAGGTACTTTCCAACACCCCTATAATGAACAACCAAAATAGCATGTGATTTCATTAATAGTGATTTTCTAAAGATAATTCTTCACCATATGCATCTGCTTGTTGATCTTAAAGTTTATTAGACGAGATGGAGAATATCAATGGTAATGGTGGTCTTCTTGATGATAAAGAAGTTGGTGAACAGGCTAAAGGGAGTTTGCCCTAGAGAATAATGAAATATGATCATTGTTGGGTGACCAAATTGTCACATTTTTCACCATTTTAAACACCCATTTTCATAATTTTACCACAATTATTTTCTTGCCTATTACCCATATTTTTGTGTTTCCTTATGAATGTACCATATTATGCTTACAATGTTAAAGTGGCTTGTTATCTTTATTTTCCTTTATTTTTGATGAATTATAAAGGATTATTTTTGGTTTTGCTAATGATGGTTTTCCTGATGTTGTTCTAGTGGTTCCTATGCAGTAACAATAAAAGCCTCCGAAGTAAGCACACTTATGCAACTCTAAGATAAATTTGTTAACATGGATTTTGTTTCTAGGGACGTTGACATGGATTTATGTTATGTGGGTCATACCCAGGTCAACTCTATTAGGTTCCATATCATGATTTACAGGTTAGACAACTCATGCACAGTCATAATCAGGAGACTAACTTCAGACGTGATTTACGAGAAAATAAATATGAATCTAAAAGATATGCAACATGGGTTTTTATCAAAACATCCCACTTTAGGTAAAACATGAGTAGTCTCTCCAATTTTTTTGTGAATTAGCAGCTACAAGTGGTTCTTTCAGGCATATCTTTCATGTTGGCATTGTTGACAAATTATGTCCCAAACAAAGCAATCGATTAGCAACTGAAACAACTCTAGCCTATTCTCAATTGATTCTATAACGAATAAATATATTGTACTTATATCTTGAGTTGTTTTCAACAAAGATCTCCCCAAAACAAATAGATTCAATATTTTATAATTTGTCCATAACTGTGACAACCCAGATTTGAGGGATTGTTCTGATTCGTCCCCTTATATCTTTATATAAAATGTATGGGCAGAGAATAGGTTGGGAGTTAGTAAGTAAATGAATAAGTTAGCTTAGGAAGGGGGAGGCATCATCATTCTTGGATTGTGCATCTTGTAACTTCATTTCCAGATCTAATGAAATCTCTGCAAGTTGTTCGCTGATATCCGAGATGCTAGTTTTCAAGCTGTGAATCACTAGCCCCCTGCTAGGGAAGAAGGGCCCTCATCTTTAGCAGGGTTTTTTGTGTTAGTAGAGGTATATATATCTTACATACTAATTTATTTTCAAGTTATGTTAATTCATTTCCTATGCTAATTTCAATTATCAATATTACCGATTCATATTGATACATTGTTACTATTGTTGGTTAATTTAGCTTACAAAATATTTCATGTAGATTTCTTGTGTCACAAAATAGTTGTTGGGTTGATCCTTACTAACTGTGTGCTGCTACTGTTCAATTGATGCTACAAATTTATAATTTTCTGCTAAATCATAGTGTGTGTTGGTTTCTTTTACACCTGTTATAGTGTGTTATTTAGTTAATGAATGGGTTGGTGGTTTTGTGCAATTGATTTAAGGAGTGATCTTCCTTTTCTTTGCAACAATAGTTTTGATGAATGACTGTTATTATATTTTTTCAAGAGCGACTTTCATTTCCAACATCGTGTGCAATGAGTTATTCCTATGCAAATGAGGGTTTGATAGTGAGATTGATTTTTATTCCTGCAAGTGTGAAGAGTGACAATAAACTTTGATTTGATCATCTGTGAGTTCTTGTAGGAGATAACTTAGCATTATGAATTAGCCAATGCTAGTTAGCAATTGTTGCATGCATATATTTTGCATGATAACCTTGAAATAAAAAGACCTACCCGGATTAAGAATTTATG
This sequence comes from Pinus tabuliformis, assembly GCA_031772625.1. Classification (NCBI taxonomy): domain Eukaryota; kingdom Viridiplantae; phylum Streptophyta; class Pinopsida; order Pinales; family Pinaceae; genus Pinus; species Pinus tabuliformis. The sequence goes on along the minus strand of CM062804.1, from coordinate 531,895,745 downwards.
TTTGAGAGAATTGAGTTGTTTTATTTAGACAATTCATTTTCCCAACAATTATGTGACATAACAATGGTTGATATTTTCATAGACACAATTGTTGTATCTAAAAAAATTGCCGATGAAATTCAAATGTAGATCCTAGAGGATATTCTTCCTCAGGCCCCATGATGGGCATGCCCATGTTGATGATCATGCATAGGTGTGTAGGAGGTTGAGGTTAGTCAGTGCTTAAGTCTCCACTATATTACATTGACGTGAAGACTATAATCAATTGGGAAACAAAGTATTAAGATACTGTTTAGGAAACTTACGCTTGATGTGTAACATTGTCCAAACCTTAGATGAAAATTGCTATCCACTAGAAATTCCGGTGTAACTAGCAGTGCATGAGAAAATCTAATGACTCAACCAAAAATTAGGTGCCACATGGATTTATTATCAAAGAACCATATATGGATTTGCCTCGTAGGTGCCTCATCCCCCCTTGGAGTACTTGTAAATGGATTTGCTTAATTTTCTCAACAAAAATTTCTACTCTTAAAGTATCCCTTGTGATATCCTCTTTCAATCCTCCTTGTTTTCCATATACAAGATTTAAAGGTGAAGGTGGAAAATATCCAAAACAAGTCTCAAATGGGGACTTACTAGTAGAAGTGCAGACCACTCTATTAAAAGAGGGTCGTTTATGTGCTATATTTTCATCTCAAGCCTTTGAATGCTTCTGATTGTAACCCCTCAAAAATCGTGCCAAAGTCCTATTGACTACTTCTAACTATCTATCTATCTATGGATGGAATGTTGTAGATATCTGTAGCTTTGTGTCCATCTTCTCCCATAATGCAATCCAAATTGCACTAAGAAATATGGTGTCATAGTTTGAAATGATGCTCCTTAGTATCCCAAAGTGCACCCAAACTTGTTCAAAGAACAAGTTTGCTACTTCTTGCCTTTTGATGGTCTTTTTACAAGGCACGAGAATACATATCTTATTGTACATGTCAAGTACCATGAAAAAGTAGGCATGTTGCTTCTTGATTTTTGGTAAGCCTCCATAAAGTGCATGGAAATTATTTCCCAAGGATGAGCAGATATAGGTGCGGGATGGTGTAGAACCTATTTCTTATTACCAGGATTGTTGGTACAACAAAGCATACATCCTCTAATGAACCTTGTTGCATGTTATTACATTTTGGGCTAGTACACATACCGAGATTCCCTACAACCTTGGAGGTCTAAGCCACTCTGATTAGTTGCAGTTCCTCACCTTTAGGAACAAAAGGATTTTATACCCCATGGAGTAACCCATTCTAGAGATTAGATTCAACTATGTTATCTCCATTATTTGCATGAATTTGGATTTGCAATTGTTGAAACAACTCCTTGAAGTCCTCATCCTCTATATATGCCTCTTTGTTTGCATCATGGGTGAAAGACTCCATGTGCATCATAGTTCACAAAGATAATTTTTGAAGCCAGTGACCTTGAAGCATGCCAACCAAATTGTTTGTGTTTCCCTTCTTATAGTTTATTACTAAGTGAAATTGATGTAAGAAACCCATCCACTTGTAGTTTATGGTCTGTTGTAGCTTGATCTATACCTACAGGTACTGTAGTGCTTGGTGATTTGTGTCAATAGTGGTCCCCTTTCCTATCTAATTATGTTTCCACTTTTTGACAACTTGTATCAGGGCATAGAGCTTCTTATCATATGTAGGATAGTTGAGGATTTCTCTATGAAATAATTTGGAATGGTAGCATACATTCCTTCCTCCTTTCATCAAGACCTCTCCCATTATGATTAGTTGAGGATTTCCCTATGAAATAATTTGGAATGGTAGCATACATTCCTTCCTCCTTTCATCAAGACCTCTCCCATTGCATACCCATTTGCATATTTCTCCACTTTAAATGGATACTACAAGTTTGGTAGTGCAAGCACTGGTGCTTGGATGATTTTGTTTTCCAACTCTTCAAAGGACTTTTGCTGACTCTTTCCCCACTAAGATATCTTGCCACTCATTGTTATGGAATGGAGTGGTGCAACTATTGCTCAAAATGAATCTATGCATTGTGTTTCCCCAATGAAACTCCCAAACTTTTGTAGGCACTAACCAATTCATTATGGCATCCATCTTTGTAGGATCTATCTTAAGCTCCTCTCCTCCAATCACATAGCCTAAATACACTAATGATTTTTGTGTATGTGTTATATTCTTTTCACGACTACTGACATGTGTGATACGTAAATGGTGGGCGATACAAGGGGGTCACATGATTTTTTTTGCATGTGTTTTTGGTAGTTTATGAAAAGTGGTTTTTGTTGTTAGCGATTTTTGGGCGCATGGTGGCTTTTCCCATGGTTTTATATATTTAGTTAAAGGAACTACGATTATATTCTAATATTGGGTTATGGAATTGGGGGCTTATGAATGTTACGACATGTATATAATGTAACATTGGAACATAATGAAAAATCAATATGGTTTTCTTGGTTTCGGGTTCAAGGAGAAAAATATATGTGTATATTTACTATGATTTCCATTGTATATTTTCTATTAGTTTTAAGATTTTTTTCGTAGATATTATATGTAGAGAGTTTAAACCTACATTTGGTATCAGAGCAATTTTGGCTTCAAGGGGACGCCTTTGTGGCTAACTAGTTTTGATCAGGGTTGTGGTAAATGTTGTTACAATGGTAGAGCTGCAAGATCGATTCTTGCGGTGAAATGAAATTGTGAATAGTGCATAGATAGAGATCGAGAAATTCAATTGACATACTTTTGAGCCGTGGAAGCTCAAGATGGAGGATCTATTGGTGGATAGACATCAATGGATCATTTTGGATTTAAGTACTAAACCAACGAAAACGTCGATAAAATACTGAACCAACTTGGATCAGAAGGAAAAGAGAACAATGAGGTTGCATGTCTCAGATTCAACATTACTGAATGTTTCAGGAGAAGCTACAACACAATCTTTGTGGGAAAAGTCAAGGAATTTGTATTAATCTAAGTCCCTGTAAACAAATTGTGCCTACAGAAGAAGCTGTATAACTTGAGGATGAAGGATGGAGACATAGTGACAAAGCATTTGAATGCCTTTAATACTATGGTAAATCAATTATTAACTATTGGTATTGAGATTTCAGATGAAGATAAGCACGTCAATTTGTTGTGTTCCCTACCAGGAATGTGGGATAGTTTGGTTTTTTCCATAGGTGGTAACACAACTACTTTAAAAATTGATGAAATAGTCTCATCCTTGTTGTTGGAAGAGATGAGATAGAAAAAAAATGGAGAGCCAAAACAAAGATGCCTTATCTGTGAGAGGACACTCCCAAAACATAAATAGAAATAAATCCTTAAGTGGGAGATATGAATCTCTAGGAAAATTTGTAAAGGTATGCTAGAATTGTGGAAGAGAAGGGAACTACAAGAAATATTGTAGATCCAAAACTACTGAGAAAGAAAAGGATATGATGATGCTCCTCATGTAGAGGTGAAAACCACCTTAGATGAAAGTGGGGATGTGTACTTGGCTTCTTTTAGTACACGTAGATCATGAGGCATGGTTGATTGACTCAAGTGCATATTTTCATATGACTCCCTATATGGAGTGTGTTGAGAAATAGCAACAAGAAAGTCCAGTTTAATTTTTCCTTGAATTAAATTGAGAATTAAAATCGAATTCTATTCTCATAGCAACTTGTAAATAGTTAATTATGTTTAATTAACTTAATTAGCTTAGGAATTTCAAGTTGGAAAATTTTCTGTAGTCATGTATATGTTATTCCTAAATTTTAGGAGTCCAATATGAGTTTAAATTGAGTTGTAATTAGATAACTAAGTCTACTGAGTTATGGTCAGTTAAATTAGTTCTAACTGTTTGTGGAACTAAAAGAGGACTAACAGTAAGTTGGTGCACTAGTGCATCCACAAGTGTTACTCTAGTTAACTGAAGATTCCCTCATGAGAAACTCATGCATGTCAGTTCAGAGAAATACCCAGTTGAGACTAGAGTGTAGGGACAATGTACTATCAATTGTATGATTTAATGAGTTTTAAATATCATGCAAGCAATCAGAGAAGGACCTATGTTTGGATTACGTAGTTTTGGAAGCATGAATTCCCTTTAAATACGAGCTATTCATCCTAGGAATTGCGCAAGGAAATAGGGGCTTGATAGGCAGTGGAAATTGGCTAAGTGTTGTCTAATAGCGGGCTTGTGAGGTAGAGAGTTGAGAATAATTGTGCGGAATTGTTCTTGTGAGAACAAGCTTTGTATCTTCACGCATATTTATGATTTAAAGTAATACAGATTGGCAGGGTTTTGAGCTGTGGATTTCCCCAAGAAAACTTATTGTGTTATGTGCCATTGATTTGTCTTTTTCTTGTTCATATTGTTTTCATCGATCTATTGGCTTCTGTTGATTGAAAGTAGAAGTAGATTCTTGTCACGTGCTTTAGTAAATTGCATGAGCTTGTGAATCTACAAGAAAATTGTACATGGTATTGGAGCTGGATTCAATATACTAGAGGAGATTTCAAAGTTTTGAGTTTTGGGTTACAAGTGAAATTTGAATTCACAATACATACTTCAGGATCGACCGATGGCGTTCTACGGTTTGCGGCTCGATTATGACTTGGAAGGGAGCTCGAATTTTATAGCCTGGAGGGACAAAATGGAGGTTGTGCTGGAGGATAATGGCTTGAAGGAATTCATTGATCAAGACATTCCTAAGCCAACAACATCGAATGCACAGAATCTGGTCAAATGGAAGAAGTGTGTGGCGAAGGCGTGGTGGATAATCCTTGAGGGAGTTTGAGACAACATTGTCTCGAGTTCCCATGGCAAGGAAACTTTGTATGCTATGTGGAAAGCATTGACGAACTTGTATCAGAACAACATTGACCAAAGAGAATTGGCACTGAAGGACAAACTTCAAAAAATAAAAATGGAGAAAGGCAAGACTATTCCAAAATACTTGACCAAGTTCACTCAATGTCGTGATGAACTTGGAAGTGTTCGAATCACGGTTGTCGAGGATGATATGGTGATTCTTGCTCTTACAGGACTCCCAAAGGGTTGGCATAGTTATCAAGACTCTTTCAGTGGTCGGGAGAATCTTCTAGATTGCGAACGACTATGGTCGAATTTGATGCAAGAGGAGATTAAGAGGAACACCAGGGATGGCTCTTCATCAAAGAGTGATGGTGAAGAGAACTGTGACTTAGCATCTAAGGCGAAGAAGGGGAAAGGGAAAGCTTCTCATTCCAAATCAGATTCTTTCCATGGAGTAAGAAGAAAGACATGATGAAAGTTAAGTGCTTTCATTTTCATGAGCTAGGCCATTTTGCTACAAATTGTCCACTCAAGAAGTCCAAGAAGAAGTCCTTAGGAGGAGCGGCGGGTCAGGATTTGGCCTCTCAATTTGAATTTGACTTTTCCCTCATTGCATGCATGGTGTCATCAATGATGGGAAGTGTATGGTACTTAGACAGTGGAGCTTCATTCCATATGATTGGCGACAAGGAGTTATTCAGTAACCTGGAGGAGAAATATCTCTAATTACATATCGAAATGGGTGATGACGAGAGGTATAGTGCTACTGGATTGGGCACAGTTACTTTTTAGAGGGAGCATGGGGCTCCACTCACCTTGAAGAATGTTATGTATGTTCCCGGGCTGAAGAAGAACTTGGTATCCATTGCCATGCTTGAGGATAGAGGCTATGATGTGATCTTCTTGAAAGGAAAGGCATTCCTTCGACACATAGCCACGGGTCAAGTAAAGAAGATAGGGATTCAGGTGAAGAATCTCTATAAGCTGGAGGTAGAAGATTGTGCTGCTTTGAGCACAAAATCAGAGATGGTGTAGAGCCAAGATGTTGGCGAGTTGTGGCACAGGTGATTGGGCCACTTGCATCATGGGGCTTTGAAGATAATGTAGCGGATCTCCACCGGTTTGCCCAAAGGTATGCTAGAACAAGTTGATTCATGCAAGGGGTGTACTTTGGGTAAATACACCAAGTCTTCCTTTCACGACAGAGATAGTCAAACTAAGGCTATTCTAGAGTGAGTCCATTCAAACGTGTGTGGACCATTCTTGACAACATCCACGACCAAACACAAGTATTATGTTATCTTTGTTGATGAATTTTCTCGAAAATGTTGGATTATTTTTTTATGCAGAAACAAGATCAAACCTTCACAAAGTTTTGTGACTTTAAAGCATTGGTGGAGAAAGAGTCGGGTCAGAAGGTTAAAGCTCTATAGAGTGATAATTGTGGTGAGTATGTCTCAAACGAGTTTAAGAACTTCTATGCAACAGAAGGGATTAAACGAGAGTTGACGACACCCCATAACCCTCAGCAGAATGGGTAGCCGAGAGGAAGAACATAAGAATAGTAGGGACAGTGAGGGTGATGTTGCATGATCTGGGTCTCCCACTACACTTGTGGGTTGAGGCATTCAACACAACAATTTATGTGCAGAACCATAGCCCACATTAGATACTTGGGATGAAGATACTAGAGGAGGCTTATTCTGGTAAGAGGCCAGATGTTGGTCACTTCAGGATTTTTGGGTCATCGGTATATTTCCATGTGACCAAATATGCACGGAAGAAGCTTGAGCCAAAAACATAGTTGGGGATATTTTTGGGGTACACTGATACACCTCACAACTATCAGGTGTACTTGACGACCACCAATATGATAGTCGTTCGTAGGGATGTCAGATTCGATGAGGAGAAGGCCATGCGAGTTTCCCTTGAGAGGGAGCTTCAACTACATGCGGTTGAGGAGCCTCAGATTGATGTGGAATAGCCACATGCAAAGGATCCAAGAGTGGAGACATCCACTAAGGTAGAGTCTTCTAGAGATGGGAGAAAGTGCACCATAGAGATAGATAATTGTTGTCAGATGCTAGAGAGAATGTGGGAGCACCCACATCACAACACAAACAGATGATGTCACCTGACAGGTACACTAGATACATGGCTCTTATGAGCGGATGTGTTGTGACAAAGCCATCTTCCATTGAGGAAGCAGTGCAGTAGCCGGTTTGGGTTGATGCCATGGTGGCGGAGTATGAATCCATAGTTCATAACAATGTTTGGGATGTGGTCCCGAGACCAAAGGATAAGTCCATGGTGAGATCCCGTTGGATTTGCAAGGTAAAGAAAGCTGCAAATGGTAGTGTGGAGAAGAATAAGGCTAGATTTGTGGCCCATGTCTTTTCATAGGTAGAGGGGATTGACTATGATGAGACATTTGCTCATGTTGCAAGGTACTCGTTGATTAGATATATATTAGCACCATCAACGTAGAGGGGGTGGAAGATACATCAGATGGATGTAAAGACAACCTTCCTTAATGGAACATATGAGGAAGAGGTGTACATAGAGCAGCCTGAAGGTTTTGAAATCTTCGATCGTGAGTCACATGTGTGTCAATGCAAGAGAGCATTGTATGGGTTGACGCAAGTACCTCCTGCTTGGTACACCAGTATAGACAACTACTTCACTAGGTTGGGCTTCATGAAGAGTGAAGCATATGTGAGCCTGTACCACATAGTGGTGGAAGGTAAATTGTTGATCATTGTACTTTATGTTGATGATCTCATACTGACAGGTGATGATCAGCTGATCAAATCTTGAAAGGAGGACCTTGCAAGAGAGTTTGAGATGAAGGACTTGGGGATCATGCATTACTTTCTGGGCATGGAAGTATGGCTGGGTGATGGGGAGCTGTTTGTGTCTCAAGGCAAGTATGCCAATGGGATACTCAGGAGGTTCCACATGGAGAGCTGCAAGCCTATGGAGACTCATCTAGTTGGTAACTGGAGGAAGGGGGATGCTACTTCAGGAGAGGTAATGGAATCTACTGTTTACAAGCATCTTGTGGGTTCACTGATGTACTTGGTGAACACACTACCGAATTTATGCTATGCAGTTAACCAACTTAGTCAATCGATGGTTAGGCCTACCAAGCTTTCTTGGAAGGCGACAAAGCATCTATTGAGATACCTCAGGGGCACTACTTAATATATATTATGGTACAAACGGATAGACGGAGTGAAGCTTCAAGGCTTCACCGATGTAGATTGGGCAGGGAGTCCATCCGATAGGAAAAGCTCATCAAGAGGGATTTTCGCTATTAGGTCAGTGACAGTTTCTTGGTACAACAGGAAATAAAGATCGATTGCACTCAGTTCGGTAGAGGCATAGTACATGGCTGCAAGTCAGGTAACATGTGAGGCCATCTGGATGAGGAAGATACTGGTTGGTCTGTTTGGTCAGCAGATGGATTCGACAATGATTTACTGCAATAATCAGAGTTCTATCAAACTCTTTGAAAATCTAGTTTTTCATGATAGGTCCAAGCACATTGATATCTGATATCAACATCTCAGAGATTGTGTATTGAGGCAGATCATGTTGTTAGAGTACATTCCATCTGGTTTTTCATGATCGGTCCAAGCACATTGATATCTGATATCATCATCTCAGAGATTGTGTATTGAGGCGGATCATGTTGTTAGAGTACATTCCCACGGAGGAGCAATATGCTGACATTTCGACAAAAGCATCGTCAAGATGTAAATTTGAGTTTCACAGAGACAAGATCGGGGTAACAAAGAATCCCTTTCTTTTAGTATTCAACTGCCTTAAGTAAGTCATTCATCTATGACCATTTCCATGAGAGGTAGTCATAACTGACTAATTTCTAATGATTTTTGAACAGTCCACTTAGCACTCATTGCATTGGGTGATGCTCACAGGGGTGAAGAAGCAAGATTGAAACTATTGAAATGAATCACATAGCGTCAATCATCACTTCCGGTTGCACCTGGTAACTAGGACTTCCCGGGAGGTCACCCATCTTAGATCGCCTCTGGCTCAAGCATGCTTAACTGTGGAGTTTTCCCCACAGTCAAGCCCACTTAGCTTGCTACCCCATTTCCAAAACCTTAGCAATGTTGTGCCTCATGAACCATTCAAGAAGAGTTCCCTTCACTCTTTTGAATTAAGTATTGGGGGTTTTCGTAGTGCATTATATTAGATATCATTTTGGGATTCAATTGCGTTAAGTAAGTCATTCATTTATGACCATTTCCATGAGGGGTAGTCGTAACTGACTAATTTCTCATTATTTTTGAATAGTCCACTTAGCACTCATTGCATTGGGTGATGCTCACAGGGGTGAAGAAGTGGGATTGAAATTAGTGAAATGAATCACATAGCGTCAATCATCACTTCCGGGGCTTGCACCTGGTAACCAGGACTTCCAGGAGGTCACCCATTCCAGATCGAAACTAGTGAAATGAATCACATAGCGTCAACCATCACTTCCGGGGCTTGCACCTGGTAACCAGGACTTCCGGGAGGTCACCCATCCCAGATCGATCTGGGATGGGTGACCTCCCAGAAGTCCTGGTTACCAGGTGCAAGCCCCGGAAGTGATGGTTGACGCTATGCGATTCATTTCACTAGTTTCAATCCAACTTCTTCAACCTTGTGAGCATCACTGTATGCAATGAGTGCTAAGTAGACTATTAAAAAATCATGAGAAATTAGTCAGTTACGACTACCTCTCATGGAAACGGTCATAGACGAATGAATTACTTAACGCAGTTGAATCCCAAAATGATATTATAATATAATGCACTGCGAAAACCCCCAATACTTAATCCCTTTCTTGTTGAGAGGGAGTGTTGAGAAATGGGAACAAGAAATTCTAGTTTAATTTGTCCTTGAATTAAATTGAGAATTAAAATCGAATTCTATTCTCATAGAAACTTTTAAATAGTTAATTAGTTTTAATTAAATTAATTATCTTAGGAATTTCGAGTTGAAAGTCTTTCTGTAGCCATGTATATGTTCTCCCTAAATTTTAGGGGTTCAATATGAGTTTAAATTCAGTTGTAATTAGATAACTCAGTTCACTGAGTTATGGTCAGTGAAGTTAGTTCTAACTTTCTGTGGAACTAATAGAGGACTAATAGTCAATTGGTGCACTGGTGCATCCACAAGTGTTACTCCAGATAACTGAAGATTTCCTCATGAGAAATTCATGCATGTCAATTCAGAGAAAGACCCAGTTGATACTAGAGTGCAGGGACAATGTACTATCAATTGTATGATTTACTGAGTTGTAAATATCATGCATGCAATTAGAGAAGGACCTATGTTTGGATTGCACAGTTTTGAAAGCATGAATTCCCTTTAAATACAGGCTATTCATCCTAGGAATTACACAAGGAAATAGGGGCTTGGCAGACAGTGGAAATTGGATAAGTGTTGGCTAATAGCGGGCTTGTGAGGTAGAGAGTTGAGCATACTTGTGCAGAATTGTTCTTGTGAGAACAAGCTTTGTATCTTCACTCATATTTATGATTTAATGCAATAAAAATAGGCGGGGTTTTGAGCTATGGCTTTCCCCAGGAAGACTTATTGCATTATGTGCCATTGATTTGTCTTCTTCTTATTTATATTGTTTTCATCGATCTATTGTCTTTCACTGGTTGAAAGTAGAAGTAGATTCTTGTCCTGTGCTTTAGTAAATTGCACGAGCTTGTGAATCTACAGGAAAATTCTACAGAGTGGTTCTGCAAGTACGAGAGATATGATGGTGGTGATGTCTTCCTATGTGATGGCGGGAAAACCAAAATCATAGAATGAGGAGAATTGAATTTGAAGTTTACAAGTGGAAGGATTGGAACACTCCCTAGTATTATGCACATTCCAAGATTGGCTAGAAATCTAATTTGTTTATGAAGGATGGATGCTGTAGGTGTAAAAATAATGTGTGAGAAAGATACTTGCAAGATGGTTCAAGGAGAATTGGTATAGACGAGGGGAGTTCGGATTAGAACTTTGTACAATTTATTGGGAAATATTATTATTGATGGGTGCAATAATTATATTTTTCCTGAGAGCAGAGCAGAAGAATGAAAGAACCTTATAGTTTCTAGAGAAAAGATTATGGTGTGGCATCAAGGGCTAGGACATACTAGACAAAAGGGCCTTCAAATACTAAATGGTAAGGGTATGGTAAAAGTTATGTTTAATTACTCTCTGGGTTTTGATTTATGTGAATATTGTGTATATGGAAAACAAAATCAGGTGAGGTCTTCCTCTAGTGATAAGAGGGCAAAAGGAATATTACAACTACTGTATAGTGATGTGTTTGGATCTGTGTTGGTTCCATCATTGGGAAAATATATGTACTATTTCTCATTTATAGATGACTTCTGGAGGAATACATGGATATATTTCCTTCGGAAGAAATATGAATTCTTTGGCAGGTTTAAAGAATATAAGGCTCTAGTGGAAAATCAGACAAAGAAGAAGATTAAGGTGCTTGTTGATAGATAATGGTGGAGAGTTCTATGGGAAGGAATTCGAAGATTTTTGTAAGAAGAGTGGTATATCAAGTCAAAATAATGCTCCATACACAACTTGACAAAGTGGAGTTGCAGAAAGGATGAAAATGACACTAACGGAAAAAGCATAGAGCATTCTCAGTGGTGTTGGATTAGGATAAGAATTATGGGCAGAGGCTGTGGATATTGCATGTTACTTGGTTAATAGATCACCTTTATAAACGTTTGAGGATAAGACTCCACATGAGGTATGGACTGCTATGGACCCCTCTCTCTCACATATCATGTTATTTCACTGTGATGCATATGTACATGTTCCAAAAGATAAAATAACCAAGTTGGATAGTAAATTTGAAAGGTGCATCTTTATTGGGTATAAAGATCGTTTAAAAGGTTACAAGTTTTGGAACCTAGAAACAAAGAAGGTTGTGTGACAATCGAGATGTGGTATTTAGATAAGTGAATAATGTCATGAAATAAGAAGTCCTACCAATGAAAAAGGAAATAGAGAAGATGAAGTTTGAACTGAACGATGAAGAATCAGACTCCATAGAAGAACAAGAAACAAAAGAAGAAGAACCACACACTCTAGTTTTGAGGAGATCAGTTCTAGAAAGAAGGAAACCGCAGAGGTATACTCCAACTAATTTTCATTCAAATTTTGCTTTACTCATGATTGCTGGTGATCCTAGAAATGATAGGGAAGAAGTGGATTCAAAGGATGGAAAACTCTAGAAAAAGGCCACAATTGAATAAATGGAAGCTTTCAATGATAATGAGGCTTGGGATTTGGTGGAATTGCTCACTGTAAGAAAAGCAATTGGAAACAAATGGGTGTTTAAGAAGAAGTTGAATGTGGAATATAAAATTGAGAAATACAAAGCTCGGTTAGTAGTAAAAGGTTATTCTCAGGTGTAGGGAATTGATTTTGGTGATTTTTTTCTCCTGTTTCCAAGTTAGCTTATATTAGATTACTTTCATCTATTGTTGCTGCTTTTGATTTTGAGGTGTAACAAATGGATGTGAAGACAAAATTCCTACATGGGGATATGCGAGAATAGATCTACATGAATAATCCAAAAGGCTTTGTTGTGAAGGGCAAGAAAGAATTAGTATGCAAGCTAAAAATGTCTCTATATGGGTTGAAACAATCCCCAAGGATGTGGTATAAAAAAATTGATACATACATAGAAGGACTTCACTTTACAAGGAGCAAAGCGAATCAATACGTGTATTTTAAATTAGTTGGTGACTGCATTATTTATTTTTCCTTGTATGTGGATGATATGTTGTTGATTGGTAATGACAGAGAAATGATACAAGATGTGAAGACTCAATTTTCCTCTAAATCTGACATGAAGGATATTGGTGTTGCAAATTTTATATGGGGAATGGAAATTAAAAGAGATCAAGGAAAGATAAAACTCTAGTTAAATTAGAGGAAATATGTCGAGACAATATTGCAGAGGTTTAATATGCAGGAAAGTAAACCGGTGAAGGTTCCTATTCTTGTAGGTGTAAAGTTATCTGTTGAATAGTGTCCCAGGGCACATGGAGAGGAAAAGTACATGTCCCATGTTCCATGTATGAGTACTGTTGGAAGCTTGATGTATGCAATGGTTTGTACCAAACCAGAAATTGCACATGTAGTGTGAGTATTGAGTGAGTTTATATCAAAATCATGGAATTGAATTAGACAATAGTAAAGAGGGTTTTCATTTATCTGCATGGCACTAGTGATTATGGTTTGTGCTTCCAAGGGAAACCAAGATTGGATAGAGTGTTTGAATTACATGGCTTTATTGATGTATGTCGGGAATTGGATGATCCAATGCTCCTCGTGTGTTTCACAACATGTGCTTAACCGCCTCTCAAGGATCTATTAACTCTTACAATGAGTCTATTTACTAACACTTGCAAGTTTTGGTATAATAGAAATTGTGATTCCCAACAAGTGGTATCAGAGCCAAAGGTCTCAATTTCAAAACACCCTCAACTCGCACTAGGGGGGAGATTGTTGGGCATTGAATAATATAGTAGTCCTCGTGTGTTTCACGACATGTGATTAACCACCTCTTGAGGATTTGCTAACTCTGGCGATGTGTTCGTTTACTAACACCTATAGGTTTTGGTGTAATGAAAATTGTGATTCCATCAATATAGATTGGGTCAGAGATATGGACCATAGAAGATCTAGAAGTGGGTATATGTTTAACTGATTTGGAGGAGAAATCAATTGGATGAGCAAGAGACAGTCTATAGTGTAACTTTCAACTATAGAAGCTGAATACATGGCAACCACTAATGCAAACAAGGATGCAACTTGGTTACATATATTGTGTTTAGGTATGGGGTTGGTAGAAAAGGATATAAGGACAGATTGTTGTTATGCGTAATTTATGACTATCGATATAAGTATCTTCCCTAGACTTAATGGACTGATCTATAACAACAAAAAGCAAAGAATATAAAGTTCCCTTGAGAGAAATTGGAGAATGGAAAGAGGCTTATTTGGATTCTGTCGTTAGCTCTTCTCTCCTCTTGGCTTGTAAGCTCCAGTCGTAGCTCCCATTTCTATAATTAGAACATGCACATACAATCAACACAAGCCATAGATATATGACACCTATGTAGAATTATCCATTCAATCTATTCAAGGGATCAACAAAGTATTGAAATATATGAATGTAAAAGTTACATAACACATATAGGAAAATTTTATACTCTTTGTATTGATATGAAAAGGAGAGAGTTTACAACTAAGAATAGAAGCCGATCTTGTAGAGATCTCCCCAAGTTGAATTGTTCTTCCTTGTCACAAAGCACACCTCAATGTCACCCTAATGCATGAAGATGATAACTCTCTTAGGTTCAAGGCAATAGCATGAGGGTATGATTAGTCTCCAAAATCCAACCCTGAGGTTGTAGATGATTGTAGATTTAACCTTGATGTGGTAGTTTAGGAATTCTTATCCATTTACCAATCTAGGCTTGAGAGACACTCTTGATGGGAGGATGAGCTCAAGGGATAAGAGGTGAAATCTCCAAGGTAGGATTAGATTGGATTCAAAGTTCTTATCCAAGGTAAATGGTTGAAACAACTCTTGGAAGCTTCTGGAAGAGGAAGCTTCAAGATTCTTTTTATTTTTCCTGAATTTATAGAATCAACGCACCCCCAACAAGGGAAACCCGCTACTGATTAGCGCTGGTGCAGAACTGAGCAACCTACTACTGAACGTAGGTCCCTAAAGGGCTAGGGTGTGCTGGGCCTTAAAAGCATTGATTTGAGGCAGTCAGACCCAATAACCCATGGATTTGGAAGCCATGATTAGGGCTTTGTGTAGGGATGATGACAAGGTGTTCACAGATGTTGATTGATCTGGTTTGTAGGCTTGTTAACTAGATGCGACAAAATGGCCTAGAACATATTGCCCCCTAAAGCACAAAGTCATAAATAGTGGATGATGGCTAAAGTGCTTTACCTTGTGACAAGTTCAAATAAAGAACAATTTGTTGAGATCATCATCTTTTACAATGAATTTTAATCATGATATCTTTGCTGAAGGAGGGATACCCACGCTCAAAACATAACCTAAAATTACATGTACAGTAATCAAGAAGTTGTGTTCACTGATGATGAAGTGTGGACCCATGATTGGATGATTGTCCGTATGATCGTAGCCATCATGCTTCGTAATCTTGCATTAATCTTGAAATCACAACACAGATGGATGGAACTAGATCTAGGGTATTTAATCTCATTTACTTGATCATCCAATATATGAGTCTAACATTGTGAATAAAGGATATGAAGTCGAACATGGTAGACGCCATCTGATTACCGACCAATGATGTAAGTCGTTAGCAGACACAAGAGAAACCACCGATGATGTTAATGGCTCTCAAGGTACAACAATACAATCTGTATGGTGTGAATGACTAAGTTGAAGTCGAAAACCACACATAATTTGTCGGTCGAAAGCCAATGATGTAAACATGTCGTCGAGAGCGAGGAAACTTGCCATTGATGTATGCAAGCCCCAAGGTACTAAAGGAAAAGTTTCTAAGTCAACTTCTTGGATAATGAGATGATGTCGATAGGAAGCGACCTGTCGCAGGAGGGCCATTATGTATCTCCCATGAATGACACGAAACAAGTATGATGATTTGAGATAGAATGATGTTGATGTGGAACTAGTTAAGGAATGGCAGAAATGGAATGAAGGCTTAAGAGTATCGTAGTAGATATTATCTGAATGACTTGTCTTGAACACATTGGAAACACTAAATGGAGTTGGAAACATTGACCCAAAATTGAAAAAGAAGGCTTTGAAATGGTGTGATGAACCAAAGACAATCAGATTTCCCAACCCAACAACCACAAAGATGAAATGGAAGAGTGTCATATTCAAGAGAGAATCACTGCCATAATAGGTGGAGTACCCAATTTTCCCAATTTTCCCAACCACTTCTAGTAAGTACCTCTTTTTTTTAACAAGATCGAGGAGGATAACATATGCTTGATCTGTAAGTTCATACTTCGGATGAACCCCAATGAGTATTTTTAACAAACCCTGAGAAGGAGTGGTTCAGTCCTGCCATTGTTCGACGAGTCCATCGTTGTTAGATGTTTTTACGAGTCAGCCGAAGGTCTAACTCGATTCCTTTTTCATGTTTAGAGAGTTTCTAAAAGAGGCAAAAAAGAAAAATCCAAAGGTTCATTTTCATATATAGACTCTTAAGTCTGAAAAGGTAGAAAACAATACTCAAGAGAACCTCTTAGCCATGTTCGAATAAGGTATTCCTTTTTCGTAAATAGTCTATCTCGATCTAGAAAAGGGTTAAAATTATACTGAGTAGATGTATTTTCATTTAATTTAACGAGTTCAAAAAGATAAGTGCTCAACAATATTTTCATATTTTGGGAGTCTGCAAAGAGATGAAAGAGAAATCTTCCTAGAGGAACAAGTGGTATAAAGGGTAGAAATTGGTTTCGGTCACAGTGGAACTGCTCAAAACATGCAATGGTCAAGAGGTTGGCTAATAAGACCACTCATCGCAGTGGTTCTGCAATGTTATATGAGATTTATGATTGCGGACAAAAGTATCTCCCCTAAGTCGTTGACTAACCTAGAACAATAGAGACAAGGAACTCAATGCTTTTCATTAAAGTAAATAGATGATGGAGTGAGTCTTACTTGGAATCCTTCGAACACTTCACTTCTTCTTTAGCTTGGAAGCTCCAATTCCAGCTTCGATTGCCAAAATTAGAAGATACACAGTCAAATAACACAAGCCAACAAACTACGAGATTTATGCAGTATCATTTAAGTACTTCATTCAATAGATCAACATGGTATTGAAATATATGAAATAACAACATCACATATAGGAAAAAAATGAATTATTTGCATTAATATAAATTGAGGGAGACTACAACCATAAGTAGCAGTTGATCTTGTAGAAGAGCTCCTCCAAGTTGTTGACTTGTCCTTTCCTTTTCACAATATGCACCTCCAATTACAATAAATGCATGAGATGATAACTGTCTAGTCAATTTAATGTCTTAAATTTCTCTACATAAATTATCAATCCGGGTATCGTAAATTGATGAAGTGTGGTGCACCATATGTGCTTAGTTAACCTTTTTCTTACTTCGTTGTTGTATAGTTTATGTTGTTTTGGGGGTTTTGTTCTTGTTGGTTTCCTAAAGTGTCTAATGCAAATGAAAATCCTATTCTAAGGTCTTAAGAATACTTTTAAAGGATAAGTATGGATAGATATTTCAAGACAAGGCCTATGTCCCTAATGGTAACTTCCAAAACTTAGCACTTCAAAAGATCTTAAAACATGTTATTGATGGAATTAGTACTTAAACAAAAGTGTAAATATGCAACTACTTCAATCAAAATGGAATGCAACAACCAATCAATGAGCTAGTGACTATGAAACCCAGTATCCTTGCTGCTGTATGAAAAAGAAAGTAAAAACTGAACTTAAAGCAACTCAAAGACTGAAAGCAAAGCAACTAATTCATCACACTACTTCAACTCTTCTGATCCTTTACCCTTAAGCTCAATCTACCTTATGGGCAGCAATCATGAACAAGTTAAGCAATATGATATCTAAATTGCAAGAAATTAAATTGCATAAAGGAAACTAATCACACTACTTCAACTCTTCTGATCCTTTACCCTTCAGCTCAATCTACCTTATGGGAAGCAATCATGAACAAGTTAAGCAATATGATATTTAAATTGCAAGAAATTAAATTGCATAAAGGAAACTAATCACACTACTTCAACTCTTCTGATCCTTTACCCTTCAGCTCAATCTACCTTATGGGAAGCAATCATGAACAAGTTAAGTAATATGATATCTAAATTGCAGGAAAGTAAATGAGCAAAACAAAACTGATTGAAATAACAATGCTGGAATTAGAACTCAAAAAAATAAATCAGCAGAAGGACAAGATGATTCCGTTATGTCATTAGTCATTAAAAAGCTATGTGCATTACTAACCTACAATCAACTGGTTGAACACACTTGCATGAATTAAAATTGCATGAATGAAAAATCTAATCTACTAACTTGAAAGTAATCAAATGACATAATGAAATCAAAGCAAAATTTACAAAATGAAATCTACTCTACCTTACATTCTAATATGCTCCATGACATCTACTTCACATCTCCTTCCATGTTGAGAACATCAAAGCTTTATTCAAATTCTTCAAAATTACAAAGTACAACAAAGCTCTCCAAAGCTTTCAAAAGCCATCAAGGAAGAACTACAAACTCCAAGCTAAAGAACTCACAAGCTAAAAGACTAACAAGCTAAGCTCTCTAAATGAAGGAGAGAGATCTCCTATTTATACAAAAAGATGAGAAGCCATCTCATTAATGAGAGTCCATGAATCTCTCCCTCTACCTCTAGAGTCCTAATCAAAATAGGAACTGATAAGACACATGTCTTCTTAGAGTTACAATACAATTAGGAGATGTGACACATATCCTCATGATCCCATGATTCTTTCCACTCAAATTCGAATTTGGCCTTAGAGTGCCACATAAGAGTCTTCTAGAAGCCTCCTTTCAACCTACACATGTCAACAATATCAACTCATTTATTAGGTATAAGCATATGCACATTATTTTCTAATGTTTAACCACAAATTCACTTAAAAGGCTTAGAATTAATAAAGATTGGAAAAACATAAATGTGGCCCAATGATAATGAAAGTGGGATGAATGTGGTGACATAGTAGTGAAATGGAGGTGAAATGGAGGTGATATAATGGACATAATAGTGAAAGTGTAATGGAAATGAATGGAAATGAATGACATTTCAAGATTCAACATACCCCCCAACTGAAGCTATTGCATGTCCTCATGCAATATATTTTACATTAACTCTTTTGATCCTTGAGCTTTGGCTTAACTTTGCATGATATCATTTGATAACTTCATATTTCTGCAAAGTGTTTCACTTGAATTGCAACATGGTTGGTTCTTGTGTTACAACCATTTTTTTTTTTTGTTGTTGTTGCCTTCTATTTTGATCTTTGAACTTTGCATAATGATATTTTGATTATTGTTGCAAAGTAAATCTTTATTGGATTGCATGATGGTTGGTTCTTGTGTGACAACCATGATTTTGTTTGTATCCAATTTATCCTTTAAGCACTTTTTCAAAAGCCATTGTATGCTCATAATAGCAATGTAATAATTAATATATGTTGGAAGTATGTGAACTCCTGAATATGATATGGACATGGCAAGATATGAATATGAATGTATTCCCCCCCCCCAACTGATGGTATTGGAAATTTTATGAAATGAGGAAGAGAAATGTTTTTCCAACAATTATCATTCTAGCTTTTTATGGAATTCTATGGTCAAAAGTTAGAAAATGACGTACCTTCACTTACTCTTTGGAATGGATGAGTTGTATGTGTAGTGGCTGAAAATTTCTGATCATATTCTTCTTCAAGTGGCTGAACAAGAGGAGTCATGGATAGAGAGATAAGATGACTTTTTATTGCTTCTACTAAAACTTGCCGAATCTGCTCCAAAATGCTGAAAATAATAGTCTTCATGTCTTCAAAACTCACTGGCACAATTCCTACTATGTGAAAAGATGTTCTGATGTCGAACATAGTAGGAAATTGTTGGCTTAGTGGCCATTAATGGATGCCACTAGTCAACACGAGAACTCTCACCATTGATGACAATGAGAGTCAAGATGCCCAAACACATCTTGCTAGGTACAAATGAATTTGCTGATGTCGAGTCACCTAGAAGATCTAATAAACAAGGGACATTAATGTATTCCCATTGTTTGTCAGCATGAGGACTTGCCATTAAGGCATGCAAGCCTCAAAGTGTTTTTACAAAGAACTTAGACTCAAAGGACTATGGACTCAATAATTTGCATTGAAGCAGGGCTTATTTGCAGAATGAAAATGACAGGAAATGGAAGATGGAAATGGAGAGTAGAAATGACAATGGGCAATAAGCATATGAATGAGCCTCTTGCTTTTATTTGTGGGTTATGAATGGACAAAAAGAGATGGAAAGTGTATGTGAATGTAAATGGAAAATATGGAACGGAATGAGGTGAATAGTTTATTATGAAGTATGGATGTGATGGAGACAATAGTATCTGAAAGTTTTTCAAGTGTTTGGATCTGATTTTGCATCAGTATATTTCCTCTTTGTTGCTGATCATCCTCTTATGAAACAAATTGGTCTCTTAGAGAGACACAATTCTCTTGTAGTCATTTGTCCTTCCTCCTGGAACCTGCAAGAAAAACTAATACTTCTTCTGCAATGGAATGTAAGATTATCAAAGGAGAGAGGTGATCAATCTCTCTAGTTATGATATTTACACACAAAACTAAGAATTTGTATTAGTGAAACAAGTTCTCAAAGGAAAAATCAAAAGAATTTATACCTGATCTGGAATTAGTGCCTCAAGTTGATGTTGCTTCTTTTCAGCAATTTATTTCATTATTTGCCATTTCAAACTCAAATGATGGATTTATCATTGTGTATATCTTGTTGAGATCTTTCCAATGGTACTTAAATCATCAAAATCTGATTTTGCATGAAAAAGTTAGGCTGATTTGAACAATGAGGTTTTTCTGGCTGCGGAATTGGAGAACAGCTGCGGAATTGGACTTTAGCTGTGGAATGTGCACAGTTTCTGTAGCTAAAAATCTTGAATAAAAAGTTAGCCATTCATTTTTCATCATCAATCCAAAATTAATCAATACCTTCAGAAAAGTGAGCAAATAACTTATTCATTTCATTGATTAAAAATTATTATTTTTTTCTTGACATGCAGCGACTCAGTGTGGCGACTTAGTGATAACACACAATTTGACTTCCCTTTGACCGGGGTCTTTTTCATCAAATTTGATCGAATGAATAGGACACCATCCATGTACTAACATTTCTCCAGCTACCCATGTGGCTTGTTTTGCTTGATGACACCTGCAACCTAGAGTTTAACAAAACAACCGCGGAAAGTTAAGCCAGCTGCGGAAAATTGAATCAGCTGCGGAAAGTGAAGCCAGCTGCGGAAAGTTGAATCAGCTGCGGAAAGTGAATGAAATAGTCAACCATCAGTTTTAAGTTATTTTCTTCATTGTATGCATGTAGGAACTCTGTGAATTGTAGTGGCATATAGAGCAAACCAAGGTACTTACTCTTTTGCTGCATTGTTTTTTGTGTGCTGACGGATTTTATATCATCGCATGCCTTTTGATATTCATATAATACAAATCAATTGAATACAGATTCAAATTGTTTGTGTGTGAAATTAATAGTTTATACCATCAACCAAAAGAAAGTTAAGGTGTTGACGAATTGACTTTTTCAGCAAAAGCACGTGAAGTGATAACAGTTGTGTTAGCGGGGAATGGAGAAGGTTTGACACAGCATCCACATATGTAACATGAAACTGTCTGAAGAAACCATTCACGGATTCAACCAAACAAACAACGGCATCAACATTGGCATAATGAAGTATGAGTAAAAGACGGAAGTTGTGAGGCATGGTGGGAGACGTGGGCGAGTCTGAGTTAAAAATGGAATAGGATTAGACGGGTGGTGCAAGACGTGTTACCTCAAACAACCAAAGCGTGCCGTGTTTGAATTGTTCTCTATTCATTTAATAAAAATATTTTTTCCCTCATATTCAGTGACACGGTGGATGACCTGGCCGCCAAGGAAATCAGATCTAAGTGGATTTCTCAAGGAAATCAAAATATGGCCGCAACTATTAAAAAAAACACTGATTTTTTCACACGCGGCAGACAAAAATGCACTCCAAAGAACTGCAAATTTCTCCCAAACTGCCACGAATATCTTCAAACGGTTTTGGATTATCTAATTGACCCAGCTGGAAAAAAAACCCATGTTTTATTTTCTTCAAATTCGCCTCCGTTTGGGCAAATCGAGCGTTTGAAATTAGACGTTTTTCTGAGTTAACTGTTCTGCATTCGGCCTGTAGAATTTTTGAATTAGTGGTAAGACAATACGCCTTTGTTTGACAGTGGTAGTTTGCACACTATTGATCCTTATTGGAAATCTATGTGGGAGACCGTCTGATGAGTCAGAAGGAGAAGGTCAGGAGGAGCAGGAGCAGGCTTTATCTCCGCAACAGTCTCATAGGTCACCCGATCACTTTCCCTCACAATTGATATATGAATAATGAAATCCTTCTGAGATGAACGTAGTTGCTGATTTGGAGGCATTCATTGAAGAAGGAGGGCAGCTACAGACATTTCCAATCCAACCACAGGAAAGGCACACTAATGAAGAATGCACTATTTGAAGAATCGTGAAGCCATTTCATAAAGAAAAGTGGGAGTGCAGTCATCTATAAGTTGAACCCAAAAAAATAATCATGAGACCGTTTAGGGAGTAAACGTATGGTTTATGGAGTAAGGTCGTGGAATGGTAGTGGAGCTATCGAAATAATCATTGCACATGGTGAGCTTTAATGGTTCAATAACTATGCAAAATTGTGCCTTTAATTGCTATTCGAAAGAAATTTTTGCCCATACCTTTAGAATCCTTGTCTTTGTTTGTCCATTAGCCCTTACTCAATTGCTCCTTATTGATGTCTGTAGATGCTCCATGTACATGTCTTCATAGCATATGCTTAGTCATACCTGCATTTTCATTTTATTGCACTAACATCTTGACTGTAAATTTGAAAAACAGAGTGGTGGCTGCGTAAACTGCTTCTGGCTGCGGAAACTGATTCCAGCTGCGGAAACTTGGCACAGCAACCACTTAGCTAAATAGAGATAGTTAGGCAATAACTATCTGAATGGAAATGATCATGGGGAAAAAAAACTTTTATTGATGAAATGAAATGGATGGCATGGAGTGAAAATGGAAATGAAATGAAGTTTATTTTGTCTTTTTTTTTTTTTTTTTTCCCTTTTTTTTTTTGAATCAATTGAAATGATGAAGTTTATTTTGTCTCCTATTTTTTTTTTTTTTTTAGGCATAACAATCCTTTTTCTGATCCTCTAGATCACACAAAGTGCAGGAGGAGAGCATACTCAAGAATTATTAATTTTTTTACTTAACAATCCTTTTTCTGATTCTCTAGATCACATGAAGTGCAGGAGGAGAGCATACTCAATAATTGTTTTTTTTGGATGTAAGAAATAAGGTCTCCTAATTATATTTCCCCGGCAACGGCGCCAAAATGTCTAGTCAATTTAATGTCTTAAATTTCTCTACATAAATTACCAATCCGGGTATCGTAAACTGATGAAGTGTGGTGCACCATATGTGCTTAATTAACCTTTTTCTTACTTCGTTGTTTTATAGTTTATGTTGTTTTGGGGGTTTTGTTCTTGTTGGTTTCCTAAAGTGTCTAATTCAAATGAAAATCCTATTCTAAGGTCTTAAGAATACTTTTAAAGGACAAGTATGGATAGAGATTTCAAGACAAGGCCTATGTCCCTAATGGTAACTTCCAAAACTTAGCACTTCAAAAGATCTTAAAACATGTTATTGATGGAATTAGTACTTAAACAAAAGTGTAAATATGCAGCTACTTTAATCAAAATGGAATGCAACAACCAATGAATGAGCTAGTGACTATGAAACCCAGTATCCTTGCTACTGTATGAAAAAGAAAGTAAAAACTGAACTTAAAGCAACTTAAAGACTGAAAGCAAAGCAACTAATTCATCACACTACTTCAACTCTTCTGATCCTTTACCCTTCAGCTCAATTTATCTTATGGGAAGCAATCATGAACAAGTTAAGCAATATGATATCTAAATTGCAAGAAATTAAATTGCATAAAGGAAACTAATCACACTACTTCAACTCTTCTGATCCTTTACCCTTCAGCTCAATCTACCTTATGGGAAGCAATCATGAACAAGTTAAGCAATATGATATCTAAATTGCAAGAAATTAAATTGCATGAAGGAAACTAATCACACTACTTCAACTCTTCTGATCCTTTACCCTTCAGCTCAATCTACCTTATGGGAAGCAATCATGAACAAGTTAAGCAATATGATATCTAAATTGCAGGAAAGTAAATGAGCAAAACAAAACTGATTGAAATAACAATGCTGGAATTAGAACTCAAAAAAAATAAATCAGCAGAAGGACAAGATGATTCCGTCATGTCATTAGTCATTAAAAAGCTATGTGCATTACTAACCTACAATCAACTGGTTGAACACACTTGCATGAATTAAAATTGCATGAATGAAAAATCTAATCTACCAACTTGAAAGCAATCAAATGACATAATGAAATCAAAGCAAAATTTACAAAATGAAATTTACTTTACCTTACATTCTAATATGCTCCATGACATCTACTTCACATCTCCTTCCATGTTGAGAACATCAAAGCTTTATTCAAATTCTTCAAAATTACAAAGTACAACAAAGCTCTCCAAAGCTTTCAAAAGCCATCAAGGAAGAACTACAAACTCCAAGCTAAAGAACTCACAAGCTAAAAGACTAACAAGCTAAGCTCTCTAAATGAAGGAGAGAGATCTCCTATTTATACAAAAAGATGAGAAGCCATCTCATTAATGAGAATCCATGAATCTCTCCCTCTACCTCTAGAGTCCTAATCAAAATAGGAACTGATAAGACATGTCTTCTTAGAGTTACAATACAATTAGGAGATGTGACACATATCCTCATGATCCCATGATTCTTTCCACTCAAATTCGAATTTGGCCTTAGAGTGCCACATAAGAGTCTTCTAGAAGCCTCCTTTCAACCTACACATGTCAACAATCTCAACCCATTTATTAGGTATAAGCATATGCACATTATTTTCTAATGTTTAACCACAAATTCACTTAAAAGGCTTAGAATTAATAAAGATTGGAAAAACATAAATGTGGCCCAATGATAATGAAAGTGGGATGAATGTGGTGACATAGTAGTGAAATGGAGGTGATATAATGGACATAATAGTGAGAGTGTAATGGAAATGAATGACATTTTCAAGATTCAACAATAACCACTCACTACAACAACATAAGGGCATAATTACTCTCCAAAAGCCAACCCCCAACCACATAGAAGGCTAGGAATATATAGAGATGTAGGGTAAGTTGGGAGTTCTTATCCAATTACCAGTATAGGGTAAGAGATCCACCGTTGATGGAGGGATAGGATCAAAGGATAAGTGGTGAAAACTCCAAAGTAGGGTAGGATAGGATTCGAATGTTTTATCCAAGGTAAGTAGTTGTAACAAATTATGGAAACTCCTAGAAGGGGAAATTGGTTTCATTTTTAGACAAGCTTGAAACAGAGAAAAACTATGCTTAAACTTGGTTTCATTTTTACAGAAGCTTGAAATAGATGAAAAACTATGCTTGAAATAAGTTTGCATTCCCCGAGCATAATGACACAATTCGAGGTACATTCCCCCCAAGCTTCATTTCAAACACCTAAGTAGACTATCAGGTACTAACAGGTGGATGGAATGAAGGTTCATTTATGAGATCAAGTGAAAGACTCGACTGGGAATTTACGAGATCTAATCAAGGACTCTAATTGAAAGAGGATTTGCTTCATTTTTTAACAAGCTTGACACAGGAAAAGAACTATGCTCATAGGAACCTATTTCATTTTTTAACGAGGTTGACATAGTAAAATAGTTACCCTCATAAGAGCTTGTTTCATTTTTTACGAGCTTGACACAAGAAAATGAACTCTTCTTCGAGAACCTTGTTTCATTTTTTAATGAGCTTGACACAAGACAAGGGACTCCACTTTGGGAACCTTGTTTCATATTTTAACTATCTTGACACATGAAAAGGAACTTTGCTTTGAGGACCTTGTTACATTTTTTAACGAGCTTGACACAGGAAGAGGAACTTTTCTCTGAGGACCTTGTTTCATTTTCTAACGAGCTTGACACAAGAAAAGGAACTCTGCTCCGAGGACCTTGTTTCATTTTCTAATGAGCTTGCCACAAGAAAAAGAAATCTGCTCTAGAATAAAATCATGGCCTCCAAGAGACCATGGCTTCCAAGAGGTTCTCATCAGATAGGAGAACAACGCTCTAGAAGGGATCCAAGGATCCAATAGAAAGACCAGATTCCAATGCCCATAGTAAATGATTCACTATATCACTTACTATATTATTATTAAACGCGGGCATGGAACAGGTTGCCACATAATTAACCTGTGGCTGGGGATACACCACTTGCATATATGGACCATTTAGAGAAATTGGTTGATTAGGAGTCAGATTAGGACCAACACATGAAATTTGATCGATAATCATAATTCTTCCTTCACGCGAGAAACACATCACATGAAAAAGTGAAGAGACAAGAGCTCTCATGACATAAACATAGTCAAACCAAAGGAGTAAATTAAAATCCAAAGGACCTTGGACTACCATCACATTGATATAGACAACCTTTCCTCCCAAGGTAATAGGCAACTTAGGAAGGATCCCTAATGGTTGACTAGTTCCTCTGTTAAAAGCCAACATATTATGGGTAATGGGAACAAGATGAAGAGAACCTATAGCTTTCCAAGTAGCCAGAGGACATAATGCTAACAGATGCACCTTCATTTATGATTGTTCTAGGTACGACCACATTATAAGTTTGTACCATGATCTAGAAGGACACGTAAGGAGGAAGACAATATCATGTTAGTTGACTCCAATCAAAGGAAGTGACCATACTACTTGGAGGGGGTGCCAAGGGAACGAGAGAGCTACCCCTTGTGCAATGAGAATGGGAGAATTTCTCCCCTATGCTATGGGAACAAGAGGATTTCCCCCTCATGCCATTGGAACGAGAGGACTGCCCCTCAGTTCATTGGAATCTCAATAAACGAGAAGAACCTGAGAAGTATGAAGTTTATTGTCTGTGGGAAAGGTATGTTCAACTGATGGTGGAATCGAGTCAACCATTTTCTCAACCAATGGTTGGTCGAGAATGGACTCATGGGATTCACATTCAGAGAGAGTGGGATTGATTGGATTCAGATTCTGGTCGTCACTTCATTAATTAGTGGAGTATTGGGAGAAAGCTTTCGATAACCAACGAGAAGATGATGCTGAGAAGCTGTAAGGTTTTCCATCACTTTTGAGGATTCATCCATATAAGGACAAAGGTGAATAAGATGATTCCCTTCACATAACTTATAGGGAAATTTGAGTTTACCCTTTTTCCCATGGAAGTTACTATCACTAGTTGAGGGTTTATCACCAACATGATCTCTAGAGGCTGATGACGAAGGCTGATGTGAGCTTGTGGACCACACTTCTAATACCTTGGGAATACAAGGACAATCTCTAAGAAGGTGATCACCCTTACATAACACGAAAGAGAATTTAACTTTACGGGTTTGATTGGAAGATTTTTCCATACTAGTTGTATCTATAGCAATGGTTGCTTGGTTGCCCCCCTGCTTATCTTTCTTCTTCTTAATCTTCATTTTTTTCTTCTTCTTATCCACCTGGTTACTTACTTGCAAGTTTTCACTAAATGAAGAGGAAGAAGAGGAATAAGACGAAACAGGTGAAGAAGGCAAATGGTCAACTTGAGGTTGATATTGTTTCGATGGAGGAGAACCTGGTTGAGAAGTAGTTTGGACATTTAGAACCATAGGGGTCAAAAATAACCAAACTGACAAACCAATTGTGAATCCGAGAAGGGACAATGTTGCCATATAAGGAGCACCAATATTTCCAAAAGAAGGAAAATGACCAATATTCCCATTAGAGGGGCTTCCTTGATTGGTAGACTCAGCAACTGTTGCCATTAGTCTCAACCTAAGATCTACTAAGGAGTATTTCCATAGGAAGGATGTTCCACATTCAATGAATTGATTTTATAAATTAGAAACACAGAAAAAACAAAGGGGTAAATAGGCATAAAGGTTTACCAAGCAACCGAGAACTGCAATAGACACGATCCAATGACTTAATGTACGTGTTGAAAATATCCCCGAATGCTGTGTTCGGTGCATCACAATATACAAGGCGGTCGACTCGGTTACCTATGGATGGATAACAACCTATAGGGGACTACCAAAATATACTCGATGGTACATGGGAGTGGAGTCCGTAGTAGTGTTGTCTAATGCGTAACCTTCAATGAGAGCGTTCCCATATACTTATCATGCGTGGAGCGCCATTCGATATACTTGAAGGTACATGGAGAATGATCCTATACACTTATGTATGTGGAATGATATTTAACCCCTGGGATACAAAGTTGGAAAACAATGACAATTCTATGTTTAACGACACCATAACACATCTCTAGCCTAGACCTCTATGTGTGTCGTTGATCTGAATATGTAAACTTGAAGATTTTTAACAATTTGCAAGTGAAATTTATGTGTTTTGGATAGAGGATCAATTTACTAAACACATAAAAGAAGTGAATTTTAACCATAATTTACAGCCCAACATAGACAAAATAAGCATATTTGGAACACATAACACAAATCATGATAAAGGAGATCACCCCTCTCCTGGGCTACATCTCCTGGTCCAGCATCCAATGTAGGGCCTCTTTCATTAAAATTCTTAAAGTCGTGTTTACATGCTTTTACATAGCTCAAACATAAAAATTGATGCATCCAATGGATCCAACACTGTCAAAACCCCCCATTTTGGTTCTTTCTGCACCTCATTTGGCCAAAAATTGAATAAGTTATGACTGTTACAAGTTTTTCCCAAATTCTCCAACTAATCATCCTCCAATTCGGCCTAAAATTGGCTTGAGTGTGCCAAACCCGGAATCGGTGCACAAATCTAGCCTACAAACCCTCCCGATGGGTGAAATTGTAGGATGGTTAGTCCACCCATTAAGCCCCCAAATATGAAATCCTTGGTCATGTGGCGCACATATAACCGGGTTTAGGGCTGAGATTCCAGGGCCTATGTGCCAACAGTTTTAGCCCTCCACTTGGAGTGCGCTCTTGGTCGCATGGCCACCTTGTGAACTAGGACTGGTCCCCAAGGTGTTGACCCCCTCCGCACTCACGCTGCTAGTTTTATGGTGGTTCATATAACCCTAGGCTAGCTTGTAGGGGTTGACCACTTTTCGCAATACCACGCTCCTTTACGCTGGTTGTCATGGTCGGGTTTCAGAACCCCGACATGGTTAAGTTCCACTGCAGTTTAGCGTTGGGTCTGATGGGATAAATTCTTGGGTTGTGGCTGTGGGCCAAGCTAGGGCCGAGCCCCTTGTCCCCCCCACCTACAGTCCCGTGGGCGCTGGGGTGGCAAGGGGCTAGGGCTTAGCCCAACCCCCTCCCCCATTGATGCATATTATAAACTTTAAATACAACCGTTTTTCCAATAGGGTTAAGAATGTAATGTGTGGCACATTGGTGAGGCTGCTTCTTGTTGTTTGGTGGAAGTCACAAGTTCGAATCCCATGGAAGCAGGTCGGCCTCATACCAAAATTTTGCCAAATAAGAGGAGGCCACGTGGCTCTCCCTCATTGGTCCAACACTCAACCAATGAAATCACACCATACACGAGCCAATAAGAACGAGACACATGTCAATCCACCATTGGCCCATATAAACACAGTCAAATGCCCAGTCAACGTGCAAAATGCTGACTAGGTGTACTTGAACCCAAAGTCCAAAAAATTTCGCTGTTTGCCAATTCGATCAGAATGCGATAGCGGGACCATATGATATCGGTTTTGAGTGAAATGAATTGCATTGGATTCAGATCGCCAAGATATATCCATTTGTTCAGGCTTTGAGCTATGTTGCACACTTTTAGTTTTGAGCACTAATTTGATCCCCTGGATCACTCCTCCCTATTGGAAGCTTTTGGACCTCCAAAAGCTCATTTTTAGTCAACAATAAGATGAGGGTACAACTCCCTCACCTTTCTAGTCCCAATCCACTGAACTTTGATTGAATTTGTCACTTTGAGCTTTCCATGAAAGTACATCACTTTCTCTGGTTTTGGAGTCCTAGACTTTCTGTCAACGATGACATCTTTCTGCAATTTTTTAAGATATGCAGAATAGAAAACTGTCTTTGAAGCAATATGAAAATTCCCTCCTCGTCATCCAATCAATGAAAAATTAAACAATTTGAATTTCCTTTCACCTTGAACACTGTCGTCATGACAATGCTTAACATGTCTAGCCTTGCACTTGCCTCGACTCTTCTCCAAATGTGATCGCCATCACCATGCAGCATCCTTCTTCAAAGCCAAAACTTTATGAAACCCCATAAGAAGATGTTTTGGGACCAATGTCCTATTTGTAAAATTGCTTTTTCATTTTTTCTTTGAACTCTGCATGCTTTAACAATGGCATCTTGTTCACACCAATGTTCAACAATGATGCATCCTACTGCAATTGCATTTCATTTTGTTTACCTCTTTTAGGAGGCAACTTGTTAGGCTCTTGAAGCATCTTATCACTTGAATTAGAAACCTCAATAAAATCATATTTCAAACTTGATTCATATCCTTGAATGGCTTTAGGTTCCTCAACGTCTTTGTGCTTGAACATTAACAAATCAAAATTATGACTAGCATTAACAATTCTCTTCATTTGTCCAACATTCATAAGAGATGAACCCAATTATCTAATTTATAAGCATGTACCTCACCATTGTACATAGGCAATTCAAACTTAATATCAAGCTTAAGCAAAAGAGTTTTACCATGACCTGTTGGGGAATTTGGAGGTGTTTGTGAAAGGGTAGAAGCAGTTGAAGATGAGGATGATGGAGGTGAAGGTGGTGGTTTGTCACCATTCCCTCCGTTCCCTTTTGGAGGCTTGTCTCCTTTTCCTCCATATCCTTTTGGAGGTTTTGAGCTCTCTCCATAAAACCTTGGATTTATCTGTTCATAAAGAACCTTAACCATCCCAGACACCTCAAAGAATAATTTTCTGAAAGTTCTTTCATCTTCAAACATCCCTTCAGAACCTTCTTCATCTACCATGACTATTTAAGCCTAAGGTGTGTTTGTTCTCCTTGAAACAATTTGAGATCTTGGCTCCACAAGTTATCCTTATACTCTTTTAAGCTTCAACCTTGTAAGCATAAGAAAAAACACTTGCAAAAAAATCAAACCTTCACAATAATTTGTTCCTCTGATACAAAAATGATCTTAATATGTAAACTTGAAGATTTTTAACAATTTGCAAGTGAAATCTATGTGTGTTTTTGGGTAGAGGATCAATTTAATAAACATGTAAAACAAGTGAATTTTAACCACAATTTACATCCAAACATAGACAAAATAATCATATCTGAAACACATAACATAAAGCATGATAAAGGAGTTCACCCCTCTCCTGGGCTACATCTCTTGGTCCAACTTCCAATGCAGGGCCTCTTTTATTAAAATGCTCAAAAGTATGTTTACATGATTTTACATAGCTCAAACAAAAAAATTAATGTATCCAATGGATCCAACACTATCAAAAACCCCCATTCTGGTTCTTTATGCACCTCATTTGGCCAAAAATTGAATAAGTTATGACCCTTACAAGTTTTTCCCAAATTCTCTAGCTAATCATCCTTCAATTCGACCTAAACCTGGTTTGAGCGCCCCAAACCTGGAATCAACGTGAAAATCTGGCCTACAATCCTGCCCGACGGGTGAAATTATAGGAAAATTATTCTGCCCATTAAACCCATAATTCTGAAAATCTTGGTCACATGGCACACATATGACCGGGTTTAAGGCTGAGATTCCAGGGCCTATGAGCCAACGATTTTAGCCCTCCACTTGATGTGTGCTCTTGGTCGCATGAAAACCTTGTGACCTGGGGTTGGCCCCCTCCACACCCACGCTCCTAGTTTTATGGGGTCATATGACCTCGGGCTGGATCTTAGGGGCTGGCCCCTTTCCGCAATACCACGCTCCTTTACCCTGGTTCTCGTGGTGGGGTTTCAGAACCTCAACATGATTAAGTTCCATTGCAGTTTAGCGCTGGATCCAATGGGATAAATGCTTGGGTTGTGGTCGTGGGCCGGGGTAGGCTCTAGCCCCTTGGTCCCCCCGCCTGTGGGCTCGTGAATGCTGGGGTGGCCAAGGGCTAGGGCTTAGCCCGACCCCCTCCCCAATTAGTGCATATTATAAACTTTAAATACAACCATTTTTCCAATACGATTAAGAATGTAATGTGTGGCGTGTTGGTGAGGTCGCTTATTATTGTTCGATCGAGGTCACAAGTTCGAATCCCATGGAGGTAGGTCAGCCTCATACCAAAATTTTTCCAAATAAGAGGAGGCCACGTTGCAGCCACCAATTGGCCCATGTGACTCTCCCTCATTGGTCCAACACTCAACCAATGAAATCGAACCATACATGAGCCAATACGAATGCGACAAGTGTCAATCCACCATTGGCCCATAAAACATAGTCAAATGCCCAGTCAGATGCCCGGTCAATGTATAGACTGCTGACTGGGTATACCTACAACCCAAATTCCAAAAAAATTAATTGTTTGCCAATTCGATCAGAACGCAATATTAGGAGCATACGATATCGGTTTTGAGTGAAACGAATTGCGTTGGATTCGAATCGACGAGTCTATCTAGTCATTCAGGTTTCAAGCTCTGTCACACACTTTGAATTTTGAGCACTAATTTGATCCCTTGGATCAATCGTTAAGTTTTAAATGCTCCTTAGGTTAATTGAGATGAATTTTAAAGTTCATCTTGAATTATGTTTCGGTTTCAAGGCTAAAAAATCGATGTCACTTGAACACACCTATGATGAAACTAATATGAGAAAAATAACTCTTTTAAAATTCGATGAACATTATCTAGTGTAGAGAAGAGGTGCAAACAATGATGCAACAATCAAATATGCAGCCAAAAAGATCTTCCTAACTAGATCTTTCAATTTCACTAGTCCAATTCAATTCAAAGGATTAAAATATGCCAAACCATGCAATGTAATCTATGCACGATTCCCCTGAAAACTATGTAAATGCAATCTATGCACAATTTTCTTTCCAGTTGTGAAAATGAGAATTCTAACTATGCAAATGTGATCTAAACAAAAGAATTCTTCAAACAAAACACAAGAGGATTCCAATGAAATGAAACGTAATCTCGGATTTCATGAACAAAGGACTCAAACCGAAATTGGGTGAAAATTCCAAAAAGCAAAAGTGATGTCACTCAAAGGTGATTAACACTCATACACAATGCAACGATTGAGGGGGAATTTTTTTTGCAAATATTAAAGAAAAAATATGCAATTTCACACTAGGGAATTCCAATTTCACACACAAAACCCTAGATGAAAATTCAAGATTTTTTTTCACCACATTTAATTTTCGAAATGAATAAAACTGAGATGCAAATGTTCCATTACTGATTCAATTACACTTTTAAAATTGAGGAGTAAAGCAAAAATTCATCTAAGCGATCAACAATCAAATGAAATCAGTTTGAAAATGACCAAATGATAAGAACAAATAAAATCAAAACCAATTCTTACCAAAGGAAAACAACACAAATGAAAACCTTTTGGAGGCTTTAGAGAGACCACACGACACTCAAGACTTAGGGGAGTTCAACTAGAAGTAGGTTGACCAAAGAGAGGCTCAAGAACCTAGGAAATTTTTTTGCAAAAATAGAGACCAATGTTGGTGCAGAAGAGGCACCAGTGCATTGCAACGTTGGTACAGAGTGGGCCTGGGTGGGTTGCAATGCTCTATCAAAGGCACTGAGGGAGAGTTGGGCTTGGGAAAGAGGATTCTGACACAAAAAAATGCAAAAAAATCTCAATGAAATCACTTCCTAGTTCTGTTCTTGGTTGAATGATACAACAAAGGTCTGATAAGGAGGTAATCAAAGCCAATGGACAAGGAAACCACCAAGGGAATACTCCGTTCCCCAACACAGTCGCTAATTTGTTATACAAGATTTACGATTGTAGACAAAAGTATCTCCCCTGGGTCGGTGGCTACCCTAGAACAATAGAGAGACAAGGAACTCAATGCTTTTCCTTAAAGTAAATAGATGATGGAGTGAGGCCTACCTAGAACCCTTCTCACACTTCACCCCTTCTTTATCTTGGAATCTCGAATTCCACCTCTGATTGCCAAAATTAGAACCTGCATAGTCAGATAAAACAAGACACGAAACTACGAGATCTATGCAATATCATCTAAGTACTTCATTCAATAGATCAACATGGTATTGAAATATATGAAATAACAACATCACATATAGGAAAACAATGAATTCTTTGCATTAATATAAATGGAAGGAGATTACAACCATAAGTAGCAGTTGATCTTGTAGAAGAGCTCCTCCAAGTTGTTGACTTGTCCTTTCCTTGTCACAATATGCACCTCCAATCACCCTAAATGCATGAGATGATAACCTCTCACTACAACAACATAAGGGCAGAATTTCTCTCCAAAAGGCAACCCCCAACCACATAGAAGGCTAGGAATATATAAAGAAGTAGGGTAAGATGGGAGTTCTTATCCAATTACCAATATAGGGTAAGAGATCCACCTTTTATGGAGGGATAGGATCAAAGGATAAGCGGTGAAAACTCCAAAGTAGGGTAGGATAGGATCAAAATGTTTTATCCAAGGTAAGTAGTTGTAACAACTTCTAGAAACTCCTAGATGGGGAAGCTTCCAGAATCCTTATCATTCTACTGAATTTCTAGAATGAACATAGGTGCAAAGGGGGACAACATGCTGGTGACCAACACATGCCACAATGGAGAAAACTGTAGGTGAACACACCTAGTAGGCTTACAGGGAGCATTGGTCCTCAAACTGGCTCAGATGATGCAGTTTAGGGCTAAAATTCTGGGAAATGAAAGGTACATGCTTAGGGCTTTGAGCAAGATGGTGATAAGGGGTAATAGGATGTTGATTGATCTCATTAGGAGTCTCACTGATCAGATGTGACAAAATGGCCTATAACACTCAATAAAGGGTAAAACAACCAAGTGAAAGCGTATGATCAACCAAGCAGATGGTGACGATGGAAGGAGAAAACCAAGGCTCATATGGTAGAAATAGGTTGAATTAAATCCCAATCACAAAGGATAGGATCAAAATGGTTTCATTTTTACACAAGATTGAAACATGGGAAACTATTCTTGAGATTGGTTTGATTTCTACACAAGCTTGAAACAAGGGAAAACTATGCTTGAGGGACCTTGTTTCATTTTTTAATGAGCTTGACACAAGGTAAGGAACTATACTCATACAATTTGTTTCATTTTTTAACGAGATTGACACAGGAAAAGGAACTCTACACCAAGAATCTTTTTTCATTTTTTAACAAGCTTGACACAAGAAAAGGAACTATGCTCCGTGACTTGATCATGGCCCCAAAATGGCCATGGCTTCCAAGATGTTCTCATAAGATGATAAAACAACGCTCTGGAAGGTATCAAAGGATCTAATGGACAAATAAGACTCCAATACTCCTAGTAAATGATGCACTACATCACCTACTAGATCAACAGTAGACACATGAATGGAATAGGTTTCCACATAATTAATTTGTGGCGGGAATGTTAGCTCTTTGTAATTTTCCCTAGGTTGAGGAGAGAAATTCAGAGGTAACCACAAAACCACTTGTAAGCTAGAATCTAGCCCTTCTAGCTTTAGAGAGGGCTCTCTCTGTCTAGGAAGTTAAATTACTCAGATGTTAGGCTAGGTATAGTGCTTAGTAGGGTATGAATTTTAAAGGTTTGCTGGTAGGAAAGGAGACAAATCCATTGGGCATACGGTCATGTCTACCTGATTATGTTTGTAGTGATGAAATGAAGAGAAAATGGAGATTCAACAGGGGTGAGGTAGGTAGTCTCTTTAGATATTTTTAGTCTAATTTCATTGTAGGAGGGTGAGTGAAGAAAAAATGGAAAATGACAAAAGAGAAGGAAGCACCAAGATGAATTCTAATTGTCATTTTAACAGAAAACATATATGCCTAGCAAAATTAGAGTAGAGCACTATTTAGAGTGAATTTTGAATCAAATATTTATTTTAACTAAACAATAAGATATACATTAGAAGCATGATTTGTCACAGAAGATAACTTACAAAGAAAGGAAGCACATATCCAAAGAAAACTAACTCAAGAATCCCTACAAATTCCACCTTTGTATTTCATTCACTATAAAAATATCTCCAAAAGAAAAAGTGCAATATAATGTATCTTATCCTTAACATAACCAACCCTTTTCTCCTTTACATTCATATCATAAATAGGCCCAAAATGAGTTAGTTCCCACCTCTAGGGGTCGAATTCCTCATTAGGATTTCAATTTCTAACTTCTGCAATGAAAATAGAATTGATTGCTAAAGACTAGGGACTGCATAACTAAGTCTTTTCTAAGCATTTCCCATTAATTTCTCAGCCCCAAATCGAGCTTGTGAGTTACTGAATACTTTATTACAATTACTAAAAGCATAAAAACAAATTACATCAATTTTTGACCAAGTAAACTCGTCCAAAAAGAAGTCTGTCTGGAAGTGCAACACCTGGCGCTGCACTTCTCCCTAATTCTCCAGAAATGCAAAAACATAATGAGGAAATGCAACGCTCCGTGGTTGTAATATCTCTTGTTGAATTTTGAGCTGCTTGATGATTCCAACATGTGTAAACAAGTCTTAACATGGATATTTTCCCCTTTGGAAGTTTTCTTTTACCGCACAATGCCTCAAACTTCGACAAATTCTTCTGTAGCAAAAAACACAATGCCATCTATTTTTATGATTTGAGTGACAAGGATGTTTCTGGGAAAACTACACACCTTGATGATGATGCTAACACTGCCATAATCATTCCATATACCTCTTTCAAGCCTGAAACTTCAACCCCACAACCAAGCATACTTTAGGACAAGTCAAAAATCAAAATTGTGTTATTTTCCTCTTCTAGCATTCAAATTTTGGCTACCTCAGCCAACAGGTGTAATTTGCCTCTATCTTTCTCCTACAACTCCCTTAACTTTTGTTTGGTGGCTCTTAGTTCTTTCCTCATAGATATATTCTGCCTGCATACATTTTTCATTTTCTTGTGTAGTGGAATGGATCTGCTCAACATGTATTTGGCATTGTCCATAGTTGGGTGATAGATGTCTAGAAGGTCACTCATTTGTTTCCTGGCCATTTCATCCTGTTGCTTGAGCTAAAAAATTTCCCTGTGAGCTTCCTTCAGTTTCCTTCTCAACCTATTAAAGGTGTGTTTACCCTCATCTACCTCTATCTTCTCCTCTTGCACTGTCTTCTCTTCTTGGATTTGTAACTTCCTAGATGAGGATCTGGTAATCCTAGCTGCTGGAATTTATGCCTTCTTAACATCTTCTTTGATTGCCTTTTCTTTTCCCTTGGATTTGGCAGAAACTGGTGTATCTTTTACCAATGGCACATCTTCACTAAGTTGAGTTTTCTTTTCTAGAATAGCCTTCTTTAGTTTTATATTTTCCTGCTGCAACTGTGCAATCATCAAATGGGTCTTCTTCAATTGTTCTTACAATTTTGCAACCTCCCTGACTTTATCATCAACAACTTCATCTTCTGGCATGTTCTCCATGGTATCAAATGTTTGCTCCAAGGGCCTTTCTTGCAACATACCTAGTGAGATGTGCCTTAGGGACATCCATTAATTATAGAGAAAACTGTAGCTTCTTACCTTTCTTCTTTCCTGTAGACTGCACTGTAGCTGAGGGCCTCTTCACTAAGCTTCCAGTTGGTGATTGAATGTCCTTTACCACTACTGAGGGTGTTTCCTTCTTGCTCAAGGGACTAGTTGGCACATCATCCACCAGTTTTGAAGAATCAACAAATGACTGCCATGATTGCTTTCTTTTATTCAACTCCTCCAATACCAACAACTTAGTTAATGAAAAGTGGAAAAGTATTAGTCCTGCTTGACTTTGTTTTCCCTACACTTTATTAACCATCTTACTGAGACTCCTAAATAGATAGAAGGGAAAATTCAAGGGACTCTTCCCAGTAAAATGCATCAAGAGTCTGAAATGGTATTGGTAAATCCTTCCAAACCTCCCCTCACATGTGAAATACCTATGAATAGCTTGCAAAAGCTTGTTGTGATGTTCAAGTAGATACTCTTTAGGAACAATGACCCCATACTCCTTGTCTCTATACTTAGGCTTCAAAAAACCTTTATAATGAGAAATATCAAGTGGCATACCCTTGAACAATTGTTCTCCTTGAAGGGGATTCTTGTTACAACTGCTATTGTGACCTATGTAACTAGAAAGATGAGTGCTCCAACCTTGGCCTCCAACCCATCAAATCTCATGGAAAACTCCTTATTAAGCTATGCATTATACCCTCGAATATTTTCACAAAACCTAATACATCCCACCTGCTCAAAAGAAACTCTGATAGTTGGGTCTGCATTGATGGATGTGAAGTATTGTGGCTCAAATATGATTATAGTGCCTCCATTGTGCTTTCTTCCCTATGGAGTTGACATGGTTTCTTATTTGCAGCAGGGGATATTATAGGGTTTTTAATGGAAATTTAATTTGTGGAACAAGTAATAACAATAATAGAAAGAGGTCCCTAATTTTATCTTTGATAGCAAATTAAGAAGGAAACCCTATGTATCATAGACCAATAAACACAAATACCTACTATAAACCCACAAGACAACCAGTACACTTTTGCTTATGGTGGAAAAATTTTTAAAGTACATGCACAACACTAGAAGTGTAGCGCATGAGAAGACAGGCTTTCAAATACTTCTAAAGCACAAACAATTACAGTAGGAGCTTTAAATTTGATTCAAAGGCACAACACACCTTTCATATGGAGGCCCACAGAGATAAAATGTGGACTTGGCAAAGAGAAATATAAAAACGAGGCAATGATAAAAGCACATCGATTAGGAGAAAACACAGCGAACAGAAAAAAATGCAGCGATTACAAAACACAATGATGATGAAATTAGATGAATTACAGGTTTCTATGCTATTTTCTCAGCTCATACATGTAATTGGGAAACCATACAAGATGAAGGAGCTGAAATGAACTTGAGTTTGCACTTGTGAGAGATATTTGATCACCGGTTTGAGAGAAACACAACACTGTGTGTAAACGCAACACTCCCTACCTCCTTTGCACAACAACCAAGCACGAACACCATCAAACTTGCGATGGGAATAATGGAGATATAAAAAACTTGTATGTAGGCAACAATGCAAATAACCTCCCAAAGTGGCTGAGTGCAGATTTTGATGGCGATAATTATGGTTTGAAATTGAAAGACCACAACACAACACTTGGCTAAAGCACAACAACTGTCCTTTTGACCATTGTACCCTTGTTGATGTCATGACCAATCATGATTTGATATATAAAATGACTCAAGAGACCTACAATTCTATGCCCATAATGACAAAGCATGGAAACACGATCTTTCTCATGATTACTTGATGTAACTTTGACCCCTAGACCTAGCTAACTTGACCCCTTGGGATAAAAGATCATCTTTGTAATGATTGACACACTTTGACATATTTACAATGGATGATAAAAAAATTATTGCCACCTAACACCTAAAGCTTTATCTTCCATAAGATCATATGCATACTTTATGCTTTTGGCAAAATTCGAAAGACAAAATATATTTTTTGACTACTATGACTATAGGATACTAATATTGGTTCCAATGGGGATGAAATCCTCCCTGTGAGGTGCCAAGAACACTGCAGACCAAGTGCCTAACCATTGGGCTTATTGAATCTTTGACTTAACTCCAAACTGACTCAAACTAACTCAAACTGAATTAACTCCAAATTGACTTAAACTAACTCAAACAGACTCAGACTAACTATGACTTTTTCATTACAT
The DNA here is from genome assembly GCA_031772625.1 of Pinus tabuliformis. Lineage (NCBI taxonomy): Eukaryota > Viridiplantae > Streptophyta > Pinopsida > Pinales > Pinaceae > Pinus > Pinus tabuliformis. The sequence goes on along the minus strand of CM062804.1, from coordinate 531,856,013 downwards.
ATGGTAGTAGCTGATCAGAGCCTTAGGGTCTTCACTTCAGGCTTCAATTTTTGATGATAACCACTGACACTTGTAGTAATGAAAATTAAAATGGTATGTATATTGATGTGTTCAGATCAACTGAATTCAAATAAAACAATGCTTGATAAGCCTGCCATTAACATGCCCTCCACCAAGTAGTTCCCCTGTCAAGTGTTTCAGCAAATAGACATTGTCAAGGATAATTTTAGGGGCGAATGTTCGCCCTTTGGCGAAATTAAGGGGTTTTAAATTTTTAGTGGGCGAATATTTTGTATCATTGTACATTTTTACAAATCACCTCAAATAGCCCACCTTATTTTAAGGGAGACGGTAAAAAATGTAAATTTAGCCCTTGAAATTAGGACTTACAACCTTCCATTCGCCCATTTTCAAGAATAGTTTTTATTTAAGTGAATCCATTCGCCCATTTTCAAGAATAGGTTTTATTTAAGTGAATCCTATGGGCCAAATACCATATTTATAAAAGAGGTATGGTAAATTAATAAAAATATAAATAAATGAGAGGTATGGTAAATAAATAAAACATTTTTTATATTTATTCCATAAGTCACCTTATATACATGTAAGGGTGTAAACAAATAAAAATATAAGTAAAGTGGAGGTATGGTAAATAAATAAAACGTCTTTTTATACTTACTCTATGGTAAATAAATAAAAATATAAATAAACTAGATGTATATAAATAAACTAAACCTCTTTTTATATTTAGTCCATAACCCTCGTTCTATTTGTGAAGGCTCAAGAAAGAGGTTTTATTTAAGTGAATCCTATGGGCCAAATACCATATTTGTAAAAGAGGTATGGTAAATTAATAAAAATATAAATAAACGAGAGGTATGGTAAACAAATAAAATATTTTTTTATATTTACTCCATAAGTCACCTTATATTTACGAACACTCAAAAATGGGTTATATTTAGGTGAAACCTATGGCCAAAATACTATGGGACAAATACCATGGACTAGATTGTTATTAATACCATGCAAAAAACCATTATTAACCCTAATATTAGAATTAATAAAAATAAAAATGGCACATGGTATTGACCCATGGTATTCACCAAAATGGCACATGGTATTGACCCATGGTATTCACCTGGAATGTAGCCTATTTAAATGGGGGAATTAAACTAGCATGTAGCCTATGCTAAGATTCACTGGGACTTTACAACGTTTTATTATTTAGTGAAAGACTCGCCGAGATCTTATAAGATTTTATAATGGAGTAAAATATTCGCCATGCCTGGTGAGAGATTCGCCAAAAAATTATATATACATATTATATTATTGATAAAATCGCCTTCCATTTTTCCTATATACCATGGAGATTCGCCCATTTATTATATTTATAAATTTAGGGGGGTTCTTAAAATTTTCCCTGGACATTGTTTCCATGGAAAGATGAAATTTTAAAAGGTCCCTTCCAAATATTCTCAAATTTTTCATGCTTACCCTTCTCTTAATTTCTAGCATCCCATTTCAACACAAGATCATCAATTTGAAAATCATCAACCTTTATCCTTTTATCATGAATCTTCTTGATCTTGTCCTGGATCAACTGAGTGTTATTATAGACTTATTCTCTAGTCTGCTACAACTGTATCATCTGGTTAATCCTCCTTTGCACATCATTAGGTTCTATCTATACTTCCGGCAATCATTTCGTTATTGGAACCCCTAGGGAAGTGGGAAAGACAACATCAAATCCATAAACCAATTGGAAGGGATACATCCCAATTGATTTCTTGGTACTTACTATTAGGTCCCTATACTACTAGTGTAACCCCTTATTGTTATTAGTACAACCCCCTTATTATATTGTTGTGCCCATGTAGTCCCCATATTGTTATTATTATGCCCCATAAAAACCCACTATTGTTATTATTGTGCCCTTACATTATTATTGTTATGTCGGCTCTGATTATAATATGACTCCTTAGACTCCTATATATAGAAAGGAGGTCTTGTCATTTGTATCATCCAATAATTATTCATTTGTGTAATGTAAAGGAGGTTTCCCCCTCGAAGAGGGTGAATTATAAGGCGTTCATCTATCTTTTCTACATTTTTGTGAGCTGGTTTCATAACATTTGGTATCAGAGCTTTGGATTCTAGGGTTTCGCTGCACCAAACAGGTCATTGTGGCATTTTTGCTATAATTTTTTTTCTATGACATTTCAGAAGTGTTAGCACCTAAATCTGCCTTAGGCTGAAGGAAGGCAAAATTCAGGGTAACCACAAACCACGCTCAGTCTGGTAGCTAGCCCTACCAGAACATGAGTGGGCTCTCTCCAAGTGACGCTCAGCGAATAAATAAACGGAATGGTATGAGATGACTAACAGTGAAATATTAATCTTAAGCTAGTAAGTAAATATGGATACAAGAAGCAATTTTTTATGAATGACTGAGTTTTTGGGATGGTATGGGACCAACGGACAACAATGAGCAGAGAATTTAATACAAAGGCACAAATTACTTCGTGAGGCAAGACAAGCGGAAAGTCTAGCAATTTAGTTTGAAATAAAACGAAATGGAGGAATTGCTTAGGAGGGTGAAAAGGGCATAAGTACATGAATCCTTTTCAACAGAATAAGAACACTGAACATGAAATTTTCCCACAGGCAGAGCAATAAAAACGAATTCTACCTTATCTAACTTAGAAAATTTCACTAGAAATGAATATGCAATGAACTGTGAAACATTACGAAATGCATATGAAACATAAGAGACACATTTGCTACATTCACAACCACATGAATCTCATGAAACAGAGCCGCTGCCTTTCATTAATCCTCTGTCAAAATATACAATGAAGAACTGAGTTTCTCTCCCACAGTCTCCCAGAAATTACAAGCCAACCAACCCTTTGCAAATAGTTTGCATACAATATATAGAATGTGCCATGAAGAGATAGAACGCCCAAGGGTTGGGGAGTTACTCGAATCATTACAAAATGGAGGTGGAAAGCCAACCATTAGCTACAGGTGCAGCGTTACAAACATGACAAATGGCTTGGGTGACTGTTTGCCTTCCTTTGCCACTTGGATAGAAGCCAATCTGGAGTGAAAATACTTTAAATTCCACCTTAGGTGCCAAAAAAGTGAAATGTAGATGAGAGGGCCCACTTGGAGAAGTCGCGAATCGAAATTTCGCAAAACGGAGGTGAAATTGGCCTTTTTTCCTATATGCGCCGCGCCACTTTCTATATGCACCATGCCACTTTGGAGCCTATTTTGAGGCACTTGCAGGAGTCCAAAATGTGCCCAAGTGTGCTTGTTGGATAGCCTGGCCTGTCCACTTTCCAACCCAAGTAAAATTTCTGAATTTGGTGCTCATTTTCCCCTCCAAATCTTCATTCTCCCAAGACTGCTTCCTGTGTGTCAAAATAGGGGCAGAGAGGTCATTTTTTGAGTGTTTTTGACCTCCTGGAGACTCAAATCATGCCCAAATTTCTTGTCCAAGCACCAGTAGTCGTGATTTTTCATGCTGAATCCAAAAATGCAAACCATTTGTGATTTGGAGCTCCCAATCCTAAGCGCACAGGGAGAAAAAACCTGTGTTGTGACCAAAAATTTGCCATGTGACCAAAATTGCCCCAAATTTCTTGAAATTTGGGCTGGAGATCCTCTATGAGGTGCTATGCTGGGCCAAAGAGGCTTCGGCCAATATCTGAAGTCGATTGAGATCCCTTTGCCTCTTTTTCTTCTTGATTGCCTTCCTCAATTTCGCGTTCAAATTCCTGATTCGGGCCTTGCACACTTTGTTTCACGCCATGTAGTGGAAAGCCATGTGTCTCAGCAATGCATGGTCCTTATCGGCCTTATCCAGTAGCCTCTCCAAGTGCATGTTAACTCTCTCGAGGTTGGCTTCCCGATCCTCGTTAATCTCTTGCTCCAATGACGTGAGCTCAACTCTTCTCCTTTGTGCAGCTTGGCAATGCTCACGAATGTTTTGTAGCTCCATGATCACTTATTGATCCTCAAGCTGTTTGTTCCTCTAATTCAAATATTTCATGTTCCACTTAGCCCTCTCCAAGTCAAGGGATAAGGTTTCGATCTCTGATTACTGCTCCTGGATGATTTCTTTGAGCTGTGCACTTGTCGGTTCTATATCTGTATCATCATCATGAAAGAGAACGAATTCGGTCTCTCGTTCACCTGATGGCTCACCTGAAGACCCCTCATCATGAATTGGCTCCTTACCTCTGTCCTGTACCTGTAGTGCTGATGTCGGAAGCGAGGCCCCTTCCACCTCTGGTGGAGATAACACTTGCTTTGCTGCTGCAAACAAATGTCCAGCACCCATCTGATATGTGATGAAAACCGGCACACTAGCAGTCTCACGGCGCTCATTCCGAGGAGAAGGTTCACCCTCATGCTTAACCTCTGATAATACCTGTGAAGTGCTGAAGAGGTCACGGGAGATGAAATCATCCCAAGTAATGCCCTGCAATCCTAGCTGATGAACCACCAAAATCTTAATAAGAGCAAAGTGATAAACACTGTTAAGTTGCTGCTGAGGGGTCTTGTGCTGCATGAAGGTGTTCATCCTCTCTATGTTCCTGCAAATGAAAAATGGGATGTTCATCATCCGTACCCTGGTAAAGTGCATGAGCAACCTGATGTGATAGGCATATAGACGAGAGAACCTCCCCTCACAGCTGAAGTACTTCATGATCAACTTCATGAGTGGAGCATATTCATATTTCAAATATCTGAATGGAAAGACTCTTGTGAGATGCCTTAAGCAACTGGCCTTAATGTAAGGCTCATAATGCTGCCGATCAACTTTCTGTTTCTTGTGCCATGGTTCTCCAACATTCGGTATACCGGTTGCTAATGAGACAGTTTCGAGTGTTAGTGTGAAGGTGACCCCGGCCAAGATAGAGTGATCTCCATGTCGGTGAAGCACAAAAAGAGGGGCCAACTCATGATGAACTTGAACATTAGCCACTCTTTGACAAAATTCAAAACATGATAGATGCTGGAAGCATGACATGGCAAGAGGGCATGCTTTTAATTCAGTGAGGGTAGTGGACTCATCCCTAACATGTTTGCCACTCTTGTGATGTCTCCTGGGAGCCTGCTCTTCCGAGGATGAGTCACTTTGTGTCTCCATCTCATACTTTGATGAATGTTGTGATGCCATGACTGGTGTGTGTACTGTATTTAGGATACCCTTTGATGATGGTGTGAAGCTGGGTGCTTTTGTGATATCTGCCACCAAGGGGAACAATAAAAAAAAGGGAGTATTAGGAGGGGAATAATATGATGGGAATAGGGGTTATGGGGAGAGGTTTTGTTTAGGGATATATAGGGGGTTTGGGTATTTGATAGTGTAGGTTTTTGGGGTGTTATGTTGACAAATAAGAAGAGGGGAAAGAGAATAGGGTTCGGTAGTGTTTTAGGGTAGGGATAATAGGAAAAATGAGAAAGGGAGGATAGGGAAAAATGGTAGGTGAGGGAAAAATGGTGGGTGAAAATGGAACCTTGGCCTCAATACCACAATTATGCAACCCTAGCAACAATGACCTTTGGGGTTTTCTTGTGGTTGATTTTATGAGTTTTGTTGCATTCAAACATAGCCATAAACCACCATATCATTTATAAACTTTGATGAACAAGTCATGTCATAGAGCCTACCTGTCAATTTGAGGAAATTTGGCACGGTTTTGGCCCTTTGTGGGTGTGCACCGCGCGACAAACCCAGTGCGCCGCGCCCTGGGTGTGCACCACGCCCATTGAACACTTGAACTGAGGGGTGGCTCTGTGTGCGCCGCGCCCCTGTGTATATGCGCCGCACTCCTGGAAACTGCCTCCAACTCTCTCCAAACACGCACTTTGCCTCTCAAACACTTTTTCAATTTTTCGCTATGCACTTGATTTGCACAATGCCTCTGATTTTGGTGAAAAATTGTATATAAAGACTTGGAAGACATGGGTTAAATTTTTGCTTCTCCAAAAACCCATTTTTTTAATGTTATGTTTTGAAACTTTTTCACTGACTTAAAGTGACACTGATTTTCACTTTCCCTTTGAAATTTTAGCTCAAATGATGAAATTTTCGGCACTCTTTACAGGGATTGCATGATAGGACATTTGGCCACGGAAACCATGCCTGCATCTGAAGAAATCAACTGACGACTTTTTTGAAAATTATATCACCAATGACACTGTTTGACTTTTCTTCAAAACAGAGTTTTGAAGAACAGTCGAAGTTTATCACATATGACGATGAAAATCTCTGAATCATTACTTTGTAAGGGCCTCACTTTGGAATGCATGGCTTTACTGGACATATTTAAAGACCAAATTGATTAATCCCTAGGCCTAATGATCGAAAATGACTTTTGTCCATTAAAGGACCAGACCTTGACTGTCATGGACTTTAGTGATCATTGACAAAAGACCCAAGCCAATAGGAGCCAGACATGAGGGGAAATGACTAGCATGACCTTTTCCGTCAGATTATGGCATGCTCCTAGCGGAATGCAGATGGGTAAATGGAGCGGGACTCCTAAAAATGAAATGCATAAAGAGTTTTGATCTCTGACGGAGGACTGACCAGACCGACTCTAACAAGAGGCTTAAAAAAACCCATTTGAGAAGAAATCTTGCTAAACCGCGGGTTCGAATTTCAGATCGTGTCTCACTATATTTTAGGATATATGATATGAGGAAGTTAGGGTTTTTGCAAGCTCTAGAATTTCATCTAAAACAAGTCATCGTGGAATTTTGGCTATAACATTTTCGCTACGAAGTTTCAGAACGTAAAACAAAAACCCATTTGAGAATAAATCTGTCTGAACCTCGGGTCCGAATTTCAGATATTGTCTCGCTATATTTTTGGATATATGATCTGAGGAATTTAGGGTTTTTGCAGACTCCCGAATTACATCCTAAACAAGTGACCTTGGGAAAATTGTCATAACGTTCTCTCTGAGCATTAGATTGAAATTTTGTAAGAAGTTACAGAAAGAGGACAAACTGTATTTTGTTTGGGTATAATTTTCAAAACCTAAGGTTGAAACAATGACACGTGGCACGTCGTACAAGTTCACTCTAATGAACTAGTCTATAATTAGGTCATCGCGGGACATTGGGAATAGATATTTATTCAGGAATTGAATTGTGATTAGACTTGCGGAGTTTGAAAGAGGACTCAGAGGACCATTATAGAGCAAAATTTCATAACTTAAAGATTTGAAAGTATAGAATTACAGCCGTTTCAAGATCGAGCTCCTAAAATCAAGAAAAAGCGAGATGAGGAAGTTTGATGGAAAGGATCCGGTAAATTGGATACTATAAATGGAGAAATATTTTGATCTACATGGTGTACCACTATTACAAAAGGCATGTATTGCATCTAATTATTTAGAACCGAATCAATTTTTATGGTATAAAGGGATTTGTTCTTGTAAACCACTTGTCACGTGGTCAATTTTCACAGAGGAAATGATAGCACATTATGAGGATACAAAGGGAAACACCTTCTTTAGCCAATTGATAAATCTCAAACAAAAGGGTTCAATGGAAGAGCACATTGAGGACTTCCAAAAATTTAATATAAGGGTAAATGATATTCCAGAGAAGAAGATGGTTGATGTCTTCATAGGGACTTTAAAGGATAACATTCAACACGAGGTTCGTCTTTAGGAACCTAATTCATTGGAGAAGGCATTCAGGTTGGCAAGAAAAATTGAAAGCGAAATTATGGAAACAAGGAATCCCACCACTCACGACTATAATTATGGAAGTGTTTTTTCTCCTAGCCTTCCACAACCTACAAGTTTTAGACCACAACAATTGGAAGAAAAAAGAGAAAAAGGGCTTTGTTACAGTTGTGATAGAAAATACACTAAAGGTCATAAGTGTGTTGAGAAGAAATTATTTTACATAGATAATGAAGAGGAGGAAGAAAAGGATCAAGAAACATCAAAAGAAGAGGATATACACCAGGAACCCACCCCAGAGAAAGAAGAAATGAATCCAACCATATCTTGTAAAGCATTGGAAAGAATTACCACTCCTCAAACTCTCAAGATAGAAGGACATATAAAGAAGAAAAGGTTCAAGAAGTGAAAGATCACATCGAGAAAGAAGAAATGAATCCAACCATATCTTGTAATGCATTGGCCGGAATTACCACTCCTCAAACTATTAATATAGAAAGACATATCAAGAAGAAAAATGTTCAAGAATTGAAACATCATATCGAGCATCAAGAAATGAATTCGACCATAACTTGTAATGCATTGGAAGAAATTACCACTCCTCGAACTATTAAGATAGAAATACATATCAAGAAAAAAAAGGTAATAGTGTTGATTGATTCGGGTAGTACCCATAATTTTATTCATTGTAAGATAGCCAAGGAATTGAATTGCTTCCTATATCCAGCACTAGAGTGTCAAGTGATGGTTGCAAGTGGAGGAACCATAAATTGCTCTGGAAAGTGCCATAATATCAAGCTATCCATGGGAGAATATTGCCCAATGCTTTCCATTCCAATGGGTTGTGCTGATGTTTTACTAGTGTCGGCCGGATAAATTGTTCTTGCGGACAAGACCGATCTCCCTAGTATCAACAGATATCTAGCGACAAACAGAACAAGCAAATCTACCTTTCTCTAAATATTGCGATTTATAAATAAAAACCAAGAGGTGTTTTAGACCCTACCTCAAGTCCAACGCTAGTTTGTGGCAGCCATGCTTCGACTGTCCTAATGAGTTTCATTTCAAGAACCTGCAAACACAAACAAGCACACATCAAATAACACCTGCATAGCTAATATAATAAATCATATTCATCATGGTGATCAAGGAATGCATGAAATAAACCATAAAAGACAACTTATTGAGAAAAATAAACTTGATTGTATTAACTTTGAAAATAAGAAGAACTTTACAACCTTTGGTGCCTTGATGTTGTACAAGCTCCTCCCAGGGTCCAAGCAAGAATCTCCTGTACTTTGAATATCCTCACACCCTTCCCAATGAAATAAAAAAAGGTATGTAATCTCTCCTCTCAAGCTCAATTAGGAAGTCTAAATTCCAACAACATTTACCCTAAAAAATATTCAACTTTCAACCTCCTTAGTAACCAGCCCAATGCCTCATTTTATAGTGCAGAGGAAGGAAGTTACAGGTCCACCTATGAAGGGAAAGAGTCCTCCTTCAAAGGGATAAGCTCCTCACATCAAGGGGTTAGCTCCTTTAGGTATGTGATGCAGGAGCATCAAGGGTATTTTTTTATTTGTAAATATGTTAGAAAAGGGGGTGTGACAACTTTTAATATTTTATTCAATTTATTATTTTAAATAAAATAGGAGAGTGAGGATTTTGCAAATATCCTTTTATTAATTAAAAGGATATGAGAGAATTTGGGTAGTTAAGGATATAAAGGGATAAGATTCTAGATAATAGGTTTTGTTGAGATATTTTAGTGATATTGAGATATTAAGGGGATTGAGCATTAAATTAGATCATTTTTAAAAAATTGTATAAATTCATTAAGCCTCAAAGGCATGGGGAGGAGATCGTGAGTTGTAGAGAGTGTGAGATTGGGAATAGAAAGCAGGGGTTTCTGCTTGGGAGCCTTCGGGCAATTTGCAAAGGGCCACCGAACTAGAATATCGGGCCAACAAAAGTTTGTAAGTCATTGTTTTGTTTCAGATTATACATACATTGGTTGATTGATTGAGAAACTGTTTATTTGATTTCTGAAGTTCATGGCATTGTTAAATTAATGAAGAAATGATCAATGGGCTTGAATTTACGTTGATTTTGTGTGGTAACCGCCATGTATAATCATTGAGTATAAAATGGCATTAAATCTCTGCGTAAAGGATGTATTGTAAGGCATTGAGTCTGTAGCTTGGTGTGGAACTCTGTATGTAAAAACTCTGTTCTGTCAGGGTCGTTGGTTATTGAGGAAAACTTGTGTAATTCAGTGACATAAATAATGGATGGATTTCACTGTTGCATAATGTGTTAAATGAACTGTAAACCATCGAAGGGTTGTAGCATTGCTTTGGCGCAAATTTGAATAGTCGATGTTTAATGGTGTTAAAAAAAACCAATGCAAAACTGTCTGCCTGTCAATTGCGCTGAATTGGGTATGAACAAATTGTGATTCACTATTATTAATGTGTTGGTCTTTTGTCCAAGAATAAAGGTTGACATGATATATGACCACGTTATTGAAGCTGTTTTCAGGAGAACTTAAAATTGCATCGGTTCTGTATTAAAATACATAGTTGTTGACTGCGCCAGTGGTATTGAGTGACATCGTTTGTATAAGTCGACATTGAGAGAAGGAATATAAAACTGTGTTTCGGCTTGTAAAATGAATGGAACTTGACATACATAGTCTTGTTTTGTAATGCGACTGTGTGAGATGGAGGTTGATGGAGTATTAATTCATATATGAGTTAAAATGACGTTCTAAAAAAAACTAAGTGCAAAATAGTTATCTCTTAATCGAATTTCCATTTGAATGATTTTATTGTATGACAAAGGCGCAGGTTTGAAATCCATTCGATGGCAATATTTGAAATCTGGTTCAGAATTCGTCCCCTCCGTGGTGTTTGAAACTGTGTGGAAGCTGGTAGTTAAAGCCCAGAAGTTTTGAAACAGTTTGTTTACCAATCGATTGAAGGTACGTTCTTTGGGTAATTGTTACAAATTGGAACATAGTTGTGTTACTTTTCCAAGTCTACATGCAATGTCAGGGCAGATCGATGGTAGGTTGTATAAATTAGAAGCGCCGGTATTGAGACAACCAGTCAGATGTTGGAAGCGGCAGTCGGTGAATGTGAACACGGCGCTGTTACTTTGGGTTTGGTTTGATTAAAATGTAAATGGTGTCAGAAGCCTGTGGATTCGATAGTGTATTGATGCATTGAGTTTTAAATGTTGTCAGTGTTGTGAAACAGTATTCATACAACTCAAGTGTAATGTGTTAAGTTTTTGAACACATTCAGAAGTTGTAAGAACTGATACATCTGCCAGATCGTTGAAGTTGAACACAATCTGTATCCATTGTCGGATGGACAGGTATGATTGATCAAATTCTAAGTTTTTATATAGGAATTGTCATTTTCTTACATGGGTAAAGTGCGCTTATATAATTGGAACTTGATTTTGTATTAAGTTCAAAAGCGGAATCTTGTTATGAGGCTTGGTGTATTGAAGATAGAATGTTAAGAATTAAACATGGGAAGAGAATTGGAGAGGCATAAGCGCATGGACTAGAATTATGATTGAAATTTATATTTGAACTCACATTATCATTGGGTTTGCTTGAAGGATTCAAAGCATGAATTTGCCAGAGATTGAGGGTTTGATTTGTCAAAAAGCTGAGATGCATGTTTATGATCACAAAGATTAAATATTCTGGGTATTGCAGGCTCTGCCTGCGTCAATTTTTGGTATCAGAGCTTGGCTCTGTTGAAATTGAAGAATGTTTGTTTTTGTCTCTGAATGAATGCAAGAATGTTTTGTTGAAGAACTGAAATGTATTTTTGAATGTATGACGAATGATTGAGAGGAAGATCAGATTTCTAAATTTGATATGCAAACTACACAAGTGAACAGGATTGAAAGGGAGGACAAGATCATGCAAGATCTTAAAGGTGAGATGATTTCCTGATTTGAAATTTATGAATTGAATTTTATGGTTGTAGAGAAGATGATGGCAGTGAACCTGACATTCAGCTAAAAGCTGAATAGAGAGGACAATTGCAATGTCCTGAAGAAGAAGGTGAGTTGAAGAGATAGCCTAGAGAGTGAGCAGAGGAGAGTGCTCAAGAGGTTCCAGAGGCAGTGAACCAATACTTACCAAAAGACTGAGTGAGGAGAGCTTGGTGAGGTAAGCGGTGGTAGCAGAAGAGTTTGCTGTTGCAGAGGCTAGTGCAACTCATGATGAGTGAGAAACTCATAGAGAAGATGATCATGGAGGATCAGAGAAGAGGTTCAGAGGAATGCCATAGAGGTGAGATGACTGTAGAAGTCCGAGAAAGAGAGATTGCAGTAATGAAGGTACAATTGCAGGTACTAGAGGAATGGCTGCAAGAGCAGGAAAATCAGAATAGAGGATGGATCTTTCCACTGAAGGGAACGAGAGTGATTTGGCGACAATTGTAGGTGAAGTTGAGGCAAAGTGTGATTGCCTTATTGAAGAAAGGACTTAGAGTTCTTGAGCCAGAGTTGGAATTTGAAAATTCCACATGCGGATTTGTTCAGAAGGAAATATTGGAGGAAGCAGTCATGACTGAAAAGTCTTGTGGTTTTAAAACCAATGAGTTGTGTATGTTTGCAGGTACAGTACAAGGAGATAGCAAGATTTAGAGTTTGTTCAGGAGAGAGAAGAGTTGAATCTGAAGGCTGTTAAGATTGATGCTGAGATAGCAAGATCTCAGAAGGGAATTAAGACAGAGGAAGCAGAAAATGATAAGTACTCTGGAAAAGAAAGCAGTGATGCTTTTGCTGTTACAGTACAAGAGAAAATTCTTGTGGATGTTGAAGAAGAGAAGCAGTCTGAAGCGCAGATAAGGGAAGTAACAACTGATACTGTTGAACATTTTGTGCAAACTAAAAGTTTATGTATGAATGCAGGTGATGATGATATGCTTCAGCAATGCTACAGAGAAATTGCATTGTTGGAATATTTGTTGATAAATTCAGAGTATGATAGAAAGGTTGCAGCAGACGAAAGAGTTCAGTACAGTGAACGAGAGTAGAATGACATCTTGGAGACAGATGGAAAGAAGGTGAGACTAGCTGACAGTCTCATGGTGAATGCAAATCAGCATACTGATATAACGACAAAGAAGTTGGGAAGGAACCAACATACAGAAGTGTTGCCAGAGAAAGATGAGGAGAAAGCCAGTAAATATTTTCTGAGTCCTGAAGAAGACTTGGAACCGCAGAGAGGAAACTTGGTAACTGAATCAACCAGTGAGATCATTGGGTCTTGTGATTTTAGAACTGACAACTTGATTGTGTTTACAGGTAATGTAGAAGACAGTCCATCATTTGGAATTGTCTTGGAAGAAGGAGAATTGTTGCAGAAAGAAGATGAGACCGTGATGTCTCATAAGCAGAGACTTGTTACCATGGGTGACAGGAAAGAGTTGGCTTGTCTATATAGCCAAGAGAAGACATGTGGACAAAATTTTGGAGCTGCTACAGTGACAGAGGATGAAGCTACAGTGTTTGAAGAACTTGATTTGATTGCCAGAATCAATCAAGATAATGATGAACAATTACTGAAGATTGTCGAAGAGGAAGATGGAGATTATGCTGAAGTTAATTTGCAGCATGTTGATGAAATGCTGAAATGTTTGCTGGAAACATTTGAAACAGAGAAAGAAGTTGCAGATGAAATTGCAGGTGACAAGCAAAGGAATGTTGCAGAGGGACAGGAAGTTTGGGAGGCCGCAACATCCATAGTGACAGCTAGAGCAACATGTGAGGCGACATTTATAGTAGCAGCAGCAGAAAAGGTGCAAAACAACAGTAAGGGTGAAAAGGAAGCGATCAAAACAAGTGAAGAACAAGCAAGAATGAGAGTTCAGCAATCAAGAGATGGAAACAATCAGCAAACAGAGGACATATTGGACAAAGAAATTGAGTTGATAAGGAGGTTAATGATAAAAACATCCCAAAGAAAGATGACAATAAGAAAGAAAATGAGTGATAACAAGAGTAAGACAACGAAAGATTGTGAGAGCACAACAAATGGAGCATTACAACACAAAATATGGAAACCTGGAGGACAACAGCAGATAACAATAAAGCAATTGATAAGCAAGGAAAGATTACAAAATAAAATTTGGGATCCAGGAGGAAATAATTATCCAGACTTATGACCAGGTGGTCATGAATTTTCTTACATGGGGAGTCTGATGCAGGAGCATCAAGGGTATTTTTTTATTTGTAAATATGTTAGAAAAGGGGGTGTGACAACTTTTAATATTTTATTTAATTTGTTATTTTAAATAAAATAGGAGAGTGAGGATTTTGCAAATATCCTTTTATTAATTAAAAGGATATGAGAGAATTTGGGTAGTTAAGGATATAAAGGGATAAGATTCTAGATAATAGGATTTGTTGAGATATTTTAGTGATATTGAGATATTAAGGGGATTGAGCATTAAATTAGATCATTTTTAAAAAATTGTATAAATTCATTAAGCCTCAAAGGCATGGGGAGGAGATTGTGAGTTGTAGAGAGTGTGAGAATGGGAATAGAAAGCAGGGGTTTCTGCTTGGGAGCCTTCGGGCAATTTGCAAAGGGCCACCGAACTAGAATATCGGGCCAACAAAAGTTTGTAAGTCATTGTTTTGTTTTAGATTATACATACATTGGTTGATTGATTGAGAAACTGTTTATTTGATTTGTGAAGTTCATGGCATTGGTGAATTAATGAAGAAATGATCAATGGGCTTGAATTTACATTGATTTTGTGTGGTAACCGCCATGTATAATCATTGAGTATAAAATGGCATTAAATCTCTGCATAAAGGATGTATTGTAAGGCATTGAGTTTGTAGCTTGGTGTGGAACTCTGTATGTAAAAACTCTGTTTTGTCAGGGTCATTGGTTATTGAGGAAAACTTGTGTAATTCAATGACATCAATAATGGATGGATTTCACTGTTGCATAATGTGTTAAATGAACTGTAAACCATCGAAGGGTTGTAGCATTGCTTTGGCGCAGATTTTAATAGTCAATGTTTAATGGTGTTAAAAAAAACCAATGCAAAACTGTCTGCCTGTCAATTGCGTTGAATTGGGTATGAACAAATTGTGATTCACTATTATTAATGTGTTGGTCTTCTGTCCAAGAATAAAGGTTGACATGATATATGACCACGTTATTGAAGCTGTTTTCAGGAGAACTTAAAATTGCATCAGTTCTGTATTAAAATACATAGTTGTTGACTGCGCCAGTGGTATTGAGTGACATCGTTTGTATAAGTCGACATTGAGAGCAGGAATATAAAACTGTGTTTCGGCTTGTAAAATCAATGGAACTTGACATACATAGTCTTGTTTTGTAATGCGACTGTGTGAGATGGAGGTTGCTGGAGTATTAATTCATATATGAGTTAAAATGACGTTCTAAAAAAAACTAAGTGCAGAATTGATATCTCTTAATCGAATTTCCATTTGAATGATTTTATTGTATGACAAAGGCGCAGGTTCGAAATCCATTCGATGGCAATGTTTGAAATCCGGTTCAGAATTCGTCCCCTCCGTGGTGTTTGAAACTGTGTGGAAGCTGGTAGTTAAAGCCCAGAAGTTTTGAAACAGTTTGTTTACCAATCGATTGAAGGTACGTTCTTTGCGTAATTGTTACAAATTGGAACAGAGTTGTGTTACTTTTCCAAGTCTACATGCAGTGTCGGCGCGGATCGATGGTAGGTTGTATAAATCAGAAGCGCCGGTATTGAGACAACCAGTCAGATGTTGGAAGCGGCAGTCAGTGAATGTGAACATGGCGCTGTTACTTTGGGTTTGGTTTGATTAAAATGTAAATGGTGTCAGAAGCCTGTGGATTCGATAGTGTATTGATGCATTGAGTTTTAAATGTTGTCAGTGTTGAATTGAAACGGTATTAATACAACCTGAGTGTAATGTGTTAAGCTTTGAACACATTCAGAAGTTGTAGTTTTATGAACTGATACATCTGCCAGATCGTTGAAGTTGAACACAATATGTATCCATTGTTGGATGGACAAGTATGAATGTTGGAATTGATCAAATTCTAAGTTTTTATATGAATTGTCATTTTCTTACATGGGTAAAGTGCGCTTATATAATTGGAACTTGATTTTGTATTAAGTTCAAAAGCGGAATCTTGTTATGAGGCTTGGTGTATTGAAGATAGAATGTTAAGAATTAAACATGGGAAGAGAATTGGAGAGGCATAAGCGCATGGACTAGAATTATGATTGAAATTTATATTTGAACTCACATTATCATTGGGTTTGCTTGAAGGATTCAAAGCATGAATTTTCCAGACATTGAGGGTTTGATTTGTCAAAAAGCTGAGATGCATGTTTATGATCACAGAGATTAAAGATTCTGGGTATTGCAGGCTCTGCCTGCGTCAGTATGGGATGCATGAACCATAAAGGAGCGAACTTGCCACCTCAAGATTCCCTCTAGAAGCTTCCAGAAATAACCCAAAGTGAGTTTTTAAGAATATACTTGCGTCTTTTTGACTTTTACAGGGGTTCGCACCCATTACACAGAAACAGAGCGGTCAAGTACACAGGGGACATGATGAGTGGGTGCGGGACCGCAGGTAATGCTAAGAGAAAGTGTGGAACTAGAGTTTTAGAGATTTTTAAGGGCTTTCTCTTATTTTTCAAGGCTTGACATGAAGAGCTGAGGTTTAAGACTTGCAAAGGAGGAAAGTATGAGTGATGATAGACTCACACTGATTGCAGAATGTTATGGTGACAATATTTTGTGCAACAGATTGCCCCTTAAAGTGCGAAGTCTGTAATAGATGAGGATAGTATTTGTCATCTAAGAAGAGTGAAGTACTTTATCATTTCAAAGATCATCCTGTGGACAACCTGGTTGGAACCTGTAAAAACATTCAATACAAAATATATATATGTGATCATATCATCGCTGAGGTAGGCATTCCCATACTCAGATCAAAACTGACTAGAGAACTAACTAAGCTGCTCTGATATAGGAATGATTTTGTAATATATCACAAGTATAGACATATGTAGACACAGTATGGACACAACCATCTGTTTATGAATAGTCCACTGTATAATGAATAACAAAATTCCTCGCAGCCTGGATGGTGGAAACTAGATCCAGGGTCTTGATTTTTGCTTCCCGAACTAGTACGATTCTATCCATGTGAATGAATGTATCGAAGTCGAACATGGTAGAAACCACTTGATTTCCAGTCAATGATGTGAACTGTTAACAAGTGTGAGAGAAACCACCAGTAATGTCAATGGCTCTCAAAGTACTCAGTACAATCCATGAAATGTGAATAGATGATCTGATGTCGAACATGTCATAGAATCCTTTGATCGAAGGTCAATGATGCAACCTATCGTCGAAGGCGAGAAACCTGCCATTGAGGCATGCAGATTTCAAGGTACTGACGATTTCTAGATCATCTTTCTAGATAATGAGCTAAAGTCGATAGAAAGCGATTCGTCGTAGGCAAGCCCACAACACGAAATCATAGATCAAGTTTGAAGAAATATAATTGGCAAGGACTAACTCAGGGATGGTCAAGATGGATGATAGATATCTTGTAGATGAATGGTTTATTGGAACTGACCTCTTGAACACATAACGACACTGCAGATGGTTTGGTGAAAATTGACCCAAAGCTAATACCCAGAAACCCGCTGAAGACTTTCAATATGGTTTGATTAACTGTTAGGCAAAGGATTTCCCAACCCAGGTGAACAAAAAGTGTCGTGTTCAAGAGTGGTTGAATGCTTTTCTAAGACACAAAGTATAACAAATAGGTTCATTTTTCTCTCTTTTCCCCCACCATTTATGGCAAGTACCTTTTTATTTTTGACAAGCTTGAGGAGGATAACATTTGCTTGGTTATAAGCTCACCCTTCGGATGAGCCCAACTTAGTTTAAAATTCGAACCCTAAGAAGGAGTGGTTCGTTCCTGTTTTAAAATTGAACAGGTCCTTTACTGTTACATTTTGACGAGTCCAGTATAGGAGAAACTCTGCGTTTTTCAATTTTCGGGAGTCAGAAGAAAAACTTAATAAAACTCCATGGTTGTCCTTTTTCGTAAATTTGTGTCTCCCAAGCTCGAAAAAGTATAAAATAATACTTGAGAGAACCGCTTGATCATTATGATCAAGGAGTACTTTTCATAATTAGTGTCCCTAATCCGAAAAAGTAAAAAGCGATCAATGACACGTCGTTTTATAACCAATATCGAACTTGAAACGACAAAATCCCGATAATCTTTTCATGTTTATACGGTTAGAAAAGAGCTGTAAGTGGACTGTCCTTTTAATTTCGTTTTAATGAGCTTAAAAAGAAAAACTCGGCAATCTTTTCATATTTTACGAGTCAGAAAAAAGCTTAAAGAGGACTCCAATGTTTTTTGTTGAAAATGATCAATTTTGCCTGAAAAATCCAATATTCTGCACAAAAACTCAAACATTACTCATACCTGTTTAAAATAAATAAAAATGTATACCTTTTTAAAGTGAAAAATAAACAAATTAAAAATTCATTTATTAAAAAAAGCTGATAAAAAGGGATTTTGTAAATTCATTTTTACCGTTTGACTTCAGAGTGAGAAAAGAGAGCTTTTGGGTAAGAAGCTTCCTGTGAAGATTGCGGAAAATCCGTCCATTGGAAACGAAAACCGTCACCTCCAGGTAATCCACATCACTTTAATCTTGCATTTCAACCATTTGAATTTTGTTTTTAGGCTTCTATTTTGATTTTTTAGAGAAAAATTAGTTGAAAAGACCGCTCGCGGGGGTCCGCAGGCGCAACATGCGAAACTTGCGGACCTCGACTCTTTCTTGCAAAGGAAAGAGCCAGGGGCCCACACCTGCCACTTGGGAAGAGTGCAGACCTACGCACTGTCCCTAACTAGTGGGTGCAGACCCTGCGAAATAGGTTTTGAAACTTCAACTTTTTCAATTTCCGCCCAAAAATTTTGAACTAAAATGTTCTAATTCGCCGTTTTTGCAATGTAGGATATACACAATGCTCATTTGGCGGGAACGGGAGCATGAAGATGTGGACCTTGCCACAATTAATCATCAACCCTCAATAGATGCATTGAGGGCATGCGGGCTATTTAAATTCTGGGCCATACCTGGCATGAGGGCCCAAGTAGACTTTTTGCAGTGGCTGGTGGACAGATGGAATATATAGGACCAATGTTTCATTATTGGTGGCCACCGGCTCGAAATGGAGCTAGAGGACATTTACTTCTTGACTGGTTTGCCCAAGAGAGGTGAACGATTATCTCTATTCGGGACTAGGCCAGGTGGCCAGTTTGTCGATAGTCTCCGGCTAGAGTTTTGTAATGACCAAACAAAGGACAAAGGGATTGATATCAAAACCATCTCCCGTCCTGAACTTAAAGTGATTGCATTTACTGTCACCAGACTCTGCGGAAGCGCAACACTGCATGTAGCTACCAGATCCCAAATGCGAATGGCAGTAGACTGTTATCGAGGCACCATCTTCAACTGGTGCAAAGCTGTGTTGGCGAATGTAAAAGGCCAACTGACTAGAGCAAAGAACGAACAACTAAAAAACTTTGGATATGGTTTCTTAGTTGTGAGATTTGGTCTAGAGAGGGTTCCGATGTTGGTCCCACAATAGCTTTCCGTTGGAGCTGGACTTCCCCGAGAACCTAAGCTGATGCGCTGGGTTACAGTTATGGCCCGTCATCCTGAGGAGGGTTCAGAGGTTGTTCGATTTCCTCCTGAGTGTTTTCGTTGGTTGGAGAACCAACTTTTCGTGATTTAGGATTTTCCTTATGTTGGGATGGATTATCGTGGTGATACAAGCATGACTCTTCCACCAGGAGAGCAGTGGGATGATTCAGGTAAAATCATTTTCAATATTTTCTAAGTTCTAAAGTTTTTTTGTTTTGTTTTTAAATCGTCCAAAACTGATAGTAAAAAGTTTCAAATGCAGATGTGGGTCCATGACGACCAGCCATTCTCCTGCCCTATGAGAGGAGACACCCAACTGCAGCAGTATCGGCCCCACGGGATGAATCTACAGAGACCCTGACCGAATTGGAAAATCATCTAGAGCATTTGACAACAGATATTCCAGAGACTAGCATAGATGATATTCCTCTTAGGTTACAACGCTATGTGATTGGGGTCCCAGGACCTTTCAGGAGGTTCCTTTGTAGGGTGGCCCGAGCAGTGGTTTCTTATCGTGATCATCACCAGTGATAGGATGATCACTTTTGTAGACTTGATACGACATTTTTGCTTTTTGTACTATCATTTTTGCTGATCATAAGGTGTTTTTCAACCTATGATCGAAGATGATGTATATTTGACACACTTTTATGCTATGCTATATCACTATTATTGGCTATCTTGTAAAACATGTTATGGAATGTTTTTAAATTTACTGTTTGATTATTGCAGATGTCTATTTAACATTCGAGAAGCAATTGCATCTGCTAATGTATTTAAATATCTTGGAATATGCTGATATTCAATGTAGTCAAACTCACGTTCCAAGAGACGAACTCTCAAAAATAATCTTAACAACACTAGATTTCTAATGGCATAAACTCTATTAAGCTGCAATACAACGAGTTCAAAATCTAACCTAACAATCAAACTCCGAATCCCAAATGAAATGGATTTAGATAATAACTCAATCACTGCACTTTACTCTGCAATGTTGTTCGTGTTTTGACCGAGGCTTACCCCATGCATAGATACCAACTCATCAGAGGGTGAATAGATAACCCAAGCTGCGGAAGAAATGTTCCGTGTATTACGACAAGCACTATCAGTGAAACCAATGTATGTTTGAAGAGACGTCAACATCTGCAATATCAAGAGTAAAATCAAGATAAGCAGGAATAATGATAAAAACACTCTTTAAACTAAGCACACTTTTCTAATCTAAAACACACCAGCTAGAAAGAAACTAATCTAACTAAAATCTCCATACCCAGATTCAAGCATAATATCTCTTTAGATAAAGACAATTTCTAGGTTTACCCAAAGAGACACCGTCAAAATCTACCAATTCATAGGCCCCTTTTGCCAGCTTTCGCTTAACAACATAAGGACCATGCCACATAGGTACAAATTTTCCAGCGCCTAGCTTATCATTTGCTTGATCGTATAGTAAGACTAGGTCTCCTTCCGAAAAATTACGAGGTGTAACATTTCGATCATACTGAGATTTAATTCGTTTGGCATGAGTTTCGATTGCTAATGCAGCATCACGTTGATTCTCATCTAGTTGAGCTAAGTACAACAAACGTTTCTCCTCTTTGGAAGTGGCTGGTAGTAACTCTATGGCTATTTGCAATGACGGAATTTCGCATTCAATGGGTAACACAGCTTCCAAACCGTAAACCGGTTGAAAATGAGTGAAACCAGTTGATGTTTTTACCGAGGTTCGATACGCCCAAAGCGCTGAAAATAACATGTTATGCCAATTCGACCTATGAATACCAATGATTCGTCGGATCATAATGACTAGAACTTTGTTGATGGATTCAACCAGACCATTAACCTGTGGGTAATATGGAGTAGAACTATCATGACGCAGGCCAAGTTGATCTGTTAGTTTAGTCATCATGATGTTTCGAAAATGACTCCCATGATCAGTGATAATTGCTTGAGGAACACCGAACCTAGTAATTATATGATTGAAAACGAAAATTGCAGCAGTTTTGTCGTCTGCCGAAAATGTAGGCATCACCTCGGCCCACTTAGTAAAATAATCTACCGCAAGGATGATATACGCATGTCCCCCAGCCGAGTGAGGGTTACATGTAATAAAGTCGATACCCCACTTTGAAAAAGGGCCGACGACAATTATAGGGTGGAGAGGAGCAGGTGGAGCACACATCTTTCGATCAAAAATTTGACAATTGTGGCATTTTCGGACCGCATAGATATAATCTTTAAATAAAGATGGCCAGAAATAACCAGCGCGGAATATCTTTTGGGCTATGGCATACCCAGACATATGATCGCCACATGCTCCAGAGTGACAGTCATTTAGAACCTTTTCAGATTCTTCATGAGTTAAACAATGCCGGAAAACAGAATCTACCCCACGACAATAGAGTATCTCTAATAATTTTGTATTGTTGGGATTGGAATAGTATTTTCCGTCGCTGAGATCATGAAATTTCAGGCAGAAAAGATTAGGTTTGGAGATAAACAATGATATCTCCATACCATGGATCAAGAGTACTGATAAGAAACAAGGATTCGTCCGCAATGGGCTCTTCCGCCACAGTTTCAGTATCAGCACGCGGGAAATCACACATCAGTTCCGCAAATACCAAAGATTTCTTTGACTTGGATTTTTCAAATTCCAAGTCAAATTCCTGTAGGATAACAATCCATTTGGAATACTTGCCCCCTAGCAATTGTTTGGTCAAAATATAGATCATAGGGTTACAGTCAAAAATTACGGTAGTTTTGCGTAGTAAGATGTAATGATGAAATCTTTGGACAGCTTGAACAACTGTCAAGGTCAATTTCTCCACATGCGAATATTTAAGCTCAGTCGGATTCAGAGTTTGACTAAGATAGTAAATCACATGTTCACTATTGAATTCATCTTCTTGAACTAAAACCATCCCGATGGTGGAATGAGAAGCGGCGAGGTACAAGAAGTAAACCTAGTTGTAGTTGGGAGGATGCAATAATGGTGCATGGGTCAACGCGTGTTTAAGTGCATCAAAATATTTGTCAGCTATCTCATCCCAAAAGAATGGAGTATTCTGTTTCAACAACCTGGTAAAACCCTTTGTTATCTCAGCGTAGTTAGGAATGAAACGACGTAAAAAGTTTGCTTTCCCTTGCAAACTTTGGAGTTGGCGGAGATTCGAAGAAGGAGACAATTTGACAATAGCTTCAACCTTCAAGGGATCAACACGAATGCCGGCTTTTGAAACAACGACTCCCAGTAAACGACCCATTTCTATACAGAAAACACATTTGTGTGGATTCAGCCTAATTCGATAATGCCTACATCTCATAAATATTGCTCGTAAATGAATGAGATGATTGACTCTACGTAATGAATGGGAAGGTAAATCATCGAGATAGGGCTGCACATTGTGCTTGATGTCATGAAATGCATAAGACATAGCTCTTTGAAAAGTTGCTCCGGCATTCTTTAATACAAAAGGTAATTTGCAATAAGAAAATGTCCCCCATGGGCAAATGAAAACCGTTTTTGGTTGATCAGTAGGGAGTATGTTAATTTGATTGTAACCAGAAAAACCATCCATAAAGGAGAAAATTTCTTTGCCGGCACAATCATCAATGATTTGATCGATATAAGGAGTTGGGTAATTGTCTTTAGAACAAGCTCGATTAATATCCCTATAATCGATACATATTCTTATCGTTCCTTGCTTTTGTTAACATGAACAATATTCGATACCCAATCCGTTAAGGGAATTGGATAAATGAAACCTGCTTTAAGTAATTTCTCAACTTCTGCTTTAATAGCAACAAATTTTCGTGGATGTATTTGACGCAAACGTTGCCGGATAGGTTTAGCATCCGGGTAAGTTTTAATTTCATGAACAACAATTGCCGATTCGATTCTTGGCATCTCTTCATATGACCAGGTAAACACGTCACATAATTCTTGAAATAGGGCTTTATAAGTTTGGAGTTCATTGTCCGTACAAGAAGCACCTATATGAATGTTTTCAACAATTCCAGGTTTGACTGAAATGTCAATAGGAACCGTTCGAGAAATATTTCCCAAATTCAATTCAGAATCAGGATGTTGTAGTGGATTCTGTGGTTCTTTGACATAATCAGTAGTAAAAATAGATGAAAAATCATTTTCAAAATGATCAAGCTCAGGTAAGAACGAAGAACGATGATGAAGATCTTCCCATGGTAAATCATCAACAGACAAAATTTCACGAATCTGCTCATTCGTATGAACAAGCTCAGAAACAGTTGTTGAATCTGAGGTTGACATTGAAAGTGATTCTCCATGGACCACAT
This sequence comes from Pinus tabuliformis, assembly GCA_031772625.1. Lineage (NCBI taxonomy): Eukaryota > Viridiplantae > Streptophyta > Pinopsida > Pinales > Pinaceae > Pinus > Pinus tabuliformis. The sequence goes on along the minus strand of CM062804.1, from coordinate 531,832,225 downwards.
TCATTAGATCAATTTCAGTTGAAGAAGGGTCGGAAAAGGATTGTACAACCTGATATGCAATTTCGTAGGGACTCAAAGGCATCACATCACCAAATGAATCCACCTTAGATTCGGAAGGTACGATCCAAGGATCATCCAAAAATATAGTGTTTGATGAAATCATATGAATGGTTGCAGTAGAAGGCGATACGTTAGGAGGAGGAAAGGGAAAAGTTCCTAGTAAACCAGAATCTTTAATCAATCCTACCCCAACATCCTTATAAGGGATAGTTGTTTTACCGACATGCTGGATACTTTCAGAAGAGGCTGGGTCGGATGAAAAATAAGTTAGCTGGTCTATGGTTACGATCTTTCCATTATGAGGAAACTTTATAAGCCGAAAGACCAATGAAACAACAACAGTCATAGCATAAGACCAACTGTGACCCAAAAGAAGGTTGTAATCTAGAGGGGCATCAACGACCTCCACATCTAGATTAACAGTTTTGCCTTCAACCCCTATATGTAAATCCTGTAGAATGCCAAAAGGATGGAACCCACAGCCATCAAAAGCCTTTAGAATCATCAGGGACTGATTGAGTGTAGGAGAACCAAGCGATCTCCAACACTGGATCGACATAATACACGTAGAAGCTCCCTCATCAATTACAGTCCTAAAGCAAGGTCTATTTTTGACTAACACTGGAATCTGGAAAGCCATTTGATGAGGTAAGCAAGGTGTACTATTCTCTAAATCGAAGATTATAAGGTTCGAGTCCTGAATATAAAAAGCTCCTATAGCCGACAAAAGTAATTTACACTGTGCTGGGCATGATTGCAGCACCTCCAAAGCCGACATTGCTGAAGGGGAAATGGATAAGTCTTCAACAATGTTATAATTTTGAGCAGCTCTCGCAGGCGGATTGAAAGCTAACTTTCGAAGTATACCTTTAGCAGGTGGTTTGATTACTAAGTCTGGATTAGGTTTCTCGATCTGTAGCAGATCAGAACCAGAAGGAGTTGAAGTTGATGGGTTTGAATTAGAAGATTCTGCTTCCTTACCACCAAAAGGACTTTTACTACCATAATCTTGCGATCGCGTTGCAATCCTAACATGAGACATCATCATTATGGGTTCTTCTGAGGCATTTGAGGAAGAACCGGTCATTTTACTATCTTGACTAGGAAAAGGATCCTTCAAGACAACAGGCGTTTAAGAACCTTTGACGATTTTCGCAACCTCAGTGCGATGTGGGCAGTCTATTGTAAAATGCTCTTCGTCACAAATGAGACAAGGATAGCGAGGTTTATGTTTCTCGTCGGTAGATTTAGTTTTATTTGATTTCTCTTTTGAGTTTTGTTTATTTTTATTCTTCCCTTTCTTTTTACCATCGGATTTTGATTTGGCGGTAGATGATTCTACGACATGAATATCGGCAGGAATTTTAGTGGAAGAGTCTCCTGTCGGGGAATCTGATAAAGTTATAATGGGAGAAGAATTCTTTGAAGATTTCTTCTTACTTTTGGTGTTAACTGAACCAATCATACCATCAGCGGCATGAGACCCTAAAGGAGCTGCAGTTATTTGATTTTGTTTCGGAAGGTCAGGGATTTTTTCATGTAAAGTACTTGACTGCATATAAACGAGGTCAAGGTACTGAGCTTGAGCAATTACTTGCTCTTCAGTAACAACTCCGACCTTAGCTACATCCTCAGTGATTTTAGGTAATAATGATTTAACAAACCATTCTGCTAAAATTTGATCCGGAATAAAAACTTTTACTAAACGTCGTCGACGTCGCCATTCATGAATATGATCTGAAATATATGTGGACGTTGACTGTTTTAATGAAGTTAATAATTCCGTGCCATTGTCATATCTGACAGGCAACTGAAAATGAGTTAAGAACGAAGTGGCTAACTGACTAAAATTATAAAAAGAGGCTCGCGGTAACTCAATGTACCACTTGGCTGCAAGACCAATCAGAGTGCGTTGAAAAAGACGTAAGGGAATTGAATCATCTATAATGGAACTAGACACGCACCAGAGGTGATAAGTCATCACATGATTTGACGGGTCCTCTCCTGATTTACCTTCAAACTTTGGGATATCACTGGGAAACTTATTCGGCATTGGCGGCCAAAACAAAAGATAATTAATTGGATCATTCGTAAGGTGCGAAAAATCAGGCAAGTCCAAAGTTGCAATGAATGGTAATTGACGGTTAGGGTTACGAAAACTCTGGGTCATTAGACCAGCCCCAGGAGGAGGATATCCAGGATAACTTGGAATTGGAATCGCATTTGGGATATTGTATCCTCCCGGAAAACCAGGATTAACCAGACCAAACTGGGGTTGTTGAGGTTGCTGATAAGTATATCCAGGGTACGGTTGATACTAGTAAACTGGGCTTTGCACAGCAGGACCGAATTGGTATTGTCCCTGGTACGGTTGATAAGTGAATTACGGTTGACTTGTGACAACCGTACTTGGACCAGGTTGTCCTATAGGCATCTGAACCAAAGTCTGAATTGTAGGTCCGAAATGAGGTAAAGATGCTTGAGGAGTTGATGCAGGAACAGTAGAAACTGGAGCTGTCGATACTCCAGAAGTAGGTGGGGTAGATTGAACAGAAGCTGCAGGAGTTGCAGCAGTTGTTTGAGGCGGAGTTCGAGGCGAACTAGGCCCAGACTGATGAGCTACACCCAGTGCATAAGTTTGAATAGTAGGCTGGACAGGTTGCTGTGTTGAACCAGAAACTAAAGGTTGTCTAGATTGAGATGACAACTGCACATTAGGTTGCAAGATCTGTTGAGTTTGAGATGGATCCCACACCATGTTCATTCTGGGGTATGGACCCATAGAAGGTTGAGCATATTGAGGACCATAACCGGGTTGAGGGTAGGGCTGGTAATTCAAAGGTACATTTCTAGGTCCTTGTACAAATGATTGTCTAGAAGGTGGTTGGAAACCTTGAGTTGGGTACTGACCTTGAGGTTGATAACGTTGAGGCACGTACTGAAACTGGGGTTGACCTTGAGGTACATATTGATATTGGGGTTGACCTTGAAGTATATATTTTCCCGAAGGAATGTACTGTCCTTGAGGTTGCCCCCCAGGCGGTAACTGACTACCTTGAGGTTGCGGATTTGGAATAGTACCAGACATCATAAGAATTTCTTCTACGCTCAACGATTTAGTTCTGTTATTACCAGTTGATATCCCATGTTCAATGGGTTGAGGAGATGCTCCTGAAAAAGTACTAGTGAGTGACTGATACCTAGAAGGAATAGAAGAACCGCCATATAAAAATGCTTTTGGTGATTGGTGTTGAAAATGCAACAAGATGATGGAGCTTAGTGAAAAGAAGTCGCCTTCACTAAGTGGGCCCGCAGGCTATTTTTGGCACAAAGTCTATTTTTAGACATATGGATCATGGTCTATGAGTTGTAGGATGATATTTGTGGATGATTGGTCATGTTGGTAAAAATAGATGGACTTCTATTTTTAGACATATGGGCGGTTTCTATTTTTAGACTGCCAGGCTAAAAATAGAACAGTTGAATATTATTAGCTCATAATAATATTTGGACTATAAACATTATCTTATCCTCTTGGAGCACTTCAGTTTGAGCTACAGATGTGGCACATGCAGCTGTCAGAAGGAAATACGCTTTTCTTGTGGGTCAGTTGAGCTATTGCATGCAGGACTTCAGTTAGAACTCATGTGGTTGAGTTTGGTGGAGTTGATTGTGGAGTTGATGGAGTTGTGTTCAGTTTGACTTGGTTAAACTAGTTGTATTTAGTCTAATTGCAGAATACACTAGTGATGAGTGATGTGAATTAATTGTTAATTAATTCACTAATTATTAAATCATAAAGCAACTAAAGAATACATTAGTTAACTCAGTGCATGGACAGTTCAGTGGAGACAGGTGTTAGAGGTTGAGATTGCTATCAGTTGTGACTATAGTTGTGCATGAGATCTTGCACAATCAATGGGATTGAGTAATGCCAATGAGGATTGCGTGGTTCAGCCAAGCGAAATACGAGTTTGGATCAGCCATTCTCATCTATTCTCATGCAGGATTACGCAGTGGAGGCAGGCAAGCAGCGGAGGAGATTTGAACCTGTGATTGATTCAGATCTGAGCTAGTTTTGTGTAACAGGTGGAGATAGTACTGAGTACTTGTGAGGAGTATTATACTATGTATTGTTACATGTTCTCAATCATTATAATATATAGATAGTGTGGGGTTTTCAGCTGTATGCTTTCCCCAGGTTACATACTGTGTTAATGTGCACATGCGATTGATGTTTCATTGTTTTTAATGCTGCTAAATTGATGATCAACGTAGAGGAGGTTATGTATTATGCATGTATTCTGCAATAGTGTATAATCGGGATAATCTCTATGAATAAGTGTCATATTATTCAAAATTTCTACATGGTATCAGAGCTGTTGATCATTAGATTTATTATTCAGAAAGTGTTTACAATTTATTTCTTCAGGCAGAGTTTGTAATCGGGCCAAGTAGCCTTTGGATTCATCCTTCCTTTGGAAGGTGAGATACCCGGTAAAATCCCATACAGTCAATCTCTGTACGAGAAATACTTTTTTCTCACGAATTTTAGATCAGAAGCGGTTGAGTTTTGAGCTGGTGGAATTTGAATTTGCAGCAGTGTTTTCTTGGTGTCAAAGTTGAAATGTCTTTCAACGGATTGCGATTGGAGTATGCTATTGAAGGAAACTCAAATTATATTGCATGGAAAGACAGGATGGAGGTGGTGTTAGATGACAATGGGCTGAAGGAGTTCATAGAGGCTAAGGTCCCAAAGCCTACTGATGCTGCTGGAGCTGTGGTTTGGCAAAAGAAGACAGCAAAGTGTCGAAGGATTTTGTTGGAGGGCGTGAAGGATCACATTGTGTCCACCCTGCATGGAAAGGCTTCTCCATACTTGATGTGGAAAGCATTGACAGATCTATTCCAAGGCGAGAGTGACCAGAGGAAGTTGTCACTCAAGGATAAACTCAGAAACATTAAGTGTGAGAATGGAGACAGTATGCCCAGGTATCTCACGAAGTTCACCCAGTGCTGGGATGAGCTGGGAAGTGTGCGGGTGACTGTCGATGATGAGGACTTGGTGAGCTTGGCTCTCCTTGGTCTTTCGAAGAGTTGGCATTCCTATCAGGACTCTATCAATGGTCAGGAGAAATTGCCAGGATGGGAGAGACTTTGGTCGGATCTTGTGCAAGAGGAGATCAGACGGAGCACCAGAGACAGTTCTTCATGCATGCATCATGAGGAGAACTGTGCCTTAGCAAGTAAAGCGAAGAAGGGAAAGGAGAAGGGTTCTCTTTCTAAATCTAGTTCTTCCAATGATAGGAAGAAGGTTGACAAGTCGAAGGTGAGATGATTTCGTTGTCATGAGTTGGGCCATTATGCTACTAATTGCCCAAAGAAGAAGTACAAGAAGGGATCTGGGGAAGGATCTGAAGGTGACACTTGCTTCACAATTTGAGTTGGATTTCACACTCTTCGCATGCATGGTTTCATCCATGGTGGGAAGTGGTTGGTTTCTTGGCAGTGGAGCTTCTTTCCACATGACCGGTGACAAAAGTTTGTTCAGTACTTTGGAGGAGAAAGATCTCCAGATACTCATAGCGATGGGTAATGATGAGAAGTATAATGTCTTAGGTGTAGGCACGGTTATTTTTCAGAGGGAGCATGGAGCTCGCCTTACCTTGACCGATGTCAAGTATGTACCAGGACTGAAGAGAAACTTCGTGTCGATTGCGATGCTGGAAGACAGAGACTGTGATGTAGTCTTTAGTAAGGGAAAGGTTTTCCTTAGACACATCATCACTAGAAAGGTGAAGCAGATTGGTTCACGGGTCAAGAACCTGTACGCTCTTGAGGTTCAAGATGCATGCAAAGCCTTGAGCAGCGAGGCAACTGATGGATACTTGGTGGTTGAGAGGGAGCGTATATTACCTCTCAACATGTAGAGCCAGAAGAGGTCTCAGACGATTGTGGAGGAGCCACGATTGGTGCAGCAACTTCAGGAGGTTGTGGAGCAGCCACAACAAGGGAAGCTGAGAGGAGATCGAGTATAGACATCTACTCATGCAGAGACCTCTAGTAGGGGGAAACTTCGAGCCAGGTGGGCTGAGGGATCACATGCAGCCATACCTCCAGGTAGGAGGTGGGGCGATATAGAGTGATCATGCCAAGGAGGAGGGGCAGGATCCTTGAGGTACCTAACCTCTTGGATGAGACCTTGCTACGGGAGCCCCGATGTGGAGTAGCAAGAATTGACTGATTGGGTAGAGATAGATGTAGATGGAGCAGCAGAGAGAGCGACAGTGTAGGGAATCCCAGGACATCGCATAGCTAGCAGGCTGCAACAATGCGAGAGGCACAAGTGTTTTGCACAGTGCTAGGTGGCACAGAGAGGTGTGCAATGGTGCGAGATACATGGAGATGTTGCAGTAGCGCAGATTTCAGAGAGGGAGCACTTTTCAGCAGCAGGTCGAGCTCCAACATCAAAGTATGTTCCTAGCCCAATAGAGTGGTCAGTTGGGAGGGTTTTTGTTCCAAGTGTTGTTGGAGCAAGTGGACCGAGAAAATGTGTTGCATGCAGAACATTCCAGAGTTGCAGGATAGGGGTTGTTGATAATCCATATCTTGTTGAGAGGGAGTGTTGAAAATGCAACAAGATGATGGAGGTTAGTGAAAAGAAGTCGCCTTCACTAAGTGGGCCCGCAGGCTATTTTTGGCGCAAAGTCTATTTTTAGACATATGGATCATGGTCTATGAGTTGCAGGATGCTATTTGTGGATGATTGGTCATGTTGGTAAAAATAGATGGACTTCTATTTTTAGACATATGGGCGGTTTCTATTTTTAGACTGCTAGGCTAAAAATAGAACAGTTGAATATTATTAGCTCATAATAATATTTGGACTATAAACATTATCTTATCCTCTTGGACCACTTCAGTTGAGCTACAGATGTGGCACATGCAGCTGTCAGAAGGAAATACACTTTTCTTGTGGGTCAATTGAGCTATTGCATGCAGGACTTCAGTTAGAACTCATGTGGTTGAGTTTGGTGGAGTTGATGGAGTTGTGTTCAGTTTGACTTGGTTAAACTAGTTGTATTTAGTCTAACTGCAGAATACACTAGTGATGAGTGATGTGAATTAATTGTTAATTAATTCACTAATTATTAACTCATAAAGCAACTAAATAATACATCAGTTAACTCAGTGCATGGACAGTTCAGTGGAGACAGGTGTTAGAGGTTGATATTGCTATCAGTTGTGACTATAGTTGTGCATGAGATCTTGCACAATCAATGGGATTGAGTAATGCCAATGAGGATTGCGTGGTTCAGCCAAGGGAAATATGAGTTTGGATCAGCCATTCTCATCTATTCTCATACAGGATTGCGCAGTGGAGGCAAGCAAGCAACGAAGGAGATTTGAACCTGTGATTGATTCAGATCTGAGCTAGTTTGTGTGTAACAGGTGGAGATAGTACTGAGTACTTGTGAGGAGTATTGTACTATGTATTGTTACATGTTTTCAATCATTATAATATACATATAGTGTGGGGTTTTCAGCTGTATGCTTTCCTTGGGTACATACTGTGTTAATGTGCGCATGCGATTGATGTTTCATTGTTTTTAATGCTGCTAAATTGATGATCAACGTAGAGGAGGTTATGTATTATGCATGTATTCCGCAATAGTGTATAATCGAGATAATCTCTGTGAATAAGTGTCATATTATTCAAAATTTCTACAATTGGGAAAACATGGATGACTGTCTCGACATATTCAAAGGAGGATAATAACCTCTAGGTGTTGGATGAAAAGGAATTCGAGGTGGTGAAAAACTAAGACCCGGATTTTCTAAAAAGTTGGTCAATGAGAGGTACCAAGCATCCCTCCTAGGTGGACTGTAGAAAATTGATTCATGCTCCCTAAGTTCTAAAGTTGGTTGATTTTCAGGGAGACTTATATCTTCTTCTGGACTAACAAGTTCTTCAATAGAAATGAGTCCTGAAGGAAGATTTTGGGTAACGATCCTTCCTACCCTGGGTGAACCAGGACCACTAGAAGTTGGAGAAGAAAATCTTGAGGATGGAGTAGCAGCAGGTTCAGTTTCAGGCTCAGAAATTTCAGGTTCTTCGGCTAATTCACTAGTAGAAGAAATACTACCAGTAACTTCGGAAAATGAAATTGGTTCAAAAATATACTCTGTTGCTTGAACTTGATAATCAGGATGAACAACTAAAAAAGATTCTCTTTCTTCCGATGAATCAACTCTACTTTCACTAAGAGTTACAAGAGCTCGTAGCCCTTTAAGATGGCTTGGTGAATACTCGGGAGATTTCCCCTAAAGTCTAAAGGATTGTCTCGGTAATTCAACCATGATTAAATATTTCAATTACTTCACACGCCAACAAAGAAAAATCTCAATAAAACCACCTAAAGTCTCTAAAGAAACAAACAATTGAATCACACGCCTAAAAGATCTAAGAGATAAAACCACACACAAACAGTAACTTTCCGTACCAAAAACACTAGTTGGTGATGAAATCCAATGTCGCAAAATTCAATACAGAAAGGGCGGTTGGAACAGTTACCCCAACAACCTGCTTAATGAAACAGACTGGCACAAGTTTCTTCACAAAACCATCTCGAGTGAAGAGAACCCCCCAGAGAGTCCAAGTGAGTCTAGTCGACGTCTGCTCCAGGTACAGTGGGATCTTCCCTCCACCGTCACCTTAGGAAAGAATCCTATAGATTATGGTCACTATGGTTACCAACAAAAACAAATATACCTGGGGGAACAATCTACGATCCGATACACACGCAAGGGAAAAGTAACAAAGCTCAATCCCCTTGAAGACTCCTTGACATAATCCAAGGTTTACCAACAAGTGACCCCAGGCTCCTCGACAATGGTCAATCCGAGGTTTACCGTTTTTAATACGTGTATATTTGCTATCGTTCCCAATGAGGAAGGATTGATTACCTCACTGGTTCAGATATGATCTCGTGCTTGACTCCTTTAAGAGGAGCTTCCCAGAGCATATATGTAACAATTAGAATTTATCTCCTACCGCAAGATATAGCTACTTGTTTGTTTAAACTATCTTGGAGAGTTAATTACTCCCTACTCCAAGATACTAGCCTAAGCTATGTTGGTGATAAAAGCCCTAGAAATAAAAAGATTGCTAGATCAATTTTACTTTAAGCATTATTTTTATAGGTTGTTTCTTAAGTCAAAAGGTATGGAGATGAAACTTTATGGTGCGAAGACTCGACTCCAAAACACTAAAAATGCACCTAAGATGATTAACAATTCTTTTTCTTCAATGAATTTCTAGCTAAAGAAAGAGTTGAGAATGCAATTATTTGAAAATCAAATCTTTTCTTCAACATATAAATGAAAAGAAAAACTTTTTCGTCTTTTTCAATAAACTCAAAAACGAGACTACTAATTATGCTCACGAAAAAACCCTTTCTTTTTCAACACTCAAAAACTACAGAAAACAATTTCTTTCTAAAGAGATTCTAAAATTTCTAGAAAACACTCAAAACTATAAAAAACTATGCTTGAGATCTAAAAATTTCTAAAAACCTAATTGAAGTAAAAAAACTTAAAAAAATTATTTTTGAGGACGTTTTACTTAGTTATTCAACAAACTAAGGACTAATTCATTCAGAATAACAAATTAATCAAAAAACACCTAGCTATGTTTTCTTTAAAAAAAATTAAATTCAAAACTTTCCAAGCAAGTTCTTTCAAAGCTTTGCAAAGAGAAAAACAAGATCTATTTCTCAACAAGGGTAGATTTCACAAATCAGTCAGACTCATCAAGAAGACCAAAAAGGCCAGGGTAATCTGAGGTTTCTTAGGCTTCTAATCTCTGAGTTACTACAAAGACCAAGCGAAAATCAAACCAGGCACACAAAACTTCTAGAAAATCACCTAAAACCAAAATGCCAATGGAATTCACTTACAAGAATTTTCTGACAAGACACATGTAGATCTGGGCAGAGGCTAAAAAACGTAAACAAATCCTAAGCTTAACTTGATGAAAATATTTTAGGTTTTTTCAAAAATTTGACAGGGTTCGCAGGCCTCCGATATAACCAGATGCGGTACCGCTATGTGTAGTAAAGTAATAGTGTAGGGATGTCCGCACTGTGTTACAAACAGAACGTGCGGTCCTCTTTCAAAAACGTGAAAAAACAAAAAACAATTCAGAATCTAAAACCTACCCAATCCCACACACGTCAGGCAAAAATCAGAAACAAGAAAAAGCTTCTCAAGTCAAAGTAAAAGTAAAGGCAAAAAACCATAATTCAAGTCCCTAGTGGAGTCGCCAATTTGTCGGCCTGATAAATCGTTCTTGCGAACAAGACCGATCTCCCTAGTATCAACAGATATCTAGCGACAAGCAGAACAAGCAAATCTACCTTTATCTAAATATTGCGATTTATAAATAAAAACCAAGAGGTGTTTTAGACCCTACCTCAAGTCCAACGCTAGTTTGTGGCAGCCACGCTTCGACCGTCCGAATGAGTTTCCTTTCAAGAACTTGCAAACACAAACAAGCACAATCAAATAACACTTGCATAGCTAATATAATAAATCATATTCATCATGGTGATCAAGGAATCCATGAAATAAACCATAAAAGACAACTTATTGAGAAAAATAAACTTGATTGTATTAACTTTGAAAATAAGAACTTTACAACCTTTGGTGCCTTGATGTTGTACAAGATCTTCCTAGGGTCCAAGCAAGAATCTCCTCTACTTTGACAAGCTTCACACTCTTCCCAATGAAATCAAAAAAGGTATGTAATCTCTCCTCTCAAGCTCAATTAGGAAGTCTAAATTCCAATAGCATTTACCCTAAAAAATATTCAGCTTTCAACCTCCTTAGTAACCAGCCCAATGCCTCATTTTATAGTGCAAAGGAAGGAAGTTACAGGTCCACCTATGAAGGGATAGAGTCCTCCTTCAAAGGGATAAGCTCCTCACATCAAGGGGTTAGCTCCTTTAGGTATGGGATGCATGAACCATAAAGGAGCGAACTTGCCACCTCAAGATTCCCTCTAGAAGCTTCCAGAAATAACCCAAAGTGAGTTTTTAAGAATATACTTGTGCCTTTTTGACTTTTACAGGGGTTCGCACCCATTACACAGAAACAGAGCGGTCAGGTACGCAGGGGACATGACCAGTGGGTGCGGGACCGCAGGTAATGCTAAGAGAAAGTGCGGAACCAGAGTTTTAGAGATTTTTAAGGGCTTTCTCTTATTTTTCAAGGCTTGACATGAAGAGTTGAGGTTTAAGACTTGCAAAGGAGGAAATTATGAGTGATGATAGACACACACTGATTGCAGAATGTCATGGTGACGACATTTTGTGCAACAACTAGGAGTCCAATGGCTACAATCTTTGGGTACAATAGCTTTTAATTTTCAAGAACTTTTCTGGAAATTTTTTTGGGAAGGAAAGGAAGTTGAATTGAGGGGTATCGAAGGGAAACCTAGAAATATAATCAACTCTAACAGCATGACAAAGCTTCTAAATAAAGAAAAGCGGGACATAATTGCACAATTATGTTCACTAGAAGATCCCACATCGAAATCATGTATTTCTCCATATCTTCAAAATTTTTTGCACAATCATTCCAAGGTATTTGAGACTCCCAAAGGCCTCCCACCTATTCATGATCATGATCTTTCTATTCATTTGATTCTAGGAAGTGTTCCTTCCAAACATCAGGCCTTACAGATATCCATATGCCCAAAGGAGTGGGAACTCATTCAAAAGTTGTAGAAGATCCCAGTTCAAACAGTATTGCGAGAACTTGACAAGGAAGGAAAAATCATATTAGAACCTGAAGCATTCACAAAATCGAGAAATCAACACCTAGGAAATAGATCAATTTCAGAATATCTCATCAAGTGGAAGAACTTACCCGCTGAAGATTCCACATGGGAGGACAAGAATTTATACAGAAGCATCAAGAACTACTCAAGCGTTGAGGACAACACTTTTTGAAGGAGAGGGGCATGTTAGGTGCCTATACTACTAGTGTAACCCCTTATTGTTATTAGTACAACCCCCTTATTATATTTTTGTGCCCATGTAGTTCCCATATTGTTATTATTGTGCCCCATAGAAGCCCACTATTGTTATTATTGTGCCCTTACATTATTATTGTTATGTCGGCTCTGATTATATTATGACTCCTTAGACTCCTATATATAGAAAGGAGGTCTTTTCATTTGTATCATCCAAGAATTATTTATTTGTGTAAAGTAAAGGAGGTTTCCCCCTCGAAGAGGCTGAATTCTAAGGCGTTCATCTATCTTTTCTATCTTTTTGTGAGCTGGTTTCATAACACTTACCTTATCAACCCATAATGCATTGATCAACTTCTTATGCTAAGTCTTTTTGTTCTCCTGCAGTACTTTCTTTATGATATTCACTAGGCTCTTATAAGAGGACTCAACCAAGCCATTACCCTGTGGGTAATAGGCAGTAGAGTGACGAAGTACTATGTTATATCTATTGCAGAAATCAATCAACTTCTTAGATTTAAATGCCACAACATTATCAGTAATAATCATACGAGGACAACCAAATCTCGAAAGAAAGTTAATTTCCAGGAATTGAATAATAACTAAATTTGTGGCTTGCCTGGTCGGAATCGCTTCTATCCACTTAGTGAAATAATCTATGGCTGTTAAGATCCATTTGTGTTGAGCTGATGAAGATGGGTGAATTTCTCCAATGAAGTCTAACCCCCACTGCTAAAATGGTACCTCCACTGAAATAGGTTTCAGGGGTAATGGTAAAAGTTTCTTCTTCCCTTCAAATATCTGACATTCATGATAGCTAGAAACCTTCTTGTAGACATCAAAAAATAATGTAGGCTAGTAGAAACCAACCCTCAAGATTTTATTAGCTATGGTCTTCCAGAAAAGATGCCCTCCACAATCTCCTTTGTGGAATTCTTCCATTATCTTATGTGCCTCATCTTCCAACAAACAGTTCAACAATATACCTCTTGAATCCTTCCAATATAAAGACTGATCTAAAATGAAAAATTTGACAACTTTCAACTTAAGAAACCTTGCTTTTGTTTTTGTTAATCCAGGTGGAGCTTGTAGGTGCTGCAAAACATAGATGATATCAATGTACCAGGGAGAAGAGAGGAACCTTTATGACACTTATTGAGCAGCTTCCTCATCATTGTCTTCTGACAGGGCAACAATGAAATTAATATCCAATGCATGCAGATTTGACTCAACCATCATTTTAGCCAATCCTTAACCCTTTATCAATTTAGTAGGCTTAATTTCAACATCATATTCCAAAATGACTGTTATCCACTTACCTCTTCTTCCTTCTGGGTCAGTTTGGGTAAGAATCTCCTTCACTACAACATTAGGAACAAAGGAAATTATGTGAGAATGCAATATGTAAACCCTGAAATCCTTCAAAGCCTTCACCAATGCAAAAGCTTGCTTCTCCATTATGTTATATTTCATAGCAGCATCCCTTAAACTCTTGCTAAAGAATGCTATAGGCTGCTCATGGTCTTGCTAGTTTTTCTGCATCAACACTACTATAATGGTGTGCTCCAAGGCAAAGGAAAAAATGATGAAACCTTTTGTGTAATCAGGGATAGCCAAAATAGGAGCATGGGTTAAGGCCAACTTTACCACATTGAATGACTTCTTTGCTTCAATAGTCCACTTGATTTTTCTGCCCTCCCTTAACATATCTGTCATGGCCCTTATGATTTCAGCAATATTTGCAATGAACTGCCTCAAAAAATTAATCCTCCCAAGAAAAGACTGCACCTCTTATTTGGGTTCAAAGAGATACCATACCTCCTGCACTTCTCAAAAACAATCTTCAAATGCTGCAAATGATCTCCAAAAAATTTAGAGTACACAATAATATAATCAAGATAAATAATAATAAACCTGCCTTTCTCATCATCAAAGGCGATGTCCATGGCCCTCTGGAAGCTTTCCCTTGCATTCATTATCCCAAAAGGCATTTTTACATACATGAATGTTCCCCATGGTGTAGTGAAAGCAGTTTTATCTTGATCATCCGGATGTACAAAAATCTAATTGTACCTGAAAAATCCATCAAGTAATGAAATCCTCCTAGAACCAACTACCTACTGCAATATGTGATCCATTTTTGGCAAGGGGTAATTGTCTTTAAGAGACACCTTATTAAGGTTTCTGAAGTCAACACACAATCTTATCTCTCCTGTCTTTTTCCTTACTGGGACTAAATTTGACAGCCACTTGGAAAACCTTAAAGGGACAATAATCTTTGCATCAAATAGTTTTCTTACCTCTTTCTCAATGAGGGGCAACAAAACAGGGTTGATTCTCCTTAGCTTCTGCTTAAAAGGTTTCTGACCTTCCTTGATAGGAATGGTGTGTTGGATAATGCTCCTGTCATAGACTTTTAAGTCCTCATATCCCCATGCAAAGACATCAAAATACTCTCTCATAAGATCAATATATTATGCTTTTCTTCAAGACCTAAGGATTTAGATAGATTTATAACTTTAGGTTTGTCTTCTGTTCCTATGTTGCAATCTTCCACTTTAGCTTCAGTGGGAAGTATTTTAAGCTTGTGAGCCACATTATTGTGACCAAACAACTCCACCGGTGGAACTAATCCTGTCAAGATCACATTATCTTTCAGCTGCAAAACTTCAAGGTCTACTATATTCTTGTCAATATTTTCTTTGATTTGATTTATGTAAGCTTCCCATTCATCTTTGTCAAAACCATTTTCTTCATCAATGTGCAGATTTGAAAATTATCCTTTCATTTGCAGAAAATTGCCCAACTATTTATCATTAACAAAGACTTGCCAATAACTTATATTGTTTGTGACAACTAGCCTGTGTTTAACTTCAATTTCATATTTCTGATTAGGATGAATGGGAATCCTAAATGTATTGGATAAGGTGGCCAACGCATCAGCAATTGCATTTTCTTCTCTAGGAATCACAGACAAATTGTATTATGGAAAACAAGGGAGAAGATCCGAGACAACATTTATATAAGCCCTCATTATAGGGTGCTTAGTTTGATACTCACCTTTAATTTGCTTAATGATAAGTTCTGATTCCCCATGGACTAAAATCCTCTTGGCTCTTATTCTCTTCAACACTTGTAGCCCCAAAATCAGTGCCTTGTATTCAAAAACATTGTTTGTGTATTTAGAAGCAAGCTTATAAGAATAAAGCTTTTCCTTGTCCACTTTTGGACTCATGATCCATACACCAGCTCCAACCCCTTCCTTACTGACTACTCCATCAAAATCCATGTTCCAAAGGCCTTCTTCATCATCATCGTGTTCTAATTTTTTTTCCAATTCTTTCTTCTGCAACTAATCTCCCTTTTATTCTGACAGGCTGACCCCATTTTGATTTTTTTCCTCCAAACATGAATAATTGTACAATATGAAGGAATATATATCAAAATGTATAGAATAAATAGGATAATTATTTAGTTTATGTTGATTTCTTACCATGTATTTCATCAGAGTTTCCCTGCACAACTTCCTCGGTTGTCTGAACACCAGGATAGTAGCATATGACATGTCCATATGTAGAGAATCCTTCAATTTTGCACCCCAAGATATCCATAAAGCATACAATATTTTGGAGGAATGTCAGTGGAAAGTACATCCATAACTATACTCTTGGCTAGAATTTGAGTAAGAGTGACACACAAATCTTTAATCAAACCCAAGAATTTCACCTTACTTTAATCAAAAGAGAAAAGATCTTTGTAAGGTCTTGTAATATCTAAACCAATCTTTTCCACGGAAACCTTCGACATTAAATTGTGTGATGCACCTGAATCTAACATGGCATTGTGTAAGATCAAATTATGTATATTCAAGCTCACATAGAACAGTGGAACATTTCCATCTTGAGAACCTTCTTCAACTTCTGGACCAAACAAAAGCTCAGGATTCACAATATCTGAAACATCTCCAAATTGTAATACTTTCATAATCTAATTTCTGTACACTCCATTCTTGACCAGTTCAGTAAACGAGATATAATTTTTAATTTTTGATATCTCATTTTTTAAACTGAAAGATCACTGACGCTTTTCTAAATCTATGGTGGTTGCATCTTTCTTTTCAAGAATCTCCTTTGGAGGATCAAATTTCTTTTGGCTTGTAGAAGGTGTATCAGATTGGGTTTTCTTCAGAGGATTAACTGGAACCTTTATGTTTCTCAAATTATACTATTTTTGTACCTCCAAAACTGCATTTTGATACCCCTTCTTGTACTCTTCTGATTCTATAGACATGACATCTTTCCATGACTGTGAGAATAAATCTTGCTCTTCTTTTGTTAAAAAGATGGTGTCCTCTGTTTCACCAAAATAATGAATGTGATCTTGAACCTTATCTTGATCTTCTGCTATCACTTCCTCCTCTTCTGCATAATTATCTTGAAAAGGTGGTATGATATGCTGGATTTCTCTTCTCTCTTTGCTTAATTTGAATCTACTTCCTTTTGAAATTAGGATTTCTGATTTGGGGACCTCCCTGTGGTTTTCTGGCAACAAATCTGTTTCCTAGAGTCATTCTCTCCATCATATTCTCCATGGTATTCACCAAAGTGTCCAACTTAGCATCTGATGATGTAGAAGGCTCCTCCTTGATAGTTACCCTCTTTTCAGTCTTCATCTTGGATTTCTTGGCCAGCAAGTTAGCTTCTACATTGAAAACATTCTTTTGCATGTCTTCCAAGGTAGCTGGGTTTCTCTCCCTTAGTTGGTATGTCATCTCAGCATCAAATCCATTCGGATAGTGAAGTAGGGCCAATCCTGTGGGAGGCTTTATGTCTGCAGGCATGGAATTGTAAAGATTATTGAATTTGGCTGAGAAATCTTGGACTGTTTGTCTCGGAGTTCTCTTCAAGTTTTCATACTCAACTAGTATTTGAAGATGGTTATTTTTGACTTCCCACCTAGCACGAAAACTTCTTTCAAGCTGTTGGAAACTAGTAATACTTGCAGCTGGAAAACCTCTAAACCACTTCTTGACTTCTTCGGAAAAACATCGAGTTAACAATTTCATTTTAACACCATCGTGGTCAACCTCTTCGAGATCTATAAAATCATTCATCTTATCAAGATGTTGTTGTGTTGTCAAATCCCATGTACCATAAAAAATAGTCTATCATTGGGCATAGTTTTGTGGCATATCATGTAGTTGGCCTTGTAAATCCAATGGAGCATATCAGGAATCCATGACTGTGGTCTAAGTTATAGTTGTACTAGATGTTGTACTTGATGATGAAGATGAAGGAGGTGGTGGAACCGTTATCTACTGGGTTTTTGTGATGGGAGGCGTGTAAACAACATATATGATCAGAGCAGAACAATATGGAGGGATCAAAGGCAAGGTAAATGGAGGAGCATAAGATGTTGGGACAACTTGCTAAAATATAGGTGATTTCTTAACAACCTCGTGCAGTTGATTAACCAAGTGCTCAAGCTTATGAAATTGTTGCAAAATGTCTCTATTAGACATTGAAACACCAATTTTTTAGGATGGGATATATGGTTTTATTTTAGACTCATCAATGAATGTCTCAGACACAAAAGATTCAGACTTGGAATTGAAAAGGGTTTGCCCAAATGGAAAATAAAATTCAATGTCTTCAACTGTTGCAATACTCTCAGGAAGGGTGTAAAATCTCTCAAGAGGGATGTTACTTGCTTAACCTTCTTCAAACCTCTTCTTTCTAAGCAATTTCTTAGGGTCACTTACAATTTCAGCGGGATAATGATCTGGATGTGATCTTGTATGGATCTTTATAGAAGCTAGATTTTCCAAGCAATATGATTACAATTGGGTCTAAACACAACTTTTCGGTGAAGATTCAACGTGATTGATACTAACTCTCTGTCACCCACAGGAGCTAGAATTGAGATTTCTAAACAAATGTTTTTCCAGGGAAAATTTATCCTTTGTTTCCTTATCAATGGCGCAAAAATGTTAGCTCTTTGTAATTTTCCCTAGGCCGAGGAGGAAATTGAAAGGTAACCACAAAACCACTTGTAAACTATAATATATCCCTTCAAGCCTTAGAGAGGGATCTCTTTATCTAGGAAGATCAATTAATCATATTTTAGGCTAGTTATAGTGCTTAGTAGGGTATGAATTTTAAAGGTTTGTTGGTAGGAAAGGAGACAAATCCATTGGGCATATGGTCATGTCTACCTGATTATGTTTGTAGTGATGAAATGAAGAGAAAATGGAGATTCAATAGGGGCGAGGTAGGTAGTCTCTTTAGATATTTTTAGTCTAAGTTCATTGTAGGAGGGTGAGTGAAGAAAAAATGGAAAATGACAAAAGAGCATCAAGCATCAAGATGAATTCTAATTGTCATTTTAGCAGAAAACATAGATGTCTAACAAAACTAAAGCAGAGCACTATTTAGAGTGAATTCTGAATCAAATATTTGTTTTAACTAAACAAGAATATATACATTCAAAGCATTATTTGTCATAGAAGATAACTTACAAATAAAGGAAGCACATCTCCAAAGAAAACTAACTCAAGAATCCCTACAAATTCCACCTTTGTATTTCATTCACTGTAAAAATATCTCAAAAAAAAGTGCAATACAATGTCTTTTCTCCTTAACTTGACCAACCATTTTCTCCTTTACATTCATATCATAAATAGGCCCAAAATGAGTCAGTTCCCATTTCTAGGGGTTGAATTCCTCATTAGGGTTTCAGTTTCTAACTTCTGCAATGAAAATATAACTTACTACCAAAGACTAAGGACCGCATAACTAAGTCTTTTCTAAGAATTTCCCATTAATTTCTCAGCCCCAGGTTGAGCTTGTGAGTTACCGAATACTTTATTACAATTACTAAAAGCATAAAAAATAAATTACATAAAGTTTTGACCAAGTAAACTGGTCAAAAAATAAGTTTGTCTAGAAGTGCAACGCTTTTCCCTAATTCTCCAGAAATGAAAAAATGCAACGAGGAAACCTCCATGGTTGTAATATCTCTGGTTTACTTTTTAGCTTCTTGATGAACCCAACATGTGTAAACAAGTCTGGACATGGATATTTTCCTCTTTGGAAGTTTTCTTTTACTACACAATGCCTCAAACTTCGATAAATTCTTTTG
Organism: Pinus tabuliformis; assembly: GCA_031772625.1. NCBI lineage: Eukaryota > Viridiplantae > Streptophyta > Pinopsida > Pinales > Pinaceae > Pinus > Pinus tabuliformis. The sequence goes on along the minus strand of CM062804.1, from coordinate 531,812,988 downwards.
TAGCAAAAAATGCAACAATAGTTTCAAAAGCGCAACACCATCTTTTTTATTATTTGAGTGATAGGGATGCTTTTGGGGAAACCACACACGTTGATGATGATGTTGAAACTGCAATAATCATTCCATATACCTCTTTCAAGCCTGAAAATTCAGCCCCATATCCAAGCATACTTTAGGCAAAGTCAAAAATCAAAACTGTGTTATTTTTCTCTTCCAACCTTCAAATTTTGGCCGTCTTAGCCAATAGGTCTAATTTGCCTTTGTATTTCTCCTGAAACTCCCCTAACTTTTGTTTGTTGGCTCTTATTTCTTTCCTCATAGATATATTATGCATGCATACAATTTTCATTTACCTATGCAGTGGAATGGATATGCTCAACATGTATTTGGCATTGTCCATAGCTGGGTGATAAATGTCTAGAAGGTCATTCATTTGTTTCCTAGCCATTCCATCCTGTTGCTTAGCTCATAAATTCCCTATGAGCTTCCTTCAGTTACCTTCTCAACCTATTAACGGTGTGTTTACCCTCATCTACCTCTATCTTTCCCTCTTGCACTGTCTTCTCTTCTTGGATTTGTAGCTTCCTATATGAGGATATGGTAATCCTAGTCACTAGAATTTCTGCCTTCTTAACATCTTCTTTGATTACCTTTTCTTTTCCCATGGATTTGGTAGCAACTAGTGTAGCTTTAACCATTGGCACATCTTCACTAGGTTGAGTTGTCTTTTCTAGAATAGCCTTCTTTAGTTGCCTATTTTCCTGCTGCAACTGTGCAATCATCAAATGGGCCTTATTCAATTGTTCTTACAATTCTACAACCTCCTTGATTTATCATCAACAACTTGATATTTTGGTATGGTCTCTATGGTCTCAAATGTCTGCTCTAAGGGAAACTTTTTTGTGGCAGACCTAGTGAAATGTTCCTTATGGACATTCACCACTTCTGGAGAAAACTCTAGATTCTTACCTTTATTCTTTCCTGTAGACTGCACTGTAGCTGAGGACCTGTTCACTAAGCTTCTAGTTGGTGATTGAATGTCCTTTACCACTACTGAGGGTGTTTCCTTCTTGCTCAAGGGACAAGTTGGAACATCATCCACCAGTTTTGAAGAATCAATAAATGAATTCCATGATTCCTTTATTTTATTTAACTCCTCCAATACCAACAACTTAGTTAAGCAAAAGTGGAAAAGGATTGGTTCCACTTGACTTTGTTTTCCCTATACTTTATCAGCCATCTTACTGAGACTCCTAATAGATAGAAGGGAAAATTCAAGGGACTCTTCCCAGTAAAATGTGTCAAGAGTCTGAAATGGTATTGGTAAATGATCTGATAATGAGATCTAAGACAATAATAGGTATTATAGACTTATGTGCATGGATTTGTCTATGTCATTTTATGCAATGGATTGATAAGATTGCAAAATGCACAGACAATGAAGTAGTAAATAAAAAACGTAATAGACAACACATAACATGTAGGAATTTAAAGGGTAAGTTCCTCAGACAGAACACCAAAGGACACCGCTCACAACCAGATCGCAGATCAATACACCAGTATTTTTGACGTGGTTAAAACCCTCAAAGAGGGAAACAGTCCACGGCCTGAGCCAATGCGGCCACTTCAGGCAATTTATTAATAAAAGAATGAAAATTTACATAAGCTTCTCTCATAGACGGATTACCCTACAAATGACCCTCCATGCGCTTTAAATAGAAATCATGGACCAATCGGGTGTTAAGCCACGAATCAAGTGTCGGTAATACCGAGGAGAGAATGAACCGTCGGATCACTACATATCATGACCGTCGGATTGTAAGTTACAAAATGTACAAGGTAAAGAAACACACTTTACCTAACTCTATACCTAACTCTATACTAGACCAACTTGTACTTAACTATTTCCTATGTGTCGGAATATCCTAACATCCCCCCTTAAGAACAACTTGGGATAGGATTGAAGGATTTACAAATATGACACAATAGGAGAAGGAAGGAGGCACTAGAGCCTATCCCCCCTTAGTGACAACTTCCTGAACTCCAACCATAAATCGAAGTTTAGTGAACTTCGCCTCTGTGAGAGCCTTTGTAAAGATGTCTGCAACTTGATCATCTGTTGAACAATATTGCACTTCAAGAACATGGTCATGGATGAGCTTTCTGATGAAGTGCATGTGCAGTTCAATGTGTTTGCTGCGCTGATGTTGGACTGGATCTTTGCATAGCTGAATGGCACTTTGATTATCACACCAAAGTGTAGTCGGATGCTGCTGCTGAAAGCCAAACTCTGACAGGATCTGACAAAGCCACAAGGCTTCCTTACTAGCTTCTACGGCACCACGATATTTTGCTTCTGCTGAAGAAAGAGAAATGGCACCTTGTTTCTTGCAAGCCCATGTAATAGGTCCTGAACCAAGAGTGAACACATAACCTGCAGTAGACTTCCGATCATCAGGGTCACCAGCCCAATCGGAATCAGTGAAACCAACCAATAGAGGAGATGCTTCGGCACTGTAATGAATCCAAAACTGAACTGTACCTCGAACATAACGAAGTATTCTTTTAGCTGCTTTCCAATGACTTTCACGGGGGTTTTGCATAAACCGAGCAACAAGGCCAACAACAAAGGAAAGGTCAGGATGAGTATGGGTTAGATACAAAAGTTTTCCTACAAGTTGACGGTATAAGGTAGCATCAAATTTAGGAGAAGTACAAGTGACTGAAAGTTTGACTCCAGACTGAAAGGGAGAAGGGGTTGGCTTACAGTCTTCCATGTGAAAGTGGCGTAGAATATCACATGAATACTTGGACTGAGAAAGGGAAATACCTTCCTTGGATTGCAAGACTTGAAGACCGAGAAAATAATGTAAGTGTCCTAAGTCTCTCATTTCAAACTTCCTTTTAAGGCTAGACTTCGCATGGTTTATAAGGTTGGGATCACTACCAGTCACGATAAGATCATCAACATAAAGAACAAGAATGATAAGAGACTTGCCCACTTTCTTGGTGTAGACAGTATTGTCAGAATGACACCTAGAAAAGCTAGATTCTAAAAGAAAGCTATCCATTTTGGCATACCAAGCTCGAGGAGCTTGCTTGAGACCATAAAGGGATTTCTTAAGCCGACATACAAGGCTGGAGTCTGTTTTTATGAAGCCAATGGGTTGTTCCATGTAGATTTCTTCATGCAAGTCCCCATGCAAGAAGGCAGATTTAACATCCATCTGATGGAATTCCCATTTGAACGAGGCAACAAGGGAAAGAACAAGGCGGATAGAGTTCATTTTGGCAACAGGGGAGAAGGTTTCAGTGTAGTCAATGCCTTCAACCTGTGAAAAACCTTTATCAACAAGACGAGCTTTATGTTTATCAACTTTCCCATCTGGTCCATACTTGGTTCTGTAAACCCATTTGCATCTAACAAGTTTTCGTCCCTTTGGTAGAGGAACAAGATCCCATGTATCATTTGCCAATAATGAATGATATTCTTCATTCATAGCTGCTTCCCAATATGGATGGCCTGAAGCTTCTGCAAAGGTGTCAGGATCATAATTTACTGGAGCTTGAGCCAGTAAAGAAGAGGCTCTGTCAAACTGAGAACGTGTGCGTCGCTGATCTGTAGGATCACCGGCAAGATCACCTGCTGCATCTCGAGTAGCACGAACCCATTTTGGAAGCTGAGGAGCTGAAGGAGGATCCTGAGATGGTGGGGGAGGATTGTCATCCTCACTTTCATCATCTGAAGAAGAAATGTTTTCAAAAGTAGAAGAGATAGGGAGAGGTGGCACATCCGCCGGACTAGGCTCGCAGGCCGATATATTTTCATCAAATTTTACATCTCTTCTAATGATAACATTTTTGGACTTAAATGGAATAAGTCTATAGCCTTTGACATCTTCAAAATATCCAACAAAAGTACATTTTTCACTCTTAGGTTCTAAAGCTTTATGCTTTTCATCTGGAATATGGGCCCATGCTTCACTTCCAAAAACACAAAAGTGACTTACATCTGGTTTGATTGAGCTCCATGCTTCTTCTGGAGTGATATTCTTTAAAGCCTTAGTAGGAGTGCGATTTATTATGTAATTTGCACAGTTAATTGCTTCTGCCCAAAAACTAAGACCAAGTCCTTTAGATTGTAGCATACAATTAGCCATTTCCTTTAAGGTGCGATTCTTCCTTTCAGCTACACCATTTTGTTGTGGAGTATATGGAACAATATGTTGCATTTGAATTCCATTCTCAGTGCAAAAGTTGATGAATGTGTTTTTAACATATTCTCCGCCATTATCAGATCTTAGCTTAAGAATTTGATGTCCAGATTATTTTTCAACAAAGGCCTTGAAGGCCAAAAATGTGTTAAATACTTCACTCTTGAGTTTTAAGAAGTATACCCAAGTGCGTCTGGAGAAATCATCAATGAAAGTTAAGAAATACTTGCAGCCAGAGAATGAAACAACTGGAAGTGGACCACATAAATCACTATGCACAAGCTGTAAAGGGGCTGAGGCGTGCCAAGAGGCACGTTTTTCAAAACTGTCCCGATGATGTTTTCCGAGTACACATCCAGAATAAACACCATCTCTGCAAGATACCATATGAATACCTGTCACCATATTTTATTTACATAGATGCTGAATGGAGCGATAGTTTAAGTGGCCAAATCGCTCATGCCAAAGTTTGCTCACTTCATTGTTATGAGCAAAAAATACCGAGGGAAGATTTGATGACCCAAAGTTGTGAAACCTATACAACCTTGTAGAATCATCAGCAATTCCAGTAGCTAAAATCTGTCTAGGATCTCTTAGATCCTTAATTACAACATCGTGAGGTGAAAATTCAATGATTTTACCTTCACCTGAATGGGTTATCTGATATACAGATAGAAGGTTGCAGGATAAGGTTGGAACACATAATACATCATTAAACTGACCATTGTCTAGATGAACAGTTCCAGTCCCTACAACACTAAGAGATCTATCATCACCAACATATATATTTTTGGTGTTACAATCATTTAAAGAAGAAAACATGGCTTTGTTTTTGGCCATGTGATAAGAAGCTCCAGAATCAATGATCCACTCATGAGAATGAGAAGAAGAAGATACATTTAGTGCATAGCCAGACCGAGATGCTTGACAACCACATGCAGAAAGTGCCATTCCTGAAGATGAAGTTGAAGTTGAAGATTGCTCCAAATAGATGTTATGCTTCTTCATTGCTGCTTCCAAGGTTTCCATCTTCTTAAAGCATTTGGATTCTTAGTGGCCATCTCGATTACAAAAGTTGCAATGTTTATCAGTCTTCTTCCCTTTGTTTTTATTTGTCTTATCATTTTGTTGAAATGATTTTTCATTTTGAGGCTGAAATTGCTTAGGACCCTTGTTTGGTTTAGGACCATTCTTTTTAGGATATGACTTCTTAGGATTCTTTGAATTTGGTTGCTGTTGGGCGACTAACGCTTTCTTGGAAGAGTTTCCAAGATTAAGAAGACCAAGGTGTAAGAGTTTTTCTTGTTCTCTTATTAAAGAATCACAAAAAGAGTCAAAGGAAGGGGACTTGGAGTCTGTTCCTTGAGAAATGAAGGCTTCTCTTGTAGAATGGAAGGTGGAAACAAACACAGAGTAGGCTGGTCCCAACTTAGTAAGAATGGAATAGATAAGGTTACTATCTTCTTTCTTAACCTTAACACCTTCCAAGAGATATCTAAGGGTATTGAACTTGGACAAGAAATATTCAATGCAAGAAAAATTATTAGGGTCCAATGTAAGCAACTCATTTTCAAGTTGATGGGCTCTAAGTTCATTTTTAATCCCAAAAACTTTATTGATTTGTTTCATTGCTTCATCAGGAGTATCAAGTTCTGCAATATGGAATCTAAGATCTGGAGAAATAGACATCCCTATCAATCCACGTGCTTGATCTTGCCTATTTTCCCATTTAGCAGCCTTATCTTCATCCTTCGGTTTCTTTTCTTGGCCTGAGGCTATTCTGTAGAGACCTTTACTTCTAAGCAAATCCTCAATGTAGGACAACCATTGGAAGTAGTTGGTGCTGTCAAGGGTAACTTGGTATTGACTTTCCATTTCAATGGAAATTGAAGCTAAAGATGCTAAAACTTAGTGTTCCAATGGATAGATCTTGAAAAATTAGGCTGGTTTAAAAAAAACGGCTCTGAAAACGGCTTCCGGATGAAGAAGTTATGGCTTTTTGAAAAAAAGTTGTTGAAGATGTCGACGAAGTGCGGGAATGAAAAATCCGCCCTCACAAAAAGGAGATTTGAACCCAAGACCTCTACTCTCTTAAAATAGCTTTGAACCAATTGAGCTATACAAAAAATTTGAGAGAGAGAGAGAGAGAGAGAGAGGGGGGGGGGGTTGATGCTTTGGGTTGCGTGCTTGCTTTGAGAAGGCTCTTTTTCCCTACAAAACAAAAAACACAAAACCCAACACGGACATACAAAAAAAACGAACCTTGTGGCTCGAAGTTAGCTTTAGCCGAAAAAATAAATATTTTCAAAAATGAACCTTGCGGCTCAAAGTTAGCTTTAGCCGGAAACTAAATATTTTCCTCAATGTTTCTGATTTTCCGAGATCACACTAAGGCACAGCGGAAAAGAGCATACGCATGAGAAAAATCCTTCCTTTCTGTTTCTGATTTGCCCAGATCACACAGAGTCACAGGGCAAAGAGTATACACAGAAATGAAAGGTATAGATCCGGTAATAAAAAAAAGCTAAATAAACCGAAACCGAAATAAACAGAGAGAAAATAACTGTAAACTGCAAATAAACACTGTATACCTCCAGATCTTAAAAATGACGCAGCTAGGGCTACTGGTAACCTTTTCGCGTGAAACGAAAGGGGTTCCTCACTGGAACAGATGCTCCCAACACAACAGAGCAGTCCTCTTGGCTCGAAAGCAGCCAGAAATAGTAGATCTAGAAAACGACAGTTGGATGCAGTTCTACCGGCTTCAGATTTGGATCACCAATGGACGCGGCCCTTAAATAGCTCCGATACCATGTAGGAATTTACAGGGTAAGTTCCTCAGACAGAACACCAAAGGACACCGCTCACAACCAAATCACAGATCAATACACCAGTATTTTTGATGTGGTTAAAACCCTCAAAGAGGGAAACAGTCCACGGCCTGAGCCAACGCGTCCACTTCAGGCAATTTATTAATAAAAGAATGAAAATTTACATAAGCTTCTTTCATAGACGGATTACCCTACAAATGACCCTCCATGCGCTTTAAATAGAAATCATGGACCAATCGGGTGTTAAGCCACGGATCAAGTGTCGGTAATACCGAGGAGAGAATGAACCGTTGGATCACTACATATCGTGACTGTCGGATTGTAAGTTACAAAACGTACAAGGTAAAGAAACACACTTTACCTAACTCTATACCTAACTCTATACCTAACTCTATACTAGACCAAGTTGTACTTAACTATTTCCTATGTGTCGGAATATCCTAACATAACACAACAAATTTAATGAGGAGTTCACCCAATACTCCTGGGCTACATCTCCTAGTCCAGCCTTCAGTGGTGGCCTCTCTATTATGTCTTCAAGCATAGTTCTTTTTACAACAGTGAGCTCAATTTGAGCCTCACACACAACATAATACAATAATAAGATCTTTACTTGAACCTCTCTAATTTGCTATGAGTACACAGACTCCCTCAATGCTCTTTGTCTTTATCCTAACTCTGTCTCGGCATTTGCCTGCAATACTGCCTGCTTTGCTGCGCTCTCTGTTTGTGGCTTTAAAGCCAAAGCTGCTTGTTCGTTCAGGTTCCCGTCTCTCGGTCTCCCCGGCCTTTGAACGCTTTGTATCCCACTGCCAGCATTATACAATCATTGCTTAACGCATAGAGAGGAGGTGGCCACCCATTTTGTAACACCAGAGTGCCTCGGGCCTCTACAACACCTGAAACAACCGCACTCTATTTTCATAGTGAAAATTTATTTTAACAGAGAAATTCCGCCAAAACTCAATGTATCGGACTTCAAAAGTCCTTAAATCCTCCCTATTCTCCCATTGGGTCCGCCTATTTTCGTTGTCGCAAATCGCAATGGCTTTGTCCCTTTGCATTTCGTAAATATTTTAAAAACTGCAAAAATGCATTATAATTGACTTTCCTCCGGACTTGAAACTATATCTAATAGCCTTAAGGTACCCTTTCGGGTTCGACATATCGCATCGACGCTTTCCCCTTCACATTTCATTAACAAACAAAACTGCAAAAATACATTAAAAATGATGCTTGACAGATCTCAAGATCCATGCAATATGGCTTACAATGTTTATCGGGTCTGGTCCATCGGATCACATATGTGCATATATACATAAACCCCGCTCCTTTGCATTTGCCGATTGCGATTTGGTGCTGCAACGTGCACCGTCGATCTGCGTGCTTGATCGATGGTCCTCATTCACCCCGCCAGTCGCCATCGCATCTCCTATGAGGTCTTCGCCGATTGCCGTTGCGAGCCATATGTGGATCCCTTCGATATCCGCTGTCTGTCCTGGTTGATTGCAATTCTCTGATCAGACCTGGACTGTTGATCGGCCAGATCCAACGGCTCTGATTCAACGCTGCTTTGAACTACCGATATACCTGTTTCTATTGTTTTCTCAGTCTCTTTGCTTCTAGATAGTTATTTCCAGCCATTTGAAGGGCTCTTGGCATGCGATTTTCTTTGGTATTGGCATGATTTTTTGAGTTTGCGAAGACAGAGAGAGTATTTCTCGGATCCATTTGGATCAGTAAATCCTTCCAAACCTCCCATCACATGTGAAATACCTCTGAATAGCTTGAAAAATATTGTTGTGATGTTCATGTAGACACTCTTTAGGAAAAATGGCCCCATACTCCTTGTCTTTATACTCAGGATTCAAAAAATATTTATAGAGCAATATCAAACTGCATACCCTTGAAACATTGTTCTCCTTGAAGGGGAATCTCCATTGTAGCTGCTATCGTGACCTCTATAACGGGAAATGTGAGTGCTCCAACCTTAGCCTCCAACCCATCAAATCTCATGGAAAACTCCTTAGTAAGTTGTGCATTATACCCTTGAATATTTTCACAAAACCTAATACATCCCACCTGCTCAAAAGAAACTCTAATAGCTGGGTCTGCATTGATGAATGTGAGGTCTTGTGGTTCAAATCTGACAATAGCACCTCCCTTGTGCTTTCTTCCCTCTGGAGTTGACATGGTTTCTTGTTTGCAGCAGGGGATACTATATGGTTTTTAATGGAAATTTAATTTGTGGAACAAATAATAGCAATAACAGAAAGAGGTCCAAAATTTTATCTTATATGGAAAATTAAGAAGTAAACCATATGTATCAGAGACCAATCAACACAAATACATGATGGAAATCCCCAAGACAACTAGTATACTTTTGATTCTGGTGGCATAAAATTCAAAGGACAGGCGCAGTGCGAGAAGCACAACACATGAGAAGATAGGCTTTCAAATACTTCTAAAGCACAAAAAATTACTGTAGGAGCTTTAAATTTAGTTCGAAGGAATGTCACACCTTGCATATAGAGGCTCCATAGAGAAAAAACATGGACTTGGCAAAGAGAAGCACAAAAACGCATCAATGATAAAAGCGCGGTGATTATTAGAAAACACAACGAATGGAAAAAACACAACGATGATGAAATTAGATGACTTACAGGTATGAAGACTGGAAGAAGACTGGCGAAAATGGCGGAACCCTAGCTAGGGTTTGCAACAGAGCATCCATCCATGGCGGTTCACAGGATTAGTTTCCGGTTTTTGAGAGAACTGTCGCGTTGACTGAGGCATAGTCATTGATTCTCGCGGAGGTTTTGGTTCTTTCTGCGGTCCCCCCGGTGCGCTCACTGTCGCACTGACTCTCCCTTTCACCTTGCAGACGGGCCCCAGATCGAACCCCGTTTGCGCCTCCTACCGACAGTTAGATATGGGTGACGAGGAGTTGGTTGATTACGAGGCGGACCCCATGCCGCATCAGGATATATGGGCTCATACAAGGAGGCCACAAATGATTCCGAGGAGCGTTGCGCTGGGTATTGCGGCAGCTGGCCCGTCTCAGCATCCACATTTGTCTTCTACAGGTAAAAACAAAGCGCCGGTTCATACTCCCGCGGACTCCTCGCCCCTTGACTGCCCTCCTCTCTCCCCTGCGACGGCACAGCTCTTGGGCTCATGCTTCCTAAGCTCACCTTTCCTTGACGCCCCGAATCAGGACCACATCCGCCCTGCATTACCTCCGCCTCCTCCGCCTCCGCCCCCATCGAGCTCCCACTCTCCTTCAGTTTCATTTATGCCGCAGGCACATCAGCCTTCCAGCCACCCCTCTGCAACCTGTTTCCCTGGCTCCAGCTATTCAACCCCCCGCACACCGATTCATTCTGGCTGCTTTACTACCCCGCCTCTTCCGGTGCGTTCCGCTGCATCCGCACAGCACAGTACCTCTGACCCGTGTCGCAATTTGCTGAAGGGAATCCCTTTTGGCAAACGCTCTGAGAAGGTGACCAAAGGACGCTGCCTCCGGTCCATTGATCCTGATTACAACATCAATTTGGGGCCTGAAGATCCTCTCCCGGATGTAATGGACGCCGCTCGGAAAGTTCTGGTGGGCAGAGTCAGGGGTCGAACATACTCTGTGGAACGACTCAAGCTATGGGTGGACGAGATTTGGGGGTCCTTCTTCAAAGAACTTCCAGAGATTATGGTGCTTACTAGAGGCTGGTTCGCCCTACATTTTCAGAGGCCCGAATACACGCAGTGGGTTCTTACCCAATATTGGCACATTGAGCTCGCCCCGGTCTTACTCAAACGGTGGGATCCCCTTTTCGACCCGGAGCGCGAGCAACTGGGGGAAGGTCCCATTTGGGTTCGCCTTCCTGGGCTACCTTGGCAATTCTGGAATCAGTTTACCTTCAAAAAAATTGGGGACACTCTAGGAACTTATCTGGAGCACGATAGGTCATATGAGAAGTCAGGTGTTAGGACTATGGCTCGAATTCTAGTCCATATGGATATCAGGCCAGGACTGGTGGAAAAGATCACTCTGCACCATAATCATGTCTCCCGCAAACAGCCCCTTGATTATGAGGGCGTACCATACCGCTGCCGGAGATGCCACAAAGTTGGGCACCTCTACAAGGATTGCCCGCTGTTATCAAAGGCGAATTCTGAGGACACCAAAGGACCCCGTCAACAGGCTACTGTGAATCAAATTGATGGGGAGAACATTCCTACGGAGGGTGCACAGACTCAACAGGAGATCCCTTCCATGAAGAAGGGGGACAGCGCTACAAAACATGCTCGCAGCAAGGATTCGGCTGCACCTGGACCGCCGCGGACCCGCTCGAAGACCGCTGTGAAGACTACTAAACCGGCCGAGACTGCACCTATTCGATCGGGTAATGACTCCATTCCCCCCTTCTCTCATTCTTTCTCTATTGATATGCAATCTATTGTTCAATCTTCTATTCAAGCATCCCATTCTGAGTTTGTACCAATCCCCTCCATACTCTGCACCATCGCCCCTCCTCCGCCCACCATATCAACCACCCCTCCCTCGCATAATCTGATACTGGGTGGTTCGGACTTTCCTTCTTCTCCGGAGGCATCCGGCTCACATCATTATCACCTGAGACCTCGAGCTCGGCCTCGTATTTTAGGTCTGGGCTCTTCCCCCGGGCGCCACCGTAAACAGAAGCGCGGCAGACCTTCCCATATTTCTTCAGCAAAGTTAAATGCTGTTGCTGATGTCGCCATGGGGCGACAGGTTACTATTGAACGGGCACTTAGAGCCATTGAGCCCATGACCTGTGGTGACCCATGATCTGGCTCTCGTTCAACTGCAGGGGACTAGCCAACCCCAAAAAACGATTGGCACTGAAAAGACTCCTTCACGTATCTAGATGTGATATTATTTTTCTTCAAGAAACTCTGTGCACAGCTGAGGTGGCGGTGAATTGTCTACAAGCTTTGCTCCCGGGATGGATTCTGCATGGCCTGGATGCATGTGGTCGATCTGGCGGATTACTCATTGGTATCAACCCAAGGAATTGTAGGTCTCTCTCCGCCTGGGGAGGCAGAGGTTTCCTCGGTATGGATATTATTGTTGGTGAACTGGGTATCCCGATCAGATTTATCAATATATATGGACCTAACCAGAATCAACTTCCCTTATGGCAAGACTTTCTATCTGGTGACCATATCACACAACATACTGTGATAGGGGGGGATTTCAATTTCTCATTGGGTGTTGGAGAATCTTGGGGACATAATGCCCAGTGGGACACCATTGCGGATCAAATGCAAATGCTCCTAGACTCTCATCACCTTGTGGATATCCCTATGAACAAGAAGCTACCTACTTGGCACAATCAGCGCACTAGGGAGGCTGCTCTGGGGAGGCGACTGGACAGGTTTATGATGCATCAGGAACTAATACAGATATGCCCATTATACAGACAATGGGTTGGTACAGGGGGACTATCCGATCATCAACCGATTTTTCTCCAGATTAGTAACAACAATCCTAAGCCGCGGCCTCCCTTCAAATTCTTTGCTGGTTTTCTACAGGATCCGGATTATATCAAGATGGTCTCGGACTTTTGGGCATCACAGCCCCCACTGCGGGAGCAGAGGAAAGCATGTGATTTCTGTGAGAGACTCAAAAAACTCAAAGTATTGACCGAGAACTGGGCGACAACCAAGCGGAACAGGGATGAACAGATTCTGATAGATACCGAAGCTCAGATAGCTTCATTGACTGATGATAAAGGGACTGGTTATCTCTCTGACGATTCCAAAGCACTACTTAACCAACTGCTTGGTCAAAAAGCAAAAATTCTACAAGAAAAGGAGGAGCATTGGAGGCTTAAAAGTAGAGCCATTTGGCTCAAAGCGGGGGACTCTAATACTAAATTCTTTCATAATTTAGCCAATGGCAGGAAGGCATCGAACACTATATGGAGACTACCAAGGGAGCCAGACGGATGGGCTACTACACATCAGCAACTGGCTAGCCTTGGGGTATCCCATTTCAAGGGTCTCTTCACAGCACCACCTGAAGTCACTCTTCCTGATATCATTAGAGTGGCTGAAAAGTTCCCCCGGTTTGTTGGTCAGGAGGATATTGAAGATCTTACAAATCCAGTCACTTCACAGGAGCTTGAAAGTACACTTAAATGGTTTAAGAAAGACAAGAGCCCGGGACCAGATGGATGGCCTGTGGAATTCTATCTGGCTTTTTATGAATGGATGGGTGAGGATCTATTAGCTGTAGTTGAGGAAAGCCGGATCTCGGGGCACATCCACCCTCCTATGAATCAGACCTATATTGCCTTGATTCCCAAATCAGATGAACCCTCATCCTTCAATGATTTTCGACCTATCTCCCTCTGTAATTGCCTCTACAAAATCATTGCCAAGATTATAGCCAATCGTATTAAGCCGATTCTATCCTCCCATATATCTGCTGAACAATTTGCTTTCCTCCGAAATCGCCATATCCAAGAAGCCATTGGCACTGCCCAGGAAACTTTACATTCCATTAAGTTGAAGAACCTGAAAGGGGTATCCTTAAAAATCGACCTTACTAAGGCATTTGACAAGGTGAATTGGCTATATCTCAAGATGATCCTTATCCACCTGGGCTTTCCTCACCCATTTATAAATTGGATCATGGGATGTGTTTCTTCTGTCTCCTTTGCCATCCTCATCAATGGTGCAGCCTCAGATCGTTTTTACATCAACAGGGGTATCAGGCAAGGCTGCCCTCTCTCCCCACTTCTCTTTCTCATTGTTATGGAAGGATTGAGTAGGCTTATTGCGGATGCAAAAAGGAATGGGGAGCTAAGTGGTCTCAAAATTACTGAACAATTCTCCATTACCCACCTGTTGTTCGTTGATGACATTCTCATCTTTCTTAATGGTAGTGTCAGAGATAGCACTGCATTATATAATATCCTCCACCTTTTCTGTAAAGCTACGGGCATGGAAATCAACAGGGACAAATCCACCAGATCATTGACGAGATGTACACAGCAAGAAACTCAGTTGGCAGTACAATTCTTTCCCTATCTGGAAAATAATCTTCTGGAAGGTATTAAATATCTGGGATTCAGATTAAGGCCGGATGGATATAAATCTGAACACTGGGTGTGGCTCATCAACAAAATTGAAAAAAGGATTACTTGCTGGCACCACCGCTTACTGTCAAAAGCTGGCAGATTACAGCTGATCAAATCTGTTCTTGAGGCCACACCAGTATACTGGATGTCCCTCACCTGGATTCCGAAGGGCATTTTACAAAAAATACAACAAATTTGCAGCAGATTCCTGTGGAATGGAAACAAAAAGGGAAAGATTTTTGCATGGACAAGATGGTCCCTTGTATCCATGCCTAAGAAATGGGGCGGGTGGGGACTAAAATCCCTCTCAGAGTTCGCACAAGCCCTAACAGCAAAACAGGGCTGGTCACTACTCAAGATGGACAGTCTATGGGCCGAAGTTATACATAAAAAATACATTTGGCCTTCCAATATTACAGACTGGCTTCACAGACCTACATGGAATTACCTGGGTGTATCGGTGATCTGGAGAGCTACTCTTAAAGCTCTGCCTCTCATCAAGGATAACCTATTATGGAAAATAGGTAATGGAACTCAAGTTCGCATAGGGCTGGACCCATGGCCTGGGTCTGGGAACGCTCACCTTCTGCCAGAAGACATGATCCGACACCTCAACAATAAGGGCATTAAACATTTAGTACAGGTTGGTGACCCACACCGAACCACCATATTCACTCAGGCATGGATAACGGATCAACAGTGGCAATTGACAGACGATTGGGCGGAACATTGGCATCGATACATACAGGCACTCACTGAAACTCATATTAAGTTACACGAGCAGGATGATGAACTCATATGGGCACCTGCTAAAACAGGCATTTATACACCAAAGCTGGGCTACTTAAAGCTCATTGAGGACAAGAAGCCTGATTTACTCAAAAATTGGTGGGCGGACATCTGGCAGCTACAAGCTCAGCCTAGGACCAGACTTTTAATGTGGAGCATTTTGGCGAATAAAATACCAACAGGGGAAAATCTCAAAAGGAGAGCTTTTGCTGGACCTACCTGGTGTGTACTCTGCAACAAGGCGGAGGAAACTTCATCTCATCTATTCCTCACCTGCGAAGTCACTATAGAAATCTGGCAGCAGGTTAAACATGCCCTTAACATCACCACCGCCTGGCATGCTGATGATATCCCCGCAGCCTGGACACATTGGTGGACTGCAGTGACTTCGGTAAAGGCAAGAAACCTACCGTTAGTGGTGTCCATGTACATTTGGTACAAGCGCAACGACATCATTTTTGCGGAAGGCAGGTGTAACTGGCAGCTTCTACCGCCTTCCATCTGCGCAGCCTACTCAGAAATTCCATTTGATAATAAAACTAAATCTCCCAGGCATATCACTCCCGAAATTATAAATAAGGATATGCCTTGGGCCTATTTCGATGGGGCCGCATCGGCTCAAGGGTGTGGAGGGGGTATTCTTTTTCACTTGACAGATACACATTTCTTCCACCTGAGACTGGGCCTTGGTCTGGGTACCAACAATCATGCTGAGCTTATCACTCTGAGACATCTTCTTTATTTTGCACTATCTAAAAACTGCCGTCAAGTTCAAATTTTTGGTGACTCTAAGATAGTGATTGATTGGGCAAACAATACATCCATCTGTCATACATACTCTTTGAAACATATCTTGGAAGAAATTGTTTTTTTCAAAACACATTTTGACCGGATCACTGTTTCTCATATTTACAGGGAAAGAAATACAACTGCTGACCGGCTCTCGAAAGAAGCGGCGGATCGGCCTCTAGGCGATTGGATGATCGAAGAATACAGTCCAGATGGGGTGCACAGGTTCTACCACCGCCCCTACATTGATGGTCTACAACAAGGGGACATCCTCCCCTTCTGAAAATTTTTGATACACTTGACTCTTTTCTGTATATAACGGCATGGCTCTGGTAGACGCTTTTTAGTTTTTAGTAATTGACCAGAGGTATATACACCTCAATTTTGCATATTATAGAACTTTTATGTAATACTGTTAAATATTGTAATGGATACAGCCCCATCGTATCCATAGAGACACCTACGGGACAGACCTATGTAAATTTTCTGAACAGTGGTAATACCACGCTACAGCATATGCCTTGGCATCAACAGCATGTAATCTCTATTATACCTCTTAATAGAATTACGAACTCTATTTTCCCCGGAAAAAAAAGATGACTTGCAGGTTTCTATGTTATTTTCTTAGCTCATACATGTAATTGGTCAACTATACAAGACCAAGGAGTTGAAATGAACTTGAGTTTGCACCTATGAGAGAGATTTGATCACCGGGTTGAGAGAAACACAGAACTGTGTGGAAACACAATGCTCCCCTGCCTTGTTTTCTCGACATCCAAGCTCGAACACCAATGAACTTGCGATGGGAATAATGTAGATCTAATAAAACTTGTATGTAAGACAACTATGCAAATAACCTCCCAAAGTGGCTGATCAAGTGCTCAAAAAATTGCTCAAAATTCAAATTTGTTGGATCGATGTGGAAGTTAAACAACCGTGTAGTGCTCATCATCCTGAATCCAACACAACTCCTTTCACACGAAACGAACTCCGTATGCTCCCAAAAACATGTTCTGTTCATTTTCCTAAAGAGGTGAATTTAAAAAAAATAGCAGACAACCTTGTCAATAGTCCATACTGCTGATGTGGCGCTAGCTGGGCATGCCTACGTGGCAGGGTGACTGTACAAGTGTCTGTTTGACCTTCGACAAATGGTGTACTAGGACATGGAAGGTCCTTAGGTGCCAGTTTTCGATGAATTTTATTGGATGGTTGGTGGACAACCATAGGTTGCCACGTGGCCTAGCTAGGAGCCACCATGTGGCAACCCGAGGGCCACCAAAAATCGGGTTAAGGTTCGGGCAACAGCAGTGGGGGTCGAACCTGCGACCTCTAAAATCCAAGTCCAAATCCATTGCCAATACACCATACATGTAGTTCTTATTATATATGGTTGTTGGTACATATATAAATTCAACGTGTCGCGCCATCCAGGGAAAGGGTCAGCCATAGGGGTTAGCCCTTGGGTGCTTGCCACCCCATGGGACCACGACAGAGTAGAGTGAGGGATCGACCGACGGGGGCAGGCTGTTGGCCTTAGCCCTGGGCATGTGATACCCCACATGTCCAAAATTTTTGAATTTAAGTCCTTATAGTGAATTTAATCCATCCAAAAATTTCACCAGGAATTAGGTGAAATCAATGCTCGGTTAATAGAGTTGGAAGCGAATTTGTAGGATGGTGCCGGATTTTGGGGAAATTGAGGTGCGATTAGCAGAACGACTTGGGGAAGCCATAAATTCTTTAGTTTTTGACCAAGTCAGGAGCAGAAAGAGCATAGACAAACATTTTTGGGCATTCTTGAGCCATTGGAACATGTTTCAGATCTGTTTGAGCATTGTAAACTGATGTATTCACACTTTTGAGCATAATAGAGAGGGCCAAGCCATTGGAAGCTAGACCAAGGAGACGTAGCCCAAGCGGGGTGAACTCCTTCATCATGTGCTGTTGTGATACTATTTTGGTGATGTTTAGGTCTGTTATGTGTTGCTATTCAAACATTTGTTTATGTTAATTTGTACATGAAATTTACATAAAAACACTCAAAAACTCATGTTAAACTTGCAATTAACCTCATGAATACTTAAGCACTTTTACATATTCTGAAGAGGAATTTAGCACAACAAAACTAATTTTCCCATTTAGATTAGTGGTCGAGAGCAGATTTTGATGGTGATAAGTATGGTTTGAAACTGAAATACCAAAGCACAACACTTGGATAAAGCACAACAACTCTCCTTTTGACCATTGTACCCTTGTTGATGTCATTACCAATCATTATTTGATATATAAACTGACTCAATAGACCTATAATTTTGGGCCCATAATGACAAAGCATGGAAACACAATCTTTCTCATGATCACTTGATGTAACTTTGACCCCTAGACCTAGCTAACTTGACCCCTTGGGATAAAATACCATCTTTGTAACTCTTGACACACTTTGACATATTTATAATGGATAATAAAAAAATTATTCCCACCTAAGACCTAAAGCTTGATCTTCCATAAGATCATAGCCATACTTTATGCTTTTGACAAAATTCGAAAGACAAATTTTATTTTTTGAGTACTATTACTATAGGATACTAAGAGGGAGGATACCACTTTCATATAAGGACCGTTTAGAGAAGCTAGTTGATTGGGAGGCAAATTAGGGCCAACGAACAAAAGTTGGTTAATGGTCATGATTCTTCCTTCATGCGGGAAACACATCACATAAAAGAGGGAAGAGACAAGAGCTCCCATGTCAAAAACATAGTCACGCTCAAGGAGTAAATTAAAATCCAAAGGGCCTTGGACTACCATCACATTGATGTAGACAATATTTCCTGCCAAAGTAATAGGTAACTAAGGAAGGATCCCTAACAATTGAATGGTTCCTTTGTTAAAAGCCAATAGATTCTGGGTAATAGGTACAAGCTACGGGGAACTGAAAGCTTGCAAATAAGTTGAGGACATAATACTAACAAATGCGCCTTCATGTATGACTGTGCTAGATACAAGCACATTATAAGCATGTACTATGTTTTGGAACGACATGGAAGGAGGAAGACCATATCCTACCAGTCGAATCTATTCAAAGGAAGTGACCATACATCTTGGAGGGGGTGTTGTGGGAACGAGAGAACTGTTCCCTTGTGTTAGCAATCCACAATGTCCCAAGGCTGAGAAAGGAGACCGACGAAGGTAACCTCAAACCAACTTTGGATCTAGCCCTACCAAATCAGAGAGGGATCTCTCTATGATCTCACAGCCAATGAGTAACTGGAGAGGAAGATAGATCTTAGGCTAGATATTCAAAACTCAGTAGGTCTGAATTTAGGGTTTGCTGGAGCATGGTCAATAGGTCTAGGAAACTAGGTCAGGGTTTCAAAGGATCAGATGCAAAGATATAATGGGGCAAGGTAGGTATGTTCAGTGACATTTTTGAGTTGTCATGGTGGTGTAGGGTTGAAAAATTGAAGGGTCAAAATGAGCATATGACCTATGAATTCATTTATCAAAGGAAATTAAACATAAACATGAAAATCTCATCAAACATAGCATAAACATATGAATTTTGCTTGAAGACTACTGAGACAATCACATGAAAGCATTAAGATGGAAGTAAGGAGACATAACATTCATATTGATGATAAAACAAAGAAGAAACACTGTCACAAAATTGTACCACAAGAATCCCAAGATAATAGCTGCAAACTGCATGTATTACTCCTGCAAAAGTGATGGTGTACACTAGCTTCAAAGCCTTTGACTCATAAGAATCCAACCCTCTCTATGACTTAGATCAGGCTACATATAGACCAAAAATCACGTTCCCCTCTCAGGGGTCAAATCCATCATGATAGGAACTGTTTACATCAATCTCTGTAACCAAACCTAAAACTAGAGAGGTTAGAAACTAACTCCCAATTTAGCCCTAATTGATTCACTTTGACTTTACAAGCATAATGAGCATGAATTTACATCATTTTGACATTTACCAGCTCCATTACAATTAATTACATCATGTGAAAACCCACGAAGACAAAATACATCATGAAAAGTTGACTTGGACTAATAAAACTCGAAAATTTGACCTCCTCGTAAAAGCGCATCGAAATTTCTCAGAAGCGCAACGTGAGAGACAAAAGCGCAACGTGCTACTTGTGGGGGCTTTTTGAGGGGTTTTTGTTAATATTTTTGCTAAGTTGAGGGTTGATGAAGATATATTAGGATGTCTACTTGCCCTATGAACCTTCAAATATGCAAAAATCCTTCTCTAAGGCACCTAAAAATCAATTTTCCCAAGGCTACTCCAGAAGTGTAGCGAGGGGTCCAAAAAGGTGGCAGAAACATGTATTTTAGGTGGTTTTTGAGCTTTTCATTGCAACCCGTGAAGTGATACGCAAAACCAAGTCCATATCTGAGATGCAATACTCAATATCTATCCATCCATGCAAAAATTTCATCATTTGGTGGTTTTGAGAAGAAGCGCAACGTGAGCTCGCTGCGCTTATGTGCATCATGAAATTGACAAAAATTCCAAAATTGTCCAAAAACTCAAAATTTTCCAAAATTTATCAAAATTGTTTCTAACTTCTTTCTTTTGCCTTGTCAAGGATGGGTTAGACAATCAATGATGCATCAACAAGCAAATCAAGGTTGTCTCTCTTCTTTAACTTGATTAGGGTTTTCTTTAACTTCTTTTTCATATTCCTAACCCTAATTTTGCAAATTTGGTTCTTGGTGAAGTAGTGTCTTGCCATGTGTCTCTAAAGCTTGGTGTCCCTATTGGCCTTCTTCAGGAGCATCTCCAGGTGCTCATTGACCCTGCCAAGCCAATACTCTTTTTCCTTTTCAAGCTCAGCTTGAATGATATCCTCAATGTCGTGTTGACCTAGTGGAGGAGATTGCTCACTCCCTTGTCCTTTCTGCCTCTTTAGTCCTCTTGTCTTTGGCCTCCTTGGCTTGATCTGAAGCTCTTTATACTCAAGTTACTCCACATCTATTACAACCTTAACTTTATCATGAAGGTTACATCTTCATGAGGTGATAAATGTACCTTAGAAAACTCTTTGAACACTTTTCCCCTAATTACTACTCCCATGATGATGACATGGCTCTTATATGACTCATTGATGATATGACCTAATGATTACACCAAATGGATATCTAAGACCATGATTAAAGACCTTTGAAACCTTGCAATATGCATGACAATGATATGATGACCTTTAATGATGACCAAGACACTCTTTTGGTGACCTATCACAAGGAGTGATGAGAAGACCATGACAACATTTTATGACCATGAACATGGAGGGGATTAGTAATGACCTAGAACTAACCAATGATCAAATTTTATTTGAAAATATTACAATTTGACCTAATGACCCTATCAACCACATGTAAAGAGTAAATTTGATCATTGGTGACTCATAAACACTGACATCGTCTCTAACTGGGGATGACTGCTCCTTTAGGAGGTGTCCAGAACACTGTAGACCAAGTAGCCTCATCCATTGGGTGATGGAGTCAAAATAAAATACTTGACACTCAAATGACTGACTGAATAAACTTAAGAAAAACTGAAATTGACTTGACTTGAATGAAAAACTTGACTACTAACTGAACTTACTTGCACATGGCAGTAGACCATCAAGATCTTAGGGCCTTCACCTCGGGCTTCAAATCCTGATGATAACCACCACCTGCTAAAGATATATATACAATCATGCAATATGATCCCTCCAATGTAACCAATCAACAAATGGCTACTTACTTGAATCTTGCTCGTACTTTCCTTGAGCAGGCAGAAAAAACAATAGGTAGGCAACTCCAAGCGTCCACTAAACATGTGCTCATGATCCATAAATACAATAAAACTCATCTTCCCATATGGCTACAACAAATTGGCAAAAGGGTTTTTAATAATTTGGAACATTACCATATCTTGAAAGTCAATAGAAGTACAATCACACTCTTTATTTTCTGAGTCTGGAGGAAGATCATCATGTGCAAGAGGCTCTAAAACAACCTCTTCTATTTCACTACTTTCTTGCAACTCATGATGGTCAAATTGAAGTCTAACATCCTCAAAATATGAAGCTACATGTATGAGTGTTTCCTCATGTAAATCTGGATTGAGAGTTTCTAGAGAAACATATTCATTAAATATTTGGAAAAGATTACCTTCAATGTACTCTTCCACAATCGGCACAACAATATGTAATTCTATATCACATACCCTTTTTATCCCATCGTCTTGGGCTGCATTCTCATGCTGCTTCTATTCATTACTTTCGAAATCAATGGATGAATGATGAATCTCAGGGACCTTAACGCAAACCAACTGAGAATTAGGATCTTTATCAAGGAAAAGAGGGCAGTTGAAATGGCCATTATCATATGTATCTTGTGCATCAAGGCTGCTAAACTCTACTAGTTCTCCCTCATGATCACAAGATTGTTGCAAATTGTAATCAACTGCAAAGATGACTGTTATCATTGAGATCTTACTGGGTTTCATTTTCTTCCAATAGAGAAGACACTTATTCTTCTTTGTGATGGAAATTATTGTCATGCAAAGCCTCCAGAATCTCTTCATCCATGAACTCATTATCACCAGAATAATCCTCTAGATTTTGAATGAAAACCTCAAAATGATCACAACAATTCTCAACCAAAGTAAAAGAAGGATGAGACTCTTTGTATTCTTCAAAAAATGTTGAATGAATTTTTTTAAGAGAATGAATACTAGCAGGCGGCAAACCTTCATACCAAGACCGTGCTTTTCCTTCCAAGGTTTCCATGAACATCTTCATCATACAATATTTAGGAATTTTAGCCGTCAACTTGCGTGCATGCATGTGAAATTTAATGAGATGTAGAGCAGCATCATCTCCTTTCTCGTCTTTGAAATTCGACAAATAAGTCTGCCAATCTACACAAGGCATGCAGTTTGGAAAACCTAAAATGTGATCTCATTAAGGAGCATACCTTCTGGATATAGAACTCATCTCAATTTCTAGATCCTGCTGCCAGTGGAGTCTTTGGATCAAGTTGGAGTCGCCAAGTGAATGGTTTAGCCTTCATATGTGTCTCACCACTGTCCACCATCAACAAATCATATCTAAAATTTGATGATATTTTGTGGGGAATATGAAATTGTTCGCTTCCCCAATATGGTCGCCAAAAATGTTAGCACTCCAGAGTGTCCCAAGGCTGAGAAACGATACCAACGGAGGTAACCTCAAACCAAATTTGGATCTAGTAGCTAGCCCTACCAAATCATAAAGGGATGTCTCTATGATCTCACAGCTAATGAGTGACTAGAGAGGAAGATAGATCTTAGGCTAGATATTCAAAACTCAGTAGGTCTGAATTTAGGGTTTGCTGGAGCAGGGTCAATAGGTCTAGGAAACTAGGTCAGGGTTTCAAAAGATTAGCTACAGAGATATAATGGGGCAAGGTAGGTATGTTCAGTAACATTTTTGAGTTTTCATGGTGGTGTAGGGTTGAAAAAGTGAAGGGTCAAAATGACCATATGAGCTATGAATTCATTTATCAGAGGAAATTAAACATAAACATGGAAATCTCATCAAACATAGCATAAACATATGAATTCTGCTTAAAGACTACTGTGATCATCACATGAAAGCATCAATATGGAAGTAAGGAGACATAACATTCATACTGATGATAAAACAAAGAAGAAACACTGTCACAAAATCATACCACAGGAATCTCAAGATAATAGTTGCAAACTGCCTGTATTACTCCTGCAAAAGTGATGGTGTACACTAGCTTCAAAGCCTTTGACTCACAAGCACCCAACCCTCTCTAAGACTTAGATCAAGCTACATATAGACCAAAAACCACATTACCCCTCTCAAGGGTTGAATCCATCATGAGAGGAACTGTTTACATCAATCTCTCTAACCAAACCTAAAACTAGGGAGGTTAGAAACTAACTCCCAATTTAGCCCTAACTAATTCACTTTGACTTTACAAGCATAATGAGCATGAATTTACATAATTTTGACATTTACCAGCTCCATTATAATTAATTAAATCATGTGAAAACCCAAGAAGGCAAAATACATCATGAAAAGTTGACCTGGACTGATAAAACTCGAAATTTTGACCTCCTGGCAAAAGCACAACGAAATTTCTCAAAAGCGTAGTGTGCTGCTTGTGGGGGATTTTTGAGGGGGTTTCCTTGATCTTTTTGCTGAATTGAGGGTTCATGAAGATAACTTAGGATGTCTAATTTCCCTCTGAACCTTAAAACCTACAAAAATCCTTCTCTAAAGCACCTAAAAATCAATTTTCCCAAGGCTACTCTAGAAGCGCAATGAGGGGTCCAAAAAGGTGGCAGAAACATGTATTTTAGGTGGTTTTTGAGCTTTTCCTTGCAACCTGTGAAGTGACATGCAAAACCAAGTCCATATCTGAGATGTACTACTCAATATCTATCCATCCATGCAAAAATTTCATTATTTGGTGGCTCTGAGAAGAAGCACAACGTGAGCTCGCTGCACTTCTGTGCATCATGAAATTGCCAAAAATTCCAAAATTGCCCAAAAACTCAAAATTTTCCAAAATTTCTCAAAATTGTTTCTAACTTATTTATTTTTCCTTTTCAATGATGGGTTAGAAAATAAATGATGCATCAACAAGCAAATCAAGGCTGTCTCTCTTCTTTAGCTTGATTAGGGTTTTCTTTAGCTTCTTTTTCATATTCCTAACCCTAATTTTGCAAATTTGGTTCCTGGTGAAGTAGTGCCTTGCCATGTGTCTCTTAAGCTTGGTGTCCCTGTTGGCCTTCTTTAGGAGCATCTGCAAGTGCTCATTGACCCTGCCAAACCAATACTCTTTGTCATTTTCAAGCTAAGCTACAATGGTATCCTTAATGTCCTGTTGACCCGGTGGAGGAGATGGCTCACTCCCTTGTCCTTTCTGCCTCTTTAGTCCTCTCGTCTTTGGACTCCTTGGCTTGATCTGAAGCTCTTTATCCTCAAGCAGCTCCACATCTATTACAACCTAGACTTTATCATACAAGGTTACATCTTCATGAGGTGATAAATGTACCTTAGAAAACTCTTTAAACACTTTTTCCCTAATTACTACTCCCATGATGATGACTATGGTGATGACATCGCTCCTATATGACTCATTGATGATATGAGCTAATGATGACACCAAATGGATATCTAAGACCATGATTAGATACCTTTGAAACCTTACAGTATGCATGAAAATGATATGATGACCTTTAATGATTACCAAGACACTCTTTTGGTGACCTATCATAAGGAGTGATGACAAGACCATGATAACATTTTATGACCATGAACATGGAGGGGAATAGTAATGACCTAGAACTGACCAATAATCAATTTTTACTTGAAAATTTATTTGAAAATATTACAATTTGACCTAATGACCCTATCAACCACATGGAAAGAGTACATTTGATCACTGGTGACTCATAGACACTAACACCTTGTGCTATGGGAACGAGAGAACTGCTCCCCTACGTTGTGGGAACGGGAGAATTCCCCCATATTCATTGGAACCTGAAGAAACAAGACGAACTTGAGCGGTATGAAGTTCACTTTCTATGGGAAAGGTATGATCAACTGAAGATGGAATCAAGTCAACTATTTTCTCAACCAATGATTGGTCGAGAATAAACTCATGGGATTCACCTTCAAAGAGAGTGGGATTGACTGGAGATGGATTTTTTTCAATCACTTCATCAACTAGTGGAGGATTAGGGGAAAGCTTCTGGTAACCAGCTGAGAGTCGAGGGTGAGAAGCTGTAAGGTTTTATAACACTTTTAAGGCTTCATCCATATCATGACAAAGGTGAATATGATGATTTCCTTCACATTACCTACATGAAAACTTAATTTTACCATTTTTGCTCGTGAACCTAACTATCATTAGTTGAAGGTTTGTTATCGACATGATCTCCAGAAGCTAACAAGAAAGGTTGATGTGAGTCAGTGGACCACACTTCTAATACCTTGGGAATACCAAGACAATATCTAAGAATGTGGTTACCCTTACATAACTTGCAAGGGAATTTAACTTTGTGGGGCTGATTGAAATATTTATCCATACCAGTTGCATTGGTAGCAATGGTTTCTTGGTTGCCCCCTTGCTTATTTTTCTTCTTCTTCTTCTTAGCTTCCTGGTTACTAGAATCAAGACTTTCACCAGGTGAGGAGGAAGAAAGGGATGAAGAAACAATAGACGAAGAAGGAAAAGGGTAAACTTTAGGGTCAACTTGAGGTTGATACTGTTCAGGTGGAGGAGAACTTGGTTGAGGAGAAGTTTGGACATTTAGAACCATAGTGGTCGGAAAAAACGAAATTGGAAAACTAATGGTAAATCTGGGAAGGGAAAATGTTGACATATAAGGAGCACCAATATTTCCAAAAGGAGGAAAAGGACCCGGATTCTTATTAAAGGGCTTTCCTTGATTGGTGGAGTGAGGAACTGTTTTCATTAGTCTCAACTTAAGATCCACTAAGGAGTTGTTCCATGGTGAGGATACTATTCCACAACTAGTTAATTAATTTTAGAAATTTAAGACACAAATAAAGACAAAAAGGGGTAAACTAGGCAAAGATGATTACTAGGTCACCGTGGACTGCAATATACCACATTGGTAAACTAAGTATTTATGTACGTGTATACAATCTACCCAAATGATGTGTTTGGTATATCACAGTGTACAAGGCGACCGATTTGGTTACCTATGGCGGGATAACAACCTATAGGGGACTTCAAAAATATACCCGAAGATACGTGGAAGTGCAGTCTATAGTAGTGCTAACTAATGCATAACCATACGATGAGAGCATTCCCATATACTTATCATGCGTGGAGTTCCATCTAATATACCCAAAGGTAGATGGAGAACGTTTCGATACAATTACGTACGTGGAACGAGATATCACCCCTAGAATGTAACACTGATAAAGAACGACAACTTCTACGTTTAAAGACGTCAGAACACGCCTCTATCCTATATCTCTAGATCTTTGTGTTAATGTTTCAAATTCTCCTTAGATTAATTGAGGTGAATTTTAGATTTGATTTTGAATTATGTTTCAATTTCAAGGCTCAAAACTCGATGTCACCTGAACACACCTATGATGCAACTAATATGAAAAAAATAACTCTTTTCATTTTCCTTTTAACAATGAAAGGCCTAACTAAGTAGGGGAAGAAGAAATCAATTAACAATGCAACAAATAAGTGATGCAATAATCGATCTCCTCAACTTTACTATTCCAATCAAAATCAAAGCCCTATATGCAATGAAAATACTTTTTTTTTTTCTTTTTTTCTTTTTTCTTTTAATGTTTCAAATGCAAATAAACATATGAATGCAACTTGATAATTGAAGGAAATAAACCACATAGAATTTAAGTGTAATGCAAAAGTTACTTTTCAAATTCAATAATCAATCTATGCATATAAACCTAAATTGACAAGAAGAAAGAAAGAACGAAACAAAATCTTATCAAAAAAGGTGATGACACTCATATGCGATTAACACTCATACACAATCCCCTCCCCCCTCACCAATTGAGGGGGATTTTTTTTTGAAAAATTGAAAGCAAAAGCACACAATTTCACACAAGGGATTGGCTATTCAGAGACCAAGACACACTCAAGGACACAAGGAGAACCAACTAGAACAAAATGAATCAGAGAGAAAAGCACAAAATGGATTTTTTTTGCATCAAACAGGGGTAAGCACATGTGTTGAAAGGAAACCAATGCTCTGTAGTGCAGGTGTAGAGAAGGCCAGAGAGCGTTGCAATGCTCTGTCAGTAGACTAGGGTGAGCGTTGATCAAGATGTGGCCAAATTTCACACAAAAAATCAAATCAAGCTCAATGAAAAGACTTCCCAGGGTCAATCCAAGTTGAGCGGGGAAATGGAGTTCTGTTCAAGAGGTGAAAGAGGGGTTAAGGTCAAATAAACCACTAAGGGAAAGAAGCATTCCCCAACAGAGTTGCCAATTTGTTATGTGGAATTTATGACTGTGGACAAAAGTATCTTCCCTAGACCTAGTGGATTGATCTAGAACAACATAAAGGAAATAATATAAAGTTCCACTTAGAGAAATTAGACAATAGAAAGAAGCTTACTTGGAATCCATTGCAAGCTCTTCTCTCCTATGAGCTTGTAAGCTCCAATCATTGCTCCGATTGCTATAATTAGAACCTGCACATACAATCAATACAAGCCAAAGATCTATGACATCTATGTAGCATTACTCAATCACTCTATTCAATGGATCAACAAAGCATTGAAATATACGAATGTAAAAGTAACATAACACATATATGAAAATGATATACTCTTTGTATTAATATGAAAAGGAGAGAGTTTACAACCAAGAATAAAAGCTGATCTTGTATAGATCTCCCCAAGTTGACTTGTCCTTCTTGCCACAAAGCACACCTCAATGTCACCCTAATGCATGAAGATGATAACTCTCTTAGGTTAAAGGAAACAACATGAGGGTATGATTAGTCTCCAAAAGCCAACCCTGGTGTTTTAGATGGATTTAGATTTATATGAGAGTGTGGTAATTTAGGAATTATTATCCATTTACCAATCTAGGCTTGAGATCCACCCTTAATGGGAGGATGAGATCAAGGGATAAGAGGTGAAATCTCCAAGGTAGGATCAAATTGGATTCGAATTTCTTATCCAAGGCAAATGGTTGAAACAACTACTAGAAGCTTCTGGAAGAGGAAGCTTCAGAATTCCTTTTATTTTTCTTGAATTTCTAGAATCAACACACCTCCAACAAGCGATAACCTGCTGCTGATCAACATTGGTGTAGAATAGAGCAACCTATTGTTGAATGCAGGTTCCTAAAGGGCTAGGGTGTGTTGGGCCTTAAATGCATTGATTTGAGGCAGTTAGACCCAGAAACCCAGGGATTTGGAAGAGTCATGATTAGGGATTTGTGCAGGGATGATGACAAGGGGTTCATGGATGTTGGTTGATTTGGTTTGTAGGCCTATTGACCCAATGCGACAAAATGGACTATAACAATCGTGATAGCCAAAGTGTAATTTTCTTGGCGAAGAACCTTACTTATCCTTCAAAGACAAAGCATATTGATGTTCATTATCACTTTGTGAGGGATATATTCAAAAAGGTGTTGCTCGTAAAGGTGGACACTTTGAAAATTTTTGTAAATGCATTGAGAAAGTATGTGAGCACTGAGAAGTTACCTTGGTGTAGAGAAACATTGGGCATTACTGCCTTGGACTAGTGATTGTGTACTCCTACAAATCCTTGTGTACAAAGAAAAAAAGAAGTGGGAGAACATTGGGTGTGTGTTATATCATTTTCATGCTTATCCCCACGTGTGATATGTATGCATCAACCATTGCGGGGAGTTTGGGGTAGTGCTAAAAAGAAAATTGGGTGGTTTTTTACATCCATTTTCAATGGTTTATAACAAGCATTTTTTGTTGTTAATGATTTTTAAGCACATAGTGGTTTTACCCATGTTTTTGTAGAATTGGTCAAAGGAACTAATATTATATTCTAATCATGGGTTAATGGATTAGGGGTTTGTGAATGCTACAACATGTATATAATGTAACATTGAAACATAATGAAAAATCAATTTGATTTTCTCGATTTTGGGTTATGGGAGAAAAATCTTTATGTACATTTACTATAACTGCCATTGTATCTTTTCCGTTGTTTTAATAATTTGTTTGCAGGTATTATCTTTATAGGGTTAAAACCTATAGTGTAAACTAACATTTCTTAAGATTTTCCAGTGGTTGGCACTTCTTCAAAATCTCTATCACCTACATCAAGTGTGAGACATACTCCTCCTAGGTGGCAAGGTAAACCAATATATCATCTAAATAAACAATAACCAATGAGTCTATATAAGGGAAAAATACATCATTCATTAATTTCATGAACATAGTTGATGCATTTCAAAGACCAAATGGCTTGACTAACCGCTCATACAAACCTTGTCTAGTTTTGGAGGCGGTATTCCAGGTATCTTCTCATTTGACTCGAACCTAGTGATAACCTAATTTTAAATCCATATTGG
The DNA here is from genome assembly GCA_031772625.1 of Pinus tabuliformis. Lineage (NCBI taxonomy): Eukaryota > Viridiplantae > Streptophyta > Pinopsida > Pinales > Pinaceae > Pinus > Pinus tabuliformis. Next base: position 531,783,132 of record CM062804.1, on the reverse strand, counting down.
TGAAATATTTTTCTTGTTGCAACTTATCTAATCGATCATCGATCCTTGGTATGAGGCACATTCTCTTGAGCAGAATCTTGTTTAATGCTATATAATTGATACACATCCACCAAGTCCAATATTTCTTTGACACAATTATGACAAGTGATCCATAAGGTGAGGTACTTGGTCAAATCTCTACTCTAGTAGTTGTTGCATCTGATTCATCACTTCGATTGCTTCCAAAACAAACTATCTATATATGCTAATGTTCGATAATTAGGAGTTCACCAATAATTGGATTTTGTGCTCCACTTTCATCTTTGGTGGTATCCTTTTAGGCTCCTAGAACACTCCCCTGTATGGCTGTAGCATCCCTTCCATTTTTTGTTACTATTCTTTAGTACACCCCTCCAGTGATGCCTTTTCCATTTTTGACTCCTCACTAGACTAATTTTCTCTTCACAATAGTGAAACGTATTTCTTTCTAGCACTAATCAATTTCTTGGTTTGTTTGGCACTTACTAATGAAATATTGGACTTGCCTTTATGTATGTTTATGATTCCCCATCCTTAATGAGGTGGTATTTGTTGTCTCTTTGCATGAATATTGAATCTTGCATATACACATAGGAACTCCCAAACAAAACTCGACACACATCAAGTGTAACTACATCCAATCCTATTTCATCAATAAAATCGACACCGATAACAAGTTTTATTCTACATTATCTTTTTTACCTTCATTTATCCATCCTCATTTACCCATATTAAAGGAAATGGGCTAAGATGATATCAAACCTATAATATAAGTTTGTTCACCAAATATTCTATTATAATATTATCATGTGAACTCAAGTCAAATAGGGTATTCATCTTTGCCTTCTTTACTTGGATCATGATATGGAAGAGTTATTTCATCCGCTTCTTGGCAATAAAGACTACTTAAATTGACCTTCCTCTCACTAATGTGTAGACAATATTCTCATCCAAATCAAGGCTACTTTCCACTTGATTAATTGAATCTATCATGAAATTATTCTTTTTCTTCCCATCTTTCTTCATGTTCTTTAAGTCCAAATATAGATGTGATTCCCAACAATTCTCTTCAGCGATCATCAATGTTTCAACGGTTGTAGAGATTGCTAAGATCCCTGCACTAAAGTGTAATGGATATTATCTTATTCTCCTTTCCCCCTTTTTACTTATTTTTCCCTTCCTTGGGAGCTTCATGGTGCTCTTTTTGTTTCGAACCACTTGATTGTGGCTTATGTTTTTGAGTTATTGTGCATGTACACAAACCTAATCAATTGTTATTAGTTTGAACAACAACACGTACTTTTGTAAAATATTGTGTAGAACCCCCTGATACTTTAGGTATACATTTGGGTTCTTGGGAGAGATACCTATCATGATGGCCATCTTCCTAAATTCAATGGTCTACTATTGTACTACACTCTGCCCCTCCCTCTACTTGAAGTAGTGCCATCTGATGCTTTGGTACTCTACTTACCCAATAAGGTAGAATTGGGACTTTATGAGGGTTGAAATTCCTCCCACTTAGTTATTGGGGAATCACCTTCTTGCCTAAGTATGTCCATATGTATTTCCTATGAGGTTATGGAATTTTCCTCTAACTTGAATCTTGTAAGTGATATTTTATTCTCCTCATTTGTGTGGTGAATGCTAAAGTATACTTCTAATAATTGCAACCAACTCAATTTTAAGGTATCGATATTACCTTGATATAGCTTGATTTTTACGTTCACTTCCATATTGAACAAGGCCTATGAAATGGTTGATGACACTCAAAATTGATTTCCTTTTTCAGGTTCTTTCCTTCACTCCTTTTCTAGATCTTCATGTTCTCCTGATTTTCCATTTGACATTACCTTCAAGTTGGAAACTCCATATGCTTTGATTCCAAGCTTGTTTGCTAGATCTTCCATAACAAGGTTCATATTGTGGCTGATATCTGCAACCCGCGCTTCTAGAATTGAGAAAATCTCCCCTATCAAATTAGTGTTTGTTGATGCTACTATAAACAACCTCCAAAATTTTATCCACACTCAAATTTTGGAGCCTATTGGGGGTCTAATGATTTGTCACCCATGGTCACTTCATTGTTGACTGATGTTTAAGTCTTCTTCTTGGATTTTAATGGTCAAAATCACTTGTTCACACATGCTCAATCCTTGTTGAATCTATAAGCGCGCTTATTTCATGCAATATTGAAAAAGCATAACACAGTCCATCAAGAAAGGGTCGATGCAACGTTTAACCCATGTCAACAGTTAGTGCGCTTTTTCCATTGACAATCTCCCTCATCTTAATTGCAATTATACTTCTATTTTGGTGAGTTTCCTCAATTGTTTCTTTTGGCACACTGTCGCTTTCATGTTCATGACTGTTTCTTTTACTTTATTTCACTTTGATAAGTGTCTTTTTAATGTTATCTTTTCTCTAGCATATGTTGCTTTCAACGTTGTTCGCATTTGCAAGTATCATTTTCATGTTTTCCTCTTGTCGCAAGTGTCACTTTTGTTTTTTTCACCCCTGTACGCGTCACACATTTTCACACCACTAGAGTTAGTTTTGGTGCACTCTTCTACATTACATGGTCCTACATATCATAAGAATATGCGCCAGACATATCCCAACAACTTAGTGCACCTTTTGATCACAATCACTTTTGTCGCAACTTGTGTTCTAAGTGTTGTAATGTGTCGTTTCAACTATTGCACTAGAAATAAGTGTCACTTTACTGTCATTTCAAGGTGTGATTGCTATCCATGAGTCCTGTGTATCCTTCTAGCTTGTGTTGATGGATTTCATGTGTGTGATCCAAGTTTGAGTTATGTTCGAATGCATTTCCCTCTCTTGCTCTACTGATCCCACACTTAGCCATTTTGGAGCTCTTCTTGGTCCTCCTACCCAGTGCAAGTTGTGAAGGCATTAACCCTCTTATTAGGTGATGAGATTAGCTTATTCATGAGCCTCAATGATGCAATATTTATCACCAATACTTGTGCATTAAGTCCTTTTCAAGGCCACCTCAAGTCAATGCACATTAAGAACCTTTCAAGAATAACCACCTAACCCTTTTTGTTTATATTGATTCATTTCACTGAGTTATAATCACCTCTACTTTGCATGGCACATGGAGCACTCCTAGCTAACAGCAAGGACCACTTCCACCCCCTTACATAAGAAAACTATGTAATGCAAGGGCCCTCCTATCCTCATAATTCAGTGAAAACCCTCTTAGGCAAAGTGACTTCCCTTGAGGCTTCCCTTAGTGAAAATCACATTCCAGATGAAAACGAAATGACTGTAGGGTCAAGCTATGCTAGCATATAAGGAAAAACACATTTAAAATGAATAATGACCCCTTGTTGAAGAAAACTGCACTAACATAAGGGCCTATTCTTGAGCTCATCACATGGCACAGTAAAAAGGCTCAATATTGCTTCCCTTGATCACTGTTGTCCCTCTCTGCACTCAAGCCTTGTCCTGTGAAGCCTTCCTCAGTTCATGGAAAAGTCTTAAGAGACACCAAACCCTTGTTGAGAAAAAAATGTGCTTTTCTTAATGCCTCCTCTTCCTTCCAGCGCATAGCACAGTCTCAAGCCTCAAGGCTTCAACCTTGTTCCTTGTTGTTCCCCTCTGCACTGACACTTGCTTAAGCCTTTCCTATTTAGCACATGCTGTAGTAACAAGGATCAAGGAGGCATCTTCTCAGTCCTTGACCAGTCAAACTATGCTTTCCAAGTCTTCCTCTCTTTCCTTCTTGGCACATGGTGCAGTCTTAAGCAATAAGCTCTTCACCTTGTCCTGTGAGCCTCCCCACTGAGATGGACCAACGAGAGCCCGTCTTTATAGCACATAGCGTAGTAAAAATGAAAAATGGTACCTTACTAGGTCACTTATGAGTTCAAATGCACTTTCCTTATCAAGCCTCCTTCATTCCATCCTTCCACAGGCCTATAATGAACAATGAATTCCATAAGCTAGGTAGAGATAGAATAAGAGATTTTAAGACTAATTTCGCCTAGTCATGAATGAATTTCATTGGCAGGAATACTTTCCCCACACGATAAGAGGATGCTCAAGCAATATAACAAAGAGAAAACACAAAGGATAACTTGTAGAGAAGAAGCACAAAGAAGAACCATCATGAAGACATGAGGTAGATCTTGGACTAAGATAGAAATAATACATTGCATGATGAATTGAAAGATTCCAATACTGATCCAAGACCCTTTGGAGGGTGACGATATGAAACTGTTGAAAATGCAGCAAGAAATTCCTAATTCAATTTTTGCTTAATTAAATTAGGAGAAATTCGAATTTCAATTTCAACTTGGAGGATTTTAACTAAAGTGATATGGGTCTTATCACTCAGTTAAATTAGTTAATTCGAGTTGGGGACACTTGCATTTAGTTCTACATGATTGATTTCTAAATTGTAGTAATCTAGTTCAGTCAATTCGAGTTATTCTCACTGTAACTAGTTCTCACTATTAGTAGAACTAGTGGAGGTTTAGTCAAGGGTGTGTAATTTTTTTCACAGTGAGTGATCATCTAGTTAAACTAATAAATCAACCTAAATTAACTCATGCATGTAGAGAATTCGAGTTACCTAGTTTATATTGGAGTTCAAGGGCAGCGTACTATCAATTGTAGACAATTACAAATTGTACAGGCGGTGCATGCAGTCAGAGAAGGGCCTACATGCATTACACAATTATAATTGGGAATTTCCTTAATTAATAGGGGGATAATTCCTTGAGGAAAAATGCAAGGAAATAGGGGCTTGGGCAAACTTGAATTTGGTTAAGTATTGACGAGAGCTTGTCTAGGAAGTAGTGAGATAGATTATACTAGTGCAGAGGTTGCTCGGGCTTGAGCAAGCATTGTATTTCTTCTCTATTTTCTAACTAATGCAATATAGATAGGAAGGGGTTTTGAGTAGTTTCTTTCCCCTTAGATAAATCTCTGAGCATATGTGATTGAATCTTGTCTCATGTTGATGTTGTGATTTATCGATCGTTTAATTATTTCCGCTAATGAGTAGAGTAGATTCAAGTCTTTTGTTTTAGCATATTACATAAGCAGTTTGAATATACAAGAAATTTCTACATGGTATCAGAGCAAGAATCACAATAGAAGAGAAGAATTCAAGTTTGTCTTTGCAGGTGAATCAAATTTGCAGTATCATTCTTCAGAGCCAGCAGGATGTCATTCTATGGATTGAGACTCAAGTATGCCCTTGAGGGTAGCTCGAATTATATTGCTTGGAAGGACAGGATGGAGGCAATGTTAGAAGATAATGGGATGAAGGAATTCATTTACAATGATATTCCTAAGCCTCCAACAATTGATGCTCAAGATCTGGAAAAGTGGAAGAAATTTGTGGCAAAGGCGAGGAGGATCTTACTAGAAGGGGCTTGATATCATATTGTCTTTAATATCCATGGGAAGGATACCCCATTTACAATGTGGCAAGCCTTGATAGAATTGTTTCAGAACAACAGTGACCACAGAAGGCTGACACTGAAGGAAAAGCTTCAGAAGATAAAGATGAAGAAGGGATACACAATACCACAGTACTTGGGCATGTTCACCTAATGTCGAGATGACCTTGGGAGTGTTGGTATTACAATTTTTGAAGATGATATGGTAAGCATATCACTTCTAGGCCTCCCCAAGAGCTGGCACAACAACTAGGATTTGGTAAATGGAAGGGAGAAGCTACCAAATTGGGAGCAATTGTGGTCTGAATTGGTGCAAAAAGAGATAAGGAGGAACATTAGAGATGGAACCTCATCCAAGAATGACGATGAGGATAAATGTTCCTTGGATGGAAAGGAAAATAAAGGGAAAGGGAATAAATCCCAATCCAAAGGGGATTCCAGTCAGGGCGGAAAGAAGAAAGACCTGTAAAAGATCAAGTGCTTTCACTATCATGAACTGGGACACTATGCCATGAAGTGTCCACACAAGAAGGCAGGTAAGAATCCCTTAGGAGGAGTGGCATGTGAAGCTCTTGCTTCATAATTCAAACTTGATTTCACCCTCATCGCTTGTATGGTGAGCACCATGATGGGTAGTGTGTGGTATTTGGATAGTGGAGCCTCATTCCATATGATGGGAAACCAAGAATTCTTCACTGACTTGGAAGAGAAGGACCTCCAAATGCACATCGAAATGGGAGATGATGGAAGGTATAATGCAACCCGTATTGGTACAATTACTTTTTAGAGGGAGTCTGGCTCCCCTCTCAAATTAAAATCTGTGATGTATGTTTCGGGTCTGAAAAAGAAGTTCGTTTCAATTTCTATATTGGAATACCATGGCTATGATGTGATATTTAGCAAAGGAAACACTTTCCTTAGACACATTGCCACAGGATAGGTGAAGTGGATCGGGGTTCGGGTGAATAACCACTACTATTTGGATGTAGAATATTGTGCATCATTGAGTACAAAAGCAGAGAAGGTGCATATCCAAGAAATCAGTGAATTATGGCATAGAATATTGTGCCATTTACACCATGGAGCTTTGAAGGTTATGCAACATATTTCTACAGGACTTCCCAAGGGTGCACTAGAGAAAAGATATACATGCAAAGGGTGTACATTAAGGAAGTACACGAAATCCACCTTCAATGAGTGGGACACTAAAGCGTAAGAAATCCTTGAAAGAATTCACACAGATGTGTGTGGACCTTTCTCGATAGCCTCCATGGCCAAGCACATGTATTATGTGATATTTGTAGATGATTTCTCACAAAAGTGCTGGATCTTCTTCATGCAGAAGAAATACCATACATTCTCAAAATTTGTTGAATTTAAATCACTTGTTGAGAAATATACTGGCAGGAAAGTGAAGACTCTCAAGAGTGACAATGGTGGATAATATGTGTCGAATCAATTCCAAAAATTTTGTGCAAAAGAAGGCATTCGACGGGAGTTGACATCACCTCATAACCCACATCAGAATGGCGTGGCTGAGAGGAATAAAATAAGTATTGTGGGAGCTGCATGGGCCATGTTGCATGATTAGAGCCTATCGTTACACTTCTGGGCCGAAGCATGCACAACTGTTTATTTGCAGAACAAGAGTCTTCACAGGATTCTTAGCATGAGTACACCAGAGGAAGATTTTTTAGGGAAGAAACCAGATGTGTCACACTTCAGGATCTTTGGATCATCAATTTGCTATTAGGTTTCCAAGGATGCAAGGAAAAAGATAGAGTCTACAATTGAGTTGGGCATATTTGTGGGGTACAGTGATACAACTCACAACTACCGTGTGTAATTTCCATATCTCAGGATGATAGTTGTTAGAAGAGATGTGAAGTTTGATGCGGAGAAGGAAATGAGGTGTTCCCTTGAGAGGGAGCTTCAGTTGCATGCAAAGCAAGATATTTTGGCTCTAAAGGAGGAACCTCAGGAAGTTGTGGAGTGGCCACAAGCAAAGGTAGAGAGAGTGGATACTTCCACTCAAGTAGAGACATCCAGAGATGGAAGGAAAAACACTAGAGAAACTAATATATTATTGTATGATGCTAGAGAATGTAGGAGCACCCACATCACAACACATGAATAGGAGGTCAATAGATCAGTACACTAGCTAAATGGCTTTGATGAGTGAGCTTTTAGATACTGAGCTAGCCTCATTCGAGGAAGTAATGGAACATCTAGTATAGGTTGATGCCATGGTAGAGGAATATGAATCCATTATCGGAAACAATGTTTGGGAAGTGGTTCCAAGACCAGAGGACAAGTCAGTGGTAGGTTCCAGGTGGATCTACATGGTGAAGCAAGTAGTAGATGGAAGCATCGAGAAACACAATGCCAGATTTGTGGCTAAGGGGTTCTCTCAGGTGGAGGGAATTGACCTAGCTCTTGCAATGCATATGGGATGGAATATACATCAGATGGATGTGAAGACACCATTAATCAATGGAGTGATTGAGGAAGAGGTATACATTGAGAAGCAGGAAGGATTTGAGACCTTCGACATAGAGTCACATGTGTGTAGACTCAAGCAAGCGCTATATGGATTGAAACAAGCACCCCGTGCTTGGTACACCAGGATCAATGGTTATCTCACTGGGTTGGGATTCACCAAAAGTGAAGAAGATGCAAAACTTTGCCATATTGTTGTTGAAGATAAATTATTGATTATAGTATTATATTTCGATGATTTAAGTTTAACGGTGATGAGAAGCTGATCAAGTCTTGCAAAGAGGATTTTGCAAGAGAGTCCGAGATGAAGGACATGGGGTTCATGAATTATTTCCTCAGTATGGAAGTATGGAAAGGAGATGTTGAAATATTTTTCTCTCGGGGAAAGTATGCCAATGAGATACTGAAGAATTTCCACATGGAGAGCAACAAACCCATGGAGACTCCTCTAACAGGGAATTGGAGGAAGGAAGATGCTACTTCAGGTGAAGCAATGGAGGATACCATCTATAGGAAACTTGTGGGTTCACTTATGTATTTGGTGAACACATGACCGAACATGTGTTATGTAGTTAACCAACTTAGTTAAGCCATGGTTAAGGCAACCGAAATGTATTGTAAATAAAAAAGCATTTGTTGAGATATCTTAGAGGCACCACTCAGTTTGGTCTTTGGTACATGCAGACAGAGGGAGTGAATTTCCAAGGATTCATAGATGTAGATTGGGCGGGTAGTCCATTAGATAGGAAAGAACATTAGGAAGAATTTTCAGTGTTGTGTCAGCAACAATTTCTTGCTATAACAAGAAGCAACGATTTGTTGCAGTCAACTTAGCAGAGGCAGAGTACATGGCTGCTAGTCAAGAAACATGTGAATCTATCTAGATGAGAAAGATCTTTTTTGGTTTATTTGGTTAGATGACAAATCCTATAGTGATTTACTGTGACAACCAGATTTGTATCAAATTGTCTGAGAATCCATTTTTTCATAATCGATCCAAGCATATCGACATCCGATATGACCATCTACGAGATTGTGTGCAGAGGAGAATCATGTTGTTGGAGTACATTCATACAGAGGAATATGATGCAAATATTTTGACAAAGGCATTGCCAAGATGCAAATTCGAGTTCCATAGAGGGAGGATCAGGGGAGCAGATAACCCCATTCTTGCTAAAAGGGAGTATTGAAAATGAAACAATAAATTACTAATTCAATTTTGCCTTAATTAAATTAGGGGAAATTCAAATTTCAATTTCAGTAAAATACTTGGCGAAATTTAACTAAAGTGATATGGCTCTTATCACTTAGTTAAATCAGTTAATTCAGGTTGGATACAGTTGAGTTCAGTTCTACATGATTGATTTCTAAATTGTAGCAATCTAGTTTAGTTAATTTGAGTTATTGTCTATGTAACTAGTTCTCACTGTTAGTAGAACTAGAGGAGGTTCAGTCAAGGGTGTGTAACTTTTTTCACACTATGTGATCATCCAGTTAAAATGATCAATTAGCCTTAATTAACTCATGCATGCAGAGAATTTGAGTTACCCAGTTGAGATTGGAGTTCAAGGGCAGTGTACTATCACTTGTAGACAATTCCAAATTGTACAGGTGGTGCATGTAGTCAGAGTAGGGCCTACAAGGATTGCACAATTCTAATTGGGAATTTCCCTAATTAATGGGGGATAATTACTTGAGGAATAATGTAAGGAAATAGGGACTTGGGTAGACTTGGATTTGGTTAAGTATAGACCAAAACTTGTCTACGAAGTAGTGAGATAGATTATACTAGTGCAAAGGTTGCTCGGGCTTGAGAAAGCATTGCATTTTTCTCTATTTTTTGACTAATGCAGTACAAATAGGAAGGGGTTTTGAGTAGTTACTTTCTCCTTAGATAAATCTCTGAGTACATGTGATTGAATCTTGTCTCATGTTGGGAATCACAGGATTCTAATTGGGAATTTCCCTAATTAATAGGGGGATAATTCCTAGAGGAATAATGCAAGGAAATAGGGACTTGGGCATGTTTGGATTTGGTTAAGTATTGACCAGAGATTGTCTAGGAAGCAATGAGATAGATTATACTAGTGAAAAGGTTGCTCGGGCTTGAGTAAGCATTGCATTTTTTTCTCTATTTTCTGACTAATCCAATACAAATAGGAAGGGGTTTTGAGCAGTTACTTTCCACTTAGATAAATCTTTGAGCTTATGTGATTGAATCTTGTCTCATGTTTATGTTGTGATTTATCGATCGTTTAATTGTTTTCGTTGATGAGTAGAGTAGATTCAATTCTTTTGTTTTAGCATATTACATAAGCAATTTGAATCTACAAGGAATTTCTATAGGAACAAAGTGGATATTTCATGAAGATGAAGTGATTATCAAATATTTCATGAAGATTGAAGGCAAAGTAGGAAAGATAGCAACTTGGCATCATGAGCTCCATGCCATCATTGTCAATTTTTAACTTGTAAAAGTGTCATCACTTTGTCAAATGTGTCCATGTGTCATGCCACATCATTATATGGAATGTAATGATGTATTCTCAAGAAAAGGACAAAATGTAATGTGTGGAAGTCAAAGAGTCATATGTTGAATATGAAAATTCACATAGTCATATATTGACAAAAGAGTCTTTAGGAGAAGTCCAAAAGTAATTTGGAAGTCCAAGAGTTGTTTAGAAGTCCAAGAGTCATGAGGATATCAAAAGTCATTCCTCTTGTTATAAAAGCAACCTTATAACTCAAGCAAAGGGATTTTTGGAGGCTTAAGCTTTGAATATCTAGTCTTGAATTTTCTAACTTGGCATAGAAGAGTCTAACTTGGCATAGAAGAGAAAAATATTCTTTCGAGAAGCAAGAAGTGACTCAATGTTCCACTACTGGAACTAGTACCTCACCATTGTAACTATGTACTTGGATCTTTCACCTAATATTTAGGATCATTGGGCCAACATATCTTCATGCATGTATCATAGATGTTTTGAGACTATTATTTGGATGTTTGTAGTATATGTTATATTAATATGTACTAAAGAAATTAAACTATTTCAATAGATTTGGTATTTATCTTGTTCAATGTATGTTGTATTTGTTTCAATGAATCATTGTTATCTTATGAGCTAATTTGCAGATTAATCAACGAATCTTTCCTTTCTCTAGTGTGCCTCTTTTGGGTAGTACTATTAGTTCCCTCCAGAGACTCACTCTTGTCTCCCTCTCGTGAAGGTCTCCTTTTACACATTGCAATTGGTGATACGCATGTCAACATACTTGCTTGTTCAAGGGTTATATATATAATCTATTATGTTATTCATTTAAACCAAGGCCAAACTTTGTGTTATGGTGGCCGGGCTGATACTTTGGATGAGGCTTCTACTCTAAATGATGTGAGGTTAATTGGGGCTTCACATTAGGGATACCCCCTTTATGTTGGCGTGATCCAACACCGTCAACATTCTAGTGCTAGAAGGAGGGCCAGATGACAAGTTGTGCTTGTTGAGTCTATTTTGAACCTCTTATCTTAAATGGATTTTTCCAAAAGCATTATCCCAAGATGTTTTTACAAAGAGATTTATCTTACCATCCCCGTGGAAATTATTCATAACTTTTCTAATTTTAAGTTTGATGGCAAGGGTGAACTAACAGTCCTTGAGCATGTGTTTCAATTTTCTTATTTCCATTTTTCTAATGAAATACATTGTAAATATTTCATGGCCAATTTATTCACCCTCATATTTGAAGGTTGAGTCACGAAATGGTGTCATACATTACCTTCTTCTCCTATCCATTCATTTGAGCAACTTGTTAATGAGATTCGTGAAGCTTTTGACAAGTATGATTATCAACATGTATGTGATAGAATTGATCAACTTAGAAGGAATTTAGGTTAATATTTAAAGGGTTTACTTTGTTGGTTTCTTCACCTTTGTTGTGAGTTTCCTAAAGAAGGTTTTGACCATCGTTTTATTAGAATTTTTTTTCAGAGCCTATTTCTTCTCTCCATCAAATCGTTTGGATTTGATCCACCTGATGATTCCGCTCTTCCAACTTACGTGAATCATGAAATATTCCAAATTCATGAGGAGGAACCTACTATTCCTTTTGTTACTTGTATTCCTCCTTTTCCAGTACGAATCAGGGTGCCTGTACATATTAATGATTAAGTTAGGAAATCTAAAAATAAAACTGTTGATCTGTCCATTCAACCTCCATCCACTTCTCATGATCGACATCCTATTGAGGAAAACTTGGAATGGTCCAGTATTTCATGGAGCCTAAAGTGAAAGCTGATCCCTTTTTTTCAAGATCATATTAATGTACACAAGTCCAATCTTGAGTATGATCCAAATGTAAATTTGGTTGTCTCTGGGGATACTTTAAAAACTTTACCACTTATCTCTCATGATTCCCTATTCTGTGATCGCTTGTTTCACCTATTTTAACTCATAATGATGTTTAACCTGTTGTTTTAAGCAATAATCAAGAACAAGGTATCTCACATGTAGGGGAGAAAAGTGTTGGAGATATGTTCCATCTTTCTTCCCTCTTTCATAACATTGATCCTATACTCTCAGTTAATCATGAATCAAACAATATTGATAAACTGTCAAGTGATTCTAAATGCTTCATTCAAATCAAGACCTTGGACAAACATCACCATCATATCTATGTTTCCACTAATACATATGGTGTTGAGTATCCGAGTACATCGGATGCTATCTTTTCTTATTTTGAAGGCTTAGATTTGCAAGGTATCGATTTAGAGTCGGTTTCTCATAATTTACAATCTCCATTTGTGAATTGGGATGCTCTTTCAATTCAGAAGGATCCCGAGATTCCTTTAATTCATACATCTCCAGATACCAAATATAAAGAGGTAAGATGTTAGGTTTTGAATCTTTGGAATATCGTGGTCAATATGAGTATCACATTGGTATTCCTATCTTTGACCATTATACTGATGACAATGATGTTGATCGGTTGTTCTTTCAAGCCCAATCTAATTTAATCATAACTGGCATATCTTCTCCTAATTTTTACATCTTATCCTCATCTTAGACATACTGTTCATTGTAACCATATATGTTCGATAAGTTTGTCACACCGACAACCCCTTTAGGTTCTTTAGATCTTTACTTCGCTGATCATGGTTGCAATCATGGGATGAAAAACTTGGATTTTTTATTCATGATCTGTTCAAATACAAATATTTTCTAAGTGAGGAGGAATATGTTCGAACTCTATCCAATCAAGGAAATTCTCCCATCAATGCATTTTTAAATTCTCTATCCATCTTGAATCTAGTATGCCTCATCTTAAATCTGGTCAAACCAATGGCATAAATAGTGTTTTTATTGATATATCTGATGATAGTGGCGTGTGTCTACCTATTGATTTTTCCAAGCCACCTAGATTTGATGATCCACCATTAAAAAGTTTAGAAACTTGTCAAGAAGTCGAGGCACTGCAACCCATGATGATGGTTATGTCAGGTTCTTGCAATTCTGTTGAGATCTCTTAAATAAGTTGGATCCAAATTTTCATGCATAGATATTTCTTTGACATTCACCTACTGGTTATGAGTTCATTCTTAAAGGGCTTCTAGTCAAATAAAATATTCTTGTTGGGATATTCCCTTTTCATGTGAATCCCTTGTATTAGACTAAGGGTTGGAAAGTACATCTTTTGTGGATCCTTGTAGTTTCAAAAATTGTCATTTTGATTATCAAGATAAAAATCATTCTAGGTTGGAGGATCTTTTTTTATTAAACTATTTCACAATCGATCATCTTATATTTTTTGTGCATATCATGAATTTTATCATCTTTTTGGAAAAATTTCTCTTCTTGAGGGTTAACAAATGCTCAAATCATTTAGCGAACCAAAACCCTTGTGTTGGTACAAATACTGGGTTTGATTTGACACATGTTTCTAATCTCTTTTCAACTCAGTATACTAATTGGTTTCCTGGATTCACAATGTCAACAATTGTTATAAATGCCCTAAGATTTCATATTGTTGATTTTTCATGTAATTGGATACAAAGGGAACTAATATAGAATCATGAACCTCATTTGCTAACTAGCCAATCTGATCATAATTCCAGTGTTAACACCTGTTACTCAGGAAATCATTTTCTCACTAAGGTTACCAATGATAGTTGTATTGCATTGGTTGATATTGTTATGTCCATTGATTTCTTTAAACCGTCTTTTTGTTGTTTATATATTTGTCAGATAGTTGAGGCACTTCAACGTGAGTTGATGGTTATGTCAGGTCCTCACCATATTGAAAAGATTTCTGAGTAATATCAAATTAAATTCCCCTCAGAAGATTCTCTTTGTGATTTGAGTGCTTTGATTAAAAGTTCATTCTCTCAAGAATTTAAGGGTTTCTAATATGTTATGAATATAATGATCCATTTGCTAAATGGTTAGAGCAGTCTTACTTGGCAAACTCCCTTACTAATAACAAGTTTCGATCTTTCCTAATGTATGCAAGAACGAAAAACATAGATGAATGTGGTTTCACAATAAAACTGCAAGGTTTGTATGATCAATATTTCAATCAACAAGGTAAGCCTCAAAACTTGTTAAAACTGGTTGGTTTGGAATGCTATTTTGTTAATAAGCAAGACCTTCAGTTCACTATGCGAGTTTTTCAAGTTGTTGTCTTTTCTCTTACACATTATTTTATATTTCTTTTAATTTCTCTTATCTTCATGATTGCAGGTCGAGAACAATGATGACTACATTGGAAATATCATTACAATTAGCCCTTATCTTCTAGCTGATTAGGTTAGGAGTAGGTCTAGTTACATTTAGTTTCCCTTGCATTGCACCGACCTTTTATCCTACTCTTCATTTAGTGTTTCCTTTGTTTTCTTACTTTTGTCTTCCATGCCATTTCATGTTTAATTTTCCATTGCTTTGTTATTGTAGTTTTGTTTCTTTGTTTTGTGTGTCTTTTCTTTCATGTTTTCTTAATAAGATCTTGCATGAAAGATGATCCTTTTGGCTCAAAAGACAATGTCACAAACTTGAAAAGGGAAAATTTGATGACGAAAAATGCTTGGCTAATCTGTTACCTCTTCTCTACGTTGGGTTTATATATCTTTAAAGTATGTGCTTTCTGAATGGAAAATATGATTTTTCTGGATGGAAAGCCTTTGGTCAAATTATGAAGCCCGTATCTTTATTTGGATCTTCCATTCTGACTCTGCCTTGTATTATATTGTGTTTTGACCTGTCGACTCAATCGAGTAGAGAAGGGAAAGGAGAAAATCTTTAAACATGCATATTAACTTCGATTATCTTTCAAATCTCTTAAAAGGGGAACCAATATGTTATACTCTCAATAAGTTAGGATCCCTCTTCCATCATAGAAAAAGAAGAAGTTCCTTTGCACATTCTATTAGTAACTAAATAAGGAAGTGAAGGAGAGAAAGGCTTCTTGTGCAGAGAGGTGAAGCAAGAAACTTCACCAAGGTACTGTTCAGGCTTGTTGACAGTGAAGCAATGCTTGCAGTCCCTTGAGGTGATTTGGTCGGGGTATTGTTTAGGCTCGCTAGTAGTGGATCAACACTGAGGAATGTGCTTAAAATCTTGGTGTACCTATTATCCTTTTCCCTTTATCGAAACAATTGAGGTATGACTAGTCTATGTTGATATGTTTCAAGTGTAGCAAGGAATAAAACAAACTATATCTTTAACCAAGATAAGTAGGGAATCCAAGGTGATCCACATGGTGAATCAATACTTCCTTAAAGGTTGAGACCTTGCACTTAACAGTAAAACCTAAGTAGAGAAGCTGGAATTCTATCAGTGTGTCGCCAAATGTTGACACTTTGATCAACACCCTCCAAAATTTTTCCTACACTCGAATTTTGGAGCCTACTGGGGATCTAACAATTTGTGGCCCATGGTAACTTCATTTTTGATTGATTTTTAAGTCCTATTCTTGGATTTTAATGTTAAAATCACTTTCTACACCTGCTCAGTCCTTATTGAATCTACAAGCATGCTTCTTTCATGCAAGATGGAACAAGCATAGCATGGTCCATCAAGATAGGGTTGATGCAATGTTCAACCCATGTCGACAGTCAATGCATTTTTTCCATTGAAAATATCCCTCACATTGATTGCAATTATGCTTCTATTTCAACGAGTTTCCTAAACAGTTGCATTTGGCACACCGCCGCTTTCAAAAGTGTCAATTTCATGTTGGTGGTTCTCACGTATGCTTGCTTTCACTTTAATAAATGTCATTTTCATGTTATCTTTTCTCTAGCATGTGTCACTTTCAATGTCGTTTGCATTTGCAAGTGTTGTTTTCATGTTTTCCTCTTGTTGCATGTGTCACTTTTGTTGTTTTCACTCCTATATGTGTCACAACTTTTCACATCACTAGAGTTAGTTATAGTGCACTCTTCTGAATTACATGGTCCTATATATCATAAGAATATGCACCAAAATTGGCACACCTTTTGATCACAATCAACACTTTTGTAGCAACTTGTGTTCGAAGTGTCGTTTCAACTGTCACACTTAGAAATAAGTGTCGCTTTGCTATCATTTCAAGGTGTTATTGCTACTCATGATTCCTGTGTATGCTTATGGCTTGTGTTGATGGATTTCATGTATGTGATCCAAGTTTGAGTCATGTTTGGATGCATTTCCCTTTATTACTCTATTGGTCCCACACTTAGCCATTTTGGAGCTCTTCTTCGTCCTCCTACCTAGTGCAAGTTGTGAAGGCATTAAACCTGGGATGGGATTAGATTATTCATAAGCCTCAATGATGCAATATTTCTCACCAATACTTATGCATTAAGTCATTTTCAAGGCCACCTAAATTCAATGCACATTAAGAACCTTCCAAGAACAGTCACCTAGCCCTTATTGTTTCTATTGACTCATTGCATCGAGTTCTGATCACCTCTACTTTGCATGGCACATGGAGCACTCCTAGATGACAACAAGGACCCCTTCCATCCCCTTAAAAAGGTAAACTATGCAATGAAAGGGCCCTCCTATCCTCACAGTGCAGTGAAAACCCTCCTCGGTAAAGTGACTTCCCTTGATAAGACTTAGTGAAAAACACATTTTAGATGAACAAACAACCATTGTTGGGTTAAAATGTGCTAGAATAGAAGGAAAAGCACATTTCAAATGAAAAATGATCTGTTATTGAAGAAAATTGTGCTAAAATAAGGGTATGTCAATGCCTCCCCTTGAGCTCTATGCATGGTGCAATAACAAGGCTCAATCTTGCTTCCCTTGATCATTGTTTTCCCTTTCTAGTCTCAAGCCTTGTGTTGTCAATCCTTCCTCAAACCATGGTGCAATGTTAAGAGGAAATTGACCCTTTTTAAGAAACAAATGTGCTTTCCTTAAGGACTCCTCTTCCTTCCAGCGCATAACGCAATCTCAAGCCTCAAGGCTTCGACCTTGTTCCTTGTTGTTCCCCTTTGCGCTGACACTTGCTTAATATTTTCCTCTTCAGGGCATGACACAATAACAAGGCTCAAGGAGGCCTCCTCCTATTCCTTCACTAGTCAAACTGTGCTTTGAAATTCTTCCTCTCTTTCCTTCTTCGCACATGGCGTAGTCTTAAGCAACAAGATCTTTACCTTGTCCCTTGAGCCTCCACACTACATTGGACCAAGGTGAGCCCCTATTTTAAATGCATAACATAGTAGCACTAAATAGTGGAGCCTTCTTATATCATTAATGATTTCAAATGCACTTTTCTTATCAAGCCTCCTTCATTCAATCCTTCCACATGCCTATCATGAATAATTAATTCCATAAGCTAGGTAGAGATAGAATAGGCGATTTTAAGACTAAATTTTCTTGGTCATGAATGAACTTCATTAGCAGAGATACTTTCTTGGCATGAAAATAGGATGCTCAAGGAAGATAACAAGGAGAAAACACAAATAAGCACTTGCAGAGAAGAAGCACAAAGAAGAACCATCATGAAGACATGAGGTAGATCCCAGACCAAGATAGAAAGAAGACATTGCATGATGACTCAGAATATTCCAACATTGATCCAATACCCTTTGGAAGGTGAAGATAAGCTACAAAGTGGATCTTTCATGAATATGAAGTGTTGATTGGATCTTTCATGAATATGAAGTGTTGATTGGATCTTTCATGAAGATTGAAGACAAAGCAACATACCATCATTGTAAAGTTCTAACTTGTATAAGTGTCATCACTATGTCAAATGTGTCCATGTGTCATGCCACATCATCATATGGAATGTAATGATGTATTCTCAATAAAAGGACAAAATTTAAGTGTGGAAGTCCGAGAGTCATATGTGGAATATGAAAAGTCACATAGTCATATATGGACAAAAGAGTCTTTAAGAGAAGCCCGAAAGTCATTTAGAAGTCCAAGAGTTGTTTAGAAGTCCAAGAGTCATGAGAATATGAAAGGTCATTCCTCTTATTATAAAAGAAACCTCACAACTCAAGAAAATGGATTTTTGGAGGCTTAAGCTTTGGAGAGCTAGTCTTGGCTTCTCTAACTTGGCATATGAGAGAAAACTAATCTTTGGAGATGCAAGAAGTGACTCAATTTCCACTACTGGAATTAGTGCCTCACCATTATAATTGTGTAATTGGATCTGTCACCTAATATTTAAGCTCATTGAGCCAACATAACTTCATGCATGTATCACAAATGTTTTGAGACTATTCTTTGGATATTTGTGGTATATGTTATATTCATATGTACTAAGGAAATTGAACTATTTCATTGGATTTCGTATTTATCGTGTTCAATGCATGTTGTATTTCTTCCACGAATCATTGTTATCTTGTGAACTAATTTGCAAGTTAATCAATAAATCTTTCCTTGCTCTTGCGTGCCTCTTTTGGGTAGTACTATTACTTCCCTCCAGAGACTCACTCTTGTCTCCCTCTCGTGAAGGTATCCATTTACACATTGCAATTGGTGCTACACTTGTCAACTTACTTTCTTGTTCAAGGGTTATGTATATAATATCTTATGTTATTCATTGAAACCAAGGCGAACCTTTGTGTTATGGTGGTTGATACTCCAGATGGGGCTCATACTCCAAATGGTATGAGGTCTAATTGGGACTTCACATTGGGGAGACCCCATGTATGTTGGCGGGATCCAACACTGTCAATAGGGTTATTGTGAATAGATTCATCAACTATGGCTAGGGTTCTGTGACTTTCAACTTAAACTGCTTCTTGGATCCCCTACAACTTCTCATGAAATCCCCCTAGGAAAACTATTTTGATGCCAATATGATTTGTAAAATTTCATGGATATTCCATTAGACAATTTTTCACAATAGATATAATAAAAATAAAATAAAATATATATTATGAGGGATAAATTCTTTTAGATTATAGATTTTTTAATTAATGATTTAATGCGTATGCATGTAATAGAGAAAATGTAGAAAATAGAGAACAATGAAATGCAATCACACAACAACCATAATGAACACAAGATATGCTATAGGAAGTGCTTCCAGGAGAAAACCCAACTAGAAGGTGAGTTTTATTCACTCTTTCTCTAAAATGGAAATAATGCAAGTACAAAGCAAAAAGGCACTCTCTATGGAGTTGCTTGAAGCTTGTGGCCTGATAGGATGTTATAGAACACTAAACCCCCTATATTATTCACTCTCTCTCCCAGTCCCTATTGCTTTTCTCTACTATAAACAATATACCATAAAAATAGATTGAACCCCTTTTCCTCCTTGTGGTCTGATTTTAACATAGCTTGATAACCAACTAGGGGTTAGGTTTGACTCCAATTTTCAGCTAGAGTTACAAATTTGTCTCTTCTAGAGTCTTCTTCAAAGTACCCATGTGGCTATACCCACATGCATGAGTAACACGGGTTGACATGGCATCCATTTGTGCCATGTTGGTTAAACATAGTAAGTCAAATTTTGGGAGGCATAACTTTTTCATATAAACTTTGATTGTGATGATTATTACATCATTCGAAAGGTCTCCGAGTGTAGAATAATGTCATGGGGTATAACACTTAATTAAGAAAATTTTAGACCCTATAAAATTTAATTTAAGGCCTCAAATGGCCCTAAAAGGTTTCATATCCCAATTCTCCAAACTGGGTCTCATCAATAAAACTACTCCTACAAGCTAATTCCTCCAATTTTTCTACTTAAAACACATTGAAATAGATGAAAAATTATATAATGATCTAGTATGTATCACAACCATAGGCTCAAATGCTCTAATTTTTTCAATAGCATACCACCATCAAGTTGGGGCTATGAGTCCATAAGGACAACTCCTATGGAAATCCACAATCCGTATAATCACTCAATTCTCAACCATTTCACAATGACACAATTCCAAAAATAGTTCCAATTCCCATCTCTCTTCCACATAAGTTTACACAACCCAAGGGATGATATTTCCTTCTTTACATCATAGTCCCTTAATATCCATCCTCCTCAGGGCTCTAGAATAACTAGACTAGGAATATATTAGTTGGACTATCCATAAAATCTAGTTGTAATAGGAGCACTCCCATAACATTCTCAAATGATCTTGGTTATTATATCAATAAAAATATCATCGCAAGTATGAAAACCTTTTTCTCAACATGATTCTTATTTTTATTACCAATATGTAATGAAACTACAACAATTGCAACCACCCAACTCTCTTTACCATCAATGTGCACAACCCAAGGGATTAAATTTCCTTCCATGCACCACATTTCCTCTGACAATATCCAACCCCTCCTAGGATATATCATAGATCAAATGACAATCTATTAGTTGGGGGCTTAAAAAATATAACTATAATTATCTCCATAATGAGTTTCACCATCTTCTCATGGCTATTTTTATACATATTACACACAACTACCTTTTCTAGTGCCAAGCTCCCTATTTTTATGTTCTTTCTTACTGCTATAAAACTTGACACACCACTCCCTCTACACTTAAATTTTACTCTTCCTTTTCTCCCATGCATGCTTTACTTTCTCACCATTCCCTAAAAAGATTGTACTAATCACGTGCTATCATAACTAAGTGAGTTGACCCTATCACTAAGCTCTTACACAATTCCCATCATTAGTGGACTTGGCCCATGCTATCATAAGTAAGTGAGTTTACCCTATCACCCAACTCTTTCACATTTCCTATCATGAGTGTACTTGTCCCATCTTCTCTTGATTAGTTGAGATGAATTTCCTACCAATCTCTTACATGAATTCAGTGGTTGGCCTTAATAAAAGGAAAACCATACAATAATGAAATGATTTATGAAGGTGACATATGACTCCAGACATATGGGAATTCTCTTAAATAACCTCTCTTATGGAATCATAGCTCCCAAAATTTATCATCTCTCCTCTATTGTGACCACCGATGTATTATTATTAATCTATCTATGTACATATTAAAATGCTAGGTTCTTCAACCTTTTATGGATATAGGATCTCCAACCCTAAAACATCTTGCATCACCAACTTATTTAATATATGTATAATTACATTATAATTCATGGGGATTAAAATTGGGTGCTACATTACCCTCCCCTTTATTTCTATACTATATTTAGTGCATATGATATTAAGGCCCTAGGGCCCCTATGTTAATGCCCTAATAACCATTCAATATTAGTTTATTTGTTATATTAGTTAATTTCATTCTTTATACTGGAGATCGGTGATCGCTATGTCCACGAAATTGTACTAGGCAAATCCACTTGAAGGGATCACTTCTTATTGGCTCAACCATAGAGTTTGACCTTTAGGGTGTCGAGAGAATTTAACCCATGACCTCTCAATAACAAAGGTGCTTTAACAATGATGACTCAACCAATTGAGCTAACCCACATAAATTATATATAAACACACACACACACACACACACACACACACACCAAGGGGACCTAGTCTTAGGATCATCATATCTTGTCTCGTGTATTGGATTTGATCTAAAAATATGTTTCCCCCTCAAAGTAGATTTATATTCATTTATCATTGTCAAGATGTTGTATCATAACTTTTGGTCTCAAAGCATATGATCCTAGGGTTTGTGCTTCAAAATAATCATATTAGCATTTTCATTATATATTTCTTTTTGGGAAGTTTTAGACTACGATATTTTTAGGTGATTGAGGGGAAATATTTAAGTAAAAATATTCAAAATTTTAGATTCTAATTTATTACTCTTTTAGAATCATAGCATGTGGAAGTTAGGGTCCATGTCCATAAATTAGTCTCAAACAAGCCATATTGGAAATTTTGCTATAACATGTTGTCTAGAATGCTTTGGAGAATGAATTTTTTTATCGATTGTGGAGAAATATCTAAGTACACGTGATATTTTTTTTTCACCATAGTTACAGAGATATAGCCTTTGGAGGTTAGAGTTGGTGACTAATACTGGAATTTGTCTCAAATGAACCATTTATAATTTTTTCCTCGGAAGTTTTAGATTATGAATTTTTGTGAACATTGAGGAGAAATATCATTTTACAGGTGATGAAATTTTTATATTTTAGTTTGTTACAATTTTTAAGATATAATCTATTGAAGATAGGGTTTGTGACTAATCTTGAGATTAGTTTTAAAAGGGTCGTCTTGGAATTTTTGCCATACAATTTTATTTAGTGAAGTTCTAGATCCTAAAATTTTCGAAATCTCAAGGAGACACAATGAATTGCATGTGAAAAGTTTTAAGATTTTGGCTCATTATAATTATGATATATATTTTCTATAAGTTTAAGTGATTTTAAGAGCTTTTTTTAGAGTTAACAAATCCATTTTTTTTTGATACGCGCTCTATTGTTTTTTTTTTTTAAAGGAATGAGTAGCATTTTTTATTAACAAAGCTGGAAATGGGCCAGGTCCCTTACAATCGAGGAGAACTATGTCTCAGATTTTTGCAGATACATAAACATAGAGACCCTATTGCTACCCATTTTATTCCTATATATATTCTTTACATCTTTCAAACTATAGATTTTTCAAAAAACTCCATACTAATTTAATATCCGAAAAAAAAAGAGATAAAAAGGTGATGGCTACCTGCGACTTCTAGGATCAGATTCCTCATGAGCCGCCTCAGATGGCATGCCTAGTTCTACGCTCCTCCCAACAACAGGTTCCAACTCTCGACTAGCAGTAACTGCATTTCCCTTCGCCATTGGAGCAAAGCCATCACTTAACCTGAAAACCTCCTTCAGAACTCCCACAATGGTCATTTAAACTTGCAGTTCGATGTTATCCACTTTATGTTTCAAATTCACCATACCAATGTTTAGGTGTTCTATCACCTTTTTCATAAGCTCCATGTCCTTCCCTAAACCAGGAAACTGGGAAAACACAACCACCATGTTTTCATGAATCTCCTGGACAATCTTTTTTACAACTTGCTTGCTTGAACTGTCCAACATTTTCGCCACACTCTTGTTGCGCATGAGATCCTCTGCATCGTTCCCACTTCCATTACTTGTAGAGGCCATATTTTTTGCAATTCTCCCCTGCAAAAGAATAATTCGATGATTGTGCTGCTTCAACCAACAACTATATATAGTTTCCTAATCCTTACCGACTTTAACTCCCATCTTATCAAGCTTAAATGCATTTCATATCTACAACATAGACAAGCCACCTTCCGCCATCTCTATCATTGCAAATTTCCTTTTGACTCGAACCACGATGGTACTGAGCTTGCACTCACTTGTAGTCCCATTTATTAACCAAGGGGAGCAAGCCCACTTGTCTTGTAACATGTTTGCCTTGCCCCCCCCCCCCCCCCCGCGCGCCCATCTATTTTTTAATGCCCAACTACCAT
Organism: Pinus tabuliformis; assembly: GCA_031772625.1. NCBI lineage: Eukaryota > Viridiplantae > Streptophyta > Pinopsida > Pinales > Pinaceae > Pinus > Pinus tabuliformis. The sequence goes on along the minus strand of CM062804.1, from coordinate 531,759,334 downwards.
CATCCTCTCCCGAGGAACTCCTTTGAATCCTCATGACATTATCATATTTAATTAACTACCGATCCTCGTTAATTCTTGTTCTCTAGCTGTGATCCATTAGGATTATGTTTAATGTCTCATTTAAGAAACACGACACATAACACTATGTTGATTAATGAGTAAAATTCCTTGTTCTAATTCCACTCCTTTGTTGGATTGGAGATCTGCCATATGATTATTTTCTCTTTTGACATGAATTTTTTTGTAATCGTCTAATTTTATGAGAAGATACATTATCCTTATGATAAATGGAGAAGTTTTTGAGTCAAGAAGGTGCTCATTCATAGAAAATGTTATGCATTTTTGAATTACCATCATTGATTCACCTATAATGATCAATTTCTTGATGCCTTTAGAAATGCTAATATTCAGTCCTTGCAAGAGTGAGAGTGCTTCAACTTGATTGTTCGAGGATTTACCAAGTCCCCAAGCGAACTTTATTTTTTATTTTTATTTGAGGTTAAAAATCACCCCTCTCACTCTAGCCTCCCTAATGTGTTCTATTGAATTTAAATAACATAGTGATATGTCATTTAGTAGGTAAAACTACTATAAATTTAAGGATGCTTGTAGGAAGTACACATGGTTCAACCGTATTGTAAACACTTAGAACCCTTGTTAGTACCCCTTCAAGTAGTATTGCATCAAGCAATACTTTTATATGAAATATCACTTCCACCTAACTTTAGGTATATAGGAAGTCCTCTAGGTATACTTGAAACCGACTTTAGATAAGATATTCAACCATTTTTTACTATCATACATTGAGAACAACACTTAGGGAGACCACTCTCTGGCACTTGAGTTGTCAAGTAGTATGGCTTAGGGCATAGTTGGGCCTTCTTAGATAGTTCCTTGAGATATTAGGTTGAATACTACTATCATACCCCACCCATATATTGGAAAGATATCACCTAAAAATCCCTTGTTCTTAGGACGTAATAACATTTTCCCATGGATCCAAAGAAATATCCAAAATTGACTGCACCAATTAAACCTTCAGAAATCTCTTGCATAACTTGTGAAGGTATATGAAACTAACTATCCAAATTGGACAATCAAATCAATAAATTGAATGATAGGTTAGTGAAAAGGTTGATTTTCTCAATGCTCAAATAAAATTTGAATGAAAGATGGAAAATAAGATTGAATAAATTAAGGATTAGATGGAAAGAAAGTTTAAGCAATTAGAATTGAATATGGATGAAAATAAGGGACAATTATAAGGCTCTTTAAAAAGGACATACAATCCCTATAGGCGATCCCCCCTAAAATTGATAATGTGATCGAAGGGACTCATGAAAATATAGGTAGTACTTAGCTTGAACAAATTTCCAATAACAATAATTTTTTAGGGGGATTAAACCCCAATAATGGAGTGACTTATGGATGGTTTCCAAAGGAAGTGAAATTTCCTAAGGTTGAATTAAAAAAGTTTGATGGAACAACGGTCTTTACTTAGGTGAACCAAATAGAGCAATATTTTGAATTGCATAATATTACGGATGATAAGTAAATGATTCACATAGAAACATTGAAATTTGAGATAAATCCCTATCAATGGTATCAATGGGTAGTTCAAAGGAAGTTATTCTTATCATTATAATTGAGTTTTATTTATAAGAGAGTTGGAAGCACAAAATAGGAAAGTTCGGGAACAAGAATACTTCAATCAATTGACAAGAATCAAGTAGTTAAGTGATATTGAAGATTATAATTTAGAATCTTAGGTATTGGACACAGGTGGATAAGCTAAGTGATGAACATTTGTTGGAAACTTACATGGTTGAAATAAAAATAAAACATTAAACATGATATTTTCCTAGAACATCCTGAAAATGTCATGGAAGACATGCAATTGGCTCGTCATATTCATACTAAGAATAAGGCTACACAAAAGTCTACCATTGGAACATATGAAAGAAGTAGAGATTGTGTTTGGGTTCACATGACAAGTCTACTTAGACCTACTTGAATATTACAGAAGAAAATGGAGGAAATAATAACAAAAGGGCTATGCTATTGTTGTAACAATAAATGATTAAAATGGAATAATTGTGAAGAAAAAAATATTTGTAAAATAATAATGAAAAGGATATAGAGGAATCTACACAAAGAAGTGAGGAAGAACTCGTCAACATAAACGAGTAGGAAATATAGTTGAGATTGTATAGAACATTGATTCAGAAAGGTGTAAAATATTTGTTCATGCATTAGTGGGTTTGTTAGCATCACAAAACCTAAAGATTGCAGGTTACATGAAGAAGCAAAAGGTCATAGTTCTTATTGACTTGGGTAGTGCCAATAAATTAATTGATAAAATATTAGTAGAGAGCCTCACTTGTTTTGATATGTAGTGACAAGTTTTCAAGTTTTGGTTGCTAATGGAGGGAATATTAATTGTGTGGGAAAACACCATAACATTAAATTGAATATGGGAGAGTATAATTTGGAAATTCTAATGTATTCCATCCTCATTGGAGGTGTAGATGTTGTTCTAGGGATTTAATGGTTCAAAAAATTAGGTACAATTTTCACAACCTATAATGAATTATTGATGAGATTTGAATTGGAACGAATGCGATATGAATTCAAACGGTTAAAATCTATATCTTCTCAAATCATAATCTCTTATAGAATGTAAATACTCCTAAAAAAAGTAGCAAAGCGGTTGTTAAACTCTAATATATGGAAATTAAGCAATAAGATGAAAACATTCTAGAGGAATTAAAATGCACCTAGGAAAAGCAATATAGGGTGTTCCAAGAAATTCCTAAAGGTATACCTCCATATAGAGATCATTAACATCAAATTGAACTAATACTAGTTTTAGTAGAAATCCTCATTAGAAAAATGGGGAGATTGAGAAAATGGCACCATACATGCTAGATTAAGGGAAGATTGAGAAAATGGTATGCTAGATTCTCCTGACCCTTCTTGGTTATGAACTTATAACCAATATAAAATGTAATGTCTTTAAAATTCATATGATTGTGTTCAAGCATTGAATAATATTTGTATATTTAGGCCTTTTCCCTTTACCACATCTAGTGGAGGGTCAAGCACATTATACACAACAATTCAAATGTTGAATTTTGACTTAAAAAACTCTTACTTAAATTACCTTAATCATTAATGCAACATAAGTCATCAAATTCATACCTACATGGTTATTATCAATTTGATTGATACCATTTCATTAAGTAATAGTTGGTAGATGCTCACAGGCTACTTTTGCCAACCTCTCGTTCAAGATTTTACCATCCTCTTTTGTCTTCATATCGCTGGTTGTCATATGTAGCATTATCATTAGACTACATATTACTCTCTCTCTCTCTTATATATAAAACAATAGAATAATCACAGTCTATAATTAAGCCACACATATCCCCAAGCATTTTCATATGCACTAATGCATATCAATATGCACCAAACATTAACTCTTGGCATGCATATCAATGCATATGCATTCTATATTTCCTATATGAATTCTACTTCACTCTCAACATGCTCTCAAGTGTATATTTATTCCATCTTCTCATGCTATATGTGGCTATCCTTAATTCCTCCTAGATTCTTGTGGCCTCATGTGCTCTATCTCTACTTATTGGTGCACTGTTGCTCCCTTGTTTGAACACATTCCAATGAAATCAAACTTGGCCATTTCACAATTATAGATAACATATCCTATTGATACTACAACTCCATTAACAACTACCTTTACATAGAAAATCGCTTCCCACCTTTCTCCTTCCTAAACCTTAAATCATGTTGTAATGACGCTCTTTATATCATTCCATATCCTTAGTCTCTTCAACCAACTTAACCATTTTCATTATGGCATCCTTTGCAATTATCTCTAGTTGTTCATTGACTTTTCTCATCTTCACTTCATTGACTAATTATTTTTGAATCCCTATTCCATCCATTGGTGCTTCTAAAGTGAATGAACCTTCATTCTTTCATCCATTATATTTTTGCACTGGTAACCTATTTCCATTGCTTATTTTGATCATATAAGTGGATTTATTGCTTTGTATACTCTTAGATAGAATTTATTAGCTCATATATGCCAATTCTTCTAATTATTCATATGTTTGTCCTTGGAGATGAGTTTCCCATACCCATGACTCATAGTTTACCTTAATAGGTCCATGTTCTTCTTGCAACATGCTTTTCAACCATCATGCCATTCTTCACCTATTGACTTTCACCATTCTCATTTTGTCATGGTTTTTTGGCTACAAATATTAATCAATTTCATTGTTGATGACCCTCACAACTCTTTTCTTTATGTAGTTGTCGTCCATAACTTTTCCAAACATTATATTGTAGCATGCATATTTAGATTTAACACACAATAGAATTTGTGGCTCTTTCTACATATCACCATTTCTTTATTTCATTTAGTATTTAGCTACCATTTTTAGGTCTTCTCATAGTATTTCTTCAATAATTTGAGTTGCACTCATCAATCGTTACACTACGTATTTTGCATTAATTCTTTCTTTCTCTCTTAGGTCACAAACTTCTAGTTCCTTGTTCTTCGATATTGTGCCTTGGAGTTATTTTCTATAGTAGACCCACACAATATTCATTTTTTTTTTCTAGGATATATCTAGGCATATCCACCCAAATGGATCACTTCCTATCAACTTATTAACGGATCCTAACTCTAAGGGAGTCAAGGAGAATTGACCCTGTGACCTCCCATTTGTGAGGTGATTTATCAACGAGAACTCAACCAATTGAGATAACCTTCGAGTCTCACACAATATTCATTCATAACATAAAATCGTCTTGTTAATAAACCCTTGACATAACATTCTATCCTTGAGTGTTCCCTTGTTCATCAATAATATTTTTTTTATTATAAAAAATCAAGCACTTTTTATAACTAAGCTATTTCACTTCTAAATGTGCCTTTGTATAGTTAGAAATGAAACTTTGTAAAGTATATGCATCCTTTTTTTCTCAATACTCTCATATGCTATTCACCTTTTTCATCTAGCAATGCATTTCCAAAATTAGCAATGTTTTGGAAATTGTTCATATTGAGCAATTACATGATTAATAGACCTAATTGTCCTTTTTCTTGCAACGTCTTGAAATAACCATACACTTCATTGGGGAACTTAGACGTTTTTGTCATATCCTCTTCTAGATTTATTTTCCAATGGATATACCCAAGCTTCAATATGAGTTTTTAGCTGAAAATTATGGTTTTGAACAAAATCAAAATTTTTACACATTTTTGTACCCGTCTCACTAGTGCAATTATTCTTAGAGGCTAACTTCCACCATCTATAGTAAAAATATGTGAGGAACCAGGAAAACCTTTATATTGGGTGTAGATAACAATCATGATTGCAAGTGCACACCAACTTTGAGATTGGTGATCTTATGTACTAGTCAAATTCTACAATACATATGGGATGATCAATTTTGCTATTTTTACCTTTTATCTAAGTGCAATATTTAGCAAAAAATATTGGCTTCCAAAAAAAGTGCAACTATGAAAAATTCAATAAGACAAAGTTTTCGAGATGATTTAAGAGGCTAAATGTTAGATATTTTTTTCTAAATTTGTGATCTGTGGTCACTTTCCTCCTTTGAAAATTGTAAAAATCCACAAAAGTGGCTCGAGATAGTGGGTTTTGTTTGTTCTAGTAGATCCACTGCAAGATTTTTGGAACATGGACAAAATCCTATCTAAGTATATTCATGTCTCCTTTTTGGGTTCACTATGCAAATTTCATCAATAACAAGGCCTCTATCAAAGAGTATCACTTTGTCCTTCAAAACCCATTAATTTTCATTTTCTAGAATTTTGGAGTAGAATTGGCGAGTGGCCCTTAGTGACACTTTTGTATCATTCCTCACTACGAACATACTCATAAAATTTCACTTGATTCTAAGGTTTCTTCTCATGTTATAGCCAAAATGAAAGTTTGGTTCTCGATTACTTTATTTTTATTTTTATGCATCATCATCTGGCTAATGTGGCATGACACATGGCTATTGATGTATCATTAATGTCCACTTATTCAACCCTTGATGTGGCCATGTCACCATCCTCCTTTCGATCCATTTGTGATCAAACTATTTCTTCCATCGACAAACTTAATATCTATCCCATTGGTGAACCCAAAATTACCTTTTCATTAATTAACTACAATTTTTGTCCATTAATGGACTAAATTTTTTGTTTATTGATGGTCGATGAACTTGAAAATATCTTCTCCATCAATGAACTACAATTTCTGCCATTGAATATACCTCAAAATTCATCCCGTTGGCAAGCTTCAAAGTTTGGATTTTGGTTGACTCATAGTTTAAATATCTTTTTTTTGGACTCAAAATTTTGGCTTTTGATGGAGCCAATTTTTTTGTTTTTTGGCCAAATCAATTTTTTTTTCTCATCGCTGAAGTACAAAGTGTATTGTACTTTGGAAACCTATGCAATGCACTTAAGTGAAATTCCAAATGTACTTTAGAGAAATTCAAAATGCACTTCATAATTTTACTTCAAAATTTTTTCCCTTGAACTTCAACATTCTTCCTATTATCAAACTTTGAATTTCTTTGATCATTGAACTTCAATATTATTCTCTTTGGTGGATTATGAATTTCTTGCATTGTTGATATTTGAAATTCTTTTGTTGGCAAAATTGTCATTGATGGAAAATGAGTAACAAGGTATGCTGCAAAGGGTGTTGAAGTGTTGCTAATCAGGAGGTGAAGGAGAGCTGAGTATGTTAGAGGTTGCTTGCATATGTTGTGATGTTTCTTGTTGTTGAACTGCTTATTATATTGCTATGTTGTGATACTATGGTTGTTATGATTGCTTGTCACCATATGTTTGTGAGGAGGTGTTGTGATTTCATATGTTGTGATGTTGCTTGTTAATGGTTGATTGCATTTGAATATTCCATAAATTGTTGATGTTTGATGTTGCAAGGGTTGCTTGATGTTAAGGCTGAGTAACTAAAGACTCAAGGCTGACTTGAAGACTCAAAGGATGATTTTTGTTGATTTCTATTTGTTAGAGGATGATTAAAGTAAAGTGATGTGCAAAGGCTGATCAAAGTGATGTGATGTGCAAAGGATGATCATTGTTGAATGCTAATTATTAATTATTTTGTTGATTGTCTTGATGGTTGGCTTACAATCAAAATGAAAATACGACACATGTGACCTTGAGACATAAGATGAAGAATTTATTCTTGCATTAAACATAATCATTTTCAAAATATGGAATATCACAATCCATGAAACCCATGAATCATCATGTTTCTGATGAAAAAGACATTACGGAAGAATGCTTGAAGCCATTAAAAATGTAGCTAGTACAAATTTGAAAAATTTTCAAGCTTTTTCTTTTGCAATAATTGATGTTGAACTTCAATTTTTTAGTTTTCCAAGCAATTTGTGAAGTATTTGTCTTGATTTGAGTTTCAGATTTGGAAATGAAGAGGCAGATTGTGAACAACCCTAGAAGCCCAAGTGATATCTCTTCAATTCGAATTCGTGCATGGAATGAAAACAATAAAAAATCCTAGTTTACAAACGGGTACCATTTTGCATGAGAAAAAGTTAGTGAATTGATTTGTGAGAGAAAGAGAGAGCTCATAAGTAATCCTGGAAAGAAGCATAAAATATAAGAAACAAAAGCATAAAAAAATAAAGAAAGCACAATAGAGAAGAGAAGCAACATAATAGAGGATATAATCAGCGTTCAGAGTAGAGAAAAGTGTCCATGTAACCAAGAACATTCATTTGTAATTTAAGTAGGAGATTGTAGTCTCCTTTTTGGTGGTGGCCTGAAAAAGAATAGGTTGGAGCCTATAAGTGGAAGTAGGATCTTCTAAGCAAGTTGTAGCTTGTAGAAGAAATTGAGGTAGCAAACTTCTGTAGGTTGGAGTCTACATAAAATCTGATGTAATAAGTGAGTAGGATCTTTACTTCACATCACTTTACCAAAATTCGTGTTTTTTCCCTTTATGGGTTTCCACTTATATTTGGTGTCTTCATGTGTTGCATGTTAAATGTCTCACTTGTGTGAATTCTTTTGACTTTTTTATTATACGATGAATGAAAATGTCTCTCTAGTAACTACAAAAGAAACATTTAAGAGATGAACATATACATAAGTCATTAGCTGCAAAAGAAAATACTTGAAAGTGAAAAATTAACTTGAATTGATTGTTTAAAAATACACAATTACTGATTCCCCCCCCCCAGTAATTGGAAAGTATTCATCATCTTTCCCTCATCATTGAACTTCAAAATTATTTCTTTCACCTAAATTTGGATTTCTCTCATCTCGAGACCTGGAAATTCTTCTCTTCGACAACCTACAAATTTCCACCAAATTTTCTCCATTGTTGATCTTCAAAATTCTTGTCCTCATCCCTAAACTTCAGATTATTCCTATTGCCAAACTTGGAATTTCTCTCGTCACTAAACTAGAAAATGCACTTCAGTAGACTACAAAATGGTCTCCATCGCCGGTTATAAAATGCACTTCAACAAACTTCAAAAATAATTTTTGTTATTGACTTCAAAATTTCTTTTTCTCATTGCTAAACTTTGAAATTCTTCTATGATGGATTAAATATTTTATCATATCAATGGACTGAAGGATTCGTGACATTGGAAAACTTAAGAAATTGTTACATTGTTGATCTAAGGATTTTTTCACTTCATCGAACTAAGCAATTTATGACTTCAATGAATTGAATAATTTGTCATATCGATGAACTCATTTAATTTAGATACTTTTTTTTTAAATTTAGAAAGAATTGGGACAATTGATCTCAAGATAAAATGTTTTTGGGCTTTTGATTTCGCTAAACTTTGTAGTTACCATGAAAACGAGAATTTGAACTTTTAGGCCAAATTTAATTTAACAACTTGCATATTAACATTGTTAATCATTCCTTCAACAATTTTGAGGGAAAATATAACTTGGATTTGCCTATAAATTTGAGGATTTCTTTCCCATTTTCCTCATATTTGAAATAGAACAAAAATATGCAATAAAGAATTTTTAAAATTCACGTTGGTCTCTAGCCCATATGGGTAAAGTGTTGAACCATAACTTTGATACCACTTTGTAACATACCTAAACCTCTAATCTAGACCACATTACTACAAAATCCAATTTTGATACCATTTTTAAACAATGAATTCAAGCAACATGACATATAGGCTCATGCTACTATTGATAATTTTAATAATTATGAACGCAAAGCATTAAAGCATACACAATAACATTCAAACAAAAAAATATAGAGTAAAATGTAGTAGAGGCAACGTTAAAACCATAAATAATATTAGTGACCATAACACTTATCTTAGGAAAAAATGTCAGTGATTAGTTGTGTATGAGGGATCTTTCTCCTAGTCATAGGCTTCACTACTCTAGTTTTCTCAATAGAAAGCCATCATTGCGTTGGGGCTACACACTCATAAGGAGGAAATGAATCCTATGGTAATATATGGTCCACATAACCCCAATACTTTGCAAATTTCATAATGAAGTGACTCCAATAACAATTCCAACTGCCCAACTCTCTTCTCCATTAGTCTACACAATCGAAGGGAGGATATTTATTTCTCCGCATCATGGTCCCTTAGACAATATTCATCTCTTTTAGGGCTCCAATGTAGACAAGCCAGGAATATCTCAACTAGGGCTTTAGGAAATGTAGGTATATAACATTCTCACATGATCTTGGTTAATCTCTCAATAGAAATATCATCATACTCATGACAACATTTTATAAACATAATTCTTAGTTCTATTGTGAAGCTTTTATGCAATTACAACAATTCCAACCACGTATTCGATACAAATTTATGAAGTGAATGGAATGAAATATATATTTAAATCAAAACATAGAGATACAGTGAAACTGGACTTCAATTAATAAATGGAAAATACTGAAACTATATACATGCTGATTGAAAGCAAACTAGCTCGAATGGTGGTAGCTTATCTCTCAGAAGAGACGTGACAGTTGTGCGCCTTCTTGAACTATATTATAATGAGGCTAAAAGGCCTTTTGATCATAAATAGATAATGAGAAACCATAAACATAACCCTAGGAGATGAAGCACCAAGGGCTTTTGGGCCTTGATGGGTTAGGTTGGAACATCAACTTCCACGGGTTATAAATTTGGCATATGATCTCTGTTTGGCATGTGTGATATCCCATTGGAAAGGTCTATCATAGGAGTACATTTTTGACTGCTAGTGAGAGTTCACAATTTCCATCAAAATGTTCCCCATAAAACGCTATTTAGGGCCTCAAAATAGCGCCGAGAGTTTAGGACCTCAAAACTGTGAAAATAGGAAAATTGTGTTGTGAGTTTGTGGAATAGGTGGGTGGAAACGATATCCACTTGGATCACCAATTGAATTCCCCATTAGTTTTCACAAACCAAGGGATGATATTTCCTTCTATACACCACATTCCCTTTGATGATATCCATCCCCTTTGGGGCTCCAAAATAGATTGTCTAGGAATCTCTTAGTTGGTGTTTCTAGGAAATATGACTATAATTACACCTATAATGTCTTTTACTAGCCTCTCATGATTTTATTTACACATTGTATGGTTAGCTACCATCCTAGCACAAAGTTCCCTTTCACTACCTTTTATTCTTGTAGTTATAAAACTTAGTTCCCTAGCCCTAGTTGATTTTTCCTCTTTGTTTTCTCCCACGCATGATTTACTCTCTCACCGTTCACCAAAAAATTGAACTCAACCCATGTTGTCATAAATGTTGGGTCATGGAATTTTCATCTTTTACACCATATTTTCCCTACTTTCCAATCCCTTTTCTCTTTCCTATGTCTGTATTAATCTATTTTTAAAGCTTAAGTGCAATATGTACGTTGATATTGTTTTCCATTACATTTCTTAGTATTTTGATGAATTGTGATTAACATTAGGAAGAATTAGTGTATTATGTATTAATTTTCAATATTGACTTAATTTGGGAATTGTTATATATCCATGCCTTATAGATGCAACAATCGACCACCACCAACCATGCAGTCACTTCGGAAAAATGATTCAAAGATGAATTATGTATTTAACTATGGGCGATGGATTTTTATAAATGCATTTGCATAAATCCATTATTCTACATTTTTACATGTTCCAAATTAATTTGGATGGCTAATTCAAATTATGGTTTGAATATGAAAAATTAGTGGTGGATATGAGTTTGGAATTGATTTAAAGATCTTCATGGAATATATTATGGATCCAAGAAGTCAAACATCATTAATTGACATTTGGGATGAATTTTGTGGATGTTTTTTTGCTGAAGCAAGAGTCGTGCCTTCTATTTCATTAAATCGGAAAACAAATTACATAAAATACAATAGTCCCAAAGGAACTATGGGCCAAAGAAATAACTATCCGCTTAAGTCCTAGGTCACCGAGCTAAAGGCTTAAAAGCCGAGCCAAGGGCCCATAAACAAAACTACCAAACCCTCGAAATACAAACAAAAGCCAAGACCGTTCGATCCCCCCTCAGAGATCTGACGGACGAGGCTCAAATCGGGGCGAGAACATGCAACCACTTTAAAATAAGAATCAGACCCGATGAGGAAATAGGGACCATACTAAAAAGATTTCGGGTCCAAATGGGGGGTTAACCCATGAGCCTGTAGTTCGCCCTAAATCCACCGATTCCCACCATGAAGCGAAACATGCACAGAAGATAACCCTCATCCAGACCTGCATACTTTTCCTTGATTGTTGATTCTCCTCGCCAGATCCAACCGTGAAGGATAATATTGCAAGACCTAAAAGCACGGAGAATTACCGTGCGATAAGCGCCCTGAACCCACCAACGTGCTCGCTTAATCTTGACTGTAGATTCGTCGTGCTTGATCCAATGGCTGTGAAACATATCGTACAAGCCAAAAGCACCGAGAATTACCTCACGATGAGGGCGGTATTCCTTCCTGTCTCTTGCCCACGTGTTGCTTTGTGAGTGGAATCACTCCCAACTCCGAAAAACCGCTTTCAGCTTGAAGGGCCTGCGATAAACCCGAAACCACCCCGTGAGTGGTATTTCCAGCATAGAAAGAAAAACGGGGGTTTTGAGTTTGTCGCGAAAGCCAAGACTTCGAACCCTTGCACGAACCCATCTCCTCGGGCGAATGAACAAAAGGAAGATGAAAATCCCTCTGTGCAGCCGTCCATCCGAGAAACAACGTTTGTTGAGCAACATCCACCTGAAACTTCTGTGTTTGTTCTTACCAGGGTTGAGGAGGCCAACAGTGGCTTGCATCCCAAAAAGGACCTCACTACGGAAATAACACTTCATAAAAAAACCAAATCAACTAGACCCCGTCTCTGTGGCTCTGTTACGAAACACCATTCTGTCCTCATCCTCATGATCTTGGCAATGCGCCTTTAATCTATTCTGAGGCATCTCTTGTCATTTCAGCTCGACCCTGCTTTTGGTGCAGAGCACCCCTTGATTGGCCAGGACGTCCACCAATTTATTTGTCGTCCTTCGCACATGGGTAAAACTCATTGTACGTAAGCCTAGTAGGTGAAGCTGAATCTGTTGAAAAACCTGAAGCAACCTCCAGTGTTTTGAGGCTTTTTCCGGCTCTATGCCATAGCTGATTTTCCTGACCGAGTTAATGATTAACTCAGAATCAGCTTCAACTATTATATTCTAGAGATTATTCTACTTCAGGAATTCTAAACATTGCTCAAGTGCCATTAATTCTATCATATTATTAGTGGCTCTTCCCAAATGGCAATGGAAAATAAAAAGGATGTAGCCATTTTCATCCCTTAACACCCCTCCAAAGCCAGCAATACTCGGGTTGCCTTTTGAGGCCCCATCAATGTTGTATTTCAAAAAAATCTAAGGGGGGGATGCCAGTAATCCTGCTTAGTGTCCAGTTTCAGAACCTTCCTATCCAAGCCCTATGGTATAAGCCCTTTCATACCCAACTAAAGAAGTATCTGCATTTTAGCTTCTGAAGGTGGATTCTTTGGGGAAGTTCTCACAATAGTACCTACCGTCTCCTTAAGCTGTCTTAAGATCTGCTCAAAAATGCGTTGGGAGGAACTTTTTTCATTTTTGAAGATTCTGTTGTTCCTTTCTTTCCAGACATTCCATATTATGAAGCTTGGCGTTAAAGCCCAAGCTGAGCAAAGAAATTCATAATCAGAGAAGTTTCGTCTCCAGTTATTTAGGGTGTTGATAATGCTTCCTTTGTCCTTGTCTGTCTGTTGGAAAATAGTGGCAAAAGTATCCCACAAATTGGAGGTGAAAATGCAATTATTGAGAAGGTGCTCCATTGTTTCCTCCTGGGCTTCACAGAGCTGGCATCTGGAAGGACCTAGAACACCCCTCTTCCGAATGTTTTCCCAAGTCAAAATTTTCTTATGATGAACCAGCCACATGAAGAGTTTGATCTTCATCCATCCTTGATGCCTCCATAGGTTCTGCCAAACCTTGTCCGGAACATTGGAGTCCAGCTCAAGGAGTATGCGTTTTGCCTCCTTAAGATTGAAGGTACCTTCATTATTGTTGCCCCATCTAAGTTGGTCATGCCCCCTGTCACTAAAATTTTTCTTTAGTCCAACATTTTCATAAGTGCCTCAGCTTTTTCTTTCAAGGGGCTATCATCCCTGTAATCTATAATCTTCCAGGTTCTCCATTTTCCTTCACTATTGGTTTGATCCCAAAAATATTTTACCCTAAGTAACCCTTTGGTATCAGTTTCTTTCTTGAGGTCCATAAAATCCTCTCTTAACAGTGTGGGTTCTTGTTGCCATTTATCCTCCCAAAACAAAGCAAGATCTCCCTCTTTGATCTCCCAAAAGCTATTTTTTTGTACTAAGAATCTATTTTCCCAGGCCTTATTCCAGATGTGTGAGCCTTTTATAATGCCAGTCATCCTTATGTGATCATTATCTTGCAAAGTGTTGGCATATTTTTTTTTCCAGATACTAGCCCACTGAGCCTTTGGATCTTTTACCCAACGCCACCATAATTTTGCCCCTAAAACTTTGCTTAGTACTTCTAGATCATCTAGTCCAAGACCCCCATGATTTTTAGGTTTTCAATTCTTATCCCAGGCTACCAAGGCCCATTTCTTTCTCTCCTCCCCGTTACCCCAAAGAAAGTCTCTTTGAATGGTTCTAAATTGTTGCAAAACTCCTTTTGGAGCTGGAAGGGCTGATAGCATGAAGACGAGGATTGATTGAAGTACAACTTTTGTAAGCACTAACCGAACAACCAAGTTTAAAGATCTAATAGTCCATTTCCTGATTTTATCTTGCATCTTATTAATCACCGGCTCCCAAATGCTCTTGTGCAAAGGTTTATTAGTTAGAGGAACTCCTAAGTATTTGGAAGGAAGGACATCCCTTTGAAAGCCCAGAATTCTAGAGATATTTCTCTGAATAGCAATACTAGTATTAAAGAAAAAAATCTTAGATTTGGATAGATTGACTTCCATACTTGTAGCCATGGCAAAGTCACACAGGATTTGTTTATAAGCTAGTGCTTCTTTGACTGCGGGGATTCCCTGCAGCATGGTATCATCAACAAATTGTTGATGGGTCAAAGGTTGTCCAGTCGCAGAAAGTTGGATACCCTTGATGTTACCAACTTCTTTTGTATGCTTGATTGACCTACCAAGTCCTTCCATCATGAGGATAAAGAGAAAGGGAGAGAGTGGATCTCCCTGCCTGAGGCCTCTTGAAGGAGTACAAGTCTTGGAAGGAGAACCATTAATCAGAATTGAAAAGCTAGAAGAAGTTACCAGGGCCATGACCCATCTAACCCAGTTATGATCAAACCCAAAGGCTATAAGGACCTTCCTGATATAGGTCCAATTCAACTTATCGTAAGCTTTGGCTAGGTCCAATTGCATAATCATGCCAGCCTTCCTATTGCTTAACAATGAGTGCACCACCTCATGCGCTTGAATGATGTTATTGAGAATTTGTCTGCCCTCCACATAACCAGATTGCTCCACAGAAACTAGAGTAGGAAGAAGTGGTTTGAGTCTATTGGCAACAACCTTGGATATTATCTTGTACACCACATTGCACAAAGCTATGGGTCTAAACCTGTCTGGGGTCTGAGCATTGTCCTGTTTGGGGATCAAGGAGATGAAGGAAGTATTGAGCACCTTCAAAATGGTTCTATTCATCCTGGAATCCTCCACCACATTCAGAATGTCTTGTTTAACAATGTTCCAACAAGCTTTAAAGAAATCCACATTGAAACCATTAGGGCCTGGCGCTTTACCATTTTGCATTTGTTTGATGACCTCACTAACCTCCTCTTCAGTCATTGGCCTATTAAGATTGAAATTATCCTCTCTTGTTACAAGCCTAGGTATATGCCTTGTTAAGTCCCTGATAAAATGATCTTTGTCTGAGATGGTTTCCTTTGCTATACCTCGAAAGTTCTGAACTAACACAATTTCTATATCTTCATGGGAGTTAAGTAGATGACCTCCCTCGTCCTTGATCGAAGAGATCCTATTATGAGATCTGTTCGCCATGGTGGATCTGTGGAAAAATATAGTGTTTCGCTCCCCTTCTTTTAGCCATTGAACTCTAGATTTTTGTCTCCAAAATGTTTCCTCTTGTTTACATAAAGTCTCCCAGCCTTGATGATGTTTGGTGACTCGATCATTTCTGACTTTATCAAAGCCATCCATGATAAGGGCTTGATTGAGTTCCTACATTTTGTCTTCAACAACTTTTTTCGCTTCAAAAATATTGCCAAATTCATTCTTGTTCCAGTCTTTAAGTCTGAGCTTGATGTGCTTTAGTCTTTTGTGTAGCTGAAACATTCTTGTGCCCTGAATATGCAAGTTTTCTGTCCACCATTTTGTAATGTTGCTGATGAAATCTGGGTGGGTAAGCCAAATATTCTCAAATCTAAAGGGTTTGTTCTTGGGGGTACCAATGCCATGAACCTCAAGTTGTACAGGCCAATGGTCCGAGCCTCCAAAGGGGAGAATTCTCGCTATCATTTCCTTGTTGGTGAGCATAAGGTCCTCTGAGATTATGAATCTGTCTAACTTTGAGGCTACTTGAGACTCTCCTCCTCTTTTATTGTTCCAAGTAAAGAGGCCATTACTCATATTAGTGTCAACTAGCTTCATGTTATCTATAAAAGTTTGAAATGCTGTAAAGTCTTTTCTTAAAGTTCTAGTTCCCCCTTTTTTCTCCGAAAGTGATTTGATCATGTTGAAGTCCCCATCCATGATCCATGGTACTGCTACATGTCTATCTCTTAGATCCACAAGAGAATCTATAAACCTGAGTTTATCATCCATTCTTTGAGGGCCATAAACATTCGTGACTAGATAAGTCTCCCTATCTCCCACAGGCTCTATAATCACTGATAAATAATTCCTAGATGCCTCAACATCTATTATGCCAATATTTTGGGGGTTCCAAAGAGTGAGTATGCCTCCTGCTGTATTATATGCTTTAACTTCTAGAAACTCAAATCTATTAAGCCATTTTCTGTGAATTTCCTTTATCTTTTGAATGGAACATTTAGTTTCCTGGATAAAGATCATATCTGGAGCTTCTTGTTTCATTCTATTGCTAAGTATTCTTTGTTTTCTTTTACTACCTAGACCTCTGATATTCCAAGATGTGAACTTCATTATTAAAGATTTGTAAAGGAGTAGCTGGTTAGATCTTTCATCTTACTTGAATCTATCATTAGCTTTCCACATTCCATTAATAACTTGTTCCGCTTTTTTCTGCCTCTTTTCTTTCCTGGGTTTCTAGGAGCTAATCCTAGTGTGTTTTTCATAGTTTTCACACCTTTGTTGCCCTGCCTTTCATTATTTCTTTGCCTCTCCAGCCTTTTATCCTGACTTTTCCATAGGAATAGCTGTTGTACTCTGTTGAACTCTTCTTGAGGTAATGAGTCTACCCCTCCCATGGTGCTCTGTTTCAAGAACCCTTCCATATCCAGGTGTTCTCTATCAAGAATCTCCTGCAGTTCATGATCCTCCATTTCCATCTCACTCTGGGTCATTTATTGGTCCATCTCCAGTTCTCCATCGCTTAACATAGTTTCTTTCTGTTTATTAATTTCCCGTGTTTGTTCACTATCTTCTTCTTTCTCCTTCTCCCCTGGGCTTCCTTCCATTACCTAATCTACTTTTGTTATCTCTTCCTCTTCTTCGAGTACTTGGAACCTGTTCAGATTGGCATGTTTCCCTTCTGCTTGATATTGCTTTGGTCCCCTTTTCCCCCTTTCCTCTATATCCCACTTTGTGAAAGCTGTCAATATCTTTCATTGTGGTAGTTTTACTTCTGTTCTCTATTTTACTAAGAGGGCAGTCTCTAAATAGGTGCCCATGCTCATGGCACTTGCGACATCTGAAAGGAATATGTTCATAATCTACTGTTTGCACCCATTCTTCATAAAAAAATTCCAAGATGACCTCATCCGATAGAGCTCCAGAGAGATCCATGTCCACACATATTCGTGCGAAGGAAGTGTATTGTCCCCTTTTGGTGGCCTAGGATGCTTTGAAAAAACGCCCTAGTTTATTTCCTATGGTAGATAACGATTCCGTTTGCCAGTAATCAAGAGGTAGGGAGTAGAGTCTTACCCAGACTGGGACCGAAGAGAAAGTCTCTCGCTCTGGGACATAATTCATCATCCACGGCCGCATGCAGAGGCCTACTGCTACATAGAAGTCGGGCCCTCCTTCAAACACCCTGTCTTTGTCCTCAATATTTTTAAAGACCATAGTGAAGAAACCCTTTGACCCAAGATGTAGGTCTATGCTTCCTTTTGGTTTCCAGTGGTATTTAATCCATGCTTGTAATGCCTTTTCAGTGGGTCATAATCCCATGAATTTACAAATGATAGCATAGGTCCTCATGTGGTCCTTGTGTGCCTACAGAGCAAGATCATTTAAAACTACTCTGGGTGTGACCTCAGCCTTGGGTTTACATGGCCCCTTTTGCGCTTTGTTTTCTGCTCCATGTTTCTTGTCTTCTTCCTCATTTTTCCTTTGTGCTGTTGTCCTCCCTTGATTTGGTTACATCTTGATCCTCTTCCATGTTCCTTTTCCCTTATTCTGAGGGACCTTTGACAGATTCTATTAGTTTATTACCTTGGCTAGCCACGGCCTACCTGTAGGAGGGAGTGGAGCTCCCCCCCTTTGCGCCCCTCCATGGAGTTCAACACTTGCAGAAGCTTGAAACCCTAGCACTTCATTCCTGGTACTCCTCTGATCTCATTTCTGCATCATATTTTAACTGTTGCATGACTTCACAAAGACCACCTCTAAAAATTCTATATCAAATCCGAATTTTGTGGATGTTATTATAACCCACATCTCCAAATTCAAATTTGGCATTCAAGGTATCCGAAAGTTAATGGGGGTTAGCAAGGATCATAGAAACCATTTGCTATGTTGGGAATTTATTGTAATCACTTTGGATTAATTAAAACCTCAAGTCACTTTGATTAGATATTTGTTATTTCTAGTTTCAACCAAGTTCATGTATAAAATAGAGTGCCTTATCCATTCTTTGGGGGAAGACTCTTAGACAAATACTCCAAGCTATGATGGAATAAATTATAATTTTTCATTTTGATTATAGTTCTCTTTCATTTATGTTGTATATTAGTGATATACTAATTCATGTTGAAGATTAACTTATTTAACTAATTTATGTTTTGATTATAGTTCTATTTAATTTATGTTGTATATCAGTGATAGATCAATTCATGTTGAATATTAACTTATTTAACTAATCATATTTAGATTCATTTAAATTACTTATGCTATAGATTAAAAAAAACACTCTATTTTACGATAGCATGGGCCTGCTACTGGAGAATGAAGTGTTGTTTTATTCTAATTTCTTTAATTCTACGAATGTGTTTAATTTCATAGATTAGTTTTCTTTCTTGTTGTAGGATCTACGCAATTGACCTGTGCTCTTTTGGCCCATGGTAAATGGAGCAATATATGTATTATCCTAGACAACTCATGGATTAGTTTAGCGAAGTGTTAATTTAAATTCAAGCAATCATATTTTTCTTATTTGTTCTTTGCTAATACAATGCTACTTGTGGATTTGACTTGGTCACTTTCTTTCTTATTTATGCCTATATTTTTTATTGTAGCTTAATATGTCAAGTCTCTTTAATCCCAGTTCATGCTTAGGTTGTGAAATATGGGTTTAATATGGATGACTAGCTTCCTAGAGTTTTATGCTTGTGTTGTCTATTTGAGCTTAAGATGTCAAGTATATTTAATCCTAATTCATGCTTTGGTTGCATAATGTGGGTTTAATAGGGATGACTAACAACATAGAGTTCCTACTCATTTGCAAATATTTATTTTATTTAAGTAGTAAAATGCATTGATGTAGATAAACCTATGCATGATGATAATGTGTATCGCACACGTACATTGTACGACATCTCACAAGAATATGGACCCCAGGCTGAGAATTAATGTTTGACCTCATTGATAACTAAAGTAATTGATGGGAATTTTGTAAGATTTTGGTGAGAGGGTCAACTACAAGATGGTTTTTCAAGGAATACGTCTTGTATTTTTTGGGTTGTTTTATTCTTCTTCAAGAGGGAATAATGGGATATGAATTAGAGTCTTAGTAGCCTTGTCTCAAACATGTTTACGATATCTTTTGGCTGATTTAATTTCCTCTATTTGAATTTTAGATAATTTATCTTGATTTCTAGCTAGTATGTTGAGTACTTTGCGTTATTGAAACTTGAGATTTTTGAACTATAATAGTTATCATGCAAGCACTTAATTAATTGTAATCCTCGTCCAAAGTAATAAAAGAAAAGGAAAAATGTTAGGGTTGCATTCAAAGAGAAATAGTATTGAAAGAGGATTTTGCACGCATCAAAGTGCTGATTGGATGTTTTTATTAATTAATCATTATTAAGTATGTTGTATAAATTTTGTTATTGAGTGTTAGGGGTGGCAGGAGCGAGAGGGGTACTATATAGTCCTAAAGGAACTCAAGTCAAAAAATATGCATGGGGATTAGGGCAAATGAAAAACAACCAAGCTGAAATGCATGGCTTGTTGCAAGGCTTAATATTAGCTACCACGACACAAGTGCCTAACCTCAAGAGCCTGAGGGATTGCTTCTAATTATACAACATTTATGAGATCAAACCTCACTTAGGGATAGTCATTTGGATATCCTTTTTCACATAATAAGTAAGCTTATAGAGAACATTCCAAACAAACAATACTTTCATATTCTCAGGCAACACAATGTAGAAGTTGAGAATTGTGCCAACCATGCCTAACACCTCTAGGTAGGGAAATTGGAGGTTAATAAAGAATTATGGTGGGGGAGTTTTCCCTAACCTCAAAAAAACAAGGGAGGATGATGTTATATCTTAAAAAAATATACATGTTCAATTTATAATTATTTGGTGTCAATCCAAATGCTTAAAATACATGACTCAGGAATGAAGAAAGGAAAATTTATAAAAGATGTGAAGGGGGCCCTATGGATGTCATGGAAATCCTATTAAATTTTCAGCATGTAAACACCAAAAGCACACAATCTCTGCATGAGCTTGAAACTAGATGCATGACACAATACATGGGCATCATAAATAAGTTTATCATAATGATGATGGTTTACATGAGGGAAGCAGTTATGAATTGTAATGATGCATTTATGCTAGAAGGATGTGGGATCATGATGACAAGGGGTGATGTCAAGTCGTTGCAGTATCATCGAACTCTGGATAATTCCACATCGAACCGCCAACTTAAGACTTATAGCTGATAGGCAAGTCGAAGGTATTGGCAGGATCTTTGTGAAGTATTATATAGATATCCTGATGCACCAAAACTCCATGTATGGATAATTCGTCTCTAGCCAAGTGAGGAGCTCCAGACATTTAAGTGGTTTATATATGCCGAGGCCATAATATGGTCATCCCTTGTTGCAGAGGGGATAAACTGACAATTCCCTATGTGAAACCCCTTGGAATGCTTCCCCATCGGATTTCAAAGAGCCTATGGTTGGCCACCTCCAACAAGCATTAGCACTCTAACTCAAGAGGAGATAAAAATCAAAGATCCCCAGCGTAGAAAATAAAAGGAGAATGACAATGTTAGGGATTAACACCAACAAGGAATAAAACTTGAAGGAGATATTTGACCTGCTTAGATACTGGAGGCAGTGGTTTGATCGACAAACCTAGGAATCAACGAAATTCTTACGACCAAAATGCGAATTGGGAAAGAAAAAGCGTTGGGTGTTAACAACAGTTCAAGACATACAAGATGCACCTGCAAAGACAAGGTCTATCAAGTGATAAATCAAATGGAGGAGCTACAGATGGATCTAATGACAATGAATTTGTGAATGCGATAACAAATGGAGCTACATGTCAAAGTGCTATAAGATACAAAGTTTGAAAGAAAAATCAACTAGACAAGAAGAAGAAATAGAAGCCTCGTGACGAAAGATTGTGGAGTTGCAGGAACAACTTCAACTTACAAGTAAAAACTTGAGTGTTTCCAATTCTGAGAGTTGTAACAACATCCAACAGTTCCCAAACCTTGACAACGTACCGAAGGAGGACGATATGAAAATCAAGTAATTCATGCACTGTTACAAATTTTGTCTCTTGTTAGGAAGCTTTTGTAGATTGTATACATATATAAATGTAATGAATTTTGAATAAACCAGAAGTCACTCATAATTTCTAGTCATAAAGGTTAATCAAAGGGACAAGAGGGAGACAAAACAAAAATGTAACTCATTTCCTAGGTATTTACTGTGACTAGGCATAGACTTAATAAAATCAATTTACTCATTCCCGTTGAAAAAATAAAAATAAATAAATAAATAAAAATATTGAATGTTACCAGATGAATAACAAGAATAGTGAATAGAGTCATGGCAAGTTTAAAAATAGTTGTTTTAGCTATTATATTGTTTATACTTTGAAAAAAAAAGATTACATTGAAAATGGTATTGTTACTTGGATTAAGGGGTTGTTAGTGCCATACAAAGAATATTGTAATAATGTGATAGAGGCAATAAATGACAATTGAATGACCAAAAGGAGTTAATTCATTGTGGGTTGGAAATTCATTGTTGGCATTATGGCTAACGTGTTGTCTTTGATGGAAACCTACTTGAAAAAAATGTACTTGATGTCAACATAATGATAATATGATAATTGTGGAACTAATGCAGATATCAGGAATATTGGTATAGATGGTACAAAATATATGGATAGAGAAATGGAAGTTCAGGTACAGATGGATGACAAATGTAAAGTTTGAAAATCATACATGGTTCCTGTGAAGAAGGGTTGCGCACATGCGCAAGTCTTGTGAGTAAAAGTCACGTACATAATCTGAACCATGAAAATATGGATACCAAGGGTCATTACCATGGTATTTTCCCATAGTAATTGGGGCGACAACATTTTTTTGATCCCGTCAATGAATACTAATGACATTACCAAAGGACTTACTTAAGGTATTGGCTAAATAAAAAGCTATATAAGGAGATGGAGATCAATGTGTTGAGTGTGCAAGTAAAATGGTTTGTTCATGTGTGATTTGATCTGGAATAGGTGGGTACCATGAAGCAAGTATAAGAATTAGATATGAAAGATTTGAAGATATGTTGATATATATATGCTTTATTGTTTTGTTTGTTGCAAACGTGTAAGTAGATAACAATGATAAATTTGTGGATATAGTAACGCTGTGATCAGAATGAGTTTTTAGAAGTCTGTAGTTCTGATAGTGAAAGTTGCGAAATGTGAGTTGTGTTTGCAATGAAGGTATGTTTTAGTAATTTAAGATATATATGCTGGTTTACTTCTGGATAGTCACGTACATATGCAGATCTATTTTTGTTGAGTTGCGTATATATTCTGAGATATTGTTTTTCATTATATTGAAACCTATATGCGGGTGTTGCACATGATAACCAAATCTATACGCATGTATGCTTAATAACAATCATATATATATTCTAAGTTATATATGGTCAGGGTTTGCAATGATGCTTGATGATGACATTTGATGAGTTATGTTGTCTTTGTTGTTGTCTATAAATGATATCTTGATCTTGATGGTTTATATTTGTTGTGGATTGGTTGTTCATTGATTTGATATGGTTGTAATGGTTGGTTAAGATTCAATTCAATAATTGGTTTGATTAAATATTCAACGGGACAGTGTTATAGTGATTCAGTTGGTACAATGATTATATTTCAGATTCAGTATTCAGTTTGGTATTGTGCTTATTGTTGATGCAAGTCTAGTGTGAAAATATGATGAAAGGTGGCATACAAGTTATTTGATGATTGTTTGACCGGTGGATCCAGTATGAAATATTATGAAACGTGGTTCACAAGGGGTGCTAAGGGTTGGAGGCTTCAATAAGGGAGTTAAAGCTTCCTTCCAGTGGTAGTTGGTAAACTTGGTTAGGGGGTAGGTGCTCCCTTCCTATACGATCGGGTAAATAAGATCAGGGGGTTGTAGCTCCCTTCCAGTGGGTGCTGGAGAATGAGTGAGTTTGTAGCCTCATGCAGGTGGGTGCTTGCATGCTCGTAAGAGCCACACCAGTAAAATATGTAATGAATATTTTCTTTATATAATAAGAAAGAAGACATAGATGACAACAAAGATGGTTTTCTCTCACATTGGATTTCCACCTAAAATCTTGGTGTTCATATTTGTTGATATGTTTATTGTGTGTTCATGATTTATTTGCTCTTTAATATTCATGGTTTCTGCTTAATAAATGAATAATAAAATAATCATGCATTGGTTAAGGATAAACAATTGATGGAACATATGAAAATTAGTTATCTAGATATATGCAATTTGCATTCACCATAGTCGCGTACACACATGTATTGCATAAATAACAATAGCATAAAAAATTTATGAATATGAAATTGAAAGTTTAAGATAATTAAAATTGATGATTCAGCCCCCCTAGTATTTTTCCTAACAATTGGTATTAGAGCAGGACCCTCAGAAGAAGAATGACTGCTTAATGGGAGATCTATCAAAATGAAAAGTTAAGAAGGAATATTTTCTTCCAAGCCACTTTGTTTAATGGAACTAACTTTATATTTTGGAAAGTCAGAATGAGAGCATATTTGCAGGAAATAGGAGCTTAATTATGGGTAATTGTTGAAGGTGGATATCAATACCCAACGTCCATTCCCATAGATAATGCAAGAAAGAAGAAATATGAGAACAATGCAAATGCAATAACTATTATTTTTGGAAGTTTGGCTAAATATGAGTTTGTGAAAGTCATGTTGCTGAACACAGTAAAAGAAATATGGGATAAGCTTGTCCAAAGATATGAAAGTGACACGAAGGTAAAAAGTGCTAAACTTCAAACATATAGAATTCAGTATTAGAATCTTAGATGCATAATGATGAAAACATTGCAAGATTTTTTCTTAGAGTAGACAAAATTATTAACGCAATGAACAATCTTGGTGATGAAATAAATGAAATTGTTATTGTTGAAAATATCTTGAGATCAATAACTCCAAATTTCGCTTCCAAAATCTTCGCCATTGAAGAAATGCAGGATTTGAAGAAAATTACCCTTGAACAACTCCATGGGATCTTGACAGCCTTTGAGATGAGAAAAGGGGGTACATTAGGTGTTAGAGAAGCAACCTTCAAAGCCACATACAAAGGGAAAGAAAAAGAAAAGCCTAAAGATACAAGCTACATTTCAGATGAGGAAGAAGCGAATTTTGTGAGAAAGTTGCAAGTAGGAACTAGTAAATTTAAAGGTAATATTCCCTTTAAATGTTTTTATTGTGGAAGATCAGGTCACTATGCATCCAAATGTCCATATAAAGAAAATCATGATAAGAAAGAAAAAGGAAAGGATGTTGACATGAATGCCATAAAGAAGTTTTCCACCAAGAAAAGTTTGTATTCCAATGAAGATACTCAAAGCACATCTGATGATCAGGAAGATTTAGATTCAGATTCTAATAGTTGTTACCAAATACTTATGGCTCTTGAGGACCAATCAACTAATGAATCAAATAATTGTGAAGAAAAATATTTAATGAAAGCATTGAAAGAAAATGATAGACTTAGAAATGCAAATAAAGAACTGGAAACAAAAGAAAGTAGTATGATCAAGGAAATTAACATGTTAAGAATGCATTTGGAAGCAACCAATAGAAGAACAAAAGTCTTATCAAAACAACTTCAAGAAAAAGAAAGGCATTGTGAGAAATTAGAATCATAATTTGTGACTCTTCACCTTTATATGGAAGGAAAACTCTATGTCTATAAAGGAGTGGTTCGAAGACAAGCGTAAAATAACTGCATTACTAAAAAATTCGGTCGAAAGGGATAGTAAGGATGCCAATGAGACGGAGAAAAACAAGAATAAAAGTATTGATTACGCTAAAATTAAGAAGTTATGGGCTCAATGCGATAATTGCGAGAACTTACTATATCTCAGATTCTTGAGAGAGAATCAAAGTGTTTGTAAAGAATGTGGATATTATCTGCAAATGAATAGTTCAGATAGAATAGAACTTCGAATTGATCATGACACTTGGCGTCCTATGGATGAAGACATGTACACTCTAGATGTTCTTCAATTTTATTCTGAGAATGAACCTTCTCATTCTGATAATCTTAATTCTGAGGATGATTCTTATAAGGATCATATCACTTTCTATCAAATAGAGACAGGTTTAACTGATGCTATTCAAACAGGCATAGGTCAATTAAATGGTCTTACTATCGCACTCGGAGTTATGGATTTTCAGTTCATGGGAGGTAGTATGGGCTCTGTAGTAGGTGAGAAAATAACCCGTCTGATCGAGCGCGCTACCGCGGAATCTCTTCCATTAATTATGGTGTGTGCTTCCGGAGGAGCACGTATGCAAGAAGGAAGTTTTAGTTTAATGCAAATGGCTAAAATAGCTTCTGCATTATATATTCATCAGAAGGAGAAAAAGTTGTTATATATATCGATTCTGACGTCACCGACAACTGGTGGAGTGACTGCTAGTTTTGGCATGTTGGGAGATATTATTATTGCCGAACCTAAAGCGTACATTGCATTTGCAGGTAAAAGAGTAATCGAATAGACATTAGGTCAGAAAGTGATTGAAGATTTTCAGGTGACTGAGCATTTATTTGGTCATGGTTTATTTGATCTGATCGTTCCACGTAATCTCTTAAAAGGTGTTCTGAGTGAACTATTTTGGTTTTACGTTTTACGGTCTTCCTTGTAAATAAATAAAAAGAAAAAAATGAACGTTGAGTTTCCTTATCAGGAAAAAGGATCAAATTGAGTTCCTTGTAATGGAAGTGACAGTGATACAGTTTCTTATCGCGACGAAGGAGAGAATTGCTTTTCACCCCCTTCTTATTAACAATTTATGATCCTCGAGCCTATACTAACAATCCATATAGCCAATTCTCCGCTTTCAGAAATCAGAGAAATTTTGGTCAGGATTCATGTTCTTCCACTATTTTACTTATATAGTAAGTGTTCTAATGGATCTCTATGTTGTAATATAGAACTCATTGTTGAACTCATCGAGATCTTATTAAAAAAAAAAAAATTCCCCAACTGGAAATGCTTTTTTAGTATTTTCGGGAGAGACGGGGAAAGGAACAACGAACACTTGCATACATGTATTCTATGAAGAAGGACGAATGGGACCGCTTATTTGGTCCCATCACTTATTTGACCTTATAATTATTCTTTGTAATATGGATAAACATTTCATTGATTAAGTAAGGTACTCATTCTATGATAATCCCTAACCTACTCTCTAACCTACTCTTTAACCTACTCTCTAACCTACTCCCTATCCTACCCTCTATTTTGGTGCCTTTAGTCGGCTTATTACTTCCGGCAATTACAATGGTTCTTTCTCATTTGTATATTCAGAAGGACGAGATTTTATGAATCTGATAAGGAAAGATTATGAAAAAATCAACAAATGGGTAAGGGCATCTTAATCACTAGAGAAGATTATCAATGAACAACACTCTCCTCTAATCAAGACAAGCATTGGATACAACCACATAACTTCAGATTCATAGTATAATGACAAGAACAACCAACATAAGGTTTTTCAAAATAAAATTGAATCAAGTCACACATCTGAAAGGAAATCTCCTAGACCAAAGTCAAGATCAATCCCCAGGCATAAATGATGGTTTCTTGGATACTGTTTTTCTTGTAACTCATTTGGGAATAAGGTCATTGATTTTAGGTCAAGCATTTGGAATGAAAGAAAAAGATGGTATAAGTTCCATAAGTTCGAGCACATGATTAGAAACATTTGGAGGAAGAAGGAACAACAATCAGAGACGTAGTGAAGATTGTCCCTATTGCAATCCATTGTTCTTAAATCATACTTCCAACAATGACTGTAGAAGTGAATGAGAGGTACACAGCCTCATGAATAACAAGTGATTATTATCATGTCTACAAGATGGGTGGTATATGATGTCAGGGGGAGATATGCATGTGTATCTTGATAAGGAATCCCTATGTTGTTTTGACATTCTTTTGGTGACATGTATATTATTGACATCACATCTGATGAAGTAACAATGATCAGGAACAAACATGACATATTCAGGGGAAGATGTGGTTATGAAAAATCAATGTTATATATTCTGTACATGATTCTTTTAAAAGACAATAACGCGTATGCACGGTTTTTGATCTAGATAGTCGTGTGCGCTTCTCAATTGAAAAATAAGTGGCAATGATTCAAGGGGAGCTTCTCATATGCTTCCATCATTTCATGATTAAATTTTGGTTCTATAATTGTTTTGTTATAGTTTGATGATAATGCCCATATGCTGCTTAGGAATGATGTTGATTCATGATAAGGTTACGAGTTGTTGCAAAATATTATATTCTTGCTGGTGAAATGGTTATTTATTGCATTTGCTGATTGATGAGATGGATATGATCAAATTTGATGATGAAGAATTGGCACAGGTTTAGGGGGAGCATATAATGTGCTTCTAATAGTTCATTGTTGGCATTATGGTTTCTTGAGCACTCCTTGTTGCATGATGTTCTATTCTACTCAATTATTTGTGATTTTGGAGGTACTCTTTGTTTGCACATATGATATGCTACCCACGGTGTTGTAATGCAAGATATTGATTAAGGATTGTGGCTCTTCCTATATATGGAGAGAGTATGCTAGCCTTGATAACATGAGGTCAAGAGGATGAGTTGATGAAAAAATATTTTTGTACAATCATGTGCTTTTGCTACAGTTGATTGGTAATGCTTGGAAACATTGCATACTTGGTCACATGTTGATGATATTAGGGAGATTGATGACTACACTATCTTAACTTATGTATTGATGATGAGGATGTTCACGCTGTTGTCATTTTGACATCAATGTTGCTACTATAAAATGATTATGTTATATATTCCTATATGGTGCATGGGAATTGATGATGACTATCATAGTCTTGCTACTCCATTATTGAGATTCTTGTTATAGTTATAGATGTCATGTATATATATTGATGTAAAAGTAATAAAAGACCCATGTTGTAATTATTGTAAAATTCAATCATGTATGGGCTATTGGAGTCAAGTCATGTCATGAAATCCCATTCTTTTGGGACATCAATGTAAAATTTTGGGTCCAATATGTAAACCCAATTTGTTGGGTGATTGATGTAATCATGGGAGCATAGAGTCATTGGTCATAGGAAAGGTCATCCTCATATGATCATATATTTAAAGTCTTGTACTCTATTGCATATCTTCAGAAAGTCCATCATATGCTTAGGGGGAGCACGGTCAATATAAATATTTCATATTAGCAAATCAGACTTACAGTATTGAGGAAGTACTTCATTCAACCTGGTTCAACCATTTTCCCTTGATGTCAAAGGGGGAGAGAAGACTTGGATTTTGGAGAGGTGTTAGGAGAAAAGACTTGGTGTTTGTAGGTGGTTTCCAAATACCAAAGTGGTTTCCATCAAGTCCAACGGGGGAGACTGTTGGCATGATGGCTAATGTGTTGTACTTGATGGAAACCTGCTTGAAAAAGATGTACTTGATGTCAACATAGTGATAATATGAGAATTGTGGAACTAATGTAGATATCAAGAATATTTGTACATATGGTACAAAAGATATGGACAAAGAAATGGTAGTTCAAGTACAGATGGATGGCAAAAGTAAAGTTTGAAAAGCATACACAGTTCCTATGAAGAAGGGTCACGTACATATGCAGGTCCTACAAGTAAAATTTTTGTACACAATCCGAACCATGGAAATCTGAATACCAAGGGTCATTACCATGGTATTTTCCCATAGTAATTAGGGTGAAAACATTTATTTGATCTCATCAATGAACACTAATGACATTACCAAATAATTTACCTTAGGTATTGGCTAAAGCAAAACCTATATAAGGAGATAGAGATCAAGGTGTTGAGTGTGAAAGTAAAATGGTTTGTTCATGTTTGATCTAATCTGGAACAAGTGTGCACCAGGAAGCAAGGAGAAGAATCAAATTTGAAAGATCTAAAGATATGTTGATATATATATGCTTGATTGTTTTGTTTGTTGCAAATGTTTAAGTAACTAACAATGATAGATCTGTGGATATAGTAATGTTGTGATCATAATGAGTTTTCAAAAGTCTGTAATTTTGATAGTGAAGTTACAGAATGTGAGTTGTGTTTGCAGCGAAGGAATGTTTCAGTAATTTAAGATATGTATGCTGGTTTGATTCTAGATAATTGCGTATATACACAGATCTGTTTATGTTGAGTCACTTATATATTATGAGATATGTTTTTCAGTATATTGAAACCTGTACACAAGTGTTTCGCATGATAAGCACATATATATAAAGGTATTCTTAATAATAATTGCATATATATTCTGAGTTATATCTATTCAGGGTTTGCAGTGTTGCTTGATGATGATAGTTGATGAGTTCTGTTGTATTTTCTGTTGTCTGTCAATGATGTCTTTCTTTGGATGGTTTATATTTGTTGTGGATTAGTTGCACATTGATTTGATCTGGTTGCAATGGTTAGTTAATATTCAATTCAGTAATTGGTTTGCTTCAGTATTCAGTGGGATAATGTTATAATGATTCAATTGGTACAGTGATTGTATTTCAGATTCAATATTTCATATTCAATACTCAATTTGGTATTGGGCTTATTGTTGATGTGGGTCCAATGTGAAAATATGATGAAATGTGGCCTACAAGTTGTTTGATAGGTGGATTTAGTTTGAAATATTATGAAACATGGTCCACGAAGGGTGCTAAGGGTTGGAGCTTTAGTAAGGGAGTCAGAGCTTCCTTCCAGTGGTAGCTGGTAAACTTGGTAAGGGTGTAGGTGTTCCCTTCTGGTAGGAGCTAGTAAACGAGATCAGGGGTTTGTACCTCCCTTCCAATGGGTGTTAGAGAAATAGTGGAGGTTGTAGCCTCCTGTAGGTGGGTGTCTACATGTTGGTAAGAATATGCACTAGTACAAGATATAATGCAAGTTTTCTTTACATAATAAGAAAGAATACATAGACGACGACAGCGATGGTTTTCTCCCACATTGGGTTTCCACCTAAAATCCTGGTGTTTATATGTGTTGATATGATTCTTGTGTGTTGATGACTTATTTTCTCTTTACTGCTCATGGTTTTTCTTAATAAATGAATGGTGAAATAATGATGCACTAGTTAAGGATAAACAATTAATGGAACATATGAAAAGTTAGTTATCTGGATATACGCGGTTTGCATTTAATAGAGTCACATACACACATGTGTTGCATAAAGAACAATAGTGTACAAAATTTTGAATATGAAATTGAAAGTTTAAGAGAATAAAAAATACTGATTCACCCCACATCGCCCCCTCATTATTTTTCCTAACATTCATACTGTCAAAATATGTATTGAATAAATTGAATTGTGGGATGGTAGAATTTTGTTGAGTATATTGCATTGAAATATTATAAGAATTAGGAAATTGAATGTAAATGATTGGTGATTACAATGTTTCATGCATGGTTGAATCACTCATATGCTTATGTAGATATTGTA
Source organism: Pinus tabuliformis (assembly GCA_031772625.1). Taxonomy (NCBI): domain Eukaryota; kingdom Viridiplantae; phylum Streptophyta; class Pinopsida; order Pinales; family Pinaceae; genus Pinus; species Pinus tabuliformis. Next base: position 531,728,138 of record CM062804.1, on the reverse strand, counting down.
AAGATGATTATTAGTTAATATACATAATGGTGGAAAGTGTACATAAAATAATAATAATAGTAATATATATTTTGCATCATTATAAGTTGTGCGTTTTGTATAAGGTTAACATCTTCGGTAGGAATTACAACAATTCATATTTGTTTTCATGTTTAAATTTAAATTAATTTATAATCGTCAATATATGTTTTCTCCTAGGTGCTAACATACATAGAAGAGCCAATCTAAACATTTGATTAACACTGGATTAAACATGAGTTGTAAATATATATTTTGGTATCAATAGTTGAATAATTCGTAAGTAGCTATGTTATTTTACTTCCTTTGTTTTATATTTAATAGAAATATAAAATATCTTTAATTATGTTTATACTTTGTCCTGACATATAAAACTCATAAGAAACAAAGTGTGGAGTGGAGCTACTAGAAAATATGTTAAGAGATGACATGAACCACAACTTCAAAAGAACATGTATTTTTTATAAATTAGTTGTTGTTAAGGCATGTTTTTCAATTTACACACACACACACACACACACATATACACACACACTTTATTTGTATGTTTATAGATGGAAGATAAATAGACAAAACAAAATAAATCTAATTAACAAAACACTTAAGTAAGCAAAGTAGAATATTCCTTACAATTAATAGAAAAAGAGGCATGCAAGCATTTTGAGTAATTTCAATAGTTCAATTGGTGAATGATAATAAATATGATTAATGGTTAGAAATTTTTATCATTTAAAATATTTATATTTGAAGATCAGTGATTTGCTTTAATGTGGATATATGGTCCCAATTGGTATGATGATGGCTTACCAATAATTACAACAATTATTAAGTGACATACCGTGGATCTTCATGTTGTCCCATCTTGTGTGAGGAATGATTCTTTATTGGTATATGATAAAATGGATATTTTATTATTATTATTATTATTATCGTAGTCTCTATTTTTTATGTTGTTGATTAAATATAAGGATAAATTACATTGTTACAATGAATGGATATGTAATTAGTAGGTATATTTATTTAAACAATACAATTTGTTAATGTAATGATAATATTTAAAAAACATAATAGAAAAGTCAATATAATAGTAAAATATTTAATTTTCTAATCAATAATTGAATTTTTTAATAGAAAAAATGAAGTATTTTGACATGACCCTAATGAGGAAATATATGAGGTAAAATGTATATGAGATGACCCCAAGGGTGGACGTAAATGGGGTTAAATTAACATGTAATGATTAATGTATATGTAATAGTGGTTGTCTTAATAATAAAAAGGCTACATGTGTAATGTGTGAATATGTATATACAATGATCATGGAGTCATTATATAGGACATGTGATTTGAATGCATGAATTTATTGGAGTTTTTAGAGGAGTTTCTCCTATTATTTAAGAATTTATTATGTAAATTATCTCCCTTATCTATCTTGGAGCGATGCCAAATGTTATGATATAAAAACTTAAAATATCACAAGAAACTAGGAATACTCAAAATTAATCCTTAAAGAACAAGAGAAAGAGAGATAAGTGAGATAAGTTATAGAATAACTCATTAGAGAACATGATAAACTCTTCCAAATACTTTACTACATTCATACATCCAAATCACATGTCCTCCATAATGACTACATGATCTCTATTTATACATATTCACACATTGACATGTGGCCTCTTTATTATTAGATCAACCATTATTACATATACATTAACCATTACATGTTCATTTAACCTTATATATGCCACTTCCCTTGGAGTCACATAATATACATTAATCTTCACATATGACCCCATTTGGGGGTATATATAAGGTTAAATGTACATGATATGACCACAAGGGGGGAGTATATAAGGTTAAATATATATGATATGACCCCAAAGCAGGGGGGGTGTGCTGTATTTATGTGGTCAAATGAACATGTAATGTTTAATGTGTATGTAATAATGGTTAGCCTAATAACGAAGAGGCCACATTTGTAACGTGTGAATATGTATATATAGCATGTGGTCATTATGGAGGACATGTGATTTGCATGCTTTAATTTATTGAGGTATTTGGAGGAGTTTTCCCTCTTATTTAAGGAGTTATTGTGTAACTTATCTATCTTGGACTTTTGCTCCATTATCACCACTTAGAAATAAAAGGACTAATACCATATTCCTTTACCATCCTCAACCATTCCTCAAGATTGATTTCATCATTATCTTCATCTCCACTAGATAGGATAATATCAAAGGCCAACAACGACTACAATTTGAAGACTTTACAACAATAGTACATGGAACCAAAGGAAATAAAATTATACAACAACAATCCACAAAGGATTAAGATAAAATATAATTGGGTTTGGATGGATGGATCATAATCAATGGAAAGAAGTAAGTATGAAAATAAGAAAATCATATTACTTGGTTTGATCACTTGGTACACCTTTAATGGCAAAGCTTTGAGGACAAAGCATTTTGAAGGAGGGTACTATGGTATGATTATGAGGGGGTCATATATGGGGTTAAATGAACATGTAATTATTAATATATATGTAATAGTGGTTGATATAGTAATAAAGGGGCCACATGTGAATTGTGTGAATATGTAGATATGGATATTATGTAGTCATTATGGAGGACATGCGATTTGGATGTATGAATGCATTGGGGTACTTGGAGGAGTTTATTTTATCTAAAGAGTTATTACATAACTTACCTCCCTTATCTATCTTGTAGTTGTGCTCCATGATTTTTGAGTGTTATAAATGTAGGGTTAATATACCGACATTTAATATGTCAATCCGGGTTGTGTAATCTTCGAGACGCAACACAGTAAATTCTAGAAGAAGACCTCAGAGATATGTGAAATATAAATCAAGCTCTTGCAAACAATTCAAAGACATCACTCAGGAGTCAAAACTTTAAAGACATGAGAGCACACATAGATCCTACTCCTGACTCCTTTTCTGGGTTGAGAAACTCTTGCAGAAAGCCTGCCTTAGTTATCCAGGGGACAAGGGGATGTAGGCTTCATTCAAACCATCAAGCTGACAATCCACTCTAGAAATAAAAAGGGAAATATTGTCTTGCTATGTTGAAAAGAAGGAAAACATTCACAATCCTCAAAATTCTTTGCAATAAAACCAAGCATTCTTCACACAAACAAGGCAGAGTCATTCCCATGTAAATTCAAAGCTTACCCTAGTCTAGAAAATATTTGAACATTGTTTCAATATAGAGGTACAATTACTAAAAGAAACCTAGATTGCATATGCATTACTTATTCAAAAGAAAAAAATATGCAATGTTCAATTATAATCAGTCATGACCTGCATACAATCTTACCCCAAAGTAGTTTCAAAGAGTTAATCTGAGTTCTTTACTGAGATCACCACAACAACTCGAGGTCAAGACATGTCAAATCAATCCAAACTCTTGAGAATATAGCTTATAACCATACTCTTCCCTCAATCTCAGTATACATTCAGAGCATCAAAGTCTTATATGTCTCAAAGGTTTTTCAAAGAAGATAAATCAACTCCACCTAGCAATGATTCAAGGTCAATTCGAACCAATCACAAAAGCCATCGATGTATTAAAAAAGGTAACCACACAAATGTATTAATCAATCAGATCCATGGATGTAGAGTCACTCCATATGAATTCAAAGTCTATCCTAGTCCTTTAAATAAACTATCAAATGATATTGCAATGCAAAGGTGCCAATCTTTAATCATGAATCTGGATATTACTTGTCAAATAAATGATGGATGCAATGGTCAAGGTTTTACTCATGACATCATTTATGGCTTGTGTGCAATATTAACCAGAGATAATATCAGAGAGTCAATCCAACATTTGAGATAAATTTATCAGTCCTGGCGATACAATGGGAACTCCACTGGTGCCTTGGTTTTATACTAACTCGGACATTAGAACAGTGGTACCTTTAGCAAGAAATACAAAGGGTTGAGATAATATAAAAAGTTCATCAGATTTTTCTCACTTAAAATTCTACTAGTATCAAATGTAGTTCAAGAAATACAAATATCAATGTAAATGCAATATCAACTAGATGCACATAAAAAATCACCGCTGCAAACTAAATCTAGATGGAATATTAAAGAAATCAAATCTCAGATCTATGTTAGTAGTCACATAGTTATTCATGCATCAAAGCGAAAAATAAAGAAATCTAAGGATACATGGGACAATGGTTGGGATGGTGGGCCTAGACCACCCAACTTGTTGTCCCTAAAAGAAGTGAATCACAACTCTGGTAAAACCAAGGAAAACCAATGTAAATCGAGTATAGACTTATATGAACTCCGGAATTCTGTTACATGAGCATATATTAACGCAGAGCTTGATCTCAGTGGTCCCCTCCTAGGATCATCCCACTGAAACAAAAAAACTTCCCCCTTAGATTCCCTCTATTGCTTATTAATATGTCTACTAACTACTCATTACAAGTCCTACCATATATTTGTATGAAAATACCAACTATGAAAAAACTGATGGATCAAATTTCATGGATCACCAACCAATTCGTATGCTCATTTTTAGGATTATAATTTGATCTCAGTATTTATACAAGGAAAAGACATCCTTAACTTAAATATGATTTGTTAATAATATGGTAACAATAGTCAAATGGCAGGATCATTTCTATTCATGCGTACGAAGACCCATTATTCATAGAAGGACGTTAACCTGATGTTTGACCATGAATTTCGTGCTTGGTTGAGGAACCTGGGGTGCAAATAGAGGAACACCATACCATATTGAACCTTCACTTCACAAAACCCATGTGCCTAATTATCCTCATGTCAGTTGGATATATGCTAATCTTGGAGGTGGGAACAAGAAATACATTGCATGAATAGGAACTATGCTGCTAGAACAGGAACTATACAGATTGAACAAGAACTATACACCTGTCACAAGAATGACCTCCACATAGACATCATTAGTCACATTTCCACATAAATTCTTTTAAATCATTAAAATCAAATAAATTCATAAAATAATGACATATTCCCTCATAATGCCTATATAATAGCTCAAAAATATGCAAAATGATAATGACATAAGAGATTATGGGAAAAAAGATGTGGAAAACTTAGACAAAATGGAGGCTCAACAATGCTCACATTGGTGTACAAGGTGTGTAGGTTTCTTATGATATTTTAAGGTTTTGGTTCATAACATATTATGATATGTCTTTTATTTTTATTTTATTTTCTTTTAATAAAGACACCGTAGAAATTGTCGGAACAAAATAAATACAAAATTTTCCAGAATTCAAATTTCAAAATTCAAGACAAAAGTGAAAATAATGCAGAAACTCCAATTTATTTATTAATAAATCTTGAGGAGAAATTACATTATTTTTTTAGGAAAAACATGTAATGAAACTCAGCTGGCTTATTTAGAATTCCACTTGACCTTCAAACCCAAAAAATTCCTCAAGCTAATTGTCTTTCCTCATGAAATCGACCTCCTTCAGTGATGTGCTATGATAGAAGATCAACCTCCGCTTTTTTTCTCCCGATGAGCTCTATTGGTGAACCTGAAGTGGTTTTCCCTCTTGTCTAGCTAGGGTGGCTTTACAACCACTGCAACTAATCACCACCAGCTAGGGTGGATTTACAACCACCAAAACTAATTGCCACTAGCTAGGGTGGCTTTACAATCACCGAAACTAATCACCACTAGCTAGGGTGCATATTTCAACACCAAAATTAGATACTCTAGAGGGGTTTCCCCTCGCATGGTAGTTACTAGAGCTCCAATAACAATTAATCAAATATCCAATTATCTTGTCTGCCAAATGATCCATTTTATTCCTTTTAGTGTGATGGCTGCCAAAATACCATGGGTCAATACCACGGGTCTTCCAAAAACCATGGGTCCTTTTATTCTTTTATTAAAGTAATTTTTTATAAGGTTTATTTTCTTAATTAAATGAATTCACTTAATAATCTGATTACTTAATGTCATTTTAGAAGTGGCATCAAATAATTAAATTATAGAGACCTTTTTTCTTGTACCCAAGCAATTTGACGTTGGTACCATTCATAGATCCTCCTCCTAGGAAATGAATATTTCACATATTTATATAACTACAAAAATATTAAGCGACATATGGGACAATTTGGCATTGAAACATATCGATGCATTGCATTCATTTGTGCAAAATGATGCATTTCATAAATGTTTATGCATCAATGTGTTTATGTGATTATTATGCATTGGTCCATTTAATTTTATTTATGAACCAATGCATCTCTATTATTGTTACCCATAATTAGAAGAAAAGTAGAAATTTTAAAAACTAAATGACATATTAGAGATACAGAAATGATAAATGTAGTTATTTTTTTCCTTTAAATATATAAAAAAGAAAAAACATTCTTTACAAAGGAATAAAAATAAAATAAAAATAAACATTTTGAGCTAGAATGAAAAAATTTGAAAAACAACATTTGAAAAAAAAATGTTGATACATTTACCTAATAAAATTCAAAATATCAAAAAAATATATGGAAAAAAAATAGATGATTCTAGAGCACAAATTTTAAAAATAGGGGTAAAAGCAACCACTAAATGTGATCTCTAGAAAAAATGAGAACTCCAAAGGGTTCTCATCAAGCTAGTAAACGCATTATTGAAGGATGCTCCGTGTAGCTTAGAAAATGGAGGATATGAACCAGTAGAAGGCACACACATGAGGAGAAATATTTGTCTTGAATAATAATCAAGTGTAATATCCTCTAAGGTTTGGTGGAACATGGTTAGTAAGAATATTTTTGGATTAGATGAAGAAGCACGTATTAGAGGAGAAATAGTTACTAGTGATGTATGCCATTATGAAAGGAAACCTTGTGCAATGGTGGGGTACACACAAAGGTAAGTTGGGAACATGGGTGCACATGAAAAACACTAATATGTTGTCGAGAATTTAGCCATCTTAAGACCTAGGTTGGTAAACATGTACAAATAAATAGAATAGCTAAAAGATTCCCATTAGAGAAGTTGACCCATCAGTTCATTCACATGTTAGAGTTTGTGCCCATGAGTTGGCACATACAATAAGAAATGAGAAGATGAATTGAGGACTAGGTTGCAATGCATAAGAAATTCTATGCAATGTTTAGATTCATATCAAAGCATCGTACATTGTTTGGGTTATTGAAATAGATTAAGCAACATCTCCAATGATAAACTAGACCTAACAGAGGGAGAAGAAACAATAGGGAAGAGGATAAATTTAGGAACATCAAAATCCAGGAGTTTATCAGAGAAAGAGAAATTAAGAATAAGGATCTTGGGAAAAACGAACCCTGCTATAGATAACCCTTAAAATAAAAGAAGTAGAACACTAAAATGCTAAATCTAAACAAAAAATGGTGATTACTGAAGACTTTTGGGATTGGGAAATGGTTACATAAGTAATGGATCTACTTAAAGAATATAAAGACTTGTCCCTAAAGGAATTTGAAAAGATGAAAGGGATAATATGATCTTTGAGAGAGAATAAAATAATACTAACACCTTGTGCCAAGAGTGTTAAGAAGTGACCATTCTCATTGAACCCATGTATAAGGAGAAGGTGAAATGGGAGTTGGAAAAAATGTTGTGTGTCGACATCATTTCTCTGATGGAGGAGTTAGATTGGATTAGACCCATGCTGATCTAAAATAAGAAGACATGAGAAGTTTATATATGCATTGAAATCAACTCATTAAACACAGTGTGTGTACATGATCCTTTCCGTATACCATTTACAAATGAATTCATGGAAACTATAGAAGGAATGGATGCCTACTAATTCACTAATGGGTTCTTAGGATATCATTAGGTCAAAATTACAAAGGAGGATAAAACAAAGACAACCTTTTTGACTAATTGGGGTTCATTTAAATACAATGTTATGTGATCCGTAAACAACCATCGATATTCCACTTACTAGTTTGTCACAATAGATCTGCTAAAATAAATTTAATTCTATACTATGAGGGTTATTTTCCTTATATTCTAGATTTATTAATTATTGTTTTCTATTTATGCATGCAATAGAATGTGAAAAATAGAGAAAAATGAAATACAATTACACACCAACCATAATGAAAGCAAGATATGGTTTGGGAAACCCAACAATAAGGTGAGGTTGCTTTACTCTCTTTCGTCTGGAATGGAAATAAGGCAAGTACAAAGGAGAAGAAATTCTCTGTGCAGTTACCTACGACCTGTGACCTCATAGGAAACTACAAACACTAAACTCCCTCTATTATGCTTTCTTATTCTTACTACTACATTGTTCCACTCCATTGTGGAACAAGATATAATTGAAAATGAATGGAACCCATTTTCTTCCTAGTGGATCAATTATAACATCTCCCAATATCCAACTAAGAGTTAAGTTTGAATCCAAATCTCAACTAGAGTTACAACTTTGACCCTTCTAGAGCCTTCTTCATAGTATTCATGTGGTTAGCCCATTTTTCATGAGTACTGGGGTGATAACATGGCATCCTCTCAAATCATGGTGGTCAAACATAGTCGGTCAAACTGTGGGAGGCATGGCTTTTGCATACACACTTCATTTGAAATATTTCTTGCACCAATGAAATGTTATATGAGTAGAATAGCACCTGGGGTCTTGTGCAAGTGATATTTTTTAGACCCCAAAAATATTTATTTGATGCCTCAAACTACCTTTAGAAGGTTTCAAACCCCAATTCTCCAAACTAGTACTCACCGATAAAAATGTCCTCGTGAGTTGATTCCTCTAATTTTTCCACTCTAAAAGCATTGAGATGGATGGAAAATATTGTAATAATCCAATATAGATCATACCTCCACATTTTGGGAGGCATTTGTTCCATAAAATATTTTACTAAATAAGGTAAAGAAAATTTTCATCTACCTTCTTCCTAGAGTACCATTTTTCTCTGCCTAGAAGTTGCCTTTTCAGCCCAATCCACCAAAGGTCATGTTGCCCCTGCCTTGTATTTATGGGCTTCTTCTACAAAATTGTATACACTCTCAACTCTTCCTAGGAATATGGAGCTAAGTCCTCTATGGAGGGTAGGACCTGATCCTCTTCTTGATCGAACATGGCAGGCTAATAGAGTTTGATATTTTTCATATTCACTTTTGAGGAATTATGTCCCATCTTTTCTAGTATCTCAAAAAGGACCATATCTTATAGCATTGATTTTATTACTAGAACCTTATAACTTCTCCTTGTTCAATTATAACTTCATTCAGTATCCCACTTTGAATGAATTCTCTGTTTTGTGTTGATCATGCTTAGCTTTGAACTTTTCCAATGATTTCTTTAGTGTATCATGTAATTGAAAATGGATTTACCTATTTTCTCAAACCAAATTTATCTACCCTTAAATCATCCATTGTAAAGGTGGTAAACATCCAAAACAAGTTTCAAATAGGGATTTACTAGTAGATTTTGGATTTCTTTACTATAAGAGGGTTTCGTATATACCCAATTTTCATCCTAGATCTTTGAATGCTTCTACTTGTAACCCCTCAAAAGTTGTACCGAAGTCCTACTAACTACTTTTTTTTGCCCATTTGTCTATGGATGGAATGTTGTATACTTCTTCAAATCTTCTACATCTTCTCCCACAATGCATTCAAAAATGCACTCATAAATCTAGTCTTCATGTCTAAAATGATGATCCTTGGTATCCTAAAGTGAATGCATACTTACTTAGAGAAAAAAATTGCTATTTTCCCTTTGATAGTATTTTTACATGGCATGAGAATGCAAATCTTGCTAAAATTTTCAACTAAAACAAACATGCAGTCATGTCCCATCTTGTTTTTTGGTAAACCTCCCACAAAGTCCATGGAAATTATTTCCCAGGGATGAGTGGGTACAGGTAAGGGATGGTATAGAACTTGTTTCCTATTATTAGACTTAGTGGTACAACAAATCATACATCCTCTAATCTACATATTCTTGCAATATGGTCCAGTACACATACCTTTGTAAGTTTTCCATTGTCTTCTCTACAACAAAATGCCCTGCAACCTTACATGTGTGAGCGTATTTTTCTTTATTATATTCTTTGAAGGATACCTTATTTGCAAGGGAAGCATAATTATTCTCTTTCACAGATGCCTTACTAGAGACACTTAACATTTCCTTTTTGCCTTTCAAATCTTCATGCATTTCTTCTGTCATAACAATTTTATTAGTTCTTTTCACAAATATGGCAATAGAGAATGGCATTGCAGTAGTATAAAATTCAATTTGGACATATACCATAAGCCTGGAAGTTTCAATATTTTCATTCAATGGATATAGAAACCTTTGGTTAAAACCTTTAATATTTTCCTTATTAGGTATTTTAATTATAGATAGTTCCATTAATAAAGATGGGAGAGTTTTATCATTTCCAATTTTTTAATAAAGATGTCTTCGAAATTATACCAGCTATGAATTGAACTATCGGTAATGCAAAATACCTGGCTGATGATTTTACCCAAAATATATGCAAACAACATCCTGACGTTGTATGCCCGTGAGGTTACATGCGGGCATGAATTTCCTAATGTGATCTTCAAGAGCTTCTATGTTATCAAGATTAAACTTAGGTAGGGATATTTCATGGTATTTTGGTAAATCATGTTGAATTCTTGGAATGTCTACTACACTTAGTGATAGCTAAGATCTTTGTGATTTTTGTCCACTGAATCCAGCCATGATTGGAGGAGGTGTAGGTGTTTTTGGAGGAGTAGGATTTGAGTGGTGAGAAGGTAGTGGTTCATAGACATGACTTTCAGGTGATGCAGAGGTGTGAAGCAAGGTAGTTGTTTCCTATTATGATATTGATTCTTTTGTTTCTACTTCATATCGAGGATGTTTTCCTCTGGTGGGAAAGTGATATTCTAGTGGTTCTTGTCCAAATTTTTTACTATGATCTCTTATGAGAATTCTGAAAGGAGGGACAGGGAACTAGGTTAGTGTGAACCAACAGATTGGGAAGAGATTTATCCAAAAATCTATTCAATTTGTTGTTTGATATTTCAGATTTCAGGGGATGCTTAAGCTGTTGAGGAATACTTCTGATAGCATCCTTGAGGTAACTAAAATTTGAAAGTTTCATAAGTGATCCTAGAATTAGAAATTTCAGGTTGAGGTGAACGAGTTTCTATCTATGATATTACAGGATCGATTTTTGAATAATCAACTTCAAATATCGTGGGATCATATCTACGTGGGGTGCTTGAAGCTGATTCAAGGTTTGAAAGCGATGATAACCTTTGTGAATGGACATTAGTTTTGGGAATTTATTATGCCATTCATCATCAAACAACCTTCCTTATATCACCAAAATTGTTGATGCTTGTATTTTACCAAGCCAACAATAGGAGAATCTGCCTGATCAAGGTGCCAATTAGACCTATACTCGTTTGGTATAAGAACTCTCACTGGTATGTGGGCCTGATTGACACAAATGAGTTTTACTCCATGAATGAAGATTTTCTAAAGGTATATAGTCTAATGGGTGAAACCTAAATAGGGATAAATGAATGAAAAGTAATTATTATAAACAGAATATCTAAATTATTTATTTCCTATCATAGGAGGGAACTAAAGCATATGTAGGAATTCAAGTAATAAGTACACTTAGGGAAGATTTATATCTCTCTAATTGAAAACACTTAAGGCTTAACTGTAACTAACTTATGATTAATATAAATAGTTAGATGACCATATTTCAAACACAGTTACAACCCCTTTCAATTCCAAAATGGAAGTGGGAAACCATAACTAGAGATTTCAACATAGGAATGTTGAAAACTTTGGTATAATATGATGAAATAATGGTCGTGGTGGACAAGCTAAGTAAAGCCACTCATTTCCTCCAACGAAATCCACCTACAAGGTAATTCATATTGTTGAAATTTTCATTAAAGAATTTTTTAGATTGCATGGTATGCCAAAGGTGTGTTGGATCAAGATGTTAAGTTCACCTTAAGATTTTGTAAGGCATTATTTGAAGTAATTGGAATTTTGTTAGCATTCAATATTTCATATTGATGGAAAAATAGACATAACAAAATAGATCCTAGAAGATATGTTTTGCATGTATGTGATTCGTAAACCCACTAAAAGGGAGAAGTATATATCCTTAGTAGAGTTTGCATAATGACTACCAAGAATAATTGAAAATAAATTTATTTGAGGCCCTATATGGTTGGAAGTGTAATACTTAGATGAATTAGGACCATTTAGTGAAGTTATTTGCAATCCACTCATTCGTTTCACCTTTTGAGATTTTGATTATTAAAATAAAATAATGCTTCACCAAATATTATTTTCAACCACCTATAATGATTAGATTGGCCAACATAGCAACCATAGACTTTGCAACATACACTAACAATACATCAACAATTATAACACATAACAACAGCACAAGCATAAAAACATTTTTCACGCCTTTTCCTTGTCTTTACCTTTTCCTTGCATCACGTCTTTTCCTTGCATCAATCCAATCTTTGCAACATTCTATCATCATCAATCAACAAGCATATATAACCGACAAGGATGTGTAATATAAGAACTTGTTGTAGGCTCGAAGTGTCAACCTCAACATTGGGGAAAACCACCCAGTCGGGACCTTAGAGCAGATCCTTTTCCGTTTGGATTGGTGGCTCCGACTGGGATTATGGGACCAATTTCCATTAATATAAATGATAAAAATGGATGAAGTATGTATGTGTGAAACTTATGATTAATGTAACTTGAGAATAAAGAAATATATAAATTAACTATTAATCTATCTATCCCAAGAAATCTTATTCTTTATATGTGATATAGATAGAATTTCATAAACAATAAGGCAATATAGATTATCAAATGATCATGAAGTTAAAACATGCGAAAGATAACTAAAATTTAATTAAATAGTTAATTAAGTGTTGCTGATAAAAATGATCACATATATATGATTCATTTCTTATACACACAAGATATGATTTCAGTCGTACATGACAATGGTGAAAAATTAAGGTCGCTTTCGTTCATGCATATACTAAACTTAAATTGAATAACCATTTAACTCATAAAACACAAGAAAAATAAATAGATAATAGTACCTGATCTATTATGATTCTTCTAATGAGAAAAATAGTGTTGGTCCAACCCTCTATTAAGATTACTTGAGCTACACTAGTGAAAACAAAAGCTTTCTTCAAAAAATTCAAAACCCCTTCTCCATTCAAATGAAGGGGATTTATAGTTTTCAAACAAAACACAGAAATAGAAAAGCAGAATAAAAGTCTACAGTGGTTTCAACAAACATCACTTGAAATAAAAGCATAAGAAAATTTAGATTTGGTTTTACTAACCCAGCTAAGATTTTGAAGAATAATTTTCTCCCATACGCTATCGCATTTTATAGATATCTGTCATAGGCTTTAATTCAGGTGGAGCCCGTGGTTGAATGCACATCTGGCCAGTGAATACCGTGTCCCTGAGTGTTGGCAGCATATGTAGTCGTGTTGGATAAACACCTCAACATTAACCATTGACTATGAAGTTTAACTAAGAAATGCCAATGGCATTCTAAGTTAACCTTTGACAACTTTTCAATGTTCTCGGCCTTCTTCTTTGATAACTCCTGCCATGTCTTGGTTAATAATTTAATATCAGGCAGAGTTCCCTCTGGGCAGTCTTGAATAAGGTTGGCCTGCAGTAAATTGTCATTGATAGATTCAGTGAGGTCATTAGAAATATCTCTGGCACTAAATATTGTTGTCTCTGCATGTTTCAGTCTAATTTCCCAATCTCGAAAGACTATCTCCTTTTGTGACTCTTCAATTGTAGGGAGATTGGCTAATCTCCCTTCAACACTTTCTTGCCAATTTATATAATATGATATTTTCTCCTCAATTTCATCAAAGTATGTCCTTATATCAGACAACTAATTAACCAATTTATTGGTTGTTTGACATAAGTCATGAATAATAGCTAATTTTTGACAGAAAGTAATCTATTGTTGAACAAGGAGAGTATTTAATCCTTATTCTTCCTTTTTGAATTCAACGAATTCAAGATTATTTTTCAAGTGTTCAATACCGTGCTGTAACTCTTGGATTTGAGCATCCCAAGTTCTCAAATCAAATTCATGTTGAAGATTCAAGGCATCAAAATTCTGTTGAAGTTCGGCAAGCTATGCTTACCACTGTTGAGAAATAATTTGCTTCTCGTTGTCCATACCCTGTTCCAACTGCATGATTCTTTCATACTTTTCTCTCAGAAGATTTTGTACTTTAGTGGCTTTATCTATGGTGGCAGAAGCATATTCTCCTGCAAACTGTGAGAGCCTCCCAAGATCCTTTTCAAGAGTAAATTGAGAGCCTTTCCACACCACTTGAAATGAAGTATCTTCAGGGACTAAGGTCTGGGTTTGATCAACCCTTCTTCTTTTTCTTTGTCGTTTCACAACAAATTTATGTTGTGGACTGTAAAATATGTCGAGGGGAGGAATATCTTCGACCCTCAAAATGACCTCGGAGGTCAGGAAAGCGGGATGATTTCTATATCATTAGTGTCCAAAGGCCTGTCGAAAGTCCGAATAATAAGTGGGGTTTTTTCTATAGTTTCAGTAGTATGAGAAACTTTCTCCTCCAATGGAGTATTCAGAATTTGAGGCTTTGTTTCTTAAATGAATTGATTGAACTATTCCCATATTGCATCCATTTTTTTGTCTGTTAGAGTTTCCTCAGCCTGAGAAGAGGAGAAAGTACCTGTCTCTTTTGTTTAAGAAACATCAGGAACCTATGCTGAAATAGCTAAGACTTTACCCTATATTGTGTTTTGTTGATGGAGTTTCAATAAACCCATAGGCAAGTGAGCAATCCTTTTATCTCTGTACTGATTAAATTGAGTTATCTCCTCTAGAGTTAACTGCACTGCTACTAGTTTCACAACCATTGAATACGCAGATGCTGATTCCAATAAGTCATCAAATTTATCTAGCTCATGCATAAATTGCCTGATACTAGACCATGCAATGACATTCTTGGAAGTTCCCTTAGGATCATATTGCCTATGCGGAATAGTTGGGAAGTTTAAACTCCAAATCTCTTCAATCTCAATACCAATAATCTAGAGTATACATACCACATTGGATAGGAAAAGTAGGCCACATTGTCTTTTTAGCATGATTTAGGTCCTTTGAAAGACCATGTCCTGCGGTATGGTAAGCTATTTCACGGGTAAAAAGTTTATTTGGGATGTAAAGGGGAAAAACATGGGGCTATGCAAGACTACCAAATATCTAGACATAAGTGGATGATTCTTCTCCAAGCTAGTTACCAATTTATAGAAAATCATTGTTAGCTTTAGGTGAAACCTTAGGGGCTTTCTTATCAAGGACACTTTGGTGGATGGGAAACATTATTCCATGGAAAAATTTATAGAAATGAGGGTGAAATTTTGATTCCCAGATTATGCCATGATAAATATGGATAGGTGTAGGATCTTCTATAGTCCATTTTCATCCCATAGAAGTAAAATCAGAGGTGAAACATATGGCATCCATTATATAGGCACTCATATAAAAAGGGGGAGCTACGTTCTCTGAAAAATTACATTTGATCCTATAATTCATCATTTGAGTGGTTATACTATCAGACAATATGTTTCCCTAATCCATAATATATCCATCAGAGGAAACATAAATGAGTGGTACCCATTGGTCGAAGAATTTCTATGTATTAGGGTAACCATAGATCCTACACATCATAGAGACTATTTGACAGTATGGACCAAGAAGGAAGGAAATAGAATACATACTCTTATATTCACGCTTATGTTTGTTAGGATCGTTTCTCTAGTTTTTGATGGGCTCTGATTGATGCTCATTCTCCTTCATGATCTTTTGTATAAAAATCTTGTCATATTTTTGCTAAGGTTGTGGCAAATGATACATTTTTCTCAAATCACTGCTTGTAAATGACCCAATGGATTTCTGCTTCTGAGTCACGAAATTCTTATCTGCAATATTCATATGATCAATAGCCCATTTAACCATATCTGTATAAGGCTGGATGTTGGGCCGTGCTGCAATCCTATGCAGGAATGAATTGGTGACGTCACTATAGGTAAATTCAAAGAATGGGGTAGAATCATCGGCTGTAGCTATTTTCTCTGTTACCCTAGGTCCTTCATCTTCAAAAAACTTATAAATATCTTCCCAAGAGGAGCTTCCATCATTTGGAGCACAGGTCGTTTTCAAGAATAATGCAGGCATTTCAGAAGCTTCAGGTGGAGGAGCGACTGGTTGTTGTTGAACAACAGGTTTCTTCCTAGTTTTAGCCACCCCAGACATCTGTAATGAATTTTGCTTGTCGGGATTGGCCTGTAATGGAGAACATAAGAATAAGCGGAAATTCCTTAACTAGAGAATCATTTTAGAGAAAATAACTACTTTCCATGACGATTTATGTCTTTATGAGCAAATCATGGAGACATCAAGCTGAAATGATTAAATCGTTTAAAAATTCGAAAAATCATAAGTTTGTTGATTTCATCCATTAAATGATAAATGTGCATTCAAATGGGTTTTGCACATGTTAGCGTATCAGAGTATTTTATCGGGGAAATCTTAGGAACACACCTTTAAATATTGCGACATCCTTACCTTCCGATAGGCGTTATTCAAAGATATAACAATTATGAGTTGTGAGCGAGAAGAGGCATTAGGGGTTTTGCATCGGGGATGCAATATCAGAGATTTTAAAAAGTGCCCCCCGGTATAAAAGTTCCAATATATGGAAAGGAGGGGAATATTAGAGGATGAGGGATATCGGAATATCGAAGTATCGAGACATCAGAGGATGGGAAGATCATAAGTTTAAAGTGGTGCTTGTTGTTAAAATTCCGATATATGGAAACTCTGATATACCACGTGGCAGTCTTATGGGTCCAAGCTTTTAATTATTATATCATAAAGTCGTTCTTATATCATTTTGGACTTAAAGTATCAGAAAGTTTTAATCAGGGAAAATTTTATCGCGACTTTACTATAAGTAATGTTGCAATATTTAAATGTTCCAATAATACATTTTAAACAAAATCCTTTTGGGTTATTTGTGATTTTATACTTATGAGGCCAATCTCCAATAGGAATGTTCCGATAAGGGAGATTTTCTTATTCAAAGGTGTTTTGGGGACAAAAACTAAAAATTGCCTTATTTGATTAGAACCAAAGAACTTTATCAAAATTGAAAAGGGTCTCCATTATTTATTAGTTCAACTATTATAAAAATTAATGGGGAATTGTTGAATACTACAACAAATGGCGACATACTGGGCAAAACAATTATCTTTGTAAACATAAATGAAATTTTAACTACTAAAGAAAAAGACTTAGAAAGGTAAAAATAATTGAACTTTTGACTGGTAAAGATTACTCTCAAGGAAAGAACTCATTATTTTCAAATCACCTCATAACTTGTTATTGATGAAAACCTTTATTGTCTTTGTCATTCATTTAGTCAGTTGTAAAGATAAAGTTAAGAACTATAGAAGCTTAGCTTTTAAGATAAAAATTTTTGTCACTGGTAGAGCCACTGCTGCCATCAGGTGTCCATAGCCTAGATAGGGTTACCATTTAACCAAAATTTACCACTATCCCATCCACTTATAGTAACCTTTTAGAGGTATTAGTTTTTCTTTTAATTTTTTTTTTAAAGCTTACTTGAAAGACATTGTCCTGGCTTGGTAACCAGATGATGGCAATGCCATTCACATGTTATAATGATATTGAACAAGCTGACTCGTGATGAGACCTATTGTCTTATAGTTGTGGAACCACAAGCCATTATCCTGGTTTGGTGATCAATCATGCTAATGTTAATACCCTTGGTTTCCTATGATCATGGTAAGTCGGCTCTTGATGAGACCTCATATCTTTCAAGTTTTATATATTTTGAATTACACTCCAAAATTTTTAAAATTAGTGGATGGGGAGGTATATTCACTCTTTAAGAGTCATGGATGACAAATTGAAGCCAAAAGATGCTAGAACTGCAAAATAGTCTTCACTTTTTAAATAAATATTTTCATGACCAATCATAAGATAGGTCGATTTTTTAAAGTTTCAAGTTATGAAATAGTTACAACTTAATGGATATAAAGATTTCAGATATTTGTAACAGGTGCAATACTAAACTTCAATGTTATAATTACTTTCTAACAATTCTCCTTTAATTAGTCGCATTTCATGTAAATGATGAGAAACCCCAATATGAAGTCAAAAGGTCATTGTCTAACTATTATGAAAGCTAAAGACACCAATATATACATGTGATTATTTACATATTTTACAGGAGGATATATATCTTTAAGAAAAATATTTTTTCAAAACTAGCCCATTAACGGGAAGAGAATCCCTCATTCTTTGTAAATCTTGAAGGATAAAGGTTGATGGGCCTAGTTTCTCAATTATCTAAAATGAGCCTAGTCATAACTTCTGGAACTTTGCGTGTTTTCCTTTTTCTTCATGATCTTTGTCCCATTTCAAAACTAAGTCACCAATTTCAAAAAAAATATTATTAACTGAACTTGAATAAAATGAGGATTTGACCAATTGCTGATGGTGAGCATGAACTTGTTTGGTTCTATCCCTCTCTTATTCTAACTTAATAATTTGAGACATCCTTAATTGCAAAGCAGAAGAAGGTTTTTCTTCAATAGATTGTACTAGGCCTAGTGAAGGAAGAGCTAGATTAGGAGCAAGGATAACCTCTTTTCCATACACTAATTGAAAAGAAGAAGTGCCTATAAAGACCTTCTGAGTGATTTTGTCAGCCCATAAAACGAAAACTAGATCTTTGTGCCAATTTATTTGATTTTGGTCAACTGTTCGCTTGATTATCCTAATGAGGTTTTTATTAGAAGACTTTGCTAAGCCATTTCCTTGAGGGTAATAATTTGCAGAATATTTGACTTTAAAACCTCTTTTAAGAGAAAATTCAGTCATGGTATTTCCGGAAAACTAAGATGCATTATCAAACATAAGGGCATTAGGAAGACCAAACCTGGTAATAATAAATTGATCAATAAATTCAACAATGTTTACAGAATTGGCCACCTTCAGAGGTATTGCTTCCGCCCATTTGGTAAAATAATCCGTAGAAGTCAAGATATATTTATGCTGCTTAGAAGGGTTAGGAACAATGTCACCTATTATGTCTGATCCCCATTGCTCAAAAGGTTGCTCGATGTTGACTGGCTGCAAAAATAAGGCTGGTTTCTTTTATCTCCTTGAAGCAGTTTGGCAGACTTTGAATTTTCTACAATAAGCATGGGTGTCCTTAAATAGAGTCAGCCAATAATATCCAACATGTAAAACCTTATGAGTAGTGGTGTCCACTAGCTGGTCCATCATGTAGCTCTTGCAAAACCTTTTCTGCTTCAAAATTTTCTAGACATCTTAATAAAACAAAGTCATAATTTCATATAAACAAGACAACATTGACAAGATGATATTTATTAGCTTTAAGTCTAAGAGCTATTTTATTATTGTAATTGAGTTGCAATGGAGCATAACCATTTTTCAAGTAAAAAATTAAATCAACATATTGAGATTCAGTGTCAATAGGGCATACCTCTGTGATTTGAACATTATTACTTGAATCTTCATCAGTCGAAGTGTCATAAGCTCCAGTAATTAATCTGCAAAAACCTTGACCCCTTACTATTTTAGCTGGTTTAATATCTAGGTCATACTCTTGCAAGGCAATAACCCAATTTTCCCTTTTCTCTCCTAATTCATTTTGGATAAGCAATTGTCGGACTACAGGGAAATGGAAAATTACTTTTGTATGTGCTTTTAAGAGGAAAGGGATGAAATGTTTTATGGACTTAAAAACTGCAAATACTTGCTTCTCAACCTATGAATAATTTATCTTAGCTCCTTGTAAATTGGAACTAAAGAAGGAAATTGGAGCTTCAACTTGCTGTTCATTAGGTTGTGTCAATACTGTTGCATAGGATTGTTTAGAAGCAAAAGTATAAAGAAAAAATTGTTTAGCAAAATCAAGAGTTGATAACAAAGAAGCATCTATGACTGCATGTTCATTGACTCAAATTATTTTCTTTCGATCAATCCCCATTTGAAAATTGACTTCTGCTTGATCATAGCCTAAAATGGCAGTGCCATTTGAGAGAAATATGGGACAAATCATTTAACAAAATTAATCTGCCCAAGAAAAGATTGCATGGATTTTTTGTTGTGTGGTAAGGGGATTACATATATCACCTTGATTCTATCTGGATCTATGAAAATTCCTTCTTTAGACACAATAAAGCCTAGAATCTTACCTTTGCTAAGGGAAAAAAGTGTCTTTTTAGGATTTAAGGAGATTCCAAATTCTTTACATCTTTCAAAGATCTATTTTAAGTCTTGTAAATGATTATTTCTTTGTTTTGAATAAGTTGTAATGTCATCTAAATATGCTATGACTGTCTTATTGATCAAACCTCTGAAAGTAATGTCCATGGCTCTATGGAAGGTAGCTCCAGTGTTAATCAACCCAAAATGCATTTTTTGATAAGCATACGTTCCCCACTTGGTTCTGAATGTGGTTTTCAGTCTATCACATGGATGTACAAGAATACGATTCTAACCTGAAAAACCATTGAAGAAAGAAATTAGCTCAAGTCCAGCCACATATTGTAAAATTTGTTCCGTTGGAGGCAAACAAAAGTTATCCTTTTCACAAGCTTTGTTTAAATTTCTAAAATCTATACAAACATGAATATCTCCATTCTTCTTTCTACTTGGCACAAGATTTAAGAACCACTTGGAATGTTTGATTGGGAAAATGATTTTGGATTTGAGAAGCTTATTCAGTTCATTCTTAATCCAGGCTTCCAATTTTGGGTGAATATTCCTAAGCTTTTGTTGAATTGGCTTGACATCTGACAACATAGGAATGGTGTGTTCAATGATGGATGTGTCATAAGTTTTTAAATCATCACAATTCCATGCAAATACATCCTTCTATCTTTTCAAAAAATGAATGAAAGCAGATCTTTCATCTGGTGACAATCCAAGGCCTAAATTAATGTTCTGAGGCTTATGATCAGATCCTAAATTGACTAATTCAAACTTTAAAGTAGAGCTTCGAATTTTGCAATTGGTAGTCCTTTTAAATCTATCTTTCAGATCGTATACGTCTTCCAATTTTACTACAGGTTTAGGCAAATTGTTTTCCTCAGAAGACTTATTTTGCATCTTTTCATGCTCATCTTCATCAATGACTTGGTCAGAGTAAGACCCTTCTGATGTTAGAAAACTCAGGATGCCACTATCATCATTAAACACATGCAAATTAGATATGTTGTATGGATGGAGGGGCGAAAACTCAATTCAATTGAAATTATGTTAGGGCTGAAATCCTTAGGTGGAATGAGTTTGGAAGCAACATTTTCTAGGATGTCAACACTAACATTTTGTATTCTTGGGATATGAGCTATATTGAATGCAGTGAAATGATAAATGAGGTCTTGGATCAAATTTTGGTAATGCATAAGGTGACTAGAAATACAATGAATGTTGTTTCTAACTTGTTTGATAACAATCTCTGAGTCACCAAAAACTTTAAGGTATTTGATATCAAGACTAATGGCTTTTTGTAAATGTTGTACCAATGCTTCATATTCAACAATGTCATTGGTATAGTCAAATTCCAATCTGCAAGCCAACATAGTTTTTTCTCCATCAGGGTTTACTAAGATGCAACTAGCTCCTGCACCTTCATTAGATTTCAATCCATCAAAATAAAGAGTCCAAAATAAAATATCATGCTTATTTACAAGGTTTTCTACAATATTAATACACTTAGATGAATTTGTTTGGGAAAAATTTTCAATTTGAGATGAAACAAAATCAACTAAAAAGGGAGATTCTTGTGCTTGAAAATTCCCAAAGAAAGATTCAAAAGAGTAACTTCCAATAATGTTATTTGTAAATACTACTCGTTCGTTTTCCTCATCAAAATTAATCGCTAAATATTTCATATGTTTCTCTCTATCGACACGAATTTGATTGGGTTTTCCATTGTAGGGAAGTCACATGTGTGACCAATCATTTGCAAAGTAACCATGTAGCTTTTCAGACCAGTCCCTACTTAGAATAAGACCATAGAATTCAGGAATGTCTACAACTAATATATCTATTATTTGAAAAACATTTGAATTATAAGATAACCTGATTAAAACATAATTCATTTCTCCCAAAAAATTGACTTTGGTGTGGTCTAATTGAACAATGTGAAAAACATATTTCTATGGTGAAATATTTAATTTAAGGCACACGCATAAGCAACAACATTTGATGATGCACTAAAATGTACTAGACAGTTGGGAACATTTTTGTTAAAAATCTCAAAAGTCAATAAAAAGGGAGGAGGATGGGAATTTGATCTATCTCCAATTATAATGGCATATGATGGGTAAATTTTATCTGAAAAGATGTTAGGATATTTTCCTTTCCCTTTTGAGGCCTTTGTAGTGACAAAAATAGGCAATGGAGATGCAGGAACTGCATTCAATTCTTTACGTAAAAGCTTCTGCTATTGTTTTAATTTACTAACCTCGTAAAGGGAAATGTTGGATTTGACCTTTTTTGTGTTCTACAATATTATATTCCATAGTATAAGAGATTATCAAAGTCTTAGAGGAAGAAGGATATTTGGAAGTAGTTGGAAGAGAGTCTGAAGGAGTAGGATACTTCTTAACTATACCTTTGTCTTTAGTAGAAGGAGCATGGGACTTTTGTTTTTGATTTGCTGGAGAGGTATCGACAAGTCCCTTACTTCTAGTATTTACTGGTAAGGCTTCTTCTTCTTCTTCATTTTATGAGGTAGTTAGAATGAAATCCCATAAACCATGAGCTTCCTCTAGTTCTTCTTCTTGGGCTTCTTAAACAAATAAGATTGATTCTTCCTCTTCATCATCTTGGCCAGATTCTGCATTTGATATAATGGCAGGTGGTTGTGACTGTGATGGATGATTCCTTTTGAAAGGTCAAAATGACTTTTTTGAGGATTCAACAACTTGACTTTTAATCTATACCATTTTAGACATTGTCTTCAAAACCTTTTGTAATCCTTCCAAGTCGAAAGGATCTTTGGGGGCTTTCTTCTTGGATTCATCTTTAAAAGATACCTTCTTGGTTTGTTTTCTTTCTTCAAGGGCAATTTTCTTCTCAAGAGCAAGGATTCTCTTTTCCACAAATAGAGCTTCTTTCCTATTATTAAGCAATACTGTTTTATTGGCTCTATCTACAAACATAACCATGTTTGAAGGGAGAGAAGAAATATACCATTTAAACTGTACATCAGTTCTTGGTCTGGAAGTGTATGGAATTTTATTCAACAATTTGTTGAATCTAGAATTAAAATATTTAATTTTTTCATTTGAGTTGGCCCTAAGATTTGATAAGTCATTAATTAAAGTGGCAGTTGTTTATTTGTCACCAAATTTTAACAAAAAATGCTCTTCGAACATATCCTAATTTGTTATTGACCCAGTAGGAAGAGAAAAATACCAGGAACCTATGGATCCTTCAAATGTGTAGGGGAAAAGTTTGACAACACAATTTTATTGTGTGACTCCATTCAGATTGATGGCTAACATGAAATTGTGAAGATGTTCCTATGCTGGCAGGCCATCATCAAGATTAAACTTAGGAAGCCATCTTTCTGGATGTTTGGGAAGAGGGTGTAATGGAGGAGTCATCTATACTGCCCTAGGGTTTTTTGCATGGTCTATTTGCCATTATGGGAATATTAGGAACAAAGGAAGTTGTAGAGATGTGGAGGTTGATGGAGATTGGGCAGTTGAAGATGCTGCTCATGTAGTGCTATTGATTATAATAGCACGAGATGATTATGGCTGAGGAATATGAATGGATGTGATGAGAGGTTGATAAGAGGAAGGTAAAAAGGTAGAGGAAGAAGTAGGACCAATAGAAGGTGTAAGAGGTGGAGGTGATGATGTAACCTCACTAGCAGAAGAGTAAGTCTTTGTGGTACTTTTATTTCTCTGATGAGTGGATAATGGGAATTAAAAAGGTTTAAATCCAAGTTTTTCACTTTGGGATCTAGTTAACACACCAGAAGACTAAAAGGATGAAGAAACACTTCCTTCCAATATATAAGTTTGGATAGACTTGTCTCTAGAAATGGAATTTTCATCCAATTTTTGAATCAAAGTCTGAACTTCAGGGGGCTCTATAAGTACTTGAGTGGAAGTTTGGCCAACTGACTTTGGAAGTGTGCTAAGAGATTTGGTGGCTATTTGAACAACTTCAGATCTTAGTTTAGGAGATCTGGAATGTGATCTGGAAGTTGGTGGTGATTTTGAGGGAGACTAACTGTTAGAATTACCTTTTAATTTAGGAGTGGATCTTCTTGCCATTCATTATTTGAAGGCCCTCCTTCTAGCACCAAAAATGTTGTAGGCTCGAAATGTCTGCCTCAAAATCAGGGAAAAGCAACCGGTCGAGACCTTAGAGAAAATCCTTTTCTGTTTGGATTGGTGGCTCCGACTGGGATTATGGGACTGGTTTCCCTTAATATAAATG
Organism: Pinus tabuliformis; assembly: GCA_031772625.1. Classification (NCBI taxonomy): domain Eukaryota; kingdom Viridiplantae; phylum Streptophyta; class Pinopsida; order Pinales; family Pinaceae; genus Pinus; species Pinus tabuliformis. Next base: position 531,703,483 of record CM062804.1, on the reverse strand, counting down.
ATAAAAATCGATGAAGTATGTATGTGTGAAACTTATGATTAATGTAACTTGAGAATAAAGAAATATATAAATTAACTATTAATCTATCTATCCCGGGAAATCTTATTTTGTATATGCGATATAAATATAATTTCATAAACAATAAGACAATATAGATTATCAAATGATCATGAAGTTAAAACACATGAAAGATGGCTAAAATTTAATTAAATAGTTAATTGAATTTTGCTGATAAAACTAATCACATATATATGATTTCATTTTTTATACACATAACATATGATTTCAATCGTACATGACAATAGTGAAAAAGTAAGTTTTCTTTCATTCATGCATGTGGTAAACTTAAATTGAATAACCATTTAACTCATAAAAGACAAGAGAAATAAATAGATAAAAGTTCCTGATCTATTATGACTATGATCATGAGAAAAACAGTATTGGTCCAACCTTCTATTAAGATTACTTGAGCTAAAGTAGTGTAGACAAAAGTTTTCATCACAAAATTCAGAACCCCTTCTTCATTCAAATGAAGGGGATTTATAGTTTTCAAACAAAATACATAAATAGAAAAGGAGAATAAAATTTTGGAGCAGTTTCAACAAACACCGCTTGAAATAAAAGCATTAGACAATTTTAGATTTGGTTTTAACAACCAAGCTAAGATTTTGAAGAAGACTGTTCTCCCATACGCTGCCGCAGTTCATAGATATCTGTCATAGGCTTGAATTGTCTATTGGAGTTTCCTCAGCCTAAGAAGAGGAGGAAGTACCTATCTCTTTTGTCTGAGAAACATCAGAAACTGTGCTAAAATTGCCAAGACTTTACCCTGTTTTGTGTTTTGTTGATGGAGCTTCAATAAATCCATAGGCAAGTGAGCAATCCTTTTATCTTTGTACTGATTAAATTGAGTTATCTCCTCTAGATTTAACTGTGCTAGTGCTACTTTCACAACCATTGAATAGGTAGATGCTGATTCAAATGTCATCAAATTTATCTAGTTCATGAATAAATTTCCTGATGTTAGACCATGCAAGGACATTCTTGGCAGTTCCCTTAGGATCATATTGCCTGTTCGGAATAATTGGGAAGTTTAAACTCTGAATCTCTTCAATCTCAATACCAACAATCTAGAGTATACACACCACATTGAATAGGAAAGGTATGCCACATTGTCTTTTTAGCATGATTTAGATCCTTTGAAAGACCATGTCGTATGGTCTGGTAAGCTATTTCACGGGCCAGAAGTTTATCAGGGATGTGAAGGGGAAAAACATGGGATTGTGCAAGACTACCAAAGATCTAGACATAAGTGAATGATTCTTCTCCAAACCAGTTACCAATTGATATCAAATCATTGTTAGCTTCAGGTGAAACCCTAGGGGATTTCTTATCAAAGACACTTTGGTGGATGGAAAACATTACTCCATGGAATTTTTTTATAGTCAAATGAGGGTGAAATTTTGATTCCCAGAGTATGTCATGATAAATATGGATAGGTTTAGGGTATTCTATAGTCCATTTCCATCCATAGAAGTAAAATCAGAGGTGAAACATATGACATCCATTATATAGGCACTCATATAAAAAGGAGGAACTACGTTCTTTGAAAAATTACGTTTGCTCCTATAATTCATGATTTGAATGGATATACTGTCAGACAATATGTTTCCCCAATCCATAATATATCCATCAGAGGCAACATCAATGAGTGGTACCCATTTGTCGAAGAATTTCTGTGTATTAGGGTAACCATAGATCCTACACATCATAGCGGCTATTTGACAGTATGGATCAACAAGGGAGGCAATAAAATACATACCCTTATCTTTACACTTATGTTTGTTAGGATCTCTTCTCCAGTTTCTAATGGGATTTGATTGATGCTCATTCTCCTTCATGAACTTCTGTATAAAAAGCTTGTCATATTTTTGTTGAGGTTGTGGTAGATGATATATTTTTCTCAAATCACTGCTGGTAAATGACCCAATGACTATCTTCTTCTAAGTCATGAAATTCCTATATGGAATATTCATATGATCAATAACCCATTTAACCATATCTGTATAAGGCAGGATGTTGGGTCGTGCTACAATCCTATGCATGAATGAATTGGCAATGTCACTGTAGGTCGTTTTAGAGACAAGGGTAGAATCATTGGCGGTAGCTATTTTCTCAGTTACCTTGGGTCCTTCATCTTAAAAAATATTATAAATAACTTCCCAAGAGGAGCTTCCAGCATCTTGAGTACAGGTCATATTCGAGAATAATGCAGGCATTTTAGAAGCTTTAGGTGGAGGAGCGACCGGTTGCTGTTGAACAATGGGTTTCTTCCTGGTTTTAGCCGCCTTAGACATCTGTAATGAATTTTGTTTGTCAGGATTGGCTTATAATGGAGAACACAAGAATAAGCGAAAATTCTTTAACTAGAGAATTCTTTTAGAGCAAATAACTACTTTCCATGACGATTTATGTCTTTATGAGAAAATCCTGAAGACATCAAGATGAAATGATTAAATCGTTTAAAATTTTGAAAAATCATAAATTTGCTAATTTCAGCTATTAAATGATAAACGTGAATTCACATGGGTTCTACACATGTCAGCATGCTAGAGGATTTTTTTTGGGGATATCTTAGGAACACACCATTAAATCTTGCGATACTCTTACCTTCTGATACACGTTATTCATAGATATAGCAATTATGAGTTGTGAGTGAGAAGAGGCATTGGGGGTTTTGTATCGAGGATGCAATATTGGAAATTTTTAAAAAGTGCCCCCCGATATAAAAGTTCTAATATATGGAAAGGAGGGGAATATTAGAGGATGAGGGATATCGGAATATCAGAGTATCGGGACATCTGAGGATGGGAAGATCATGGGTTTTAAAGTGGCACTTGTTCTTAAAATTCCGATATATGGAAACTCTGATATACCACGTGGCAATCTTGTGGGTCCATGCTTTTATTTATTATATCATAAAGTCATGATTATATAATTTTGGACTTAAAGTATCAGAAAATTTTAATCAAGGGAAATTTTATTGCAACATTACTATAAGTAATGTTGTGATAACACATTTTAAACAAAATCCTTTTGGGTTATTTGTGATTTTATACTTATGAGGCCAATCTTTGATATGAAAGTTCCAATAAGGGAGATTTTCTTATTCAACGGTGTTTTGGGGCCAGAAACTAAAAATTGTATTGTTTGATTAGAACCAAAGAACTTTATCAAAATTTAAAGGGTTCCCATTATTTATTAGTTCAACTATTATAAAAATTAATGGGGATTTTTTGAGTACTACAACAGAACTCCAAGACAATCATGCCATCAATGACACCCTTTTCCATTCTACTTTGTTGCTTCTCTGCCATAACAATACAGGCAACATCATCTACATGTAATCAACTCAACATCCAATAACAACATATCAAAGAAAGCTCTAACAAGTTGTTCTCCTTCACCTCCAAAGCATAACAATACTTGCATCAACACAAGCATGACATCAACAATATCTGTTCAATTGTGCATACATTAACTATGGCATCTTACTTTGTTGCTCGTTTACCTTGATGTCAACAAGCAACATATCTTTGTCAACAAGCATCATAACCATACCTCAAGATCACAAGTATAAATAAGTTTAACACAAAATCAACTCCTTCATTAACAACACCTACAATGTACAATCAACCTTACAACACAATGTACCCACAACGTATAAATCAACATCACATATGCAAGCATCGACATCATATATGCAAGAAAACATTCACCCTTCATTGCCATATCTATATTCTCTTGCTGCTGCTCCTTTGTTGTTCCTTTGCCATCAACTTCATCTCTGATCAACATATCAAGCATACCAAGTTATCAAGCATACCAAACATACCTTGTTGCTGCTACTGTTCCTTTGCCATCAATGACAACAGTCTCCTCCTTTGGCGTTGACGGAAACACAATATTCCTCCTCCTTTTTTCCTAAGTAAATTTTTTATCCTCCATACCTCTGCTTACCTCCCCCTTTGACATCAATGGCAAGGGGTTTGGAGACTGAATACAATTTTTTGACTATGTAAAAACTCCCTATGTAAAATGTTTAGACCCATTAATATGGTATAATTAGCATATGCAATCTATCTTTGTACATAGGAATAAATGTAGCGATGTTATCATAGATCAATAAATCAAATAATACACACAAGAACAATGTTTTTCCTCCCCAAAACTGTGATTCAATGATGAAAAAACATCCCAATGTGCTTTTGTAGCACTATTGGAGCACAAGCTATGAAGGAAAATCAACTACTAAAATACCTCATGCAACTTAAAAAAATGTCTTATTAGGGAAAAAAATAATTAGAAAACTTGATATTCTTACTCTACGAATTAACAAATCTCTCTTCCTCTGGTGATTATTACATGATGGTCTAAGAATCTTGTTTGTAATCATCTTCTTCTGAAAGATTGAGTTCGATAATTTCTTTAGAAATATCCCCTTCACAATGTATGTGAGTCACCCACAATGGGTAATCATTTATGGAAATGTAATCATTTTTACCAAAGTAGAATTCCTGTATCAATTTAGCACCAATTCTGTGGTCGTTGTGAATTACTAAATTTTGAGGAGGATATTTTTGGGATATTGAAGCCATGCTCTTCAGCTTTGCAAAGGTTTGAACATCCATATCACCAAAATTAGGATACATATCTATGAGAACATTATAAAAATATATCTAAGTCGAGCCACCCATAATTATGTGATTATGAACTTCTTTGTCCTGTAAACATGAAGCTCCAACCATGCAGGTGCCTATCAATACAAGAATAAGAAGTTTGTCTGCTATAGGTCGTGAGTCCTTCATTCGTGCAATGTTGATTTAGAATAATGTACATTCTATCATGCTGTCAGAGTAATGAATACAAGGCAAATATTCCACCTTCTCCATTGTCATTAGTCCTCATGATCACAAAAAAAAACATATTTCAGAAGAGGGATTAGTGTTAGAGTATATATGATTAATGAAAGAGCTCCCATCACATCTTTAGAATCTTGGATATCATCCAAAAATATGCTGCTAAAAAACATATAGTGGAGATATTCCCAAGTCTCCATATACAACCCCAAAACAGTGAAATCGGTGAAATGCAAGATGAAAAATCATAAATGCCGATAATTCCTTCCTTGCGTCCATGACCATTGATTTCGACCTTACCGAACTATGGATCTTCTTAGTGACACCAAGAGAATGCCCAATTTTTCTCCTTTTTTTTGTTCTTTAACAAATGAACCGTGGAGGAAAAACTTGCAGATAAAATCCAATGGTGAGGACACTATAATTGCACTGTATCCTCCATAGCCAAATACAATATATATCACTGGCATGGTATGGGCAAAAATTCTGTGCAAGGGTTGAAACTGAGATTTAGCATGCCCATCTGCTTCTTCATCCAAAGGTAAGAGAATAAGCCAAGCCTTAATAAATCCATCCTTGGCTCTAAATATTAGAATATATTCATCATCAAATAATATCAAGCATGTCACAACCTTGTAATGTGCAAACCACACCCTAAGAAGTCTTCCACTTGCTACCTCCCACAGATAAATTCTTCTCGATCACCCTCTATAAACAAAGTATGTGCTATCACTATTGCAAGTAACTAAGCCCAATAGGCTCCAAAAGAAAACTCTTGATTTTAGGTTGTGTCTTATTCTATGCCTAGTAAATTAACACACCACCCACTAAGGATTTTTGTATATGTGATGATGCTACAAAGTTTTGTTAGACTGTTGTTAATCCATGACGATGCCATGCACAAGACCAAAGGTGAACACGCTATGCGCTCGTGGCTAAATCCCAACTAGTGATACCAACATCAACAAGTGAGGCAAAAAACACCATATTGCACGAGGATGCCAAATTACACCATTCAATCATGACTAGAGATTGTAACAACTTCTGAACTTTCAAATGATCTAATTTACCGACCCTTCTAAATGGTCATCTTATTGAAATAAGAATAAAAAAAGGGTGTACAATGAACTACAATAAAACTGTGGAGGAAAAAATTCAAGTGGCCATGGAATGTTATCATTGTTGGAAAATTTTATATCAATGGAAAATAAGGACGAGATAGAGACACAACATTCATGTTGTTTTATCAGTTAGATTGTTTGCACTGCCTATTGAAATATCTATGATACTAACAAGTTATATGGGATTTTCTCTAGCCTTTTGATTAGTGATACATCATAATACATGTTCTATTTGCAAAAGAAAAATATCTTGACCGATTTCAAGAGGCATATACTTCAGTGTTGAAAATTGAACAATTCAACGTCTACCATGGTCGAATTTTAAAGCTTCGTTTATGGGAATTTAATATCTTCCACAAAAAAAAAAAAACAAAAAACAAAAACACTAACTACAGTTCCCACATGTCGAATTTGGGGAAATACCTGAACAAATAAAATAATCCGGTGTCTTTGACCAGTCTTCATAGTGACTATTTCTTCTTGGGTTCATGTGGCTATTTGCTTAGATTATTATATTATATTAGGGAGGAAAACCCTAATTTCAACGCACCAAAATGCACATAATTTCAGTGCCAATATAACACACCACATAATATAACTCAATGCACATATTTCCAACCCCAATATTTCAAGCGCACCATCAACAATGATATAACACATAGCACATTTATAATGCATCAACCAAGGAATATAATATATATGGCTTGCCAATATATTATAGCTATTGAATATAATATATCCCCTCCCAATATATATGTACCAATAACAATATCGCTTGCCATAACTTTATAACATCAATCAATGCCATATATATTGGTGCTATCAAATAATATATATCAATACCATATAGTGTATTAACACCACAATATAATAAAACACCTCCCGTCGAATAATTTGATCACGAATATATATATATATATATATATATATATATATAACGCCACCACCAAAATAACATTGTCGAATAGCGCAACAACCATATATACACTGTATTAACACTGTAATATGCACTGTATTAATGATGTCAATATGTATTCATTGCCAATATGGTCACACTGCTATATACACACCATATATAACACAACACCATTACTGTATATATAACGCATTGTATAACTATAATTTCACACCATATATATAATATATGCCATATGCCAATACATATCGCAACATATCATAAAATGTACTCTAGCGATTATAATTCAATGCATAATAATGGAATTATTTAACTCAATAATGTAGGTTCATTTTCATATAATGATGGTTGACCTCTGTCACTATATAATTCAATACATTGTGTACCACGTCATTTTTGTCATTGTTGTTTCTTTGGTTGCTTTGTCACTATTATTGAATACCTGGCATTTTGAACACTATCATGTAGTTTCTCTGCCCCTCTGCTCTTCAAAATCACAGGCTTAGTAACGTTAGTATATTATTATCCCCATTCTCCATAATGTTCTCCCCAACACTTGGTTGTCATCCTCATTCAATACATCCTCAACTTAATGCAACCATTATTTTCTAGCATTGTAACTATAACTCAACACATATCCATCGTTTCCTTTGCCTTCTGATACACTGAATCCTTAACACATCTTTGATATTTGACACGACCTGTCACCTCTGTCTCACACTGAATCCTTAACACATATTTGATATTTTACACGACCTGTCACCTCTGTCTCTATGCTTGACTACTCAGTCGTTGCACCTTGATTTCTCCATGAAAGTTTCTAATTCACTAGCTTATTTATTTATCATGTGTTGATTACTATCGTTCTACAAATGGAGGAATCTAGTTTCTACCTAGTTCCTCTAATTCTTTTTGGAAAAAAAATTCATGAAGTTAAACAAAATCAATTCTTGCGCCTTGATAGTTTAAATGGTTTAGATTATTTGGCAGTTGGTGAATAAGATGAAACCCATATACAAATAATTTATATTATCTCAAACTTTAATTGTTGGCCTTCCTCATTCCATGACAGTTCATCTTGGTTCGGGTACATGTTGATATTAATCTCATTATTTTCTAGGTGTCATTATATTTGATTTCATTGTCTGCTAGGTGTTATAGATAATTTGGTTTACTTCGGTTTAGTCGAGTTTCACTCCAATGATTTAGTGTTGATGTTTTCCATGTAATTTATTTAGCTATTTTGAATACTAAGAAGAATAATCACTGCTCTACCTTTCATTTTCATTCTTTGTCATGGTATCAAATCCTGACCCGCTTAAGACTCCCTCAGAGTAGCAAAGATAAAAAATCTAGTGAGGGTTAAGAAGCAAGGACAAGACCGATTACCTCAACTCAAAATAACGACGTATTTTTTTATTTTTTATTTTTCTGTGCCCAACGCACCCATGCTCAGAGGAGCAAGTGCGTTGATCCACTCAACGCAAGCATACAACCTCGAGAGGTGCGCTTATTTCGTAAGCATTTGTTTCAATGCTCAAGGAGCACGAGGTTTATGTCGGCAAGAATGAAGGTGGTTTAAAAAAATCGGAGGTCAAATGAAGGTCGAACCAAACAGGTTCACACGGGCAAGAACAAATATGGTTTAAAAAAAACGAAGGTTGAACCAAACCTCAACGAATTTAAAGAGGTTCATGATATTATTTTTAAGTTAAAAGATTCACGTATAGTGGACATTAGAGTGAAGGTTTTTTTTAAAAGGGTTTCTTTTATTTAAAAGTGATAAGGGGGAATTTTTTAAAAAGTGCAAAGGAAGATATTTTTTTTAAGTTAAAAAAATAAGTTGTATTTGTTATAAAAAAAAGGCATTATATTTAAAAAAAAAAGGATTTTTTTTTAAGTCTGGAAAAGAAGATTGTAAACAGAGGAGTGCGTGCACATTTTCATTTAAATATGGCTTCCTCGACCTCTTTGCCACAGACCTTAGTTCTGCTTGGAAAACATTACGAGTATTGGTTTTTAAGAATGAAGACATTTTGGCAAGCCCAAGATTGTTGGGATACCTTGCAGAATGGTTATGTAGAGCCGACCCAAGAAGAATTGGCAGCCATAACCAATAATCAGAGGAAAACATATATTTAACTCAAAAAGAAAAAGCACAAAGCCAAATGTTGGATACGAAACTCAGTCGATGAATCTGTCTTCGACAAGATAACTGGTGCATCCACAACAAAAGAAGCTTTGGAAATCTTGAAAGTTGCATATCAAGGCAATGATATAGTGAAGAACGTTAAATTACAAAAATTGAGAACATAGTTAGAAACCCTAAATATGACTGATACAAAGAATGTGGATCAGTTCATGAATAGAGTCACGAGAATAGTCAATCATATCAAACTCATTGGTGAAACCATTACAGATCAAAAGATTGTTGAAAAAGTCCTTTGAATTCTACCCAAGAAATATGACATGATTGTAACATCCATTTTGGAATCCAAATATTTTACAAATTTCTTAGTAGAACAATTGATTGGATCACTTCTGGCACATGAAACAAGACTCAACTTGGAAAAATATTCCATGGAACAAGATTTCAAAGCACAACTCTCTTTTGGCAGAGGCAGAGGTAAAGGATATAGAGGTGACAACAAGCGAGGCAGAGATAAATTAGAACATCATCATGTAGTAGAGCAATGGAGACCTCCAAAAAAAAAACACAGAGAAGCAGAACATGGAGCAAATATAATGTTCAATGCTATTACTGTAAGAAATTGGGCATTATGAACATGATTAATGCAGAAAGAAACAATCAGATCAACAAAGAGGGAGTGTCCATCTCTCCAACAATGATGGAAACTCCTCTGAGACAATGTTTCCTTCTTGCAATATTTCTGAAGACACTCATAGTGAGGACCTATGGTTGCTGGATAATGGCTGAAACAATCATATGACAAGTAAAAAAATATTCTTTCTTATCTTGATGCTTCCATAACATCATAATTTACTCTTAGAGATCATTCCTATATTAAAGCTCAAGGACACAGTACTGTCCCTGTTCTTACCAAACATAAGCAACATAAATACATACCTGATGTTTATTGTTTTCCACATCTGAAGCATAACCTCATTAGTGTAGGTCAATTGATGGAACATGGTTATGATGTACTATTCCAAGGGAACGCATGTTATATCTGTGACAAACTTCCCAATAGAAGACTGATAGAAAAGGTTGAAAAAACTAAGAATATGATGCTTCCTTTGACACTTAGAAGTCAAAATACCTCACAGTCTTTTGTCCACAATGTGTCCAAAATAGATGAGCCTCAGCTATGGAATTTTAGGTATGACCACATCCCATTTAAGAGTCTAAGTCTGCATCAGAAAAATTCAATGGTCATTGGTCTCTCTGGTATGAATGAAATATATTGTAATTGTGAAATTTGAGTTCTAGCAAAGCATAAAAGTGATAGCTTTCCCACATCTTCTTCTAGAGCATAAGAGCCTTTAGAGCTAGTCCATACAGATTTATGTGGCCCAATGCAGACACAATCCATTGGTGGTAGTATTTACTTTCTAACCTTCATTAATGATTATAACAGGAAGATATGGGTGTATTTTCTCAAAAATAAATCAAATACTTTCTCAAGATTTAAAGAGTTCAAAGCAGAAGCAGAAAAGCAGAGTGGAAAGAATTTGAAAGTACTCATATCCGATAGAGGAGGATAATACAAATCCAATTACTTCAAATATTTTTGTCAACAAAAAGGAATCATCATGCATAACACAACAAGAAGTAGCAGAAAGGAAAAATCAGTCTATCATGAAGATGGCCAGATGTATTCTTCGTGAGAAGAAGTTGTCAAATGACTATTGGGCTGGAGCAATTTTGACAATAGTGTATGTTCTTAATAGATCTCCAGCAACTAGTCTCCAAGATACAATACCTCAAGAAAAATGGATGGTAAAAGGGTAAATGTATCTCACTTTAGAATTTTTGGATCAATAACTTTTGCACATGTTCGTGAGCAGCTAAGAAAGAGCCTTGATGATAGAAGTGAAAGATGTATTTTTATAGGCTATAGTTAGTCAAAGGCCTACAAAATTTACAATCTAGTTACCAAGAAGTTTGTTTTAAGAAAACATGTTATATTTTTTGAAAATAAATCTTGGTTTTATCATGTTGATGAAGCTTCAAATCAACTAGTTTATACACCACAACTACCAATATTACAGGTTGAAGAAGAGCTATACCATTCTGAAAATGGTACATCTTCAAGCAGTGAATCCACAAGTGATTCAACATCTTCAGAAGACATCAGAAAACAAGAAGCATCAGAGAAATATATGAGAAGGATCATTAGTTTAACCAACATAATATGTTTGCATTTATTTCATCTCAACCAACTCATTTTGAAGAAGTTAAAGAAAAGCATCGGGTTGATGCAATACATCAAGAAATTTCTACCATAGAGAAGAACCAAACTTGGGAATTAGTTAATCTCCTAAAAGACAAAACCAAAATAGGTGTAAAATGGGTCTACCTTTAATTTTCATTCTTTTCCAATACATTTCTACTTTGCTCGCATTTACGTACATTATTGTGATTGGACATTTCCACATGGTTTATTTCAATCAATATTGAATATTTACTACCTTATATTTTTTTTTGTGCATACTTCTTTTATACAAATTTCTCATTCAAATTAGAATCACTGAAATGATTATAATCATTCAAATAACTTGTGATCATGATCCTTGGCCTCGTAGACCATAGGTTCAACAATTCACCATGCTTCCTCTTATTATGGTTTTGAAGAGGAGGAATAATTTGGTTAGTTTGTATGTATATATTATTCTGTAACTACATTGTTTTCATATTTTCTTTCATATTCATTGTAGAGTTATCGTCTAAATCTTTCAATACTGACAGATTTGATGAAGGTTGTTTGTTTGTTATCTTTTTTGTATTCCAACTTAGTTCCTGCAAATTCTACTTTTCCAATAAAATTATTTCCTTTGCACTTCTATCTTGTCCCTTGGATGTGTTTTTCATCAAACTAGATAACTCACTTTGGTTCCACATTTCTCAAGTAACCTATTCTCAGGGTCATGTGTTTGAAGTACTGAAGTGACGCAAAATTTTTGCTGAACATTCATATCCATATGATGTGCAAGTTGCAAATTTTCATTCTCTTTTTACATCCTTCTCTTGGAAATGAGAGTTTCTTGCTGAGAAAATTATGTTTCTTTTACAGGATTCACAAGAAAATCATTTTATACTTCCCCCTTATGATTTGATGGATCTAGAGCTCCACTTGGAGATTTTACAACAATTTCGTTGTGTCACGCGGAAAGAGTCGTTAGTGCGGACACAACCGACCTTCCTAGAAAGCCTAAGACTCTCTAATGACAAACAAGACAAATAAGAGCAATCCTTCTCTAAATATGCTTTTACAATATGAGAAATCAAGTGTTTAGATCCTACCTGTAATCCAACGCTGTTGTAGTAGTCCAGCTTCGTTGATCTGGATGAGCTCCTCCACCTTCCCTTCGAAACCTGCATTCACCAACAATCAAACGATTAAATAGCACCTGAATATCACATAAAATAAAACATATTTAAAATGTAGACCAAGGAGTACATGAAACAACTCATTAATAACAAATTGTTGAGAAGAATGGACTAATTTGTATTAAAAGGTAACAAAAGGAACCATTACAACCTGAGCCTTGGTGTTGTGCAAGCTCCTCCCAGGGTCCACAAGAGTTCTCCCTTACTCTGATCAGCTCACCCACCTCCCAATGGAAACAAGTAAAGATGGTAATCTCTCCTCACAAGCTTCTACAAGGAAGTCCTAATTCCAGCAGCATCTACCCTTAGGAATGTTCAGCTTTCAACCTCCTCTCCCTTTGGCCCAATGCCTGTATTTATAGTGCTCTAGAGGAAGTTATTCAGGTCCACCATCAATGGGATAAGCCCCTCTTTGGATGGGATAGCTCCCCTATTGATGGGATAAGTTCCTCTTAGGTAGGGATACATGAACCATCTGGAGGCGCTTCATACACGTCAAACATACTTCTAGAAGCCTCTAGAAATGACCACAAGTAACTTTTTTGGAGTGAAACTTGCGCCTTTTGACCTTTACAGGAGTACGCACCCATCCCTTTACATACAGAGCGTACAAGTACGCGGGTATTGTGAACTTGGGTTGCGTACCCGCAGGTAAGGCTGAGAGAAACTGCGTACCAGAGATAACTTGACTTTAAATGACTTTTCTCTCTTTCTTTGAGTTTGACATGGAAGGCAGAGGCATGAGACTTGCCAAGGAGGATAGTATGACAATGGATGGAGCCATACTAACTGCAAATAGTCATGGTGACATTTTTTAGTGTAACACGTTGATTTGTTTAAGAGGGTAAATCATTTTATTTAATGTCTTACCAATCAGTAGTGCACTACTTACACATGATATCTCCATTAGAAAAGTTTTTAGATGATGATCCATTTTTGTTGCATACTTCTCGGCACATGCTCTTTATTTCTGTTGAAAATTAGATCTATTTTGCTTGTATTCTTCACTCATATCACCCATAAGGCCATCATTTGGATTTATCTCAAAAATAAGCAAATGAGTACTTGCCAATATAGTTGCAATGTTCAAAATATAGCCATCCATTGTTAATATTAGGATGATAAATTGAGGTCACAAATTTCACATTTGGAGTCTTGAAAGGATATCTTTCGGGTACTTGCATCTCGAGCTTGAAAATCCATTTAGCATAAATAATCCCCTTAGGCCCTTCAATTTTCACTTCAAGGCGAGTGAGGAGATTATAATTAGAAAGCAATGCATAGATTCCAGGAGAAGGATTAGTTTAAAGCTGCTTCAATTCTTTCTACATACATGTACTGATTCAAGCTATTTGTGTCTGCTATGAGACGTATATTGAATGTTCATTCATTTTCATTCGTCCACCTCTTTGCTTTCAATCCTTTCAAATGAGCTATTTAAATCATGGCTCCTCAATTGAGCTTCCCCTTATCGCAAATCAATCATCCCTTTGTCTTTATCTGACTTCATATATCCTTGTCAAGTTATTAGTATCACACTAATTTTAACTTGTTTCCTTTTGTAACTTTGAGATTAGTTTTGTAGACACTGTATTTTGAATATTTTTATGCAATGTGCAACAACTTGTGCATCGCTTACACACTAATTTCCTTGTTGAATATGTTGTGTAGGTTGTACATACTTGTATTTTTGAGATTTTTTTTCTTAGACATTTTTATTTTTATTTTTTTATTTTATTTATTTTTTATTTTTATTTTTATTATTTATTATTTATTTTTTTTTTTTTTTTTTTTTTTTTTTCCTTCTAGGTCATGAAAAAAATAGGACAGTTGATATATCTAAATGCTTCTTAACAAGGTCTCTAGACACCTCTCCTTTTGAAATTGCAACTAATCATAGCTATCCTTTCATTATATTTAAATTGCATAGTCACTCCAACATATATAATATATTGTCAAAAATATATTGGAGTTGCTATCCCCCTGAGATGTTGTTCTCTAACTCTCTCATTAATTAGGTTCTTCATTACTTTCATGAGAAACTCCCCCCTGAGGCCATGATGACTTCATTATGTCATTGAAGTTACACACTTCTCCTTTTTCTTCCTCTTCCATACTTTAGTTGGCTTCCTTCTATTGCATGCATTTTATTTTGACTCAATGCTTGGTTTGCTTGTAGTGGTCTCCATCTTCTGTCTAGACTTCTTAAGGGTACATGGAAGCTCGCAATATTTGGCCATGTGACCAAGGTTTCTACATAAATAGTACCTTATATGACCAAGAAATGGAGGAAATGGCGTGTTTCTTCTTGTGTTCATGTTCTTCTTTGCATACATTTTTCATTCAACAACATTATGTCAAAATCCATTGCACAAATAACAACAACCATAGAAATGATTTTTGTTCTTGGTGGATGGTTGTCTTCTTTGTTTGCTTGCTTGACGAAACCTTCTTGTTTGTTGCATATTTTGTTGATTAGTCTTGGTTTGCTTGTTCTTAAATTCTATTGTTATATGTCTAGGTTCATGGAAAGAAAAAAATTGACATCTTTTAAGGGAACAAAGAATCTCCTTTGAGATCTTCCAAATTTGCTCAATTCATTTCTAGGAGAAAATGAACTTCTTTCAAATAACCCTTTCTTTGACTCATTCTTTTCATTTTGGTTATGATACTTGCCTTCGTTTGTTTCTTTGATATTCATATTGCTTGTCCCTTCTCCTATAGGTCTTTTTGATGTTTTTGTATTCTCTTTAATGGCTGCCTTAGAGTTACGACACATTCTTGAGCTCTACCTGGAAACAACCTCCCCTTCTAACTTTTTAGATAGTTTATTATTTTCATCTAGTTCATTTCTTACTGAACTAATCTTAGCTTCTATTATTTCACACTCTAGGTCTCTCTCCTTTAGTCAATTACTCATTATCTCTTCTATTCTTCTTGCTTCTTCACACCGTGTATTTAGGTTCATAATTTCCTCCTTGAATGTATTCTCTTTTGTCACATATCCACAACAACTTCTTTTGATCTCTGCTCTCATTTGCAAGTATGTCTATTTCAACCAAGGCTGAGTCAAGCTTGGCTTGATGTTCATCTATCATTTCTTCATGAGAATCAGATACATTCACATTTTCATAACAAGTCTCATTTTATTACACACTTTCTTTTTTAGAACCCTTTTTATTCTTCTTCCTTTTCTTCTCCTTTTCTGCATTGCTGCTACTTGTCTCTCCTTCATGCATGAGTTTCAATCTATCCCATATTTCTTTTTCAAAATTTAAATCTATTAATGTATAAAGATCCTTATTATGAATATTATTATACATTGCACATTTTTCCTTAGCATTCCACTGTTGTTCTTGTGTAGAAGGGGAATGTTTACATTATCCTTTGCATACTAGCTTCCATACACCGAGCCCATAGGCTATCAATTTTTCTTTTACCTTATCTCTCCATTCATGAAAGTTTGTCGTCCTAAGAAGATATACTATTTGATAGTCCATGACTCAACTAGATCTACCTTCCAACTGATAGGCTTACACATAAGGAACCTGCTCTGATACCAGTTGTTGGAAACTTGACTAAACTTAGAGGGGGGGTGAATCAATTTAGTAAACTAATGGACATAACTTTCTTTTCTTTTAACTGATTAACTAAATTATTAAATGAGCAACTTAACACATTATGAACAAAATGTAATATGTAAACCAAAACATTACATCAACACATAACAATAACACATATGGACACCAGAAATAAGTGGAAACCCATAAAGAGAAAAATCACGACTTTTTTATTGTTGTGATGCAAAGGCAAAATCCTACTACCTTATTACATCTAATTTTTTGTAGGCTCCAACCTACAAGAGGTTGCTACCTTAATTCTGCAAACTTCAACTTCCAAGAAGGTCCACCTCCCACAAATTTTCTGCAGACTATAATCCATAGGAGGATCCTACCTCAATAGGCTCCACATGTTATTTATCAAGCTAAAACTTAAAATGAGACTACAATCGCTTGATACATAAAGAAAAAAAATGTGTTGGTTTACCTAGTCATAAGTTCAACATACCTCCATCTTTTTTTTTGCTTCTTCTTCTCTTCAAATCTGCTTCACATCAACTCTCTATATGTTTCAAGTAACTAATGAGAAACACCTCAATAAACTCTCACATTATCTAAATCTCAAAACCGTACCACATTCCAAACTCACATATTTTTATAAATAAACTTTGATAGTTGTTGGTATTCCAAACATGAATATGAAGTAAAAATACTCGTCTCTTTGCATTCCACTCATGTGTTTCACTTTTTGAGATTTTGAATATTAAAATGAAATAAATGCTTAAAAAAATAAGCCACCTATAATGTAATGCTTAAATTAGCGAGCATAACAACCATATCCTTTGCAACATACATTATCAACACATCAAAAACTATAATATGTCACAACATCACAAACATAAAAACATTCTTCATGTCTTTGCATTTGTCTTTGTCTTTGCCTTGCATCACAACAATCTCTGCAACATTCTGTCAAGAATAATCAACAAGCATATGTAACCAACAAGGATGTGTAATATAAGAACTCCAAGACAACCATGCCATCAATGACACCCTTTGACATTTTACTTTTCTGCTCTTCCATAACAATACATGCAACATAATTAACATGCAATCAACTCAGCATGCAATAACAATATATGAAAGCAATATCTAACCAGATGTTCTTCTTCACTTACAAAGCATAACAATACTTGCATCAACACAAGCATGGCATCAAAAATTATCTTTTCAACTATGCGTACATTAACTATGCCATCATACTTTGTTGCTCCTTTATCTCGCAGTCAACAAGCAACACATATTTTTCAACAAGCATCCTAAGCATACCTCAAGATCAAAAGTATAAATAAGTTCAACACAAGCTCAACTCCTTCATTAATAACACCTACAATGTACAATCAACCTTACAACACAATGTACACATGATGTATGAATCAACATCACATATGCAAGCATCAACATGACATATGGAAGCAAACATTCACTCTCCACTGCCATATCTATGTTATATTGCCAATTCTCCCTTGTTGTTGCTTTTCCATCAACTTCATCTTGGATAAACATATCAATAATATAAAGTTATCAAGCACACCAAGCATACTTTCTGCTTCAGTTGTTCCTTTTCCATCAATGACAACAATGCCAACATGTGTTGGTGACTTTACTTAAGCATCCATTATAACAAATGTAGATCCATATAATCCTCAAGGGATAAATAATTATTATTTATTATTCATCAACATGTTCATGAGATATAATGGCATGAATATAAATACATGTACAAGTGTTAAGTCACGTCCCTGGAAAAGGAAATGACTTATTATTATTACATATTAATTATTTCAACACCTAATGGTTATCCTATGAATATGATTACATGATATTTATTACATTACTATAATAAATTCAATATACCTTAGGTATATTACAAGTTCATCCCCTTTAAAATTTTCTTTGTATTTAGAGCATTAACAAGGAGACAATTCCACTCACATAATGATTTTTTTAGTAACTGTTATTGATTAGATAAGATTGACGACATGAAGTGATATGAAATTCAAAGCCTTGAATAATATTTGAAGCACTAAGGAAGGACCAATCCATCCAAACTCATTTATTTTTGCTTTTAATCCATGTTTGTTTCATAATTTTCTTTCCTTCGATTCCATGTATTATTGTTGTAACCTCTATAATTTGTAGTGGTTGTTAGAATTTAACAATTTCCTATTGAATAATGGTTTTGAGATGTTCTACTTCATGAATATTGATGAGTATTCCATCTTATTTCTTGACAATGTCCTCTTTCCAATGAATTTTGAATGACACCTTCAATTTTGAAATTTAAATTTAACTTAGTGCACTTAATAATTCTTTATATTCCTCTGGTTAGACTTTTTGCTTTTATCTTGATGTAAACTAAAGATTAATTCTGTAACCCTTCAATTGAAGCTTGGAATATATGTTTGATAATAACATTTAGCCTTGTTAAAGATATATCTTAAAAATTGAATATTTTCAGCCTTTATTTACTTTAACAAGAATCTTTTATAAACTTTAATATTTCATCTTTTCATAATATCTCACATTAATTTTTTTCATTTAAAACTTTTCATGTTATTCAAGTTACCACAATTTTCACCTTCTCACTTTTACATGACTTCTTATATGCTTGTTTAAACCAAATACAAAAATTCCTCCATGTCAAGATCCAATCTTTCTTTCTTCACAATCCTAATATATCTTATAGCCTTCCTTCGCTTTGTCAAATTATATGCATGATTGACTTGATACTTCATCATCATGTGTACTTTAAAACAATTGGAAACTTTATTTTTAAGTTACATTTTCTTACCATGTACGTGACAATTAACTTTACTTATGCCAACCATGGGATCTTTGTTTGACTTGATTTATGTGCACTTTTAAAGATACTAGGATTTATTTATTTATTTTGAAACTATTTAACCACAAGCCTATAAATTATTTGCATTTTTTTTTCTCCTCTTCTTTTTCTTTAGTATGGGAATAGACGGCATGGCACTACCCTAAAGTTGTTCCAAAACCATTTTGTTTTTAATGTTATTAGAAAAATAAACTTGATCACAATTTGGTGGAATAACTGAAAAAAATATACTCGACCACAAGTCAGCAAACAAAATATTTGATACCAATTAAAGTGAACCTATTGGTCACTTCACTTATTATCCATTATAACAAGGAGAAGCTCATATAATCCTCAAGGGATAGATATTTCTTAGTCACTATGCATTGACATGCTATTTTTTTCTTAATGAAACATATATGAAGATTTATATTAAAAAAGAGATCTGGGATCTGACCTAGAACTGACACATTTCTTTAGCATTATTAATATCTCTAGTGGATTTAAAATTGAGCACAATGGCTTAATACAGACCCTTAAGTGAGAAATACATATGCCAAAAAATTTGTTCCCTTTCCAACTAAATTTTTTCCAAAATATTCCCAAAATCCAAATACAATTATGTTCCATTTCTCACTACTTGTCGGTTTGACTTTGATTGGCTTATCATTTTCCTCGGCGAGATATTTTTATAATTTTTCCCAACTTGGATCTAGCCCACATTTTCAACTAAATATTAGAGGCCACTCAACTGGGAGTGATCTTTGTTGTCTTTGTCTTCTTCCGCATATGCCTAATCAACCCAATATGTTGCTTTTCCCACCTTATTTCCTAAGAATTCAAAGGAAGGTCTAGAATTCACATGGTATTACTGAATATGAGCATCCTTTATCATTGGGACCAAATAATACTCCTTAGCATGCACTTCTTCCTAACTAATTTTTGTTTCCTCCGATGAATCCTTTGGGAAAATAACTTCTTCTTGGTTGTTTTTTGCCTCTTCCTTATTCTGGGTCTTGTTGTTGCTGCAAAAAGCACCCTCCAAAATTTTGCCTATACTTGAATTTTGGAGCCTACCGTGGATCTTGAGATCGAACTTTTTGTGGTCACTTCTAGCTCTGTTAAGTCTTTGAGATCCCATTTGGATTGTAAGTGTCCAAGTCACCTTCTCGCACATGCTTAGTCCAAAATGAATTCATGAGCACACTCCTACATGCAAGCTTGAAAAGAGCCTACCACAATCTATCAAGACAATGCTTTCCCTATGATCAATCCAGGTCAACATTCAGTGCGCATTGACATTGACATTTTCTCAATTCTAGTTGCATTTGTACTTCTATTTTAGTGAGTTTTGCAAACTGTCGCTTATGCGCACCCTTGGCAACTGTCGTTTTCATGATTTTGACTGTCGATTTAGATTTTTATCACTCTAATTAGTGTCATTTTCATGTTATCTTCACTTTGGCATGTGTTTCTTTCACTATCATTCGCATTTTGCAAGTGTCGTTCGCACTTTTCTTGTCATATCACAAGTGTCGTATTTGGGCATGGGAACTGTCGCTTATCGCGTAAAGTGGAGTTTTAGCTTGTTTCAAGGGGAAATATTTGTGACAACAAGTTTCTCCTATCATGTAGATATGTTTCACATTCATTTCCAAAGTTTCAAGCACTTTCGCACAAGTGTCCCCACTTTTGTCACAAAGTGTATATTTATTGTCGCACTTGGTAAGAGTGGCCACAAAGTTGCTGCACTGAAGAATGAATGTTTTCATATGTTCTGAGTGTTCCTTGTTATTTCTTCGAGTGATCTAAGTGTGTGATCATGCTCAGATTCTCTCTCTTCCTCATCTTCCTCTCACTGATCCAAAACTTATTCAAAATTGGAAAACCTCCGGGCTGCTTAGCTTCATCCAACCCTCCTAAACTGTGCACTTCGCAGTCTCAGTCCTCAAGTAACAACCTTGGCTCTTGGAACTGTGCATTGTGTAGTCTCTACCTCCATGAACTTCACATTTTGCAACCTCAGTGCTAAAGCCCAACCTCGAGTCCCAGAACTATGCAATCTTTCTCTCCAGCCAATCCAGCACTGTGCATTGTGCAATATCCATCCTCAAGCCTCAGTCTTGAGCACCTGAATTGTGAAAATTCATAATCACCTAGCCTCCTATCCTTCCAATACTGCACATTTAATAATTTTGGTGCTCAAGCCTGGGCCTTAGCCTCCAAAACTACACAATCATGCCCTCCAGCTAGGCTTGAACTATGCATTGCATAGTCTCAGACCTCAAACCCAACCCTTGAGCTCTTAAATTGTGCAAATGTATACTCACCTGGTCTCCTCTCCCTTTCATAACTGCGCAGTTGGATGAAACCATGGAAAACCCCTTAGCCTGGCTCATTGACTCCCAAAACTACACAATATGCTTGCCCAATCCAGGATGAACTGCACATTTTGCTGTCTCAAGACTCAAGCTTCACCTCTGATTGCCTGAGCTATGAAAATGTACAGTCACTGAGCCTATCCCTCATCCTGTCACCCAGTTTTGGCTCAGTTAGTGGATCATCATACATCATCTGAGACTAAGGTTTTATTAGACTGATTTTGTTTTGTCATGAGTGGATTGCAGATGCTGATACTCTATCATGCTATGGAAAGATGATGAATAAGGAGATGGAGAAGGAGGCCATGCCAAAAGACACTTTATCAGCTACAAAGACAAGCTGATCAATAAAGAGAAAGAAAAGGAACATCAAATTTAGAAAAAAACTAGAGATCAAGTTCCACTAAAGACTCCTCATCTCTAAGCCATTTGGAGGACAAAGAAAAAGATCATGAACCATCTTTTAGAAGACACAACTAAAGAAACAACAAAACATGACTTGACATTACCATGTCATCATGCAGACCATTTCATCAATGTTATGTCATGTCATGTCATGAGTCATCATGTGCCACATCATTTTGTGGAAAATGTAATTCAACATTGGAGAAATATAATTTAAAGTGGAAGTCCAAGAGTCATTCATGTAATGTGAAAAATCATGTAATAAGTCAAAAGTTTATAGAGAAGTATAACAATCACGAGGGTAGTCCAAGGGTCACAAGGGAGGTGAACGATCACCCCATTTGTTATATATACACTCTCATTGTAAAAGCGAAGGAATTTTCACCTTGACTCCTCCCGCAAGGCATTAGAGAGATAAGATAGTTCTTTTGGGGAGCAAGGAGTGGCTCCAATGCTCCACTATTGGGGCTAGTGGTGTTCATTGTATACATGTGTGTTGTGACTTTTACTTAATATCAGAAGCCTCACGACCAACAAGTTCTTCATGCATGGAGTATGAATATTTGTAAGATTATTCTATTGATGTTTGTAATTCTTGTTTGCTTTCATCTATGCTAAAGTAGTTGAAATATTTCAGTTATTTTAGTACTTATCATATTGAGAATGTGCTGTAATGGTTGCTACAACTATTGCATGCTTGTGAATTATTCATCTAGATGTTAGACAAATAATTCTTGTTTATAATGGTTGCAATGATCGTCACATCTTTGTGGACTATTCCGCTGGATGTTAGATGGATTTTTTCTGTGTGTGTGCATGTCTACTATGGTGGTACTATTACCTCTCTCCTAGAGGCTCACTTTCCTTTACCTCCGCAATAGAAGAATCTTGACACACATACAACCTAACACTCCCCAGGCATACTCATTTACCGATCCGAGATTACCTGTGCATAATTATCTTCTGTTGAACTTTGTATCCAAGGCAAACCTATAAGAATACATGGTAGCCAGATTGATATCCCAGATGGGGCTCCTATTCCAAATGGTGAGAGGTCTAATTGGGACTTCACATTGGGGATAGCCCCTTGGTTGATGGATTTCCAACACCGTCAACAAATGGCACTAGAAGGAGGGCTAGACGACAAGCTGTGCCTGTTGAGTCTTTTTTGAATATCTTATCTTAAATGGATCATCCTGAAATCATACTCTCGGGGTATTTTTCTAACTTATCCCTTGGTAAACTTTTAATCCCTGATGAGCCTCTTTATCACTTGTCCCAATTGAAGTTTGATGGTGAGGATGGAACATCCATAACCAAACACATTTCTAATTTTCTTAAATTTTGTGAATACTACGAAATCAATGATGAAGAATTTTCTTGTGTGGCTTTCTTCCTCACCCTTGAAGGTCGTGTTAACTGATGGTTTCATACCTTACCATCTGATTCCATCCATTATTTCCATCATTTCCTCTAGGATATTTATTAAGCCTTCGATAGGTATGATTACTGAGATGTTTATAAAAGAATCAATCAACTAAGAATGAAGCCTAATGAATTAATTGAGGATTTCTCTGATTGATTCCTTCACCTTTGTTATGAATTTTCCGGAGAAGACATAGATTGGGATCTATTTAAGAAAAATTTTGAGCGTTTGGTACACATTTCTTTGCTAGGTGAACCTGAACCCCCTAATATTTTTACTTCCCCAACTCTTGTGAATTATGAGACACCTCTAATTTCAGAGGAGGACTTTACTGCTCCTTTTGTTCCTTTTCATCCTCCTTTTCTTCTTCTGATGAGGGTGCCTCCGCATGATGATAACAAAGTTGGGAAATCTCCAGATCAAATTCCTAATCGACATCTTCATCCTTCTTCCGCTTTTCATGATTCAGATCTAACAGAAGAAACCCCAGAATGGCTCATGGAGCCTAGGGTGAGGGATAATTATTTCATTCCTCAAGATGACATTAACACTCTCAACAACAATCTTGAATCTGGTTCCATTGAAAGTGTTACTTTTGCAAGGGACATCTGTCAT
The DNA here is from genome assembly GCA_031772625.1 of Pinus tabuliformis. NCBI lineage: Eukaryota > Viridiplantae > Streptophyta > Pinopsida > Pinales > Pinaceae > Pinus > Pinus tabuliformis. The sequence continues at coordinate 531,679,684 of CM062804.1, read as the reverse complement.
CCTCTATCATCTACATTTTATGACTATGCATATCATGATATGCTTAGTCAATCTGCTCCACCAACTAGCTCTTCATGCTCTCTTGATTTTCTAGTTGTTGGCTCAAATTGCGATCAAATGCAAGGAAACCACATTACACTAGTATAGGAGGAGGAAAGTGAAGAGAATTTTGATCTCTCTTCCCTTTTTCAAATTCCCTCATGTCAAGATAATGCACTTCCATTCTTGGATGATTTTCAATCTAGTGAATCAAATGCAATCAATTTGATGTACGTGATCACGAATTCCTGAGTACATCAGCTAATCTTTTAGTTTCTCATGAATATTTTGATTTAGATCTAGAATCTAATTCGATCAAAGAATATGTACTTATTATAACATCCTCTTCATCTCACTATCCCTTGTACTCTACCGTTTTCAATGCATCTATTTGTGACGAAGATACTCCATGCTCTTCAAGTTCTTCATCCGATGAGTTAACTTCTCAATTGACATAGGGTGGTGAGATTATCCATGATGAAAATGAAAACAATCAAATCATTGAGTACTATTTCCATCCCTCATCATCTCTTCTCTTGCATGAAGATAACTCTTCAAATCAACTTGCTCATGAAATTTCTCCGATCCATACACCTTCAGATTTGTGATCAGAAGAATCTTTCAAATTGAGTAATTGGTTGTTGAAGTTGAAAAATACAGTCAAATCAGTGACACATATGGCTTCCATCTGGTGAGTAGTTGTCTTATTAAAACCAGGGGTAGCAACTATTCTCACACCATGCACGATATGGTTCATTCTTCAAAATGTGATTTTACTATCTTTAAAGGTTCCGAGACTTATTAGCAAGTCGAGACACTTCAAATTTCGTTGATGGTTATGTTAGCATCTTGTGACTCTGGTAAGCCTCCTGAACTAATTCAGATCTGGTTTCTCTTGCACAATCCTTCTCATTGCATGGTTTCAATTGATGTAAATGTATTTTTGAAAGATGTTTGGTATTTCGGATGTAATTTTTCAAATTTTTAAGATTTCACTTTTGATTGGATTCTAGAATATTCTTCAGTTGATTCATCTTCATTAAAATATTTGGCATCAAACTCGGGTTCGGAATGTGTATCTCTCTTAAAGTCATGGAACTGTGAAGTTGATCACCTCAAAGATCATCTTTGGCCAAAGGAACCATATCTATCAGATTTATTTCATGATAAGTGGCTCCTGGTTTCCTTGTAAATATCATATCGCGAATCTTGGTTTTCATAGCACTCGAAATCCTCTTGAGTGAAAATGAATGCATGAGTTATTGTGCAAATGAAATTCTTCTTCGTTCATTATATTCTGAAAAGTTTCATGTGTTTTCTATTTTGGCATCCCTTTTTACCTCTTTTGATGATTACGATGCCAATGCAGTGTGTCATTTTTCATTTGAAGAAGATGATTCTATTATTCAAATCATTTGTGAAGATGTTCAAACTAATTAATATTTTTTATTTTCTAACCCATAATCTCATGCCAAAAATGGTCCATCTCATCATGACATTAAATTCCATTTGTTTCACCACTTTCCCACCAGTATATCCAATGAAAATTGTTTTACATCCTTTGATCCTCATGGTTCAACGTCCCACTTTTCAGATACTTTCCAAACAGTTGAGGCACTTCAGATGTTACTGATGGTTATGTCAGGTCCTCATTGTCTTGGCATGTTTTCTGAATATGATTAGATATATTTTTCATCATGATATTTCCATCCTAGTTCCGCACATTTAATTGAAGATTCATTATTTCAAAGTTTTCATGGTTTTCAAGAGGATTTTTTCGAATTTCATGATCCAATCGTCGAATGGTTGGAGCAATCTTACTTGGCAAGCTCCATCGTAAATAACAAGTTTCAACCTTTTCTCATTCTTGCTAAGTAGGATGACATAGAAGAAGGTGCAATCATGAGAATTCCTCGAGGTTTGTATGATTATGGTTTGCTTCCAAAAAGTAAGAATGTGAACTAGATAAAAGTAGTGGCCGTGACACATTATTCTGCCTACATGCAAGACCTTACTTTTGTTGTGCAAGTTATTCAAGCTCTTATCTTTTCTCTTGCACATTATTTTATATCAATTTTAATCGATTTTATATTTGTCATTGCAGGTCAGGAACAACTACATTGGCTTCATTGGAAATTTCATTATACATGACCCTAACCTTCTAACTGTTGGGTTAGGAGTAGGATTAGACACATTCTAGTTTCCCTTCTCTTGCACTCATTCTACACTTATTCTCTTTAGTCTTTCTTATATTTTCTTACTTCTGTCTTCCATCATGTTTGGTTTAGCCTCATTTTTTTATGCTTTGGTTTCACTTTCTTGTTATGTCATGTCTTTTCGTTTATGTTTTGTTGATAAGACTTTGCACGAAGGATGTGCTATTTGGGCCTGAAAGATAATGTGGCAAAATGGAGAAGGAATTTGTGACACTGCAACATTTGGCCAAACCTTCATCCTTATTCCTTGTCTTGTTTACACATTTTAGTCAATGATGTTTCGATGGAAAATACAATCCTTTCATTAGGAAAGCCTTGTGTCGAACCATGATATCCATGTCCACTCTAGAAACCTCATCTCTACACTTTAGTCTTTATGTTTAACTGTTTGCAAGATGATCCAATCAAGTAGAGAAGGAGAAGGGGGAAATTTAAATGAGCAAAACAATATCAAAGGTCTTATAGATTCTTCTTTGAAGGGAAAAACTCTCATACTCTCAACAAGTCAGGATCCCTCTTCTACCCATGAAATAAATAAGTGTTGATGCACATTCCAATATAAATAAATAAATAAAGGAGAAATAAGAGAAAGGCTTTCAGCGCAAAGAGGTGAAGCAAGAAACTCCATCGGGGTATTGTCCAGGATTGCTGGAAGAAAAGTAATGTTTGTGTTCCTAAAGTGATTCTTTTGGGGTACTTTCTAGGCCTGCTAGTAGCAAAGCAACACCATAGATGAAAAAATATACTCTGAAAATATAAAGATCGCGAACTTCATTACCATATCCTCATTCAAAACATTGTGTGATCACTGATCTTATGATTGTATTTAGATGAGTAAAGGAATGAAGGGAACTATGTTTATGAATGGGGTAAGTGGGGAATCCATGGTAATCTGAATGATGAATCAATAGTCAATGAAGAACTAGACCTTGCATGAAATAATTGACCAAGGCAGAGAAGTTGGAGTTCTACCAATGTGTTGCAAAGTGTTGTCGCTACGATAAACACCTTCAAAAATTTATCCTATACTTGAATTTTGGAGCCTACCATGGATCTTGCGATCGACCTTTCCATGGTCACTTCTAGCTCTATTAGGTCTTTGAGCTCCCTTTTCAATTGTAAGTGTCGAAGTCACCTACTCAGACATGCTTAGTCTATAATGAATTCATGAGCACAATCCTAAATGTAAGCTTGAAAAAAGACTAGCACAATTTATCAAGATAGTGCTTGCACTATGATCAATCCATGTTGATAGTAAGTGTGCACCAACATTGACCGTTTCTCACTTTTAGCTGCGTTTGTACTTCTATTTCGGTGAGTTTTGCAAACTGTCACTTATACGCACCCTTACCATCACAAGTTTCATTCTCATGCTTTCGAATGTCACTTTTTCTTTCACTCACTCTAATTAGTTTTGTTTTCATGAAATATTCACTCTGGCATGTGTTTCTTTCACTATTGTTCACATTTTTCAAATGTCATTCACACTTTTCTTGTCATATCGCAAGTGTCGTCTTTGGGCGTGGGAACTGTCGTTTATCGCGTAAAGTGGAGTTTTGTCTTGCTTCAAGGGGAAATATTTGTGATAATGAGTTGTTACTATCATGTAGACTTGTTTCAGACTCATTTCCAAAGTTTCAAGCACTGTTGCACAAGTATCACTGCTTTTGTCACAAATTGTATCTTTTGTGTCGCACTTGGTAGGAGCCATCACAAAGTTGTTGCATTAAATAATGTATGCGTTCACATGTTTTGAGTGTTCCTTTTCATGTCATAAAATGATCTAAGTGTGTGATCATGCTCATATTCTCTCTCTTGCTCATCTTCCTCTAACTAATCCAACACTTAGTCAAAATTGGAAAAAATCCCGACTGGGCCACTTAGCCTCATCTAGCCCTCCTAAACTGCATATTGCATAGCCTCAGTCCTCAATAAACAACCTTATCTCTTAGAACTGTGTAATTTGTAATCTCTATCTCCCAGAACTACACATTTCATAACCTCATTTCTCAAGCCCAGCCCCTGAGTCCCAGAACTGCGCAATCTTTCTCTCCAACCAAGCCATCAATGCGCATTGGCCAGTCTCAGTCCTTCAGCCTCAGTCTTGAGCTCCTAAACTACAAAATTGTGCAATCACCTAGCCTCCTATCCTTCCAGCACTCTGCATTTCACAATTTGAGTGCTCAAACCTGGGCCTTGGCCTCCAAAACTGTGCAATCGTGCCCTCCATCCAGGTCTGAACTGTGCATTGCACAGTCTCAAACCTCAAGACCAACCCTTGAGCTCCTGAGTTGAACAACTGTGTAGTCACCTGACGTCCTCTTCCTTCCAGAACTGCGCACTTGGCTGAAACAATGTAAAACCCCTTAGCCTGGCTCATTGACTCCCAAAATTGCGCAATATTTTTTCCCAATCCAACCTGAACTACGCATTGTGTAGTCTCAAGGCTCAAGCTTCACCCCTGACTGCCTAAGACATCAAAATTGCGTAGTCACTGAGCATCTCCCTCATCCTATCACCCGATTCCATCTCAGTCAGTGGATCATCTTACAACATCTGATACTAGGGGTTTATCAAATTGATGTCATCTTGTCATGAGTGGATTGCATATGCTGGTACTCTATCATGCTATGGCAAGATGATGAAGAAGGAGATCATGCCAAAAGAAACTTTATTAGCTGCAAAGAAAAGATGATTAATCAAGAGAAAGCAAAGGGACATCAAATTGAGACAGTAGTTGGAGATCAAGTTCCACTGAAGAATCCTCATCTCTAAGCCATTTAGAGGACAAAGAAGAAGATCATGACCCATATTTTAGAAGACAAAAAGAAAGTAACAAAAAAATGTGACTTGAAATTTCCATGTCATCATGTAGACCATGTCATCAGTGTCATGTCATGTCCTGTCTTGATTCATCATGTGCCACATCATTTTGTGGAATACGTAATTAAATATTGGAGAAATATAACGTAAAGTAGAGGTCCAAGGGTCATTCATGTAATGTGAAGAATCATGTGAGAAGTCAAAAGGTCATAGAGAAGTCGAACAATAATGAGGGTAGTCCAAGGGTCACAAGGGAGCTAAAGGATCACCCCATTTTTTATTATACACCCTCATTGTACAAGCAAAGGAATTTTCACCTTGGCTCCTCCCACAAGGCATTAGAGAGACAAGCTAGTTATTTTGGGGCGCAAGAAGTGGCTCCAACGCTCCATTATTAGGGCTAGTGGTGTTCATGTGTCTTGTGAATTTTACTTAATATTAGAAGCCTCATGGCCAACACGTTCTTCCTGCATGGATTATGAATATTTATAAGACTATTCCGTGGATGTTTGTAATTCATGTTTTCTTTCATCTGCGCTAAAGTAGTTGAACTATTTTGGTTATTTTAATACTTGTCATGTTGAGAATGTGTTGTAATTGTTTCTATAATTGTCACTTCATTATGGAATATTCCGCTGGATGTTAGACATATCTTTCTAGTTTATAATGGTTGCAATGATCGTCGTATCTTTGTGGACTATTCTGTTGGATGTTAGACGAATTTTTTTGTGTTTGTGTGTCTCTTTACTAGGGTGGTAATATTAGCTCTCTTCTAGAGGCTCACTTTCCTTTCCCTCCATAGTAGAAGAATCTTGACACACATATAATCAAACACCCACCGGGCATACTTACTTGCTGATCCGAAATTACATGTTCATAACTTCGTTGTGTTGAACTTTGTATCCAAGGAAAACCTATAAGAATACATAGCAACTGGGCCTATATCCTAGATGGGGCCCTTATTCCAAATGGTGTGAAGTCTGACATCAGGGATACCCCTTTGGTTGATGAATTTCCATCACTGTCAACATGTCTCTTCTTCTTTGTATATCGAATAATGTTCACCCTGAGCTCCTTCCCACCATTTGGGCCTCCAACTACATTTCTTGGCTTTATTAGTCTATAATTGCTTAGGGAAATTTTTGATTACATGCCTTCTTTCATAACATGCCCAACATAAAATGAAACATTTTCATAATCAAGCTTCTAAATCCATACATATTCTGGTGCCATTAGATTTATCTCGATAGGGAAACCCTTATTAAAATCGATTTCCACACATATTCGAGCATAATTGGTCTTAAAGAATTTTTAGTTTCTAAACTACGTCAAATTTTTTTCCTATTCAATTTCCAATAGAAGTTAACATTGGAAGATTCTAAATATGTAGGGGAATATTTTGGAGCCTTACCCAAACTAGAGCCATAGAGATTGATGCCATAACTAGGTCAAAAGTGGAAGTCCAGGGATGCATGAAGACACCAACAATACCCCAAAACCAGGGCCCACAATCACAAATACGCTTCTTATCCTTAAGAGAATAAAAAATAACAACAAAAAAATCCCAAGCCATCAGGTAGATATTCAAATCTTGAGATAGTAAGGGTATCCAAGTTTCAGAGATTTACTTAATCAATAGCGACCAAAACCCATTAAATCATAGATCATACTGAGTTCAATTTTTTTTTCGTAGCTAAAGGCTTTATTTTCCTGGGGGGACATTGTAGGAAGGAGGTCCTTAAACAATTAGAAGAGAAGATTCAAATTTCAACATGGAATTATAATAAACTTTGGCTTGATCTACTTAATAAATATGATTTTTTGAACCAACAACCATTCCTTCAAGAGAGACAATCCTCATTGTTGAAACTTGGGGGTTTCCCATTAATCAAAAGGCTTGTGAGAGCCATATTGAAGGGGGCGACCACTGGATCCATGCATTAGAGAAGAATTGGATATGGCGAAACCCTGGCCATTGTAATGGTTTGCAAAGCTCTCAGAGCCATTGTTATGAAAAATGAAGAAAATCATACGTATGCATTGAAATGTTCTTGAGATACAATGAAAAATATAAATAAATACATGTAGGGGTGATAAGTCATGTCCTTGGAAAAAGGAATGACTTATCATTATTAAATATTAATTACTTCATCACATCATAATTATCCTATGACTATTATTACATAATATTTATTGCATTACAATAATAAATGTAATATAGCTTATATATGTTACAAAAAAGAAAGAAAAAGGTGAAGCTATAAAATATAAATTAGAGCATAAAACGAAGAAGTTTTACATGAATCACTAGGCCTCATATAATTAAAGAGACATAGAGTGTGAACATGAGGAACAATAAATGAAGGAAAAAGAAACAACACATGAGACATGTTTCACTAGGAAAAGGAAAACTATGTTAAGTAATGTCAATACATCACAATAACCATGGTGACCTATAGAGGGAAATATAACCGACATATAGGTTTAATCAACTTTAGAATCGAGGGAGATAGTCCATATCCCCATCCAATCCAAGTTAGTAGTGACGAGGCAATTGTTATCATCACAATTAGCTGCCATTCTAGATTTGCAACAATAAAGAAACATAAGCCATACCTTCTCCATAATATTAGAAAAGGAAAGACATCATAATTACCTTTAGGTAACTTTATCCATAAAGATTCTTCCAAAAAACTAGATAACTTGCACCTCATCTTTCAATATGGAGAGGTTATTGATGAACTAGGTTCACCACCTTGGGAACCTATTGATGCTCCACTAAGCACTTAGAAAACCATTACTTCTAGGCATTAGTGTCCCTCATGGTCCAAAGACTCAATAGACGGTGTTGCAAATTCATCCTCTAGCCTTGAAACCCATGATACATTAGTGCCAAGAGAAAGGCCAGAGGATATGCCACACATAAAACTGAATCTTTTTCTCATCCCTTCAATATATTTGACACATTATGTCACAAAATTGATGATTAAGTTAGATCATCAATGCCATGTAGTTGGAGCATCATATAAGTAGTTAACTAAAATACATGCATTGGTGTTGGCTAAGCATGGGGATTTAGCTACTTTGGTTGATGATTTTCACCTATCTATCTCAACTACCCCCGTAGAGACAAACCCACCTACTTCTTCCCTATAAATACTTAGCTACATTAGGCATTCCAAGATTCTTAATACCAAAATCTAGAATTACAAGTTTACATTGACACCCAAAGAGGTAGAACAAAAGGATTAAATTAAGAGAGTCAATGACTTGTTCTAGAATGTGAAGTGTAGTGAGGAGATGCTTTCAAGGCTATTTGACTCTAGTTTTCATATTTATACCCATTTATTCAATGTTCCTAAGGTGCATGCTAAAGATGATGACATCAGACAACGAGATGCATAAATTTGATAAAATAAAAAAGTCATTAGATGATAATTAGGAATGCATGCAAGGAGACTATGGTTAAAGTCATTGCATTATCTAAGTATATTTCCACACCATGCTCCAAGAAACAATATATTACTAGCGGATTGACACAATTTTAGGATAATCAAGAGGAATAGTACACAAGCTCGACGTATCTATAACTCAAAATTATTATAGCTCTTCATATTTGTGAAAGGTAAACCCAAAGAAAGGAAAATATACTTTATAATTAGATACAAAGTTTCAACAAGAAATTAATACCTTAGAGAATTCCTATAACACACTTACTCAAAATTTCAATGAGTTCAATGCATAAATGGTGCATGAGATTTCTTCAATTTGTCTTCTTTCTACATGGATAAGCTTCATTGTGTTAGGGGTGAGATAATTATAGCATCAAGGTCTTGCTAGTGCCCTATATTGTATTCTTGAATATTTGCATACAAATACTCTTTGGGCACCTAGTTTTGCTTTGTGTATGTAGTTTTATTTTGCATGCCTATTTTTATGTTTTGTACCCTATTTGACACAAAAAATGTTAAGAATGTAATTAGAATTAGTGCATTAGATTTCCTATGCATTGGTAGGTTGAGTTGTAGGGAGTTGTAACTATTTTGTAATCCAATGTTACTAACTTAGAGTTGTGTATAAGGAAATGAAAATGAAAGGGTTAGGTTTAGTTGGTTGGATATTCAATGTAATCACTGGTATTAGTGATTATATGGAGGAACCCAAGATTAGGGTTCATAGCTTTTGATTGTTGTATCAATTAATACGAACTCATGTATAGATTCGATGTATGGAATGAATATAAAGGACCATATGATGACCACACCCCCCCCCCCCCCCCACCCCCCCTTAAATTTTGTGTTATGCTTATTTGAAATGTATGACAAACATATGACATTGCATATTCTTTTTTTCTACTATTTACATTTGTCATTGTAATATTTATTACTATTTGCAGTAAGGCTTTACTATTTTTAGGGTATTGAAAATGGCATTGCTAATGGACTTTCTTGTTGGCCTAACTCTGGAACCTAGGGTATGAATTTATTGCCATATCTCAAAGATATTAGTTAAAGCTATTACAAATATCATCCATTTTTATCTCTATTTTTTATATCCCTATTTTTTTAATCCAAATAGGGTTGGTATGTTACAGGGTAGCTTTAGTTATTCACTAAATAGACTCATAATAAAAACAAGAAAAAAATATTGAAACCTTAAAATTTTAAAACCCTTAGGTGGAAAAGTCAATATATCCTGTCCTAATATATTCCACAATCTCTTCTACTCTTCTGCCCTCTTTAGAGTGGTGCGATATAATCCTCTTTCAAACATTTTTCCCCACCAAATGAAATGTAAATTTACATTAGAGAGTTGAAAGCCATTTTTTCCATTATTTAAAAAGAGTTTCAATAATTTTATTGAATAGTAGGTACTTGCCATCTATATTACGATCAATATTTCATATTTTTTTGTGCTTGTATAATAAACTATAAAAAATTGGCCAAAAATATTTCATATTCTAAAAGATTTGAAATGATGATAATTTTTTTACCTAAATAAGTGAATAAAGAATACCCAGTCAAAAATATGAACACAACTTATGTTAGAAATACCGAGGGGGGCAAAGGTGAATCAATATTTCATTTCAATTAATCTACAAATGCGCATTAAAAACTTTATACACTACTTTTCTTCGGATAATACACGCGTGTACTCTCTTTTAATGAATACAAACAACATATATGGAGGTTACTTATCTTTTCACATTTTTCATCAATTTTAAACTGAGTTAGCAGAGCAACAGTGTATCACAAGCAACATTAAATAAATCCAAATAGAAACACATCAACATATAACACATAGGGACACCATATTTTTAGGTGGAAGCCCAATTTGGGATAAAATCACCACTATTGTTTTCTATATATATTTTTATTATTAATAAAGTCTTCTTACATCTTGCACTAGTGAAAACCTTTACCAATGCATAGGCCCCTACATGTTGGAGGCTACCACCTCCTTATTTGTCCAACTATATTTGGAAGGAAGCTCTTGCTCCTTGATAAAGTTTGTCAGCCACTACCGGAAGGTAGCTACCACTCCCTTATTGAAGGATCCAACCCTCAGTACCCCTATGGACCATGTTTCAAACTCTTTCACACTGGATCCACCTACAGGCCATGTTTCATCCAATTTTCAAAATAGACCCACATAACCCATACCAATATATCAATAATCTCTCTGAAACAAATCACTGATGAAACAAATATACTCAATAAACCATCAAACCCAAACACTATTCAATACATCTCCGATCATAATCAAATCAGAACATGTATGCAATTGTTCTGAAGAGGATATGTGTCTGTATGCTTTACTCAGTAGAAAACCTACATACAAATATCAGGAAATTAAACTTCTCATCAATTCCAAAACGATCTCTAAATGTAGAATCAGATCCCTCATAAACTGGTCATTAACTCAATGCAAAACATCTCAACAAACATGTGCAACAACTCTATATGGAAAATTTTCAATCAAACCCTGGTAGTCAATCTCAACATTAAGCCTCACCAGGCCAACAAATACCAACCATACTGATCAAGACATCCATGATAGTAACTAAATAGTACCACACATAATCAAACTCTGTCCATAATCAAATCAGAATATATATGTGACTGATATTAAATAGATCCACATATATACATGCTTTTAATTCATAATAAAAACATACATATCTCAAACCATGATTTTCACCAAAACTTGGCAGCATACCATGCATTATAGTGACTTCATCAAGCTCTAATATACACCAATCAACCAATAGTAATGACCAAATACGAATCAACAACAAGCAACAATATTAATCATGGTTCAAATAGTATATGAAATTGTTCAGAAGGTGATCCATGTATTTACGTGTTATTTAGGATAAAAAACAACGTACATATATCATAAAATATCAACTTCAATAGCATAACTAATTTTTTTATGAATAAAGCAAAGCTTCAGAATAAATGCAAGACTTGTATAAAATTTCCATGCACTCCAAAAGATGTCAGTATATAACCATTGCAAGAAGGTTATACCCAATGTCAGATTACTTAGTCATTCTTTATGAGTTCCTTTGATAAGATAGAAAAAACAAAATAAATCAAGATCTCCTTGATTTCTTGTACCAAAACAAAACAAATAATCCAAAACAAATATCCAGATCTCCATCGATGAGCATTGGTGCCAAAATATATGGTTACTCTATGGATCTCTCTAAGTGCACACCCACAACCTTATATCTCCTTGTGTACACATAGTTTTTTAGGTTTGACCATGTAGCATTGGCTCATTGATTACGATAGGAAAAATCCATGGAAAAATCCCGTGGTATTTTATTTTGCGCACATAGGGTCATGTATGTGATTCTTGTTCTTGACATCTGCATATGTACATGATTTTATCTCACAGAAGTAGTGTATGTATCACAAAATTCAAATTCTTCAATCTACTTCAAACGAAACCTATGACTAATATGTCAATACTCTTCCTCATCCTCTGCAATACTTGTAGAAGCATTCAAATTACCTGCAACACTTCTCAATCCAACGGTGACATAGTCTGACAAGTTGACATCAAAGCCAACACATTAGCCATAATGCCAAAAACTTGTAGTGAGTCAAAGCTAAAAATTTCATTTTGGGAATAAATTATAAGAAAACATTTGGAACCAAGTGGTAAATAAGCATTAATAACCATGTTGCAGGTCTAAAGGTGTTTTCTTGATTTGTTGGGGAGATTTCACCATGGTTCTTCCCTTAAACTATCTCATTTTATCTCATGATATTAATAACAAATTCCCAATTTCCATAGGCTCTTACCAACCACATGTACATGTGATTATATGAATTCATGTTTTCATATGCGAGTGCCTTATAAAATTTTAAAGCAATTCAAAAATATCTTCAAGTTTTCTTTATAACCCCATCTTCATAATAAACCTTATTTCTCTTACCAACCTTGAAGGTTGACCTCTTAATTAATGAACATACAATTCATAAGATTCTTATATAGCATATATGAAAGGCTTCCATTTCACACAACAAATGATATTCATTGAGGAACTAATTTTAAGAGTCAAGAAAATCATGTTTGCTTAACACATTGGTCATGCATATTCAATATAACAATACTGCAACTCTCATCCTACCAATGCACATATACATAGTGAATCCAACATAATATTTAAACATAAAGTATTGAACAACATTTATAGTTAATTTATAAGAAATGAATACACTTATCTGTTCCTCTTAAAATTGTTGAAAATTGACAAAGAGACTGCCACTCTCCACCCAAACATAAGGACAACTCCATTGCAATTTTTTTGCAGTTGGCCACCCCCAAGCCAGATCTGATGTCCAAAGGATGCTTCATTCAAGATATTACACCAAAGGGTCAATTTAGGTGGTAGAGGATGAAGGTCAAAATCTTTGAGTGAATGGGAAATAGGGATGTTACTCCTCAAGTACTGAGTTTCGATTGTATACATAGAAAAATATGGCCATTGAGGGCCAACACATCACGAAGGGAGATTCCATCATTTCTTTTTATGTCTCCCTAGATGATCTTTTCTCTTTCTAGTACTTCATGTTCCCAAACAAAACCAAAATAATAGATTTCTTCTTAGTCTACTTGACTCAGGTAGAGGGTTCTCTCTATGGTTTCCTTAAATAACACACTTTAATCATGGACTCTATGGTCCATATTACAATCATAGGTTTATAGGTTCTTAGGGTCATAGGTCTCAGGTTCAAAATTTCACAAGAGTTATGGGCTCACACACATAGTTCAAGTCTCTTTTTCTATCTCAGTCTCAAATCACTACAATTATCCTGACTCTACTCAGAACCAATAACTTGAAAACTCACATATTTTCTCCCCACAAGTAGTGCTACATGCAAGAGAGTTTGGAGTCCCCTTCTTGGGTTGTAGAGTCAACTATGAGGTATGTAGCCCATGCTTGGGCTACTCCAGTACCTCCTCCCCTATCCTTTCATAACTTGTAGGGCAGTTGGTAGTTCAACAAGAACATTAGATGTCAGAACATTAAATTCATGAAGGATAGGAATATCCCGTTTCTTAAGCAAGCTATCCTTTAATACATGAGGATAGAGATAGGCTTGTCCTTTTTCTTTATCTTTAGTGATTTATAATTAAATGAAAATATTTATATTAAACAATTTTGGCAATATATCCATGTTCGCTCTCCAACATTATCATTCTTTGATTACATTACAAAACTTGTAGATTAGAAAAGGGATGTTACATTTCCATTCCCCTTAAAGAAGCACCATTCTTGATGTTCTATAATATGTAGAACTAGATTTTTATACAAAAAAACAAAAATGGGTATGCATTTTACATGATATCCTCTAGCTCCCATGTAGCTAAATCTAGTCCAAAGTGTTTCAATTGCACCTTGAGTTATGTGATGAATTGGTTTCATATCATGATATTCCTCCTATTAAGTATCTAGTATAGTTTTTGCTGGAATTATCCCTCGGGTTCCATCTGTATCAATGTACAAACAATAATAGTATTAGCATCATGTATATATCTTTTAAGCAATCAAATGCTTTTAATGTGAAAGGCAAGACAAGTCTGTATGCTATTGGCCCCAATTTTTCTAAGATATGGAAGGGTCTAGATTATCTTGATGCTAACTTGGCACATGATCTCACTCTCAAGGAACTTCTCTTTGGGATGATTCATAGATATACATGCTCTCCTACTCAAAATTACTGATGTGTTTTATAATGGTCTATATAACTCTTCTGCCGGTCTTGTGATATATTCAATTTCTGCCTTATGCTAATTAAATCCTATTCCATTTTCTCTAACATTTCTAGACCAAGTGTGACTCTTTCCACTAGATTATCCCAACTAATTTTGGTATTGCACTTCTTGCCATATATAGCTTCAAAAGGGATATTTTTGAATGATTTTTGACATCCCTAAATTGTATGCAAATTCCACCATAGGCAAAAATTATTCCCACTTCTTGGGTTAGTGCATGACATACATCTAAAGCATGTATTCCAAAATTCTATTTACTCTTTTTTTCTTTCCGTCAGTCTGATGGTGATATCCTGTGCTGAAGGTTAATTTGGTTCAAAATCCTATATCTAAAGGCTTAAAAAAATTAGAGTTTATCTTAGCATCCCGATTAGATATGATCTTCTTAGGCATGCCATGAAATCTAAAAATATCCTTCATAAATGTTGAACACACATAAAACTAATAGACCAGAATCAGATAATCATGTGATACATATTACTGACAAGATATACACATTAATATTTTTTTTTAACCCTTGGTTTCATATTCCAAGAGGTCTCTTGGACTTCTCATGATTGTCAACCTTCACTTGTGGCTATTCACCTTCCTCTCAAATGAATAAGCCAAATTCACATAACCCCAAAGGATTATGATTCCAACATTCCCCCCTTAATCCGAACGGGTGTATATGAGTCCAATAAGAGAGATAAAATACAAAAGTGTATGACCAACAATGGATAGATGCACTCTCTGAAATGATGGTTTAAGGAAGACAACAAACCAATTGAGGTAGCAAAAGCCGAAGTCTTATACTTGTGGTGGTATAAGGTTGACCACCAACTCCGGAAATTGGTTCAAATTAGTTCTTGGAATAATTATGAATTTGGCTAGAAGTTGAAGTCTTTTGCAAAGTGGAAGTGCTCCTTGATGATCAAGTTAAAGATGACAAAAAATAGATGGAATGGGTAGTGGAAGCCAAAGTATTCTATAGGTGGTGTTTAAGGATAGCCACCAACCAAATCATGCTCATGGAACATGAATTTGTCTCTAGCTATAACTCTAACTCTAGCATTGGTTGACGTTTTTGGATCTAGGCTTTGGCCACAGGCTGTGGCTCAAGCACACTTTATCTAACTTCAAATCTAGTAATTTATCATCAATCCCCCCCCCCCTTTCAGATACAAGGTGATAAGATAAAGATCTATCCACTACAATACATATTAATACTCGAAAATGAACTTTGATATATAAGCTTTATATCTTCTTGGATTTTGAAGACCATTTACAAGAAGCGATCCATCCAAGGTCAATATTTTGTCTTGCAAGAGTCTTGTGTCTAGAACATTTGTTTGAATGATGACTATGTTTTCAAAACAAAAATCTTTCATGTGGCCAAATCAATCACAATGTTGGTATTTGATAATATGAAGTGGTCATGGAAGTGGAGTAGGTGAAGATGAATCGTCCTAAAGAAACCCAACACTTTGAAACTTGATGGATTTAGAGTAGTATGTAATGTGAAATGACACTTCCTTTTCATATCAAAGACTAGTTTTTTCCCTGTTGCTAACTATTTCTTCCCAAGGTTTGATGATGGGTTTGGGAAGTCCAAGTTTAACCTTTGCATCTTCATGTGAATATGCTCATGAAGTGGCATCATTGATCTATCAAGCGTTGGTTGATGATGGGAATAAATCTCAAACAAAGAATTGTTCTAAAAAATACCCTGTTTAGAATTTTGATTTCTGTTTTAGTTCATCATGTTGGAGTTGTGACTCAAGCTAAAAAAACTTGATTTTGTCCTATGCATATTTTAACTAGATCTGAATATCAATGATGATGACTCTGCTAATTTTTACTATATCATCCATAGTAGACAACATTAAAGTGTTTAGTAAATCTAGTAGTCCATAAAGTATGGCCATTTTTTTAGTTGGAAAATAAAGGGTGTGGACTTCAATCGAAAATGCACCCATTTACAATGCAAATTCAACAAGTAAAAGATACATAGCTATCGGTACAATATTCTATATATTGAAGGAGAATAAGAAGAGAGGAAGTGAAAGTTTCTTAAATGCTTCACCTTTTAGTAAAATGGTACTGGAGTGGAACCACTCAAATTAGTTCCGATAATGCTATTAAATGTTAAGAAATATTTTTTCTCACCATTAGTGCCAAAGAAGATGTATTCCAAAATGATAATTGAGGAAATAACACCATTATCCAAACCCAAGATGGAGGCATAGGCAACAAAACCATCAATGCCTCCAAAATATATTTCTTTTAGTAAACCAATAATCTTACTTACACCATATAAATGAACACAAGAAAAAGTATACCTGAAGTGAACATGCACTAGAAGACAAACGATGGTGTTTTGTGAAAGTATGGGCTAAAATACCTCCAAATCTCACTCTGAATTGGAAATTTTTGTCTCCATTGGTTGTATTTAAAATATATAGAACTGGAAAACCTGTGACACCTCTCACGTTCAACGTCAACAAAAGGATTTATAAATATCTTTTCAGGATACTTAGCGGCCTTGATAAAAAAATCTTTTCACTTGGCAAGGTCATAACACAAACATAGATTTGCCATGAATCATGCATTGAAAGCACAAGCATTTGCATTGTAATTGAAGTTGCAGAAATATCATACAAAGTCGAGGAATTAGGTAATATTTGCGTCTGGGATTATATTGGTAGCACTTGCCATGTTTTCATTACCTCGTCCAAGCTGTCATGAATAGATCACATTTCAGGTCACCACGTATACTTTGATGCCATGATACATATACTATTTCTTGAATGACGACTCTATTTCGACCAATTGTTGTGATGGTGTGAGTAGGGCCTTGGTGATGGCCAACATGACCATCGCCACAAAGACGACATGCAACTACCTCAAGAACGCCACATCACTCATTTACTTCTGCAGAACGTTAAATGAAGGAAGGGCATTGCAAAATCACTGGGAGAATCACATGACGAGAATATTAAGTTTGATAAGTGTGAGTTGCACTCATATATAACTCAGACAATAAAAAGTGTCAAGATATGGTTCAAGTCTCATGAGCTTCAAGTTTTCTATAGTTGAAATATTTTCTCTTCATCAACTCTAGCAGCCAAAATCTCTCCAAATAACTTGTCAAAGAACACTTTATAATTTGACCATCTTCAAGGCGTCAAATTAAAACATTTGGAGTAAAAACAACTCCCTTAGCTATGTGAACAAGCTGCAAAATGTCAAAAATGTTGTGGAGTACCCATGCTTTGAATAAATATTAATATTACAAGGAAATCAAAATTGCTTATCCATCAAAACCGTGCTCGGAAGCAGCCACTAGGAAAATCACCAAGTAGGGAAAGTTTTTGTTCATTGAGCCAAGAGGCTCATTCTATAGTCTAGTATGATGTGTAACCCTTTCCGTCCATCATAAAAGTTGAAATTTTTCTCATGTCGACCCAAATAAAAATTTTAAAAATAAAAAAAATTAAATAACTATACATAATATTTAAATAATATTGGTTCATAAAAAATTTCACGGCAAGAAATTGGATCCCTCTCGGCTCATGTTAGATCCATATTTAAGATGGATCTATCATGGTAGAAATCACATTTTTAGGTGTCTTGAAAGGTTGGTAAACAACAACAGCCACAAAAACTCCATCCCATCGATTACAACGACGTGGTCACGATCATTTCCAAGCTTGAAAAGAAGTGCTAAGAGCTTGCCTTGCAGTCATTTGAGCATGTCTACAATGAATCTCTAAGAGAAATGTTCGACAAATGATTAATTTCTTTCCTCTTTCACTCAATCTAGCACTGATAATATAATCACATACTGGACATTTTGTACTCAAGTTCCGAGCTGATGCAACTAATCACAAGACAAATCGTTGATAGTTTTAATCTCTATGACATAGACATAGAGTATGGTTTCTTCATCTTTGAGGATATCACACACAAATCTCAAGCATGTTCTTGCATGAAACCGAGAAATTACAATATAATTCTAACAAACTTCTGTCATAAATGCAAGGGGAAACTTAGCAAACAAAACCAACACAGAATGTTAGACATGCTTCAGGGTAATTCCAAACAAGGAATGCATGTTGAGAGTGATAGGCTCAATGATGGTCCTTTGATACAGTTCGCTAATCCACATAAAGAAAAGGATGGCTCTATGGACATTATAAAAGGAAAGAAGTCGTGGGAAAGTAACACCTGAGTATCATGGACTTAGAAAAATGCTAAGTCTAATATCATTATTGAACACAAAACAAAAATAATAGACTGAAATTAGATAATCATGTGATACATGTTACTTACAAGATATACATATTAATACACATTTTTTTGATCCTTGGTTTCATATTCAAAAAAGGTGTCTTTGAATTCTAATGACTCTTTGCCTTCACTTGTGGCTATTCACCTTCCTCTCAAGTTAATTGGAAAAATTCACATAACCCCAAAAGATTAGTTTCCAACAATAAAAATCTAGCCAATATCAATTTCCTTATAGGTAGAATTTATAGGTATTAAGCGAGTTGTCTAGCTTATCTTATATACTATCACCATGTTCACATCATTCTGCTTAGGGGTTCTTGGTAATACAATGATGAAGTCCATTGATATGACTCCCCACTTCCATTCTGGTATTGGTATTGGCTACAACAATCTCACTAGGTGCTTGCATTCCACTTTAACCTATTAGAATTCTAAACATTTGACAGTATATTCAATAATTTATTTCTTCATCCTTTACCAATAGTACAATTTCTTGATAGCTGTTATCATCTTTTGATATCATATGTGACCTGCAGATGGTCTTCTATGAAACTCATCCATTATGAGATTCTTCAATTCAACCACATTGGGTATGTACAACCTGCTTGTAAACAACAACAATCCATCTTTGGTTAGCTAATAGTTTTCTCCCATGAGGTTCTTGCTGCAACCACTTACTTACACACAGAAGTGCTCATCTTATTGCAATACCTCTCACATCCTTTCTCTAATGTTTGTCTCACATGTGATTATGTCTTCCACATGTATCACTTTCATGCTTCTGCTAAGTGCATTATCCAATCAATTTTCTTTTCCTTTAATGTTCTTGATTTCAAAATCAAATTCACTAATAAGGGTCATCCATCTAGATTCACTGACATTCAATTAAGATTGATTAAACAAATACCTCAACCCACTGTGGTACATCAGTAGTATGAACTTTCTCCCAAGCAATTAGTTCCACAATATTTTTAAAGAATGCACAATCATTACATGATCTAAATCATGTTTTACATAGTTCATCTTGTGCTCATTTAATTTCCTGGCCTCATATCTGATCACATGTCCATCCTGCATGAGAACTCCACCAAGTCCCTCCCTGCAAGAATTGGTGTAGACCACGAAATATTTATTTGGGTATCCAATCTTCAAAATAGGGGCATGTGTGAGAAGGTGCTTCATTTATTCAAAGCTTGTTGCACACTCTAATGTCCAATGAAATCTCACACCCTTTTGTTGGAATGTTGTAATCAGGTGCCGAATCTTTCAGAATACTTGAATGAATCTCATGTAATATCCTGACAACCCCATAAAATATTTAACTTCTATTACATTCATGGGACTAGGCCACTCTACTATGGCCTTGATCCTTTCAAGATCAATTGCCACTCCTTCTTTGGAGATAGCATGACTCAAATAATGTAGTTTCAATTGGAAGAAATCTCACTTGTTGAGATTTGGTTATAGTTGATGCTCTTGTAGCAAGTGTAAGATGAACTTGAGGTGTTCTTCATGCTTATATTTGGTCTTTGAATACATTAAGATGTCATTGATAAATCCTAACACAAACCTATCCAAGTATTTTTGAGAACATCATTCATGATGCATATAAATGTGGACGGTGATTTTTTCAATCCAAATGGAACCACTACAAATTCATAGTGTCTGTGTCTGGTCTTGAGTGTAGACTTGTGGATATCTTCATCCCTGATCTAGACTTGATGATGCCCATAATTCAAATCTATCTTAAAAAAATTGTGGCTCCTCTCATTTGGTTAAATATATCGTTGATCCTAGGAATTGTATACTTTTTTATATTAGTTGTCTTGTTCATTTGTTTGTAATCAATACACGACCTAAGGGTGCACCATTTTTCTTCACAAATAGTACTGGAGCTACCTAGGGAAACACACTAGGTCTAATGTACACTTTTTTGAACATTTATTTTAGCTATGTCTTCAACTCCACTAACTCAAGTGTGCTCATTCTATCAAGTGTCCTGGACACAGACACTGCTCCTGGAATGAGTTGTATTTAGAAATTTATTTTCCTCTCAGGTGGCAGTAGTGACATCTTTTAAATAAATACATCACTGTATTCTTGCAGTATAGGATGAACTTAAAATCTTATATTATTGTCCTCTATTGAACTAGTCACTTAAATAACATACAAGGGGCATCCCTTTATGCTATATTTCTTTAATTGAGAGCTGAAATATGCCTCACAAAGATAGGCTTCTACACTCCTTGTGATAGCCTTTATTGTCCTTCATTGTCCTTGCATTCTAATGTTCTTTTTGTAACAATCCAACTTTACCCTATGCACTGCTATCTAATCCATGAAAATTAGTAGGTCATATGAACCCAAGGGAAAGATAATTAAAGTGAATTTGGAAGGCAATCCACTCATCTCAAACTGGCATATTGGCATGATTAAATAGAATCAATTACCTTATTTTTTATTCTAGCGGTGAAGTGAACTAGCCACAATTTAACATGTTGTTTCTTTTGTCAAAGATAGGCTTCCACTACTTATGGGGTAACATAACTAAGGTTAGAACCAAGGTCAATTAAAATTTAAACAAGATGGTTTGCAAGTATACCTTCCATTTCCGCCACTAAATCTTGGTGGTTTTCTTGTCTATTTTCGACAACTAGATTAATCTTGGGTGCACTTCGAGCACATCATTGACTATGGTAGCCTCTTGGATATTGTACACCCTCATGTTGTCTTGTTGTTAGTTGGGGAAATATCATCATATATTTTCTTCCCCACAACCCTAACACTTCAATGGCTTATTTCTCAGTTCCTTGACCTCTTTCTTTGTCGACTGAACCAATTTATTTCCATTTGGACCAAGAAAGTTATGTTGGAACTAAATTTTGGCAGGTATATAAAACTTGACACTTTTTCTATCTTTCTTGTACTCTGAGGATCTTGATCCCTTATTTTTGAATTTGGTCTTTTCCTTCTTTTTCCATTTTGTTTTGAATGATCATAACAATATGTTTCCTTTTGGTTGGTATCCTCCAGTCTCTTATGTTCATCAAATTATATTTTGTTTTGATATGACCATGGCACTCCACTTAGGAAATGTGGATTTTTATCTTTTCATATTTTATGTAAGGCACATAGTTCAATTATTTTATGAATTTGTTGGAATATGCTTCCATAGTAAGCTTTCCCAGCTTATGCTCATGGAATTCCTTGATCTTTCCATCATAATACCTTTCAGATAGGTATTTTTCCCTGGCGTATTTGTCAAACTTACTCCAGTTCAATTTTTTCTCACGAATGCCCTTGACATTCTTGAGGTCTTCCCACCAAATATCAAATTTTATTCTTAGGTTGAATATGGCTAGTCACGCCTTCATGCTTTCATAGTAATTATGCACTTTGAAATATTTCTGTAGACATATTTATTTTTGCTACACATTCCTTTTTGTCTATTTGCTAAAATAGTATCTTTTTATATGCCAGAATAACACACACAATTATTAGTTTAAAATAAGCATAAGAAAAATTACTCATACTAAGTTACCTTGGGTATGCTAACACTAGATTAGGCTAGTCTGGAACTATTGTTTGACATATTCAAACATAAGTTAGATAAATTAACAAGGTTTAAATTAAAAAGGTCGTCACAACAAACATTCAATTTGATTCTCTCTACTCCAAGCCTTTCCAATCTAAAAGCTAAAACTTAAGCTCCTATTTATTTTAAGATAATTTCTACTTCTCTTGAGCCCATTTAGTCTAAGTTCTAAACTTTGGCTCTGATACCACTTTGTGACACACCTAACATTCCAATACCTTATGAGGGTTGTGGAGCATAGTTAGACAAACTTTCAAGGTTTATTATGAAGATGCGGCTATCAGAAAAATCCTCTTTCCTCCATATCCTAAAATCATAGTTTTGACACCACCGTCTTTTTCTGATTGAGATATTTCACCCTTTAAGGGTCACCTCATCAATGATACATTCTCACATGAATATCATGTAGAAAAATTTTGGCCATGTGTCCTCCCCACAAGGGTCCACATCCTCAAATCGTCGATCATATTAGGACCTCACCATATCAATGATTTTCCATGTACATGCTTTGTCCCAAAAATTTCAGGGTTTAGATATATAATATGTTTTTAAGGGCTACTATGCTAGTAAGTCAGTATAGTTGGTTGCCAACATGGATTATATAAGAAAAAACCCGTGGTCTATCAATATGTCGATATACTTGCATGGGTGACCGATTTATTTGCAATTTCCTTATAATTGAAAGTCATTGCAAAACACCAATAAGTCCATAGGTCAATAGCCAACTTGGCTTGCCACCTCATAACTTTAACATCCAATCATATCTTGTCACGTGGTGAGGGATGAAATGCTAGACATGTGGTCTTTTTAACATGTATATTAGAGGATCATGATATTAAAAATTTTCCAAATCACAATCCCTCAGAAGTCTTGATATACCGATACACCAATATGACAACTCAACCTGTTACATCATCCTCCAACATCCAATCACCCATACACATGGCAAGTTCTAATGTGTCCCTTTACATGTGTCACATGTTGGCATGCGCCACATTTCACCCATATTTGTACAACTAGCATATTGAAAAGGCCTAATCTAGGTGATGGGTGTTATACATGCGGGGTTTCCACATCATCATTTATGATGCCATCATGATGTCACCCTCTCAGAAATACCAATAATGATATTTTTTATTCCAAGGCCATCATTAGATGTGCGAGATCGACATATTGTTTACCATTAAGTGAGCCACACCATATAGGGGATTTCCTCAATGTGTTCCCAACATTCCTTTGAGGCCTAATATTTGGTAAGATATTTATAGTTGGCTCTTGGTCCTAGCTCACATCAATCGATGTGAATAGGGGCTAAGGCTGGTAGCCCCCCCCATACTCCATATTTCTAATAAAATGTGATAAAAGTACTCAATACCCATATTTTTTTATGGCATGAAACACAAGGGTTAAACCTAAAATTTTCCTTTTTGGTTGAAAAAAAGGTTAAAACCCACATTTCTTGGCCACTCAAGAATTTCATATTTATACTTCTACTAACTCAAGAGTCAAGAGTTACTGGTGAACTCTTCCACTCTGAACATTAGATGTTTTGAAAATACTTTTTCTTCTCGAATCTCTCCCTTTTCATCAAGGCTTCCACTTTTTCTTCTGAGTCCTATAATACCTTCCCATCCTCTCAACAAGCATAGGGATCCTCTAGCATATCCAAGGAAACCTAAGACTATTGATTCAAAATAATAGGGAATAGGGATTTAACAAAAAAAACTCAGTCCCAACCATGACCACAAATATAGTAGTCTTGTCCCTTTTGAAAAACACCATACATCACAAGGACTCATAAATGATTACAACAAGCACACAAACATTGCATAGTCAACACGATGAAGGTTAACCTCTTCAATCTAAAAAGGGTTTCATGAAAACTAATGTGTTAATGTTCAAGATAGTGCCTTTAGAAATAGGATGTGGGAGAAGAACCATTGAAAATGATGTATCATCAAGTAACAAGAAAATTGTCGATTGGGTTTGAAATCAATAGATTAGTAAATGTTTCTTTGGAAAACTGTTGAAGACATTAAATAAGTACATGAGATATTGGGGAAAAATCATAATTTAAATTTCACCTTTTTTTTTTCCCAAAAAATCATGTAAAAACTATTTTAAGATGGAGATATGACAAGTAATTATTTTGTTTTGATTCAGAAGTAACATGGAAATTTCAATTTTGTCATCATTGGAATTTTTAGTGTCGAAAGCAAGGGCTTGTTCTTGTTTTAATTGGGAAGTAGTCATCACAATTGCAGTTTTTTAATTATTGGCTATGTTAGTGGCAAACTCAAGGGCTTCAGATGAGCTATAAATAAATCAAGTTGAAAAGTTTTTTTTTTTTTTTTTGGTGACATTAATTTTTCATTCCCGTAAACAATATATTACATCAAAATCATATGATTATGTGTTGGTCTATCACTAGGGAAACTAGACCAGATAGAGAATTTTAGTTTTTAGTTTCCATGATATCCATATATAGAATTTTCTAAGTTTGAATTGAAACATAAAAAGAATAGTAACAAATATTGGGCCACCAAGTCCATACTTAGCTAAGAAACTAAAAAAAATAAGTCTAAGAAATGAAAAACCAGTTAACCAAGAGAGTATTTAGGACTTGTCAAAGTCATAGACTTCAACTGTGTAGGGGTCATTGGTGCATTTTGGAGATTATCCAAGAGCAGGATATAGACCAAAATGAACTTCAATTTTTTTGATTCTACAATCCATGGAGTGCTAGAGCACTTCAATCTCGTAAAATTGAACAAGGATTTCTTCTCGAGCCTTATTTCTATCAATCAACATCATTCCTAATAGTGTTTTTAAATTCCAATAAAGGTAAAAAAATGTGCATGTATTAGTTTAACCGACCTTTAGAGTGTATTAATGTATTTGGAACCCAATATTCCACCTCATCTAACACTAGAATTTCTTAGGCATCGACATTCATCTGTAATTCCTAACTCAGGTTGAGCAATTGTTTCTTGGATTTGTGGTGGAGTGTG
Organism: Pinus tabuliformis; assembly: GCA_031772625.1. Lineage (NCBI taxonomy): Eukaryota > Viridiplantae > Streptophyta > Pinopsida > Pinales > Pinaceae > Pinus > Pinus tabuliformis. Next base: position 531,654,434 of record CM062804.1, on the reverse strand, counting down.
AGCAAGAAAATGGGAAGAGGAGATCTCTGCTCTTTGTTGGGCCTAGGAGACACCAAATTATATATAGTAAGATGTGCCATGCCTCACTCTGGAATGTTGGCATGAAATTTGGAAAATCATCCAAAGGGGAGAAATAGGGCTAGGGGAGTAATAGAGTTCAAAATTGATAGAGGTTGGAAAGTCAGGGCTAGGGAGGGAGAAACTAAAGTTGGGGGGGAGGAAAGGAGGGGAAGGTTGAACAAAAAAAAAATAGAGGGAGCCATAAATTCCAAGGGGAAACATACAATAAAAAGACTAGGCCCCGGGGGAGAGGTTAAGGGGTCAGGGATCAAAAGAGTGGGTGAGCCCAAATGCAATGAGACAACCAGAAGCTGAAGAAGGAAATAGTGGGGGATTCCTAGGCTATCTTTGAGATGGAAAAGAGAGGATGAGGAAATGAACAAGAAACAACAACTAGAGATATTTTGAGCTATAAAAATACTTGTAGCCCAATCAAGCAATCTATGTTCAATTCTACCATGATTAACCATATCCATCAAAATTACCTCGTATGCCAAAATGTGACTCATGTGTAGGGAGGTGGTTTTGAGAATTATGAGAATGATATACCTCCATGAAAGACCAATATGATTCTTGAGCTCAGGGTCGAGTGTGGAATCAACCAACAAATATAAACAAAGTTATGCCAGCTTAATCTCTGAGTGCATCGAGAGATTTCGAGCCTTAAATAACTTTTCCTGTGTAGGTTCTTTGTCACGTGTACTGAGTTAAGGAGTAGGGAAATCCAGGTTGATGGGATATGCTTCATTGTTGTCAAGGGGAGAGGTACTGCCACATCTGACCTTTGTATTAACAAGTGGGACGATGACAAAACCTCCTCCCATGTGTCCCACACAAATCGCCCCATATGAGGAAAGTTTTAAAATGTTAATGGAGCTTTTGATAGTTATATTGTGAATACAATTTGGATTGTAGTTTTAATCCTTTATATGATTATTGTGAAAACTATATAAACTTAAGTAACTTAAACTTGAAAGTTTTAAAATATTAGTGAAATTTTTTATAGTTATATTGCTAATAACATTTAAATATATATAAAAATAAAAAAAACAAAAAACAAAATTTTAATAATATGTTTTAAATTATTCAATATTCTTTTATATTTATTTCTCATTATAATGTAATCAATGTGCATATCATTTGAATTCACTTTGTTAGATATATCATATATAAAATGTTCTTTTCCATTTTGAGAAAAGAGCAATTGTGTAGTTTTATCTTTATGGAAAATAATTATTATTACTAAAATTTAATTATTATATATAATTTCTTAACAATTTAATTATGTAGTATATTAATTAATTAATTAAACTAATTAAAGTTTACTTCTCTCATTAGTCTTAACCGGTTGTATCTATTAAGAATTAATAATTAAAATTAGAATAATTAAATTAAAATAAATAATTAAAACTGAAATAAATAAAATAATACTAAAAATTAAATTAAAAATTCATATATGTAGGTTAAGTCGGCTTCTATATAAAAATTTATCACTATTTAGGATTAATTAGGTTTATATATACGCTGGTCGGAGGATTCTTCTCTCAAAAAATGATCATTCATAATCTACCATTTTTTGGTCCTGATGATGGACCCCCTTTGGGGTTCGAAACATCGACATGATGAATATAATACTATGGATAATCCGGATCATACTACACCAAAAAACAACCACAAAAGCTTAAAGTCTAATATGTAATATATTAATTTTAAAATATATTAACTTTCAAGTAAATGATTTTGAATAGCTAAAATATGTAATTTTTCAAATTTTATCAAAATGTTTTTCATCTTGTTGTACTACGAAACAACCCCCCCATTTATAAAGAACAATAGCTAAGGTTAGGGCTATAAATGGGGACCCTTTTAAAATTTTAGGCTTAGGATAATAATATCTAACTCTCAGAAAATATTTAGCAAAACCTTGCAAAACGAACTAAGGATGAAATCCACATCTCAAATCGCAAATCACACTTTTCCGCACAACTATTTTAAAACACCTTCAGAAAATTGCGATATGCAATTAAGTCTCCCGCTACAATGACATCACCTTGTCATTTCGCAATTGCATTTTTCACTTCGCATAGTTCACAAGAAACTTAACCATGCCATTAGAACGACTGTTAGCGATTTGCGAAATGCGATATTGCAATATCCGCAATCGCATTTCGCTTGATGCATTCGATAGTGCTATACTGTATCCCTTTAAAAATCGCGATGCGTGATTAAGAGCGGTAAAACGTGTGGAATAATTACGTTTTAAATACGAAAACAAATGAGTTGACAGGTTAATAAATATTTAGCGGCCCGAGAAAGGATAATCATTTTCTAGGCTATCGATAATTATAATCGAGTATCTCATTAAACCTTTCTCACGATACAAAGTCATTTCAGAGAAGCTTTCAGTCTTAATTACCTGATATCATCTGCACTAATATATCTTTTCTATTTTAGGCAAGCGACAAAAGACATGTCACTAAGAAAGGTGATGCAGAAACAGAGCAAATAGACCATTGTTGAATCTAAGTTTATAGAGATGGCTCCTATCTTCGTTGATACAGTTTGTGATGCTGCTGGAGGCGCAACAGCTTGGGAAGTGATTTACAATAGGATGGAGGACGAGCGTCCTAAAGTCATTGTTACGAGAGAAACAACTGACTCAACAAGGCCTTCAGGAATTCAATACAAAGATGCTTCATGTTCTTTCCTTCATAGGATAGGAGCAAGAGCTAAAATCCTCCCCTATGGAGAGTATTGGACAACAAATTCAAATATGACAAATTGGGTATGTATGATATAGCCTCTTTGGCAAACCCCTACAACTATGCAGCAACCATGTTATGTAGATTGTATGGGCTAAACAATAATACTAAGGTTTCAATAGAATGGATTCCTCTTATTGATGCCAGTGTTAATTCCCATATCATGAATTGGCCTTGCATCCTATCTGACAACCTAGCCACCTCCATTACTGAATATCGACAGAAGACAGCCTCCTCTTCAGATAACCTCCCTCCCTTCTATTTTAGTGCCTACATTATGGATGCTATCTGTTTTTGCACGACATTTCCAACCATGGGTTGGAAATGGACCTTACAAGATCCTTTCCCAATCCATCTCAGTTATAAACAAATATGGGAATCACATTATATACCTCACTTCTATAAGATATTTCATGTTGTTGTGTTGCCCGTACATATAATTAGTGAAGGCAATAGGTTAGAAATTACTCAACCGAGTCCTCTTTAGGATCCTTTAATGCTCAGAGGTCTCCCTTTTTAGATAACGTTGTAGTTTCTCAAATCAAAATTTTTTCACAAACAAATGCTTCCAAATGTTTAAATTTAGTAGATAAAGTTTCTAATAACTCTCTGTTCTGGACTCTCTATTTTGACGGTTCTAAATCAGAAGACGGCGCAGGTGCAGGATGAATTTTGATCAATCCGTAAGGAGAGAAAACCATGCTTTCTTGCAGACTTGAATTCTAGTGCACTAATAATATCGTTGAATATGAAGCACTGATCCAAGGACTGTATAAATCCATTGGTCTTAATGTCAAATAACTGCAACTCTATGGTCATTCTGAAATAATTGTGAAACGGGTGAGAAATACAATCCATTGTGTCTCTGGACACCTTAAACACTATCAATCTTTAGATTAGAAATTGACTTCTCATTTTTCTGCTTTCAACATATCTTCAGTCCCTAGACTACAAAATGCAAGTTCTGACTTACTTGCTAATGTGGCATCCAGGCTTATACCCTCAGAAGACTTTAGTCTAGAAAATTTTTCAATAGAATTAATATTTAGGCCATCTATTCCTGACAATGTCACAAATTGGAGAGTATTCATCAACGGTGCAGATATAGTTAATTTCCTTACATCAGAGGGATCATATGAAGAATAGATCATAGATGAACATGAGCATGATCTAGAAATCAAACACAATCATGATCAAAACCCAATCCCAAAGTCTGTGGTTAAGATGGAAGATCTCTATGATCTAAAGGATAGGTTCAAGAAAATTACTGTCGCACGGAATGAGTCGATCTTGCGGACAAGATAGACCTTCCTAGAATCTAAAGAAGACCTAATGACAAGAAAACCAACCAGACACTATCTTTCTCTAAACATGCTTCAATAAACAATAGCAAACAAGTGTTTTTAGGGCCTACCTTTGGTCCAACGCAAGCTTGTGGATGCCCTCGCTCCTTTGATCCAAATGAGCTCCTTTTCGCGAATCTGCAAACACAAACAAGGCAAACAAATTAAATAGCACCTGAAAAACCAATTGCATAAAACATATTTAACATGAAAGTCAAGGAGTCCATGAAACAAATAACATAAGATACTTGTTGAGAAAAATGAGTTTGATTGTATTAATTCAAAAGAAGAAGAACTTTACAACCTTTGCCTTGACGCTGTACAAGCTCCTCCCAGGGTCCAACAAGAAGTCTCCTCTACTTTGACAAGTTTCACTCACTCCCCAATGAAGCCAAAAAGGTATGTGATCTCTCCTCTTAAGCTCAACTAGGAAGTCTTAATTTCACCAGCATTTACCCTCAAAATGTTCAGCTTCTAACCTCTCTAGTCCTCACCCCAATGCCTGTATTTATAGTGCAATGGAGGGAAGTTACTAGGTCCTCCTTCAAAGGGATAAAGCCCTCCTTCAAAGGGATAGCTCCTTTAGTCAAGGGATTAGCTCCTTCTCTTTTGGGATGCATGAACCACCTCATAGCGAACAATCCACGTCAAAATTCCTTCTAGAAAACTCTAGAATTAACCCAAAGTGAGTTTTTTAAGATAAAACTTGCGCCTTTTGACTTTCATAGGGGTCCGCACCTACACCGTTAGGGACAGAGCGGGTAGGTACGCAGCTTTTGTATACAGAAGGTGCGGGACCGCAGGTGACCATGAGGGAAAGTGCGAAACCAGAGTTACATTGATTTTTAATGTCTTTCTCCCATTTCCAAAGCTTGATTTGAAGAGTTGAGGTCTTAGACTTGCTTAGGAGGACAGTACAAGTGATGATAGACCCATACTGACTGTAAATAATCATAGTGACGATATTTTTGTGTAACAGATTGCCCCCTAAAGTGTGAAGTCTGTAGTAGATGAGGATTTCATTTATCATATAGGAAGAGTGAAGTACTTTATCATTTCGAGGATCATCTTGTGGAGAGCCCGGTCGGAACCTGTAAAAACATTCAATGCAAGATATATATATGAGATCATATCATCGCTGAGGTAGGTATTCCCATACTCAGATCAAAACTAACTAGAAAACTATCTACTGCTCTGATATAGGAATGATCTTGTAAAACATCACAAGTATAGACTCATGTGAACACAGTGTGGACGCAGCCATCTGTTTATGAATAGTCCACAATATAATGAATACAAAATTCCTCGCAACCTGGATGGTGGAAACTAGATCCAGGGTCTTCATTTCTACTTCCCGAAATAGTACGATTCTATCCATGTGAGTGAATAAATGTGTTGATGTCGAACATGGTAGAAACCACTTGATTACCAGTCAATGATGTAAACTGTTAACAAGTGTGAGAGAAACCACCAGTGATGCCAATGGCTCTCAAAGTACCCAGTACAATCCATGAGATGTGAATAAATGTGTTGATGTCGAACATATCACGGAATCCTTCGATCGAAAGTCAATGATGTAAACTGTCGTCAAAGGCGAGAAACCTGCAATTGAGGCATGCAGATCTCAAGGTACTAACAATTCCTAGATCATCTTTCTAGATAATGAGTTGATGTCGATAGAAAGCGATCCGTCGTAGGCAAGCCCACAACACGAAATCATAGATCAAGTTGAAGAAATTTAGTTGCAAGGACTGACTCAGGGATGGTCAAGATGGATGACAAATATTTTACATATGAATGGCTTATTGGCAGTGACCTCTTGAACACATAACGACACGACAGATGGCTTGGTGACAATTGACCCAAAGTTAATACCCAGAAACCGGCTGAAGACTTTCAATGTGGTTTGATCAACTGTTAGGCAAAGGATTTCCCAACCCAAGTGAATAAAAGTGTCGTGTTCAGGAGTGGTTACAAAGTATGACAAACAGACTCATTTTTCTCTCTCTTCCCCCACCATTTCTGCCAAGTACCTCTTTATTTTTGACAAGCTTGAGGAGGATAACATTTGCTTGATTATAAGCTCATCCTTCGGATGAGTCCAACTTAGTTTAAATTCGAACCCTAAGAAGGAGTGGTTCGTTCCCGTTTGTAATTGAACAAGTCCTTTAATGTGAAATTTTAACGAGTCCAGTATAGGAGAAACTCGGCGTTTTTCAATTTTAGAGAGTCTGAAAAAACTTAAGAAGACTTCAGGGTTGACCTTTTTCGTAAATTTGTGTCTCCCAAGCCCGAAAAAGTATAAAATAATACTTGAGAGAACCGCTTGATCTTTTACGACCAAGGAGTACTTTTCGTTATTAGTGCCCTTGACCCGAAAAAGTAAAAAAGCGATCAGTGGCATGTCATTTTATAACCAATATCGAATTCGAAACGACAAAAATCCGGCAATCTTTTCATGTTTTTACGGTCGGAAAAGAGCTGTAAGTGGACCGTCTTTTAATTTCGTTTTAATGAGTTTAAAAGAAACACTCGGCAATCTTTTCATGTTTTAGGAGTCAGAAAAGAGCTTAAAGATGACTCTACATGTTTTTCTGTCGAAAATGATAGACTTCGCCTGAATAATCCTTTATTCTGCACAAAAACACAAACATTACTCATACCTGTTTGAAATGGATAAAAGCGTCGCAAAATACCTTTTCAAAGTGAAACATAAACAAATTTGTGATTTATTTACTCAAAAAACTTATAAAAAGGGCCTTTGTCGATTCATTTTTACTGTTTGAGTTTGGGTGAGAAAATAGTGCTTTTGCTTAGAAAACTTCCCGTGAAGATTGTGGAAAATCCAACTGTCGGAATCGAGCGCCGTCTTCTCCAGGTAATCCACATCATCCTACTCTTCATTTTCAACCGTTTAGTTTTTTGATTTAGTCCTTCATTTCACTTTTTGGGAGGGTTTTTAGGCGCAAAACCCGCGCGCTGGGGTCCGCAGGTTTACCATTGCGGACCCGCAGACCCCGACTTTTTCCCCATTGGGAAAAAGCTCGGGGTCCGCACCTTCCGTGTAGACAAAATGCGGACCCCCGCACTATGTCTAACTCGGAGGGTGCGTACCCCGCCGCAAGGGTTTTGAACCCAAAGATTCTAAAAAATGGACCAATCAAAATATTTTCTAGCAATTTAATTAATCTTTATACTTGATGCAGAGAGTACATCATGCTAGATTGGCACGAACGAGAGCATGAGGACGTGGATGCTGCCGCATGGAATCATCAGCCTTCACTTGATGCTTTGAGGGCGTGCGAACTGTACAAATTCTGGACCATTCCTGGCATGAGGGCTCAGGTGGATTTCTTACAGTGGCTGGTTGACAGATGGAGCATACAGGACCAGTGCTTTTTCATTGGCGGCCACCATCTCGAAATCGAGCCGGTGGACATTTATTTCTTGATTGGTTTGCCTAAGAGAGGCGAAGACTTGACTCTGCACGGGACTAGGCTAGGTGGCCAGTCTGTCGATAGCCTCCGGCTAGAGTACTGCAACAGCCAGGCTAGAGACAAAGGGATAGACATAAAGACCATATCCCGTCCTGAGCTCATGGTGATTGCGTTTACTGTCACCAGACTTTGCGGAGCTGCCGCATTACATATTGCCACCGGATCCCAGATGCGTATGGCAGTTGATTGCTTTCGAGGCACCATCTTCAACTAGTGCAATGTTGTGCTGGCCAATGTGAAAGGCCAACTGACCAGGGCCAAGAGCGGACGACTAAATACCTTTGGTTATGGGGCTTTGGTCATGAGTTTTGGCCTGGAGAGGGTTCCTATGCTGATCCCACAGCACCTTACTATTGGAGCTGGGCTTCCTCGAGAGCCCAAACTGATGCGATGGGTCGCAGTCATGGCCCGTCACCCGGACGAGAGAACAGAAGTTGCTCGGTTCAAACCTGAGTATTTCCAATGGTTGGAAAACCAGGTCTTTTCCATTCAGGACTTCCCTTACGCTGGGATAGATTTCCGTGGTGACCCAGACATGGCTCTTCCACCAGGAGAACAGTGGGACGAGTCAGGTAAAATCCTTTCCAACTTTTTCCTATTTTGATTTTTTTATTTTTCCATCGTCTCAAAACTGATAGTAAAAATTTCAAATGCAGATGTGGGTCCACAGCGACCAGCCGCTCTCCGGCCTTTCGAGAGGAGGCAACCAGTTGCACCCGCGCCAGCCCCACAGGACGAATCGGTAGAGGTTTTGGCCGAGTTGGAGGGTCATCTCGAGCGCTTGACAGGAGATATTCCTGAGACCACTATAGATGACATTCCTCGTCGACTTCAGTGCTATGTGATTGGAGTCCCGGGACCTTTTAGGAGGTTCCTTTGCAAGGTGGCCCGTGCAGTGGTTTCTTATAGAGATCATCACCAGTGATAGGATGATCGCCTATTGTGGGCACATGTGACATTTTTGTTTTTTGTACTTATCATTTTTGCCGATCATAAGGTGTTTTTCAACCTATGATCGAGGACGATGTATTTTTTGACACACTCCTATATATATATCATTATTACCGGCTTATCTTGTAAATCATGTTATGGAATGGTTTTAAACTTACATGTATGATTATTGCAAATGTCTATTTAACATTCGAGAAGCAATTGCATCTGCTAATGTATTTAAAGACCTTGGAATATGCTGATATTCAATGTAATCAAACTCACGTTCCAAGAGACGCACTCTCAAAAATAATCTTAATAACACTGGATTTCTAATGGCATACACTCTATTAAGCTGTAATACAACGAGTTCAGAATCTAACCTCACTATCAAACTCTGAATCCCAAATGAAATAGATTCAGACAATAACTCAATCACTGCACTGTACTCTGCAATGTTGTTTGTTGTTTGACCGAGGCTTACCCCATGCATAGAAACTAACTCTTCAGAGGGCGAATAGATAACCCAAGCTGCGGAAGAGATATTTCGTGTATTACGACAAGCACCATCAGCAAATCCAATGTATGTTTGGAGAGGCATCGACATCTGCAATATCAAGAGTAAAACCAAGATAAGCAGGAATAATGACAGAAAAACACTCTCTAAGCTAAGCACACTTTTTTAAACTAAAACACACCAGCTAGAAAGAAAAACTATCCTAACTAAAAATCTCCATACCCATTCCTTTAAGCATAATACCTCTTCAAGTAAAGACCATTTCTGGGTTTACCCAAAGAGTCCCCATCAAAATCTACCAATTCATAAGCCCCTTTGGCTAGCTTTCGCTTGACAACATAGGGACCATGCCACATAGGAACGAATTTTCCAGCGCCTAATTTATCATTAGCTTGATCATAACCTAAGACTAGATCCCCTTCCGAAAAATTTCGAGGGGTCACATTTCGATCATACTGAGCTTTCATTCGTTTTGCATGAGTCTCGATCGCCAATGCAGCATCACGTCGATTCTCATCTAATTGAACCAAGTATAACAAACGCTTTTCCTCTTCGGAAGTGTCTGGAAGTAACTTGATGGCCATTTGTAGTGACGGGATTTCGCATTCAATGGGTAACACGGCTTGCAAACCATAGACTAGTTGGAAAGGAGTGAACCCTGTTGATGTTTTTACTGAGGTTCGGTACGCCCAAAGCGCTGAAAATAGCATGTTGTGCCAATTCGACCGATGAATCCCAATGATTCGTTGGATCATGATAACTAAAACTTTGTTGATGGATTCAACCAGACCATTCGCTTGTGGATAATAAGGGGTTGAACTATCGTGACGTAAACCAAGCTGGCCTGTAAGTTCGGTCATCATAACGTTTCGAAAATGACGCCCATGATCAGTGATTATCGCTTGTGGGACACCAAACCTAGCAATTATATGATTGAACACGAAAATTGCAGCTGTTTTGCCATTTGCCTCGAATGTAGGCATCGCCTCGGCCCACTTAGTAAAATAATCTACCGCAAGGATGATATACGCATGCCCCCCGGCCGAGTGAGGGTTACATGTAATAAAATCGATACCCCATTTGGCAAAAGGACCAACGACAATTATAGGGTGGAGAGGAGCAGGTGGAGCGCGCATCTTACGATCAAAAATCTGGCAGTTGTGGCATTTTCGGACCGCGGTAATACAATCTTTAAACAAGGACGGCCAGAAATAGCCAGCGCGCAATATCTTTTGCGCTGTGGCATACCCAGACATATGACCGCCACATGCTTCAAAGTGACAGTCATTTAGAACCCTTTCAGCCTCTTCGTGAGTTAAGCAACGTCGAAAAATAGAGTCCGCCCCACGGCGATAAAGAGTATCTCCAATACTTTTGAAGGATTGGGTCTGGAGATAGACGATGATATCCCCATACCACGGATCTAAAGTGCTGATTAGAAACAAAGATTCGTCCGCAATGGGCTCCTCTGCCACAGTTTCCGTGTCAACATGCGGGAAGTCACATATTAACTCCGCAAAAACTAAAGATTTCTTAGACTTAGATTTCTCAAACTCCAAGTCGAACTCCTGCAGGATAACGATCCATTTAGAGTACTTGCCCCCTAACAATTGTTTGGTCAAAATGTAGATCATAGGGTTGCAATCCGAAATTACCGTAGTTTTACGTAGTAAAATGTAGTGACGAAAACGTTGGACAGCTTGAACGGCTGCCAATGCCAATTTCTCCACATGTGAGTATTTTAGCTCAGTTGGATTTAACGTTCGACTAAGGTAATATATCACATGTTCCGTTCCAAATTCATCTTCCTGAACTAAGACCATTCCAATGGTGGAATGGGAGGCGGCGAGATACAAGAAGTAATCCTGGTTGTAGTTGGGAGGATGCAACAACGGTGCATGGGTCAACGCGTGTTTGAGTGCATCAAAAGATTTTGAGCTATCTCATCCCAATAGAATTGAGTATTTTGTTTCAACAACCGGGTAAAACCCTTTGTAACTTCGGCGTAGTTAGGAATGAATCGTCGTAAAAAGTTTGCTTTCCCCTGCAAACTTTGGAGTTGGCGAAGACTCGAAGGAGGAGGCAATTTGATGATAGCTTCTACCTTTGAGGGATCAACGCAAATGCCAGCTTTCGAAACTACAAATCCCAACAATCGACCCGTTTCTATACAGAAGACACATTTGTGTGGGTTCAATCGAATACGATAATGCCTACACCTCATAAAGATTGCTCGTAAATGGACGAGGTGATCAGCTCGATGTAATGAATGAGCAGGCAAATCATCGAGATACGGTTGCACAATGTGTTTGATGTCATGAAACGCATAAGACATCGCCCTTTGAAAAGTTGCTCCGGCATTCTTAAGCCCAAAAGGCAATTTGCAATAAGAAAATGTCCCCCATGGACAAATGAAAGCCGTTTTTGGTTGATCGGCAGGTAGAATGTTGATTTGATTGCATCTGGAAAAATCGTCCATAAAGGAAAATATTTCGCTGCCGGCACAATCATCAATGATTTGATCGATATAGGGGGTTGGGTAATTGTCCTTCGGACAGGCTCGATTAATGTCCATATAATCGATGCATATTCTTATTGTTCCCTGCTTTTTGTTAACCGGAACAATATTCGATACCCAATCCGTTAATGGGATCAGATAAATGAAACCTACTTTCAACAGTTTCTCAACTTCTACTTTAATTGCAGCAGCTTTTCGTGGGTGAATCTGACGCAAACATTGCCGGACGGGTTTAGCGTCCGGGTAAGTCTTGATCTCATGAACAACAATCGCGGGATCAATTCCTGGCATTTCCTCATAGGACCAGGCAAACACGTCGCGGAATTCTTGAAATAGGGCCTTATATAAATGAATTTCGTCATCTGTACACGAGGCACCTATATGAATGTTTTCAACAATTCCAGGCTTAACCGAAATGTCAATAGGAATAGTTCGAGAGATGTTTCCCAAATTTAACTCTGAATCAGGATGTTTCATTGGATTCTGAGGTTCCTTGACATATTCAGTTGTAAAAATTGATGAGAAATCATTTTCAAAACGATCATTCTCAGGTAAAAACGAAGATCTGTGATGGAGATCTTCCATGGTAAATCATCTACACATGGGATTTCACGAATTTGCTCATCAGAGTGAACAGGTTCAGAAAACGTTGTTAAATCCGAGGTTGATGTGAAAAGTGATTCCTCACGGACCACATTCATTAAGTCAATTTCGGTTGAACACAGGTCGGCAAAAGACTGCACGGCTTCATAGGCCATTTCATATGGACTCAAAGGCATGGAATTACCAAATGAGTCTATCTCAGATTCAGAAGGGATGATCCAAGGATCATCATAAATAATGGTGTCTGATGTAATCATATGAATAGTTGCAAATGAAGATGATGCATTGATTGGAGGAAAAGGGAAAGTTCCCAGTAAACCGACATCTTTAACTAATCCTACTCGAACATCCTTATATGGGATAGTCGTTTTACCAACATGCTGAATACTCTCTAAAGAGGCTGGGTCGGATGAAAAGTAAGCCAGCTGGTCTATTGTTACGATCTTTCCATTATGTGGAAACTTTATTACTCGCAAGACTGATGAAACGACCACTGTCATAGCGTAAGACCAACTTCGACCCAAGAGAAGGTTGTAGTCTAGAGGGGCATCAACCACCTCCACATCTAGACTAACGGTTTTTCCTTCAACCCCTATAGGCAAATCCTGAAGAATGCCAAAAGGATGAAACCCACGGCCATCAAAGGCCTTAAGAATTGTTGGGGATTGATTTAGTGAAGGAGAACCAAGCGATCTCCAACACTGTATCGACATAATGCATGTTGAGGCTCCCTCATCAATTACAGTCCAATGAATAGGCCTGTTTTTGACTATCACTGGGATCTGGAAAGCCATTTGATGAGGGAGACGCGGTGTACTATTTTCTAGATCGAAAATTATTAGGTTCGGGTCCTGAACGTCAACAGCTCCTATAGCCGACAAAAGTAATTTACGCTGTGCTGGACATGATTGCAGCACTTCCAAAGCCGACATTTCTGAGGGTGAAACAGCTAAATCCTCAACAATGTTATAGTTCTGAGCCGCTCTCGCATGTGGATTGAAAGCTGACTTTCGAAGTATACCCTTAGCAGGCGGTTTGATTACCAAGTCTGGATTAGGTTTCTCGATCTGTAGTGGATCGGAACCGGGAGCTGAGGTTGATGGATTAGAATGAGAAGATTCTGCTTCTTTACCATCAACAGGACTTTTACTGCCATAATCTTGCGATCGATTCGCAGTCCTTACATGGGACATCATCAATATGGGTTCTTCATTGGCACTCGAGGAAGAACCTATCATCTTGCTGTCTTGACTTGGAAATGGATCCTTCAAAACAACAGGAGTTTGGGAACCTTTGACGATCTTCACAACCTCTGCTCGATGAGGGCAGTCTCTTGTAAAATGTTCTTCATCACAAATGAGACATGGATAACGAGGTTTGCGCTTTTCATCATTGGATTCCGCCTTTTCAGATTTCTCCTTTGAACTTTTGTCCGTTTTATTCTTCTTCTTTCCTTTCTTCTTCCCACCGGATTTTGATTTAGCTGTAGATGACTCTACAACGTGAATATCGGCGGAAATCTCTGCAGAAGAATCTCCTGTTGGGGAATCAGGCAAGGTTATAATAGGAGAAGAATTCTTGGAGGATTTCTTCTTACCTTTAGTGTTAACCGTGCCAATCATACCGTCAGCGGCATGAGATCCCGAAGGAGCTGCAGCGATTTGATTTGACTTGGGAAGATCGGGGATCTTTTCGTGTAACGTACCTGACTGAGTATAAACCAAGTCAAGGTATTGTGCTTGAGCAATGACTTGCTCCTCAGTAACCACTCCGGCTTTAGCAACATCTTCAGTGATCTTTGGCAACAAAGATTTTACAAACCACTCGGCCAAGATTTGATCCGGAATAAATACCTTCACTAAACGACGTCGACGTCTCCACTCATGAATATGATCTGAAATGTACGTGGATGTTGACTGTTTTAGCGAAGTTAACAATTCCGTGCCATTGTCATATCGGACTGGCAACTGGAAATGAGTTAAAAACGAGGTAGCTAACTGACTAAAATTATAAAAAGTGCCTCGCGGTAACTCAATGTACCACTTGGCCGCGAGACCAATTAGAGTGCGTTGGAAAAGTCTAAGACGGATCGAATCATCTGTGATGGAGTTAGACGCACACCAGAGGTGGTAAGTCATCACATGGTTCGACGGGTCCTCTCCTGATTTACCTTCGAACTTGGGAATGTCACTGGGAAACTTATTCGGCATTGGCGGCCAAAACGGAAGATAATTAATCGGATCGTTCGTTAGGCGCGACAAGTCTGGTAAGTCCAAAGTTGCGATAAACGGTAACTGCCGATTAGGATCCCTAAAACTCTGGGTCATGAGACCAGCCCCAGGAGGAGGATATCCGGGATAACTAGGAATAGGAATCGCATTCGGGATATTGTATCCTCCCGGAAAACTAGGATTAACCGGACCGTACTGGGGTTGTTGAGGTTGTTGATAAGTGTACCCAGGATACGGTTGATACCGATAAACTGGCTGCTGGACAGCAGGACCAAATTGGTACTGTCCCTGGTACGGTTGATTGGTGAATTGTGGTTGACTTTTGACAACCGTACTTAAACTAGGTTGTCCTACAGGCATCTAAACCGTAGTTTGAATCGTGGATCCAGACGGTGGTAAAGATGTCTGAGGAGTAGATACAGGAACAGTAGAAATCGGAGCTGTCGATACTTCAGAAGTAGGTGGGGTAGATTGAACAGATGTTGCGGAAGTTGTAGCAGTCGTTTGAGATGGAGTACGAGGCGCAGTAGGCCCAGACTGAGAAACTACCGAAGGTACAGAAGTTTGGATATTAGACTGGACTGGTTGCTGGGGTGTACCAGAAACTAAGGGTTGTCTAGTTTGAGATGAAAACTGTACACTTGGCTGCAACACCTGTTGGGTTTGCGATGGATCCCACACTATGTTCATTCCGGGGTACTGACCCATAACAGGTTGAGAATATTGAGGACCATAACCGGGTTGAGGGTAGGATTGATAATTGAAAGGTACATTTCCCGTTCCTTGAACATAGGATTGACCTTGGGGTGGTTGGAAACCTTGGTTCGAGTACTGACCTTGGGGTAGATACCCTTGAGGCACGTACTGATACTGGGGTTGACCTTGAGGTATAAATTGATACTGGGGTTGACCTTGGGGTACATATTGAGTTTGGGGTTGACCTTGAGGAATGTACTGTATTGTAGGTACGTACTATCCTTGAGGTTGCCCCCCAGATGCAAATTGTGTACCTTGAGGTTGCCCCCCATGCATTAATTGAGGTTGCCCCCCAGGCGGTAACTGGCCACCTTGAGGTTGAGAATTGGGAATAGAACCTGACATCATAAGAATGTATTCTACGCTCAACGGCTTTGTACTATTGTTTCCAGTTAATAACCCTTGCTCAATGGGTTGAGGAGATGCTCCCAAAAAAGTACCAGAAAGTGAATGATACCTAGAGGGAACAGAAGGACTGTCGTAAAAAAAAGATTCAGGCGATTGAGTAAACATGGACGACTGACCTGACATATTTACAGGAGTATAAAAACCTCTAGGATGATAAGGAGCACAAGGTGGTGAAAAACTTAACCCTGGGTTTTCCAAATAATTAGTCAAAGAAAGATACCAAGTAGTACTCCTAGGCGGACTGTAAAAAATTGATTCACGCTCCCTTAGATCAAGAACAGGTTGATTTTCAGGGATAGGGATGCCTACTTCTTCTTCCGAAGCAAGTTCTTCAATAGCAATAAGTCTAGAAGGAAGATCTTGGGTAATTACTCTTTCTACCCTAGGTGAATCAGGACCACTAGAAGTTGGAGAGACAAAATTGGAGTAACAGGTTTAGATATCTCAGGTTCTTCACCTATATCACTAGTAGATGAAAAGCTACCAGCAAGTTCGGAAACTGAAATCGATTGCGGATCGTAACCTGTTACTAGAGTTTGGTAATCAGGATGTACAACCAATGAAGACTCTCCTTCTTCAGGTGACCCAACCTTACTACCACTAGGAGTTACGAGGACTTTCAAGCCTTCAAGCTGGCTCGGGACTTCTTCAGGAGGTTGGCCCCGAAGTCTACGGGACTTCCTCAATAAATCAGCCACGGTTACAAACTCAGGAGACTGGCCCCGAAGTCTACGGGACTGTCTTGGTAATTCAGCCACAGTTAAAAACTTTTAACTACTTCACACGCAAACAAAGTAAAATCTCAATGAAAAACACCTAAATCCTCTAAAGAACCAAACAAATTTGAATCACACGCCTAAAGAATCTAGAGATCAAACACATACAAATAGTAACTTTCCGGACCGAAAACACTAGTTGGTGATGAAATCCAACGTCGCAGAATTCAGTACAGAAATGGCGGTTGGAACAGTTACCCCGGCAACCTGCTTAATGAATAGACTGGACCAAGTTCCTCCAATTAACCGTCTCGAGTGAAGTGAACCCCCCAGAAAATCCAAGTGAGTCTAGCCGACGTCTGCTCCAGGTACAGTGGGATCTTTCCACCACTGTCACCTTAGGAAGAATCCTAAAGAATATGGCCACTACGGTTACCAACTGAGACAAATACACCTGGGGGAACAGTCTACGATCCGATACGCATGCAAGGGCAGAGTAGCAAGCTCAATCCCCTTGAAGGCTCCTTGACATAATCCAAGGTTTACCAACAAGTGACCCCAGGCATCTCGACAATGGTTAATCCGAGGTTTACCGTTTTTAATACGTGAATATCTGGCGTCGTTCCCAATGAGGAAGGATTGATTCCCACACTGGTTCAGACACAATCTCGTGCTTCTCCTTTAAGAGGAGCTTTCCCAGAGCATAAATACAACAATTGGATTTCTTCCTACCACAAGATACAACTACTTGTTTGTTTTTACTGTCTTGGAGAGTTAATTACTCTCCTACTCCAAGACACTAGCCTAAGCTAAGTTGGTGTATCAGAGCCCTAGAAATAAAATGTTAGTAGGTGAATTTTACTTTAAGCGTTAATTTTAGTGGTTGTTGTTTAAGTCAAGAGGTGGCGGAGATGAAACTCGTGGTGTAAAGACTCGACTTGAAATCACTAAAAAGATGCACCTAAGATGATTTAAAAAATCTTTTCTCTTCGATGAACTTCTACACTAAGAAAGAGTTTGAGAATGAAAATACTTTGTAAACACAAATCTTTCTCAATTAAACAAATTTAAAGAAGAGCTTTTTCCTTTCCAAAGCACTCAAAACGAGACAACTAGTTATTTCACAAAAATTTCCCTTTTCTTTTCAAAGCACTCAATCACTACAAAAACAAACTTTTTTCCAAAAGAGATTTTTTTATATTTTGTAAATAAAACACTCAAAACTAATGAAAATGACTAACTTTGAGAGCTACAAACTATAAAAAGCTACTTGAAGTCAAAGCCTACTAAAAGTCTTTTTGAGGATGTTTTACTTAGCTAAATGTGAGCTAAGGACTAATTTATGCAGAATCACAATTAGTCAAAAAACAACCAATCTTTCGTTTTTCTTTTTAAAAAATGAAAATTCCAACTTTCAAATACAAGTTTTTCAAAATTTTGAATGAGAAAACACAAAGCAGATTCCTCAACAAGGGGAGATTTCATAAATGGTCAGACTCATAAGAAGACTGGTAGACACCAAGGTAATCTGAGGTCCCTACGGCTTCTAAGCTCAGAGCCACTACACAACCAAAAACGAAAAACAAACCCAACAAGCAAAATTCCTAGGAATTCCACCTAAAACCCTAACACTAATGAAATTAAACCAAGGAAAGTTTTTGACAGGGAACAAGCAGGTCTGGGCAATGGCTAAAACCTATAAACAAATTCTAAACTGATAAAAAAGAGAAAAATTTAAAATTTTTCAAATTTTTGACAGGGTACGCAGGCAACCTGTTTACACAGGTGCGTTCACGCTCTGTGTACAAAGGAAAAGTGCGTACAGGTACGCACTGTGCTTAACTCAGAGGGTGCGTACCTCTCCCAAAATTATGAAAAATAAAAACTGACTCAAAATTAACTAAATTCACCCAATCCCACAATCATCAAGTCAAAAACAGAAACAGAAAATACAGTTTCTCAGGTCAAAATATAAACAAGGAAAACAATCAAGTCCCCAGCGGAGTCGCCATTTTGTCGCACGGAATGAGTCGATCTTGCAGACAAGATAGACCTTCCTAGAATCTAAAGAAGACCTAATGACAAGCAAACCAACCAGACACTATCTTTCTCTAAACATGCTTCAATAAACAATAGCAAACAAGTGTTTTTAGGGCCTACCTTTGGTCCAACGCAAGCTTGTGGATGCCCTCGCTCCTTTGATCCAAATGAGCTCCTTTTCGCGAATCTGCAAACACAAACAAGGCAAACAAATTAAATAGCACCTGAAAAACCAATTGCATAAAACATATTTAACATGAAAGTCAAGGAGTCCATGAAACAAATAACATAAGATACTTGTTGAGAAAAATGAGTTTGATTGTATTAATTCAAAAGAAGAAGAACTTTACAACCTTTGCCTTGACGCTGTACAAGCTCCTCCCAGGGTCCAACAAGAAGTCTCCTCTACTTTGACAAGTTTCACTCACTCCCCAATGAAGCCAAAAAGGTATGTGATCTCTCCTCTTAAGCTCAACTAGGAAGTCTTAATTTCACCAGCATTTACCCTCAAAATGTTCAGCTTCTAACCTCTCTAGTCCTCACCCCAATGCCTGTATTTATAGTGCAATGGAGGGAAGTTACTAGGTCCTCCTTCAAAGGGATAAAGCCCTCCTTCAAAGGGATAGCTCCTTTAGTCAAGGGATTAGCTCCTTCTCTTTTGGGATGCATGAACCACCTCAGAGCGAACAATCCACATCAAAATTCCTTCTAGAAAACTCTAGAATTAACCCAAAGTGAGTTTTTTAAGATAAAACTTGCGCCTTTTGACTTTCACAGGGGTTCACACCTACACCGTTAGGGACAGAGTGGGTAGGTACGCAGCTTTTGTATACAGAAGGTGCGGGACCGCAGGTGACCATGAGGGAAAGTGCGGAACCAGAGTTACATTGATTTTTAATGTCTTTCTCCCATTTCCAAAGCTTGATTTGAAGAGCTGAGGTCTTAGACTTGCTTAGGAGGACAGTACAAGTGATGATAGGCCCATACTGACTATAAATAATCACAGTGACGATATTTTTGTGTAACAATTACTAACTCCAAAACTCAAAGTTCTACTATGAGATTTGAAGTAGTGAACCTAGGGTCAAATGAAAAACCTCAAAATGTCAACCTAGGTCTTGACCTGACATCTGAAGAAAGAATATCATTCATTAGGTTATTGAAAACATATAACAACGTCTTTTCTTGGGATTATGCAGATCTCAAGACCTATGATACGTCTATAATTCAACATACCATACCCATGACTTCAAATGAAAAGCCAGTTCAACAGAAGCTTCACAAAATTCACCCAAACCTTGAAATTCAAATCAAATCTGAATTGAACAAGCTTTTGAAGGCCAAAATAATCTTCCCTGTTAGACATTCTAAGTGGGTATCGAATATGGTACCGTAAGGAAAAAGAACAGTGATATTAGGATTTGTATTGATTTTAGAAACCTGAATAAAGCTTGCCAAAAAGATAATTTTCCCTTGCCTACTATGGAACAAATATTGCAATCAGTTGCAGGTTCCGAATTAATGTCTTTTCTAGATGGATTCTCAAGATATAATCAAATTCTTGTGCATCTAGATGATAGATTAAAGACAACATTCAGGACCAAGTGGGGAACA
This sequence comes from Pinus tabuliformis, assembly GCA_031772625.1. Lineage (NCBI taxonomy): Eukaryota > Viridiplantae > Streptophyta > Pinopsida > Pinales > Pinaceae > Pinus > Pinus tabuliformis. The sequence continues at coordinate 531,634,439 of CM062804.1, read as the reverse complement.
TATGCCTATCAGAAGATGCCTTTCGGACTCATTAATGCTGGTGCCACATTTCAACGTGCTATGGACATTGCCTTTAGAGGTCTAATTAATAAATCGGTTGTTATTTACTTGGATGATATCACAGTCTATTCTAAGGATAGGAACAATCATTTAAGTGACCTGAAGCACATTTTCAAAAGATGTAAGAAATATGGCATTTCTTTAAATCCCAAAAAATCTTATTTTGCTTTACCAAAAGACAAACTCCTTGGGTTTATAGTATCCAAGAAAAGAATTTACATTGATCCTGATAGAGTCTAAGAGATTGAAAATATTCCCCTCCCACACAACAAAAAAACCATGCAATCATTCCTGGGCCAAATAAATTTTGTTAAATGATTTGTCCCAAATTTTTCACAAATAGTCCTACCCCTTCAAGCAATGATAAGAAAAAACGCAGTTGTCAGATGGAACAAGGATGAAAGAGAGTCATTTGAGTTGATTAAAAAATCCATTATTAATGCTTCCTCATTGACAACCCCTAAATTTCTCAAACCTTTTGTATTATATACTTTTTCATCTGATACATCATATGCAGCAGTTTTGACACAGCTGAACGATGAAAATATCGAGGCACCCATCTATTTTTTAGTTCTAACTTGCAAGCTGCCGAATTAAATTATTCAGCTATCAAGAAACAAGAATTTGTTGTTTTTAAAACTTTGAAACACTTCATAACTTTTCTTCTTAAAACCCATACAAAGATAGTTGTACCCTACCCTGCAGTTAGACAACTATTGATCCAAAGAGAAGTAGGGGAGAAAAAAGCTAATTGAGTAACTGCACTCCAAGAATATGATGTAGAAATCCGGCCAGCTAAAATTTCCAAGGGCCAAGGTTTTTGTAGGATGTTAACAGGAGCTTCCTAGTTACCACCAGAAGAAGATCAAGGTAATGAAGTGCAGATATCAGAGGTAAGCCTCATTGATATGCAATCATAATATACTGATTTGAAATTTTATCTAAAAAACGAATATGCTCCTATGCATCTTAATTATAAAACAAAGCGAGCTTTAAGATTGAAGTCAAATTAGTATGAGCTAGTCAATAATGTATTGTTTAGGAAAAATTATGATTCAGTATTGCTAAAATGCCTAGAGAAACCTGAAGCCGAAAAGGTCATGCGGGAATTACATGATGGACCAGCTGGAGGATTTTTTGGAGGAAATACCACTACTCACAAAATCTTACATGTAGGATATTATTGGCCAACGATATTTAAAGATGCACATGAATATGCAAGGAAGTAAAAAACTTGTCAAACCACAGCCAGAAGAGAAATAAAACCAACATTTCTTTTACAACCAGTTAACATCCAACAACCATCCGAACAATGGGGATTAGATATAATTGGTGAGATTGTTCCTAACTCTTCCAAACATCATAGGTACATCCTTACAACTACTGATTACTTTACTAAGTGGATAGAAGTTGTCCCATTAAAGATAGCTAGTATAGAAAACATCATAGACTTCATTGATCAGTACATAATTACCAGGTTTGGCTTGCCCTCAGCTTTAATGTTTGACAATGCATCTTAATTTTCTAGAAACACAATGGTAGAATTTTCTCTTAAGCGAGGTTTCAAGTTGAAATATTTAGCCAATTATTATCCTCAAGGTAATGGATTAGCAGAATAAACAAACAAGACCCTCATCAAAATTATCGAAAGGACTATTGATCAAAATCACAGGAATTGGCACAAAGCATTAACATTTGCTCTATGGGCAGACAAGATTACTCAGAAAGCCTCTTTTGGTTCTTCTCCTTTTGATTTAGTTTATGGAAAAGAAGTTGTTCTTCCCACAAACGTAGAAATCCAATCTCTTGCCCTAGTACAATTCATCGATGAAAACCCGTCATCTTCTCTCCAGGCTAGAAAATTTCAAATTCTCAAACTTGAAGAAGAAAGAGGAAAGGCTAAAGAAACCCACTTCCATCATCAACAATTACTCAAGGCTTCTTTTGACACAACTTTTTCCGGTCAAAAAACTCTTGAAGTAGGTGACTTGGTTCTGAAATGGGACAAAGCACACGAGGAAAAAGTTAGACATACCAAATTCCAAAGACTATGGCTTGGCCCTTTTTAAATCATTGAAAAAGTTAGACAATCAAAATTTCTTTTACAAGACTTGTTAGGTAAGAAGGATTCTTTGCCCGTTAATGGGAAAATTTTGAAAAAATACTTTTCCTAGGAGATAACCTCTTCCAATTTTGTAACATATTGCTTTTTAGGAAAATAATGGTTAACTAGTATTTATTTTTGGCTTTTCAAAATAAAATCTTTGATAACATTTCTGTTTTTTTCTTTTATAAGAAAGTAAGAGTTAAAAGGAATAATTAGGACATTTGAGTACTAAAGTAAACTTGATTTCTTTGGAAAAACTTGATCTTGCGTAAAACATTTATTTTACGAACAAACTCTTATCTTCATAGAATATGAAGGTTTTGTTATCAGTTAAGAAAAGAATCTTTAACCTAGTAAGTACTTTCTGCAGATTAGTATCTTAAAAACTATATCATTATCCCAAAACTCTCAAAAGAGCCAATAATCCACCCCATCTGTTAAAATTTTCCTTTTTTCAGAGTGTAATTCTAAAATATATAAAATTAAAAGATAAAAAGTCTCATTACAAGCTTGTTTACCATGTTCATAGGGAAGCGATTAAAACTGATATTACCAATACTACATATCAAACAGGGTAATAGTTAATGATCTCCTCGATTAGAAGACAAGGGTCTCATCAAGAGCCAACTTGTTCAGTGTAGTTACAACCAGTGAATGGCATTGTCATTAGTAGGCTACCACACCTAGACAATGTCTTTTAAGAAACCAAAAAACAAAAATATTACATTCAAAAGAGGAAAAAGGGACAAGGTCCAAGTGAGATTCAATCCAACTGAATATCATTTTGAAATTTAAAAATTCATATAGATGGGATAATGAATCATTGTTGGCTAAAAGATAACTATGTCGAGGCTATGAATGCCTACTAGCAGTATGTGATAAATGAGTAAACACAAAAATACTAATCTGCAGAAGACACCTGCTATATTACTTTAAACCTTATTATTGGCTGATGCGAACGTTTATATTTCTATTATTACAAGGGTAAAGTAATTAAGTAAATAAGTTGAGCAAGTAATGATGATTCCAGAGAAATGGTGTTTACCTTACAACTCATGTAATCATTATTCTTATAACTCCAATTACTTTGAAACTTTTTAGAGATTTCATAAAACTACTCAAAGATAACTGGTTCTCTCAAGTGAATCGCCAATTGTTGTACTAAGAAACAACCCCCTCATTTATAAGGAACAATAGCTAAGGTTAGGGCTATAAATAGGGACCCTTTTAAATTTTTAGGCTTAGGATAATAATACTTAAGTCTAAGAAAATACCTAGCAAAACCTTACAGAACGAACTAAGGATGAAATCCACATTGCACATCGCAAATCGCAAATCGCACTTTTCCGCATGACTATTTTAATCCACCAACGACTAATTTTTAACGGCTAACTCTGGGCAATGTTGCATCCTTACTATTTATTCCTTCTGATCTATGGATTTCTCACCTTGTCTTGAGGATGAACCACATTAGTTGGTTCGAAACGTCGACCAAATCCTAACTATGTGATTAATATGAAAGACTTTCTTCTACATTATGGATCACAAATGTCTTAGATCTAATTTTTTAAAACACCTTCAGAAAATTGCGATATGCGATTAAGTCTCCTGCTGCGATGACATCACCTTGTCATTTCGCAATCGCATTTTGCAGTTCGCATAGTTCGCAAGAAACTTAACCATGCCATTAGAACGACCGTTAGCGATTTGCGAAATGCAATATTGCGATATCCACAATCGCATTTTCTTGATGCATCCGGTAGTGCTATATTGTATTCCTTTAAAAACCACGATGCGCGATAAGAGTGGTAAAACATGTGGAATAATTATGTTTTAAATACCAAAACAAACGAGTTGAAAAGTTAATAAATATTTAGCTTCCCGAGAAAGGATAATCATTTTCCAGGTTATGGGTAGTTATAATCAAGTATCTCGTTAAACCTTTCTCATGATCCGAAGTCATTTTAGAGTAGCTTTTAATCTTAATTACCCGATATCATTTGCACTGATATATCTTGTCTATTTTAGGCAAGCGACAAAAGACATGTCACTAATAAAGGTGATGCAAAAACAGAGCAAACAGACTATTGTTGAATCTGAGTTTACAAAGATGGCTCCTATCTTCACTGATACAGTTTTTGATGCCGCTTGAGGCACAACAACTTGGGAAGTGATTTACAATAGGCTGGAGGACGAGCGTCCTAAAATCACTATTACGAGAGAAAAAACTAACTCAACAAGGCCTTCAGGTCTTCAATACAAAGATACTTCCTGTTCTTTCCTTCATAGGATAGGAGCAAGTGCTAAAATACTCCCCTGTATAGATATGATCAGGTGGGTGATCGAAAACCTTATCATTGAAGATAGGCAGTTCAAGAATTCAAGGATGGAGCTCATAGGGTCGTTCAGAGCAGAGGACTTGAAGAAAATGTACCACATACTTGACCTACGGGATATCTACGACAACACATTTGTGGCTAATTTCGCAAAGAAGAACCCAAACCCCTTCAAGCTAATTCAGGGTTGGAGAGTGTTGGACAACAAATTCAAATATGACAAATCAGGTATGTATGCTATAGCCTCTTTGGCAAACCCCTACAACTATGCAGCAGCCATGTTATGTAGATTGTATGGGTTACCCAATAATACTAAGTTTTCAATAGAATGGATTCCTCTGATTGATGCCTGTGTTAATTCCCATATCATGAATTGGCCTTCCATCCTATTTGACAACCTAGCCACCACCATTACCAAATATCGACAGAAGAAAGCCTCCTCTTTAGATAACCTCCCTCCCTTCTATTTTAGTGCCTACATTATGGATGCTATTTGTTTTTGCATGACATTTCCAACCATGGGTTGGAAATGGACCTTACAAGATCCTCACCCAATCCATCTCAGTCATAAACAAATATGGGAATCGCATTACATACCTCACTTCTATCAGATATTTCATGCTATTGTGTTGCTCCTACATCAAATAATTTTCAATAAGAAAGCCCCTGTGTTTTCCCAAGAAGCCGCAACAGACTTGCTTACTGTCGGCAAGTATTTCATTGAAGAATGGTTCACCTACATTAGGGTTTTTGGTAGCACAACTGATCCACATGTCCTTCTTTTATGTGTTTTTGATAAGTTATTAGCAAGAGAGATAGCCTACCAGACTGTGGGAAGGGGCCTGACTAAAGTTCTCAAAGATGGCAAGAAGTCGTTATGGCTCACTTTCCCTGTTAAATGAGGTTCTTTTTCTTTAGCCAATTCTGTTCTTGCTACTAAGGAATCATCACATATGGAAGCCCTCAGGCTTCATACATTGCCTAAGAGGCAATTTGATCCAAACAAAGTGGCATATAATGTCACTATTGGAGTAAAGATCAAGCCATACAATCACGAAGACAATTATTTTGAGGATTTGTTGCAGTCGGCTGTACCCTTCGAACAAGCGTTTGAATGGGCAAAGGCGAATTTGAAACTTGAATATTTTCAAATATTTTAGGAATTTAGAGATGAGAGGCTCTAGGTGATCCCAATGCATCTATTAAAGCCCGAGGATAAGTCTACACCAAGTGTCACTGTTGATAGTGGAGGTCCTAGCTCTCAAGTAGACTCTCAGGTAAACACTGAGAAGACACCAGACACAGGGAAACCCCAAGACGTAGACAACATAGTTGAGTCCAGCAGGAAGTCAGCTGAGAAATAAGTAATGAGAACCCCGACTACAGAGATCAGTTCAGAGGCCAAAGGCAGTAGTTTGGAGCAGGAGTGGGATCAGTTTAATAAGAAATTGCAAGGCACTCCCAAAGCCTCAAATACCCAAGAAACAGAGGAATGCAAAACTCCTCTGCATGTTCATAAGGATACAGAGCCCAAGTATGTCGGTGAACAGTTCACACCTATGGAGGAACAAGCAACAACATCCCAACATACTGAAATTATCCCTGCTCTGCCCACATCGGAAATTGTTCTGAAAGTAACTGAAATACCTCCACTTGATGTGTTCTATAGCCCTCTCCACAAGGTTGTAGTTAGAAGGCAGAGAAAAAGGAGAAGGGTAGACACACCTGAATTCCCACCTAGAAACGAGCCGATGGACGTTGTTTGGAAGGAAATTCCTTTCAATCCGGCTGAGAACTTGACTAGACTATCACAGTTCACGGGAGCATATGCATCAGCCACTATGGACAAGGCTACTGAGGTCTCTACTTTACTAAGGGAGAAAGAGGAGAGAATTGCACAACTCGAACAAGAGCTCGAGACAGAGAAAGCAAGTGCAAATAGGCAGGTGGCTGAGCAACTAGCGCAATTGTAGCAAGACATGGAGGTCCTGAAAATAAGCCATGAAGCCGATATATCGGCCAAAAATATGCAACTCCAAGAAATGCAGAAATCCATGGAAAGATACAAGGATGTTCCCACTACTTAGGAGTTCATTAAAGAGGCCTTAGAATTAAATTCCCTCCTAGTGAAACAATGGGAGTATTTCTTCTAGAAGATGTCACACATTACTCCCTATCTGACTACTAGTGACCAGCTGACAGATAAGGCAATTGACCAGAGAACAGAGTTTAACGATACCAGAATCTCTGAGTTCATCGAATGGCAGAAAACAGAAAATGGAAGGAAAGCCAATCTACTCGAGATTGAGGAAACTCATAAAGACATTCTCTTCACAGATTGGGATGTTGTAGTTTTTAACCCCATACAAAATTACCTGCATATGAATTCTAAAACACAAAAAATAAACAATGCGAGAGCATAACACATATACACAGAGATTTTCCCCTGGATCCCAAAACTGGGACTACCAGCTTGATTTTTCATTATTTTCCTTTCAATGTTACAATACATATTTATACATGTCGAAGCATCCAATACCATGGACCGAAAACCATTGCGTCCAAAACCATGGACCGAAAACCATCGCATCCAAAACCATGTGCGAAAAGTCATGCACAAAACCATAGGTAGGTCCGCCCAACCTAATATAGGGTCCAAAAACAATATTTTCTGGGGCGCTTCCCTGGACCCCATAGAGTGGGGTTAAATGCACCCTCAAACCCCCTGTGACCCCCCCCCCCCCCGCCACGTAATCGGCGCAATGAAGGGGGGGCTTTGCCCCCCTTCTAAACCCCCCAGTTCACTATGTGGGAAAGTTGTGGAAAGAATATAACACAACCCAACATTCTCCCACTTGTTGTTTTCTTTCCATAGGGGGCCACAAGAGAGCTTAGTCATTTATCCAGCCTTGCAATGCCCATTGTTTCTCTACAACAAGAGAAATTCTCAGAGCTCACAGATTTTGTCAATGCATCTGCAGTATTATTCAAAGTGTCCACCTTTACCGGCAACACCTTTTTGTCTTCTATCATATCCCTCACAAAGTGATACTAAACATCAATGTGCTTTGTCTTTGAATGATATGCAGGGTTCTTTGCCAAGAAAATTTCACTTTGGCTGTCAAAGTCTATCCTTATAGCTCCCTGTACTAACCCCATACTTAAACACAATCTCTGCAACCAAACTGCCTCCTTACTTGCATGAGTGGCTGCCATGTATTCTGCCTTTGTAGTTGATAGTTCCACTACAAATTGTTTCTTACTCATCCAACTGACTGCACCTCCAAATAGGTTAAACATATACCCACTTGTAGATCTTCTCTGATCCAAATCTCCAGCCCAATCTGCATCAACAAAGCCACGAATATGCAACACTCTGTCCAATCCTGGTCTTCCTTGGTAGCACAAACCATAATCACTAGTGTCACGCAAATACCTAAAAACCCACTTCACTGCTGTCAAGTGCTCCTTCCCTGGTTTTGAAATAAACCTGCTCAATACTCCCACTGCATGTGCAATGTTTGGTCTAGTACAGACCATTTCATACATCAGGCTACTGACTACACTTGCATATGGAACACGGGACACGTTCTCTTCCTCTTCATGTGTCTTGGGACACTATTCAGTAGATAACCTCACACCCACAAGAATAGGAACCTTCACCGGTTTACTATCCTGCATATTAAACCTATGTAGTATTGTCTCGACATACTTCCTCTAGTTTAATCAGAGCTTCCTCTTTGCCCAGTCTCTTTTAATTTCCATGCCTAAAATATAGTTTGCAGCACCAAGATCTTTCATGTCGAATTTGAAGGACAATTGGGTCCTCAAATTCTGGATAATTTCTTTCTCATTTCCAACCAGCAACATATCATCCACATACAAGACCAGATAAATAACACGGTCACCAATTAATTTAAAATACACATAGTCATCTGCTTTTCTTCTGGTGAAGCCAAGTCCCCGTATAAATGTATCAAACGTCTGATACCACATCCTTGGTGATTGCTTTAACCCATATAAAGACTTCTTTAACTTGCACACCATTTCTTTCTTACCCTTCACCACAAAACCTCCAGGTTGCTTCATGTAGATCTTTTCTTCCAGATCTCCGTGAAGAAATTTTGTCTTCACATCCATTTGTTCTACCTCAAAATCAAAAGTAGCAGCAACAAATAAAAGTAATCTAATAGAAGTTACCTTTGCAACAGGAGAAAAAATATCACCAAAATCAATTCCCAGCACCTGGGAATAACCTTTTGCTACCAACCAAGCTTTGTATTTCTCCGCCTTTCCTTCTACATTTGTCTTCTTCTTGAACACCCATTTGCTGCCAATGGGTTTCCTTCCAGCCGGAAACTCCACCATATCCCAAGCCTCATTTTTGTGAAAAGATGCCATGTCATCAACCATGGCATCTTTCCAGAGTTTTCCATCCTCTAAATCTACTGCTTCCTTCACAGTTCTGGGATCATCATCAGTAATAAATAAAGAAAAATCTGAATAGAAAGTAGATGGACTATACCTTTCTGGCTGCCTTCCTTCTCAAACTGATCTTCTCACCCCGTAGTTTGTGGCTCTTCATCTTTTGATTCCTTCTCTACTTTAGAGTCTGATTCTTCCTCCTTTAGCTCAAACTCTATCTTCTCAGGTTCCTTTGGTTGGAATTCATGTTTTATAACATCTTTTACCTCTCTAAACACCATATCTCAGCTGTACACAACCTTCCTTGTTACTGGGTTCCAAAACTTATAACCCTTTAAACCATCTTTATACCCAATAAAGATGCACTTTTCAGATTTACTATCCAACTTGGTTCGTTTCTCCTTTGGAACATGTACATATGCATCAGATCCAAATACCCTCAGATGTGAAAGAGATGGTTTCTTACTAGTCCATACCTCTTGTGGAGTCTTATCCTCCAACGTTGATGAAGGTGATCTATTGACCAGGTAACACGTTGTCTCCACTTCCTTTGCCTAGAATTCATGTCCTAACCTGGCACCACTGAGCATGCTTCTTGCCATTTCCATCAACGTCTTGTTCATTCTTTTTGCAACTCCATTTTGCTGAGATGTATATGAAGTAGTCTTCTACCGTGTTATACCACACTTCTTACAGAATTCTTCAAATTCCTTACTGCAAAACTCTCCACCGTTATCTGTCCTCAACACCTTTATGTTTTTCTCTATCTAGTTTTCCACCAGAGCCTTAAATTCTTTAAACCTGTCAAAGACTTCAAATTTCTTCTTAAGGAAATATATCCATGTATTCCTTGAGAAGTCATCTATAAATGATACATAGTACACAGACTTACCTAGTGATGGATCCTTCACAGGTCCAAACACATCACTATGCATAAGCTCTAATATCTGTTTCACCCTCTTACCACCAGAGGGGAAACTCACCCGATTCTACTTCCCATATACACAATTTTCATAGAAATCAAAATCCATAGATCTAATACTCATACCTTCTACCATACCTTTACCATGAATTATTCGAAGGCCCTTCTCTCCAATATGTCCAAGCCTTTGATGCCACAGCATGGTCTTCTCTCCAGAGACCACTAGATTTTCTGCTCCACTTTCAAGAATCATAGAATTGTTGCACCCATCAACAATAGTGCTACCTTGCAGCTTGTACAGAGTTCAAATCCGAACTCCCCGCATCAATACCAGTGCTTCCCAAACCATCTTGCAGGTATCCTTCTCAAACACTATTTTTACACCTGCATCATCTAGCTTGCTTACAGAAATCAGATTTTTGGTCAATGCAGGAATATGTAGAACACCCGAAAGTGTTCTAACCCTTCCACCTTGCAACTTCAACTTTACTTTTCTGCGACCAATGATTCTAGCCTTCCTATAATCCCCTAAGAAGACATCACCACCATCGTATTTCTCATACTCGCAGAACCACTCTATATGGAGATTGAAGTGAAAGGATGCACCTGAGTCAATCAACCATGCCTCATGATCTACATGTGTACTTGAAAAAGCCAAGTACACATCCCCACCTTCATCTGAGTTGGTTTTCACCTTTATAGAAGGAGCATCATTAGATCCCTTTCCTTTGTCAGGAGCTTTAGATTTACATTCCCTTTTGTAGTTCCCTTCCTTTCCACATTTCCAGCACACTACCTTTACAGGTTTTCCTAGAGATTTAGATCTCCAACTCGATGACCTTTTTTTTTTTTTTTTTTTGGGACCGTCCTCGTACAGACAAGGCATCGCCATTCTGCCTCTCCATATTTTTCCGTCTCATCTCCTCCGTCAACAAGGATGAGACTATTTCATCAAACTGCAAGGCAGTTGCATTGCTACCTATTGCAATAACTAGACTATTCCACGAATTTGGTAGAGAACACAACAAACTAATGCACTTATCTTCATCTGAAATTTTGATATTAAAAGACAATAATTGACTTACCACAGTATTAAATGCATTTAGATACTCCGTCACCGAGTCTCCATCTTTCATCCTCAAGTTATACAGCTTTTTCCGTAGGAACAATTTATTCACCAGAGACTTAGATTGGTACAAAGTCCCTAACTTGTCCCACAGATCCTTCACTGTAGCTTCCCCTAATACATTCAGCAATACTGAATCTGAGACACACAATCGTATTGTGCTCTTTGCCTTCTGATCCAACTTCTTCCATTCTTCATTAGACACTTCGTTGGTTTAGTACCTAGATCTACCGTGATATCACTGATCTTTATCCACCAACAGATCCTCCATCTTGAGTTTCCACAACTAAAAACTCTGACCATTAAATTTCTTAATCTCTGTCTTTCCACTGCTCACCATCTTCTTTCACTACCAGAATCGATCCCGCAGATCTCCCACTGAACAGGGTCTACCACAGGCCCGAGTGAAACCCCTCAGCAACAAAGGCATCCCCTTTAGGCCAAAACAGCTTTGATACCAAATGTAGGTTTTAACCCCGTACAAAAATTACCTGCATACGAATTCTAAAACACAGAAAATAAACAATACGAGAGGATAACACATATACACATAGATTTTCCCCTGGATCCCAAAATCGTGACTACCAGCTTGATTTTTCATTATTTTCCTTTCAATGTTACAATACATATTTATACATGTTGAAGCATCCAATACCATGGACCAAAAACCATCACATCCAAAACCATGGACATGGAAACCATCGTGTCCAAAACCATGTACGAAAAATCATGCACAAAACCATAGGTAGGTCCGCCTAACCTAATATAGGGTCCAAAAACAAAATTTTTTGGGGTGCTGCCCTGGACCCCATAGAGTGGGGTTACTTGCACCCCACAAACCCCCTGTGACTCCCCCCGCTATGCAATCGGCGCAACGAAGAGGGGGCTCTGCCCCCCTTCTAACCCCCTGGTTCACTACGTGGGAAAGTTGTGGAAAGAATATAACACAACCCAACAGATGCGAGAATAAAACAGGTTAATCTAGCAGTCGCAAGGGCAACCAAAGTATCAAAGAATATCATTAAGGCAGTGAATCACATCCCGTTCGCCACCAATCTCATTAAAGAAGGAAATATGAAAGAAATGCCCGATTTAACTGCTTTGTATAAAGGCTAGCAAGAAAAGGCGGGGAGTCAAAGAGAGGCAATTACAAAACTGACCACGACCAACTGAGATTCGTATTGGCAGTATCTTGTTAAGCCACATAGCCAGATTATGACTGTCAATTGTTCCCTTCATATGACTCAATGTATGTTGCCACCACTCAGCGATGCAATCTTCACAGGAAAACTCAGGACACATTTCGGGGAACCTCCTCAAATTCAACCGATGACCGATATTTGTGATTTAAAGGACAAGTTGGCAGACAACAAGTCATCCTCTTAGTTTTGTTTATTTAGCCTCTGTTTATTTTTGGAGTTAGTTACCTATTTAGGAGGAAGGTTGTTTGAAACCTCCTCAAATTTTGTATAATCTATTTTTGCACATTTAGTTAGAATAGTATTTATACCCATCTCATGCATTTAGAGAAGGGTCCATAATTTTATCAAAAGCATTTGCAAAGAATGCACTATTGTAAGTTTTTGAATGCTTTGGTGAAATTATAGAATGTGATCGTTCCTTTTAGATATCAGACTACTTTCCTTTGTTGATGCACTTTTGTATTCTTGGGAGACAATTTGATTTGAAAAAATAAGTTGGTCTATGTCATTTGTCAAATAAGCAGGACTTCACACATATGGTACTATTATCGTGTATGCTTGATTTTGTTTCCATTTAATTAGTGGAAAAACTTTACTTTCATGAATTATATGTGAGATTCATTGTTTCTGTTAAAGCGTTAATTGCACTTTTGTATGATGCCTAGCTGAAGTTGTGATTTTTATATATAACTCATCATATATGCGATATATTTTATAAATTCCTTTGACTAAATATTTTTTCAAAGTAATTATATTTTACGTTATCATCTCTGTTTAGTTGTGTTTAATCTTTATTATCACATGTTAACATATATCTTTGTAGATCGCATACCATACATGAATACCTGGGTTTATATTAGAATAAGTTAGTTAGAGAAATTTCATTATAGAATAGGTCACTTAGATTATCATTATTCTATTGCAAAACACTCATGAACCACCCACTCTCATTTTAATACCCACACTAGGAAATTGGTCCCATTATCCTTAGTCGGAGCCACCACTTTAAATAGAAAAGAAGTTGTCCTAAGGTTCAGACCGGGTGGTTATCCGCCATGTTTCGGCAACAGAATTTTGAGCCGCAACATGTCTTTATTTTCATTGTAGTGATTTTACACTATAATTAAAAAAAATACTATTAAGATTCAATTTATCTATGGATTTGATCAGCTAAAATCCATGCTCAACATTCAACAATGCACTGAGACCTCGGTCACAAGTTCTAGTCTATGGTTCCTGCATGGGTCCAATGGTTGTCAACAAAACTATAATTCTCCTTTCTAGGGTGTTAATAGGGTAAACCCTAGCCACATTAATTCTCATCTTCTTCATCTATATTACTACATATGAGGGAGATAAAATATGGAGGAGGATAAGGAGATTAGGGTTCTAAAGGAACTATATATAGATATAGTAGATTATTTGATAGATTCTTGGGAAGGGATTGAGATCTGGTCTTGTCCGAAGGTTTCAAGTGCAAGTTAGGAGATCACTTTTGGAAGGGATCTTGGCGGAGCAAGGGAAAGTAAGGATATAAATTGTAGCACTTCATATTTGGGCCAAAGTATTTATAAATATTAGGTTATATCAGAGTTTAGCTTCAAGGCACAATTTTGGTTTGGAAGGTTGGCATATATGGTTCCTATGGAAGTATCTAGGAGATGAGATGGGTTTATTAGCAATATATTGGGTCTTCTAGAACTTAGCAATTTTAGACTTTTTTTGCAGGGGTTTTGGCAACTACTAGGATAATTCATAGGTGAGGCCTCTAGTTACTAGAGAAAATGATTAAGAAAGAAGATGAAAAAAGGGATGTAGAGAAAGAAAAGGAATTGTGTTAATAAAAAAATTTGTCAATAAAGTTCTAGGGGATGATATTAATATGCATGAAGTAATGTCGGTGGCACAAATGGATTTCGTAGGAATTATTTTGAAGGCTTGGATGTCTAATAATTGGATTTCAGTTCTATGTTAAATCTTGTCGAGTTTCATTTTTACGAGGGGTTGGTTTTTATCTATCCTAAGAAATGTTGAGGACACGCATAAATTAATGGAGTGGGTTGTTGAGATTAACACCCATAGTTCTGAAACCTTGAGATCCTCTATTTAACGCTCCAAAGGAGAGAGTTGAATTGGATTGCATTTGGGTCCAACTTTCTAGTTTACCAATTGAGTTTTGGTTACTTAAAATATTTCAATCTATTGGAAACAAATTGAGACATTTTACTAAGGGGAATATGTCCTTTTAGGATTTGGGATTGATGTTAATGGATAGACTTTTAGTATCCCTGGATTTGAGGGAGGGTTTGGAAAAAAATAGAATTAAGAAAGGGTATTTTTTAGCATATATGACAAAGAAATGTAACTAAAAAGGAAAGAGATCAAATCACACTGCTGGCATAGAGGATTTAAAGTGTGGCTCAACAGTTGATCCTCTTGCATACTCTGAATCTTTTTAACCAATTCCATATCTTCTAGTCATAAGACCCCCATGCAATAAAATCAAATACACCAACTGGGTGAAAGTCAGGATTATAATGAATGCCTTCGGGGCTTTTTGCATCATCAAGAAAAACAAATTATTCATATTAATGCCATGGAATCCCATCCCTTATATTTAATTGAATCTACAGTGAAACATGTAAAACAAAACCTCAATTGAAGCCTTGATTGAGATTTGTATTACAAGCTTGATTGATGTCATGAGCATGACCCATTTTGATAGGAAGTCCAAACATACATGCTAATTATGCATGGCCCTATTCATATAAGCAATATTTTATCATTACACAATTGAGCATTTTGTCATATTTATAGTATATACAATTAAAATAAGGTATATGCATAGGAACATGTATGCTATTCTTATTAAGTTCAAATTGCAATTTAAGATAAAGATTGATATACAGATGAAATGTATTATAAAATGAGGAATTGGAAAAGAAAATTTGCCAATGAATTATTAATTATCTAAATTCATTAGTTATATATAATTTCGTAGATGAAAAGAAGGTAATAGAGATGTTTCATTATGAAAATGAAATTTTATTAATATGAAATGTGAGATCATTGACTTTAGTTGAAAAACATTATATCCAATAGGAAAATTAGTCATTTAAAACTTAATACGTGTAGGTTTTAACCCCATACAATAATTACCTGCATATGAATTCTAAAAACAGAAAATAAACGATGGTGAGAGCATAAAACATAAAACAAATATACACAGAGATTTTCCCGTGGATCCCAAAATAGGTACTACCAGATTGATTTTTCATTATATTCCTTTCAATGTTATAATACATATATATACACGTCGAAGCATCCATAAACCCCAATCCATTAACCCTGGATTAGAACATAAACGTAGTTCTCTTGACCGGATCTACAAAAATACCATGGTCAAAAAACCATCATGCCCAAAACCATGTGTGAAAACCATGCACAAAACCATAGCTAGGTTCGCCCACCTAATATAGGGTCCAATTTTTTTCCCCTGGGGCGCTGCCTTGGACCATGTATAGGGGGGCTACTGCTCCACCCGTGACCCCCCTACTGCGCCTGACGCAATGTACAAGAAATTCTTCGATCCCCCTTTGACTCGCCCCACCCCCTCGCCTGCACGTGGGGCCAGTCGTGGAAAGAATATAACACACACCTAAAATTCTCCCACTTGTTGTTTCGTTTCCACAGGGGGAGCACATGAGAGCTTATTCATTGGTCCAACCCTATAATGCCCATTGTTTCTCTACACCAAGAAAAATTCTCAATGCTCATAGACTTCGTCAATGCATCTGCAACATTCTTCAAAGTGTACACTTTTACCAACAACACCTTTTTGTCCTCAACCATATCCCTCACAAAGTGATACTGAACATTAATGTGCTTTGTCTTTAAATGATAAGCAAGGTTCTTTTCCAATAAAATTTTACTTTGGCTGTCACATTCTATCCTTATAGCTCGTTGTACCAACCCCATACTTGAACACAATCTCTGCAACCAAATTGCTTCCTTGCTTGCATGAGTGGATGCCATGTGTTATCACTCTGTAATTTAATAAGGCTGGGAAATAATTGTAGAGGTAACCACGAAACCACTTTGGAAACTGGGATCTAGCTCTGGGGAAATAATTGTAGAGGTAACCACGAAACCACTTTGGAAACTGGGATCTAGCTCTGTCATCTTTAGAGAGTGATCTCTCTTTTAGATTTAGATTTGTTTATATTGAGATATTAGGTTAGTTATTAAAATTCATATTTTGGTTTTAAAATTGGTTTGGTTGGAATAATAAGGGAAGGCCATTGGGCAATGGAGTCAAGAGGGTTTAAGATGATCAAATGCATAAATAATCAAGCTTAAGTGCAACAAGGCAAGGTAAGCATACTACTAGATTCTTGTAGTTTATGAGATGGAGAAGGAAGAACATATTAGGATTCACTTTAAATATAGAGAAATTAAGAATTCTATATTTAAACTTTAGAATAAAACATGGGTATTGTTTTAAGCCAAAACATGGTGTTGTTGAAACAAATCCTGAACTTAATTTTCTTTAAAACAATAGAGAAAAGAAACACATGAAAAATAGAGAAAATTGATTACAGTAAGAAACACTTCACCACATAGATATGACACAAGAATCCTAAAACAACTTGCTTGTATTAATATAAATGGCCACTAAATCTCAGTGATCAGCTTTACAATAATGGTAGTCTTTCTCAGTACAAGTGGCAACCTCTATTACTTCGAATTATGAAGCATTTATAAAAAAAATATTACAAAAATCTTTGAGTGGAAAATATCTAGAATTAATTACAAAAATATCTCAAACTTAGGAAATTTGACACTGTTGAAGCTGCTGGCACTATTGTCAAGGATGGTTGTTGATGACTTGACCTGAAAAATAATAACAAGTTGTTGATGACTTGACCTGAAAAATAATAACAAGTTGTTGATGACTGGACCTAAAAAAAATAGCAGTAGGTTGTTGATGTGATGTTTGAACCTGAAAACTAGCAGCAGGTTGTTGATGTCCTTCTGGAGATTTGATGACTGATTGTGCATTGCCTTGTTCATCATCTTTTGAATACTTTGTTTTGTCACAAAATATTTGGAAAAAAAATAATATTTTTAAATTAATATTTCCAAATATTTTAATGAAATTCATAATTCAAAATTCAAAGTATTTATTAGAATGAATTATAAATCCATCATGTTTTCAAATCCATGTACTGTTTCAAAAATCCATGCCTTGTTTTCTAAATCCATGCCTTGTTTTCTCTTCCCATGGATTTTGAAACCCATGTGTTGTTTTCAAAAACCATGTCTTGTTTCTCCATTTGCTATCCCCTGTACATTTCTTTTTACTCATGTAAATATTTGGATGGATTTCCACAACCATGTGTTATTTCACCTACAATGTAAATTGATTTCCAAAACCATGTGTTGTTTCACCTGCAACGTAAATCAATTTCACCATATACCTGTAAATTATTTTTACATATGTAAGTCTTGTTTTACTTATCCTCCATCCGTAAAACTCATTTACATGAAGCTCATTTTTCCTCACTTGTACATTAGTTTCATAAACATATGATCTCTTCTTTTATTTTCTCTCATGAATTTGTTTTCTTGCACTCGTGAATTTCACAACATAATTAATGGTAAGTAGTAAGAGGTTTTTAGAAGGGGCATGAAATAAGGGGAAACATGAAACTTGTAAAACCCAGAAAAGTGAAAACCACTTTAATAACCCTTGATTTTAATTTGCATAAGTCCTTTAACATTGGGGGAAAATTAATGTTGACGTATGATAAATTGGTTTTTATGTTTTAGAGTTTTGATTTACTTATTATTTTTTGAATTAATTCTAATAATTCAAAAAAAAAAAAAATCTAACTTAGGCTTTCTTCTTTGCTTTCTGGTATAATTTCAACTTGCTCTTTCTTTTGATTCTGATGTCGGTTTGAAGGACCAAATACATCGTTGGAAAGTTACTTATGAGAACTTATTGATGAGAATACCTCCAACATGATCTAATCCCAACATTGTTATGTAAAAATATCCCTAAACTTCATAATTTTCCCGAAATAATTTGCATGATGAAATATTCTTTACAACATCTCAAATATAATAATCATTAGTTATAAGTGACCCTATAAAAATTATAGGACCCTAATACCATGTATTCTGCCTTTGTAGTTGAAAGTGCCACTACAAACTGTCTCTTGCTCATCCAACTGACTTCACTAGTCGATACCTCTTGTGGAGTTTTATCCTCCAACGTTGATGAAGGTGATCAATTGACCAAGTAACATGTAGAATCCACCGCCTCTACCCAAAATTCCTGTCCTAACTCAGTACCACTGAGCATGCTTCTTACCTTTTCCATCAATGTCATGTTCATTCTTTTTGCAACTACATTTTGCTAAGGTGTGTATGGAGTAGTCTTCTTCCGTGCTATACCACACTTATTACATAACTCTTCAAATTCCTTCTTGCAAAACTCTCCACTGTAATATGTCCTCATCACCTTTATCTTCTTCTCTTTCTAGTTTTCCGCCAGAGCCTTAAATTCTTTAAACCTGTCAAAGACATCAGATTTCTTCCTGAGGAAATATATCCATATATTCCTAGAGAATTCATCTATAAATGATACATAGTACATAGACTTACCCAGTGATGGAACCAACACAGGTCCAAACACATCACTGTGCACAAGCTCTATTATTCGTTTCACCCTCTTAGCACCAGAAGGGGAAAGTCACCCGATTCTGCTTCCATATACACAACTTTCACATAAATAAAAATTGAGAAAGAAATTAGACATGCCTTCTACCATACCATTACCATGAAGTATTCAATGGCCCGTCTCTCCAATATGTCCAAGCCGTTGATGCCATAGCATGGTATTTTCTCCAGAGACCATTAGATTTTCTGCTCTACTTTCATGAACCACATAACTGTTGCACCCATCAATAATAGTGCTACCCCAAAGCTTGTGTAGAGTTCCAATCCGAACTCCCCGAATAAATACCAGTGCTCCCCAAACCATCTTGCATGTATATTTATAGAACATTGTTTTTACACCTGCATCATCCAGCTTGCTTACATAAATCAAATTTTTGGCTAATGCAGGAATATGCAAAACACCCGGAAGAGTTCTCATCCTTCCACCTTGCAACTTCAACTTGACTTTTTTGCAACCAACAATTCTAGCCTTCCTGTCATCCCCTAAGAAGACATCACCACCATCATATTTATCATGCTCGTAGAACCACTCCTTGTGGGGAGTGAAGTGAAAGCATGCACCTGAGTCAATCAACCATGCCTCATGATATACATGTGTACTTGAAGAAGAAAACAAGTACACATCCCCACCTTTATCTGAGGTGGTTTTTGCCTCTAGAGAAGGAGAATTATCAGATTGCTTTCCTTTCTTAGGAGCTTTAGATCTATAATCATTTTTGAAGTGCCATTCCTTTCCACATTTCCATCACACCTTTACAGGTTTTCCTGGAGATTTAGATCTCCCACTCGAGGATTTTTTATTTTTTTATTTTTTTTCCTGTTATGGGACCGTCCTCACACAGACAAGGCATCACCATTCTGGCCCTCCATATTTTTCCATATCATCTCCTCTGATAACAAAGATGAGACTATTTCATCAAACTACAAGGCAGTCACGTTGCTACCTATTCCAACAACTAGCCTATCCCACGAATCTGGTAGAGAACACAATAAACTGATGCACTTATCTTCATCTGAAATTTTTATATCAACAAATAACAAGTGGATTACCACAGTATTAAAGGCATACAGATGCTCTGTCACCGAGTCTCCGTCCTTCATCCTCAGGTTATACAACTTTTTCCGTAGGAACAATTTATTCACCAGAGATTTAGATTGGTACAAAGTCCCTAACTTGTCCCACAAAGCCTTCGCCGAAGCTTCTCCTGATACATTCAATAATAATGAATCTGAGATACACAACCGTATTGTGCTCTTTGCCTTCCGATCTCACTTCTTCCAGTCTTAATCAAACATTTTCGTTGGTTTAGTACCTGAATCTACTGTGCTCCATTGATCTTTATCCACCAACAGATCCTCATCTTGAGTTTTCACAACTCAAAACTCTAACCTTTAAATTTATCGATCTCTATCTTTCCATTGCTCGCCATCTTCTTTCACCACAAGAATCAATCTCGCAAATCTCCCACTGAACAGGGTCTATTGCAGGCTCGAGAAAAACCTCTCAACAGCAAAGGTGTACCTTTGAACCCAAAAAAATTCCGATACCAAATGTAGGTTTTAACCTTGTACATAAATTACCTGCATATGAATTCTAAAAATATAAAGGTGAGAGTATAAAACATAAAACATATACATGTTAAAACATTCATAAACCCTAATCCATTAACCCTGGATTAAAACATAACCATAGTTCCCTTGACCGGACAAAAATACCATGGACCGAAAACCATCATGCCCAAAACCATATGCGAAAACCATGCACAAAACCATAGGTAGGTTCGGCCACTTAATATAGGGTCCAAAAAAATTTCCCTGGGGCATTGCCCCGGACCCCGTAGATGGGGGCTACCGCCCCCCTTATGACCGCACCCTCCCGCCCCCCTTATGACCCCCCCCTCCCGCACATGGGGATAGTTGTGGAAAGAATATAAAACACACCCAACATTCTCCCACTTGTCGTTTCCTTTCCACGAGCACCCACAAGAGAGCTTAGTCATTGGTCCAGCCCTACAACACCCATTGCTTCTCTACACCAAGAAAACTTCTCAGTGCTCATAGATTTTGTCAATGCATATGCAACATTCTTCAAAGTATACATTTTTACCAACAACACCTTTTTTTCCTAAACCATATCCCTCAGAAAGTGATACTGAAAATAATTTTTCTTTGTCTTTGCTTAATAAGCAGGGTTCTTTGCCAATAAAATTGCACTTTGGCTATCATAATCTATCCTTATAGCTCGTTTTACCAACCCCATATTTAAACACAAACTCTACAACCAAACTTCTTCCTTGCTTGCATGAGTGGCTACCATGTATTCTTCTCTGTAGTTGAAAGTGCCACTACAAACTATCTCATGCTCATCCAACTAACTGTACCTCCAAACAGGTTAAATACATACCCACTTGTAAATATTTTCTGATCCAGATCTCCAACCCAGTCTGCATCAAAAAATCCACAGATATCGAAAAATCTATCCAATCCTGGTTTTCCTTGATAGCACAGACCATAATCACTAATGCCACGGAAATACTTGAAAACCCGCTTCACTTCTGTCCAATGCTCCTTCCCTGGTTTTGACATAAACTTGCTCAATACTCCCACTGCATGTGTAATGTCTGGTCTAGTACAGACCGTTTCATACATCAGGCTACCGACTGCACTTGTGTATGGAACACGGGACATGTCCTCTTATTCTTCTTATGTCTTGGGACACTGTTCATCAGATAAATTTACACTGATAGGAATAGGAACATTCACCGGTTTATTATCCTGCATATTAAACCTCTACATTGTCTCTAAATACTTCCTCTGGTTTAACGAGAGCTTCCTTTTTTCCCGATCTCATTTAATTTTCATGCCCAAAATATATTTTGCAGCACCAAGATCTTTCATGTGGAATTTGGAGGACAACTAGGCCTTTAATTCTTGGATAATTTCTTTGTTATTTCCAATCAACAACATATCATCCACATACAAGACCAAATAAATAACATGGTCACCAATTAATTTAAAATATACACAGTGATCTGCTTTTCTTCTGGTGAAGCCAGGTCCCCGTATATATGTATCAAATTTCTGATACCACATATATGGTGACTATTTTACCCATACAAAGAATTTTTTAACCTACATACCAATTCTTTCTTACCCTTCACCACAAAGCCTTCAATTTGCTCCATGTACATCTCTTCTTCCATATCCTCGTGAAGAAATGTTGCCTTCACATCCATTTGTTCTACCTCAAAATAAAATGCAGCAACAACAGATAAAAGTAATCTAATAAAAGCTACCTTGGCAACAGGAGAAAAAATATCACCAAAATAAATTCCCGACACTTGGGAATAACCTCTTACTACCAACCAAGATTTGTATTTCTCCACCTTGCCTTTTGCATTCATCTTCTTCTTGAACACCCATTTGCTGCCAATGGGTTTCCTTCCAGCCGGCAGCTCCACCAGATCCCAAGCCTCATTTTTGTGCAAAGATGTCATTTCATCAACCATGACCTCTTTCTAGAGTTTTCCATCATATGAATCTACTGCTTCCTTAACAGTTCTAGGATCATCATTAGTAATAGATAAAGAAAAATTTGAACAGAAAGCGGTCGGGCTATACCTTTCTAATTTTTTTCTTTCTCGAACTAATATTCTCACAGCTAGAGTTTGTGGCTCTTCATCTTCTGATTCCTCTTCTGCTGTAGAGTCTGATTCCTCCTCCTTTAGCTAAAACTCTATATTCTCAAATTCCTTTCGTAGAAATTCATGTTTAATAACATCTTTCACCTATCTAAACACCAAATCATGGCTATATACAACCTTCCTTGTTTCTAGGTTCCAAAGCTTATAACCTTTTAAACCATTCTTATACCTAATAAAGATGCACATTTCAGATTTACTATCCAACTTGGTTCTTTTCTCCTTTGGAACATGTACATATGCATCACATCTAAATACCCTCAGATGTGAAAGAGAGGGTTTCTTACCATTCGATACCTCTTGTGGAGTCTTATCCTCCAATTCTGATGAAGGTGATCTGTTGACCAGGTAACATGTAGTCTCCACTGCCTCTGCCCAGAATTCTTGTCCTAACCCGACATCACTAAGCATGCTTCTTGCCTTTTCCATCAATGCACTATTTATTCTTTCTGCAACTCTATTTTGCTAAGGTGTGCATGGAGTAGTCTTATGTCATGCTATACCACACTTCTTACAGAACTCTTCAAATTCCTTCTTGCAAAACTCTCCACTGTTATCTATCCTTAGCACCTTTATCTCCTCTGTCTAGTTTTCCACCAAAGCCTTAACTTATTTAAACCTGTCAAAGACTTCAGATTTCTTCCGGAGGAAATATATCCATGTATTCCTTGAGAAGTCATCTATAAATGATACATAGTACACAAACTTACCCAGTGATGGAACCGACACAGGTCCAAACATGTCATTGTGCACAAGCTCTAATATCCATTTCGCCTTCTTAGCACCAGAGGGGAAACTCACCCGATTCTGCTTCCCATATACACAATTTTCACATAAATCAAAATCCATAGAGAAATTAGACTTACCTTCTACCATACCATTACCGTGAAGTATTCGAATGCCCTTCTCTCCAATATGTCTAGGCCTTTAATGCCATAACATGGCATTTTCTCTAGAGACCACTAGATTTTTTGCTCCACTTTCATGAATCATAATACTATTGCACCCATTAATAATAGTGCTACCCTGAAGCCTGTACAAATTTCCAATCTGAACTCCCCGCATTAATACCAGTGCTCCCCGAACTATCTTACACGTATCTTTCTCGAAC
The DNA here is from genome assembly GCA_031772625.1 of Pinus tabuliformis. Taxonomy (NCBI): domain Eukaryota; kingdom Viridiplantae; phylum Streptophyta; class Pinopsida; order Pinales; family Pinaceae; genus Pinus; species Pinus tabuliformis. The sequence goes on along the minus strand of CM062804.1, from coordinate 531,610,702 downwards.
ACTATTTTTACACCTGCTTCATCTAGCTTGCTTACAAAAACTAGATTTCTGGCCAATGTAGGAATATGTAGAACGTCTGGAAGTGTTCCAATCCTTCCACCTTGCAACTTCAACTTGACTTTTCCATGAACAATGATTTTAGTCTTCATTTCATCCCCTAAGAAGACATCACCACCATTATATTTATCATACTCGCAGAACCACTCCATGTGGGGAGTGAAGTGAAAGGATGCACCTGAGTCAATCAACCATGCTTCATGATCTACATGTGTACTTGAAGAAAAAGCCAAGTATACATTCCCACCTTCATCTAAGGTGATTTTCACCTCTATAGAAGGAGAATCATTAGATCCATTTCCTTTCTTAGGAGCTTTAGATCTACAGTCCTTTTTGAAGTGCCCTTCCTTTCCACATTTCCAGCACACCTTTACAGGTTTTCCTGGAGATTTAGATCTCCCACTCGAGGATTTATTTTTGTTTCTATTCTGGGACCATCCTCATACAAACAAGGCATCACCATTCTGGCCCTCCATATTTTTCCATCTCATCTCCTTCGACAACAAGGATGAGACTATTTCATTAAATTACAAGGCAGTCACATTGCTACCTATTGTAACAACCAAACTATTCCACGAATCTGGTAGAGAACACAACAAACTAATGCACTTATCTTCATCTAAATTTTTTATATCAACAGATAACAACTGTCTTACTACAGTATTAAAGGCGTTCAAATGCTCTATCACTGAGTCTCCATCCTTCATCCTCAGGTTATACAACTTTTTCCGTAGGAACGATTTATTCACCAGAGACTTAGATTGGTACAAAGTCCCTAACTTGTCCCACAAATCCTTCGCTAAAGCTTCCCATGATACATTCAACAATACTGAATCTGAGGTACACAACCGTATTGTGCTCTTTGCCTTCTGATCCCACTTCTTCCAGTCTTCATCAGACATTGTCTTTGTGTAAGTACCCGGAGCTACCATGATCTACTGATCTTTATCCACCAGTTGATCCTCCATATTGAGTTTCCATAACTCAAAACTTTGACCATTAAATTTCTCAATCTCTATCTTTCTACTACTTTCCATCTTCTTTCACGACAAAAATCGATCCCGCAGATCTCCCACTGAACAGGGTCTACCACAGGTCTAAGCAAAACCCCTCAGTAGCAAAGGCCTTCCCTTGAAGCCAAAACAACTCTAATACCGAATGTAGGTTTTAACACCATACAAAAATTACCTACACATGAATTCCAAAAACAAAAAATAAACAATGGCGAGAGCATAAAACACATAACATAAAACAGATATACACATATATTTTCCCCTGGATCCCAAAACCGGGACTACCAGATTGTTTTTTCATTATATTCCTTTCAATGTTACAATACATATATATACATGCCGATGCATCCATAAACCTCAATCCATTAACTCTGGATTAGAACATAACCGTAGTTCCCTTAACCAGATCTACAAAAATAGCTTGGACAAAAAACCGTCATGCCCAAAACCATGTGCGAAAATCATAGGTAGGTTCACCCACCTAATATAGGGTCCAATTTTTTTCCCCCGAGGCGCGGCCCCTGACCCCATAAAAGGGGCTACCGCCCCACCTATGACCCCCTTGTTGCACCCCACACAATGAACAGAGAGTGCTACTGCCCCCTGCACATTGGGCTAGTCGTGGAAAGAATATAACACACACCCAACATTCTCCCACTTGTAGTTTCTACTTCCACAAGGGGCCATAAGAGAGATTAGTCATTGCTCCAACCCTGCCATGCCCATTGTTTCTCTACATCAAGAAAAATTTTCAATGCTCACAGACTTTGTCAATGCATCTGCAACATTCTTCAAAGTGTACACCTTTACAAGCAACACCTTTTTGTCCTCAACCATATCCCTCATAAAGTGATACTAGACATCAATGTGCTTTGTCTTTGAATGATAAGCAAGGTTCTTTGCCAATAAAATTACACCTTGGCTGTCACAATCTATCCTTATAGTTCGTTGTACCAACCCCATACTTGAACACAGTCTTTGCAACCAAACTGCTTCCTTGCTTGCATGAGTGGCTACCATGTATTCTGCTCTGTGGTTGGAAGTGCCACTACAAACTATCTCTTGCTCATCCAACTGATTGCACCTCCAAACAGGGTAAATACAGACCCACTTGTCTGCATCAACAAATCCACGGATCCAAAACTCTATCCAATCCTAGTCTTCCTTGGTAGAACAGACCATAATCACTAGTGCCACGCAAATACCTGAAAACTCGCTTCACTGCTATCCAATGCTCCTTCCTTGGTTTTGACATAAATTTGCTCAATACTCCCACTGCATGTGCAATGTATGGTATAGTACAGACCACTGCATACATCAGGTTACTGACTTCACTTGTGTATGGAACACATGACATGTCCTCTTCCTCTTCTTATGTCTTGGGACACTGTTAAGCAAATAACTTTACACCGACAGGAATAGGAACCTTCACCGGTTTACTATCCTGCATATTAAACCTATGCAATATTGTCTCGAAATACTTCCTCTAGTTTAACCAGAGCTTCCTTTTTTTTATCTCATTTAATTTTCATGCCCAAAATATAGTTTGCAACATGAAGATCTTTCATGTCAAATTTGGAGGACAGTTGGGTTTTCAATTCCTAGATAATTTCTTTGTTATTTCCAATCAACAACATATCATCCACATACAAAACCAAATAAATAACATGGTAACCAATTAATTCAAAATAGAAACAGTGATCTGCTTTACTTCTGGTGAAGCCAAGTCCCCGTATATATGTATCAAATTTTTGATACCACATCCTTGGTGACTGTTTTAACCCATACATAGACTTTTTTAACTTGCATACCAGTTCTTTCTTACCCTTCATCATGAATCCTTCAGGTTGCTTCATGTATATCTCTTCTTCCAGATCCCCGTGATGAAATGTTGTTTTCACATCCATTTGTTCTACCTCAAAATCAAAAGCAGCAACAACAGATAAAATGAATCTAATAGAGGATACATTGACAAGAGGAAACAAAATATCACCAAAATCAATTCTCGACACTTGGGAATAACCTTTTTCTACCAACAAAGCTTTGTATTTCTCCACCTTTCCTTCTGCATTCATCTTCTTCTTAAACACCCATTTGATGCCAATGGGTTTCCTTCTAGCCGACAACTCCACCAAATCCCAAGCCTCATTTTTGTGCAAAGATGCCATTTCATCCACCATGACCTCTTTCCATGGTTTTCCATCCTATGAATTTACTGCTTCCCTAATAGTTCTGGGATCATCAACACTAAGAGATAAAGAAAAATTTGAACAAAAAGTAGTTGGACTATACCTTTCTGGTTGCCTTCTTTCTCGAAACACTCTTCTCACAGCTAGAATTTGTGGTTCTTCATCTTCTGATTCCTCTTCTATTGTAGAGTTTGATTCCTCCTCCTTTAGGTCAAACTCTATCTGCTCAGGTTCCTTTGGTAGAACTTCATGTTTAATAACATCTTTCATGTCTCTAAACACCAATCGCAGTTGTACACAATTTTCCTTGTTTCTAGGTTCCAAAGCTTATAACCTTTTAAACATCCTTATATCTAATAAATATGCACCTTTCAAATTTACTATCCCACTTGGTTCTTTTCTCCTTTGGAACATGTACATATGCATCACAAATACCATTAGATGTGAAAGAGAGGGTTTCTTATTAGTCGATACCTCTTGTGGAGTCTTATCCTCCAATGCTAATGAAGGTTATCTGTTGACCAGGTAACATGTAGTCTCCATCGTCTCTACCCAGAATTCCTGTCCTAACCCAACACCACTGAGCATGCTTCTTTCCTTTTCCATCAACGTCTTGTTTATTCTTTCTGCAACTCCATTTTGCTGAGGTGTGTATGGAGTAGTCTTCTGCCTTGTTATACCACACTTCTTACAAAACTCTTCAAATTCTTTCTTGCAAAACTCTTTACTGTTATATGTCTTCAGCACTTTTATGTTCTTCTGTGTCTGGTTTCCCACCAGAGCCTTAAATTTTTTAAACTTGTCAAAAACATCATATTTCTTCCTGAGGAAATATATCCATGTATTATTTGGGAAGTCATCTACAAATCATACATAGTACACAGTCTTACTCAGTGATGGAACCGACACAGGTCCAAACACATCACTATGCACAAGCTCTAATATCTGTTTCGTCCTCAAACTCACCCGATTTTGCTTCCCATATACACAATTTTCACAGAAATCAAAATCCAGAGAGAAATTAGAAATACCTTCTACCATACCATTACTATGAAGTATTTGAAGGTCCTTCTTTCCAATATGTCCAAGCCTTTGATGCCATAGCATGGTCTTTTCTCCAAAGACCACTAGATTTTCTGTTCCACTTTTAGGAACCACAGAACTGTTGCACCCATCAATAATAGTGCTACCCTGAAGCTTGTATAGAGTTCCATTCCGAACTTCCTGCATCAATACCAGTGACCCCCGAACCATCTTGCAGGTATCTTTCTCGGACATTGTTTTTACACCTACATCATCCATCTTGCTTACAAAAATCAGATTTCTGCCCAATGCAGGAATATGTAGATCACTCAGAACTGTTCTAATCCTTCCACCTTACAACTTCAACTTGACTTTTTCGCAACCAATGATTCTAGCCTTCCTGTCATCTCCTAAGAAGACATCACCACCATCATATTTATCATACATTCAGAGCCACTCCCCGTGGGGAGTGAACTGAAATGATGCATCCGAGTCGATCAACTATGCGTTAAGATCTACATGTGTACTTAAAGAAGAAACCAAGTACACATCTCCACTTTCATCTGAGGTGGTTTTCACCTCTACAGAAGGAGCTTCATCAGATCCCTTTCCTTTTTTAGGAGCTTTAGATCTACATTCCTTTTTGAAGTGCCCTTCGTTTTTGCATTTCTAACACATCTTTACAAGTTTTCTTGGAGATTTAGATCTCCCACTCGAGGATTTATTTTTGTTTATGTTCTGGGACCGTTCTCATACAAATAAGATATCACCATTCTGACCATCCATATTTTTCCATCTTATCTCCTCCAACAGCAAGGATGAGACTATTTCATCAAACTGCAAAGCAATCGCATTACTACTTATTGCAACAACCAAACTATCCCACAAATCTGGTAGAGAACACAACAAACTGATGCACTTATCTTCATCTGAAATCTTTATATCAACATATAACCACTGACTTACCACAATATTAAAGACGTTCATATGCTCTATCACCGAGTCTCCATCGTTCATCCTCCGGTTATACAACTTTTTCCATAGGAACAGTTTATTTACTAAAGATTTAAATTGGTACAAAGCCCCTAATTGGTTCCACAAAGCCTTCGCCGAAGCTTCCCCTGATACATTAAATAATACTAAATCTGAGATACACAATCATATTGCGCTCTTTTTCTTCCAATCCAACTTCTTCCAGTCTTCATTAGACATTGTCGTTGGTTTAGTACCCAAATCTATCGCGATCCACTAGCAAATCCTCTATCTTGATTTTCCACAACTCAAAACTTTGACCATTAAATTTCTCGATCTATCTTTCCACTGCTTGCCATCTTCTTTCACCACAAGAATCGATCCCACAGATCTCCCACTGAATAGGGTCTACCACAGGCCTAAGTAAAACCCTCAAAAGTAAAGAAGTCCCCTTGAAGCCAAACAACTCTGATACCAAATGTAGGTTTTAATCCCATACAAAAATTACCTGCATATGAATTCTATAAACAAAAAATAAACAATGATGAGAACATAAAACATAAAACAAATATACACAAAGGTTTTCCCCTGGATCCCAAAACCGAGACAACCAGATTGATTTTTCATTATATTCCTTTCAATATTACAATACATATATATACATGCCGAAGCATCCACAAACCCCAATCCATTAACCCTGGATTAGAATATAACCGTAATTCTCTTGACTAGATATACAAAAATACCATCGATAGAAAACCATCATGCCCAAAACCATGTGTGAAAACCATGCACAAAACCATAGGTAGATTCACCCACCTAATATAGGATCCAAATTTTTTTTTCTACAGAGCGCTGCCCTGAACCCCATAAAAGGAGGCTACTGCCCCCTCAAATCCCTTGAAAGAAAAGATGCTGACCCTATGCCCCCTGTTGCACCCACCGCAATGAACAAGGGATGTTACCACCCCCGTGTGATCCACCCGCGCGTGAAAATAGTTGTGAAAAAAATATAACACACACCCAACAATACAAAGAAAATAAGAAAAATTATAAAAAAAAAATCTAATTAAATTTTTTGTATCAATATAAATTTAAGTAACGAATATTTAAAGAAGAAAAAAAATACATAAAAATATATGATTTGAATAATTGACCTAATTTGTTGAATATCATGTTGCAAGTTATTAGAGACCCAGCAAGGCAATAAAGTTGCTTTAACAACTTGTACTTCCACGCTGGTCATATTATTACTTTTGTCAGAGTGCTATATATTAAAGTAATTTTCGAATAATAGTCACTTAAAAATGAAGTAGAGTAAAAGTTGTTTTTGTCCACGAACATCTCCACGTAAATGACGCATGAACAAAAGGCAACCGAGGCAGCGAATTCAATTAATAAGCGCTGGCTAATCTCTTTGTATTTTTTATTTTTTTATTCTCTCTATTATTTTGAATTTTACTCTTCTTCTTACCGGATTGGTTGCTCCGGTTTTCTTCCATCTTCTTCCTCTCTCAATTTATGGATTTTATTTATTTATTTATTAAATAAATTTTCCTTGTCATTTTGTATTCACTTATCAAAATTTATCAACATTTTTTCTTAGCTCTTTATTTATTGATTTTATTTATTTATTATTTTTTTTTTCATTTTGTATTCACTTGTCAACAATTTTTTTAGCTCTCCATTTATTGATTTAGTTTATTTATTTATTAAAATTTTCTTGTCATTTTGTATTCACTTATCAACAAGTTGAGGGTATTATTGATGTTGTTTTTTTTCAATATTCTTCATCCTTTGTTTTTCTTAGTTCTTCATTTATTGATTTTATTTTATTTTTTATTAATTATTTTTGTCATTTTGTATTCACTTATCAACAATGACCAGCAAGTTGAGGGGTATTATTGATGTTGTTTCTTTTCAATATTCTTCCTTCTCTCTTTTTCTTAGCTCTCCATTCATTGATTTTATTTATTTATTTATTAAAATTTTCTTTTTATTTTGCATTAACTTATCAACATTAATTCACTTATCAATAATGACCTGATAATGACCAGCAAGTTGAAGGTACTATTGATGTTGTTTTTTTTCAATATTCTTCTTCTTGGTTTTTTTAGCTCTCCATTTATTGACTTTATTTATTAAATTTTTCTTGTCATTTTGTATTCACTTATCAACATTAATTCACCCATCAACAATGACCAACAAGTTGAGGGTACTATTGATGTTGTTTCTTTTCAATATTCTTCCTCTGGTTTTCTTAGCTCTCCATTTTATTTATTATAATTTTCTTGTCATTTTGTATTTACTTATGAACATAATTCACTTATCAACAATGACCAGCAAGTTGAGGGTACTATTGATGTTGTTTTAGATGGATTGTAAGGCTTAGAGGAAATGATCTTAGAGGTTGCTCAACCACCTATTCAAAACACAGGGTTCAGTAAGTCTACTAAGATGTGAGCCAGAAAGATACAACAAAAGGAAAAGGTAATCAGGGAACCTTTGGTGATTGTGAAAGAAATGTGTGAATCAATAGACTTCAATGAGGGAGTAGAGGTGGATGTGGCATGGGAGTTCATAGGATGTTGTAAGGCAGGCAATTTGGAGTGAAGACTATCAGTTTCCAGCAGATGTGTTGAGAGAACTTGCTAGGCATGGGTCTCAGAAAGCCAATCGAGTCCACAAGGAGGAGGAAAATCCTGAGATAATCCCTAGATACCTGGGTGGTGGAGGGCACAAGTATGAGAAGTCCCTAGATACCTAGGTGGAGGGCAAAAGTATGAGAAGTTTGTTGCAGAAGTAGACACATGACACAAGAGGTTTCATCTTGATGACGAAGTTTATGGTGACAACAATTCATGTTGGTTTCCCTCTAAGGCCATTTAGGTGACCCACAGTCTAAGTGTGGGACAATCCGGTGTTCAATAAAGTGGTAGAACAAACTAGGGTCATATTTATCAGGATTGCAAATTTTAGTAATACTCTGAAATCTGGTAACCAAAAACAAATTGAAACAATTAAATTGGTTGTGTTTGTTAAATTTTAAAATACATGGAAGCCAATTAAATTCTGCATAGATAGAACAATGCTCACTATGCTCAATGAAGTACAATATGTCATGGAAGTTCGTGTGAAAGCAAGTGTGAAAGCAATGAAGACACATAATTGTGCTTTTCTTTCACCTGGGAAGGAAGACATGAAAATAAGCCTACCAAACTAATATCTAAAATTTATTGTCCATTCAAATAACATATAAAAAGAAAATACTAATCAATCTAAGCATGGATAGGTATAGCACCATGATATATTTGTACTGCATTTGTGTAACAATAGTTTCAAATGGGCCCAAAGACTGGATCTGGGGACCTGTAACAATCCATAAGAAAAAGAGCAAAATATAATGATACCAACGCAAAGATAGTCATGGCTACAGGCCCCCCAATCCATCCCAACTACGCAGGGGGTGGCCAAAATTATAAATTGAAGCAATTCTGACTACAATTGTTCCAACCAAAATAATTCTTTTTGAGAAAGGGTGTTAACAACAAAATAACATTGGTAGAGGTGTAGTTTGTGTGCACACACCCTTTAAAAGTTGAACATATGAGTTTCAGAGACACGCTCAATGCCACACAGACCAATCAATGTTTGTCATCAAAGCTACACAACATATACATTACTCTTTAGTTCTTTTTTTTTTCCAAATAAATTCACATTCACTTCTAAACAAAAAAAAAACATATTCATTCGGGATCATACACCCCCTTGATTGCACAAGGAAAGCTAACATATCTGCTTTCCACAAAAAAACCAAGAGATTATATTTATGGCATAAAATCCTTCACATAAAGAACCATCGAGGCAACAACCACAATATATTTTTCCGCTCCATTTTGCAACTTTGCATTTATTCACATAATATCACTTGGCAGCCCTAGTTCTTGAGAGGTTGCTAAGAGAATATTTGATCACAACAATTATGGGAGAAAACTGGAAATAGTTCCAGGAGCCCTACTCTGAACACAAAAAGATGGGCTTAAGAGCATTACGATCTCATGGTACCCATTGGATTATGAAAATATAACGTACCCAATTGGTGTTTTGATAATCAATGGGCAATCCATAATCACCCTGATGCCATGTTAGTTGATCCATGACTACCGGAAGTAGCAACATTGTTCGGAATGGCATTAATGCAGGGTTACCCCTGATTACACCCACAGTATGCATATGGATGCATAAACTCATTCGTCCCAGGTATTTTAACTAATCAAGAGTCAAAATATTCAACCATAAACAGTTAAGGCCTTATATAATAGTTCCTTGTTATCGGAACCCAATCGCCCCGCTTAAACTCTCTATCAGGACTCTAATCATCCTTTAAAACTTCGCATAAGACTTTATTAAAGTCTTTTACTCTAACCCTTCCTATCAGGACTGGTTATCCCTTATAAACCTTCCATTCCTTTAATATCGGGACTTCAAAACCCTTCTAAACCTTTACAAAACCTTATGGCCGCACATATATACTAAACCTTCCCTCTCAACATTGGTTATGCATGGTTTTAACGTATAAAACCTTCCATCCATTATAACATTGGACTTATATATATAAGACCTCACATATGCGCGCTTAACTTTTCATAACCCCTTTATAAAGGAATTAACCGCAAAACATAACTTTACTACCTTGGTACGGTCTTGGCACGATTCTTAAAGTTTGCCTTTATCGCAATTGCAAACCCAATCCTTCACGGATCCCATTAACACAAGGCTCCTCCACACCCGATATGCGATAATGCAATCAGATTTCAAATATTATATAACCAATGTAACTCGCCTTCGCGGATCGCATTAACACAAGGCTCCTCCACACCCGATATGCGATAATGCAATCGGATTTCAAATATTATATAACCAACGTTTAACTCGTTGTTGGGTCCGCCTGATCGCATGTCGCACTCCTCTGCACGCCGATAAGCCCGAACTCTGATCGCCGATTTATCGCTATCGACAATATCGCAACGTCGTGTCGCTGTCCCTTGGCACCTCTGACTGTCGACTTGCGATTAGATCTGGACCATTGATCTGGTCCCGATCCAACGGTCCACGATCAATCGACGCTCGTTCATCGCAATCCTCCATGGCTTGATTCCGATAACTTTAAAAGGTTCTTCACTGATGCGATTTAATCTTGACCGTTGATCTTCCAGATCTAATGGTCGTTGAGGGTTAACACTCCATTTCTCCGTCCGCCTGTTTACTTAGGTTTTGCGCCTTTTCTCCAGGTTTTTGTGGTTTTCGGGTTTTCATAAGTTTCGCCCTTGCGCTCTTCCGCTGCCCAATTCCCTTCCGCTTGGGCTTCACTCTATGGATTTTCAAATCACTGTCATTCTAGAGCATTGCTTTGATCCTTTGAACCATTGTCTCGCTCTCTTCCTCTCTGTGCATTCGCCTCGACCTGCCTGCACACACACACACACACATACTGAATTAAAATTCAGCCATCACTCATTGTTCAACACTCGAACACACATTCGAACTCAGAATTGAGTTCTTTTGTATATAAACATATAACAATTGATTACACAACGAGACTCTGTCTCTCTGGCCCAATCTTTTGATTACAGTGGCCTCTCTCCCTATCTTGCCCGAAGGCTTACAGACACACTCTCGCTGGCTAGCTAGCTAACTGGCTAACTAACTAACTCCTTCAACTTCCCTCTTTTTCCCTTTTCAATACATTATCAACAGTTCCTTTACAGTTGAGGAACTGTTCTTCAAACTAATTGCTAACTAATCCTAATCCTCTCATGTTCTCCTACATTCAAGAACATTTACAAATATGTCTAATTAATTTCTATTCTCATTGAAAATCACTCAAAGGCCTAAATATTTACATTAACTCAATACTTGGGAAACCAACTTCCCTAAAACACAAGACCCCCTATGTCTACTAATATACAATGATTTACTTGGGGTGAATGCTCCTGCATCAGGCATCCTTCAACTGCTTAAGTGAATCCTCGAAGCACTAGGCAAGAACTTCAGGATCAGGTATGACATCTTTTTCCACCATAATATGTAACTTTGCTATCCCCATGTAGCTGATCATGTGCACTGTGATAGCCTGCATATTGTCAATTATCAGTATATGCTTCAATTCTATAAGACTTTCTTTTCTCTATCACCATTAACATCTTATGGTCCAACATTTGCTGAATTTTGCTTCAAAATAATAGAAAGAAGGGCAACCTTAAAATTAAATTCCAATCATTTTGATCCTAGAATTATACAATCAATGCAACCATGGGAAAACCCATTTGGGTTCATATAAAAAATTAATCAAAGCACACAAATTGTCAAAGAAAAGGGCATGAGCATGGAATTACATGTGGTATGCCAGAAACTGTTGTAGTCAGGGAAGAGATCAGATGTCCAGCAAACATAATCTCCACCCCCGGACATTTGACAAGGTGAAAGTGGTATTTGACAAAGATCTGTAATGAAGATTGGCACCAACCTGACAATACTTACATTCATAACTTAGTTCTTCAATACCCAACCATAGGAGGATGCAAGGCATACAGGAAAACCTACCACGAGGAGCATTTTATAACTATTTTGCTTTAAATTAAACTACTCTGGCTGAACTAGCGTTCCTCTAGGCTCTTAGGGGGTGGCCACCAAAAGAAATTGAAGCAATTCTAGCTGCAACTATTCTAGCCAAAATAAATTGAAGCAATTCTAGTTGCAACTATTCCAGCCAAAAGAATTGTTTTCAAGAAAGGGTGAGATAGTCTCATCTCGTGCATGCAAGCCATGCAAGTTGAAGTCGTGTTTCCTGAAACAGTGATTTATTCTTTTAATATATTTAAATTAAAAATAAAATTTTTAATTAAAATTAAGAATGAATACAATAAAATAATAAATAAAGTTAAATAAGACATAAAAATAAAGTGAAATGCCAAGTGGGACTTGCATGCAGCCAAGTGCCCCTTCTGTATCCAAACTCTTCATCAAGCTCTCAGGATTCATGCTCAAATATCGCTATCCACTAAGATTTTTGTTGTTTTCCACCACCAATGCACCAATCCTTACACTGGACAAGACTTCAATCATCCAGTTTGACACAGTGAAGGAGTTGCCAAGGCGCGGATGAATAGTAATGCCTTAAACAAATTGGATAGGGAAGGAACAATTTCAGGATGGTGTCTTTAAATTTAGATGCTTGTGATGGGTCTGTATGGATCACTTGCATGCTCGCAGGTAGGGTGGTTGGGGTTTTGTTCTAACAATTAATGCTAACATCACTTATCTTACTTTCATTTGAAAAAAATATGAATGTTGCAAACCCTTTCAACTTAAGGAATGAATCGAGAATATAGACCGGTGCCTTCGGAAGAGGCAAATAAGACCACGAATATTTCTATTGGTTAAAAAAATGGTTGTGTTTATTTGATAGGTTCAATTAATTTTTTTTTTTTGTGAAATACCAAATAAGAACTTTGGGATAAAATTTTTTATTTATGCACTAACTAATTTAAACTAAAATAAGCCATTACTAATAGTCCATGCCGTAGACGACAAAGACTAAAATATAATAACCAAACTACTTTGTGATAAATTAACATATATCCTGATATACAAAGCAAAACTTTTATATACCTTCACTTCCCTTTGAAAAAATTATTAAAATCAATGTAACTTCAATTTAGAGTTCTCTTATAAAGTGTTGGAAGACCCAAGATGAAACCATTAATCAAAATTTGACGCTATTATTCTTTCTCTCTTTACCTTTGACAAGACATTGACATTATTTTGGATGGGAATGGCTCCGGGTTCAAAAGTCATCGATGGTGTCTTCAAAGGAAGCCACATTCTTTGTAGCCAGTGACTCATCCTCCATGGTGAGGATGAAAGATCGCTTGGATTAGAAATCCTGCCCTCGGAATAACCTGGGTGAAATCTTATCTTTAAGGTTTCAACATTTGCTTTTGGGTTATTTAAATATAGAGCCTAATTATTTCAATTTTTTATTTTAAATTATTATTATTAATGTAGTGTTTTTTCATTTTTTTTTAATTTAACCATTATTTAATTTAATATGATACCAAGTAATTTTATATTATATTAAACATGATATTATAATATTATGTATGTGAATATTAAAAATTAATAAAATTTGAATAAATTTGAATTAATATAAAATTATATATATAAGTTTTAATATAATATTATATCTAATATAAAAGAAAGAGATGGGGAGAGGGACAAGAGGGTGGAGAGAGTGATGGAATAGAGGGAGAAATATAGAATATGATAGAGAAGGAAGAACAAATACACAGAGAGATAGAGATGGAGAGAGAGCTTGAGTGACAAGGGAGAGACATAGAAAGAGTGAGGGAGAAAGGAGGGAAGAGAGAGAAAAGGGGGTGGGAGAGAGAGAGAGGGAGAGGGGCAAGAGAAAGGGAGACAAAAAGATGGAAGTGGGAGAGAGAAAGATGCATTGATTTTATTGTAGTTTATTTCTAATTTTATTTGATTGTTTGCACTAGATACATTGATTTTATTGTAGATTTTGATTTCTAATTCTATTTGATTTCTTGCACTAGGTGCATTGATTTCAGTGTAAGCGTTGATTTCTAATCCAATTTGATTGCTTGCACTAGATGCATTGATTTAAATGTAGATATTTATTTTTGATTTGATGTAACTAGATGCATGATGTTCATTCATTTGAGAGTAATTATAGATGGAGAGAGAGAAGGATAGAGAGAGGGAGATTATGACAAAGATTGAGGGTGGAGAGAGAGAGAGAGAGAGAAAGAGGGAGGAAGTGAGTGATGGGGGGGGGGAGACAGAGGGAGGTGAGAGAGAAAGGGAGAGAGAGAGGACTTGAGTGAGAGGAGAGAGTGATGGGGGCAGAGAGAGGGAGGTAGGATAGAAAGGACAAGAGAGAGGACTTGAGGGAGAGAAGGAGAGAGGGAGAGACAAAGAGATGGAGTTGGATGTGGAGAGAGGAAGGGAAGAAGAAAAACATAGAGAGAGAAAAGTGGAGAGAGAGAGGAGTGACAAAGGACATATGGATAGAGAGTGTGTATGTTTGGGGGCGAGATAGAGAGACCAAGAAGGAGATATGGAGGGATATATATATATATATATATATATATATATATGGATGGAGAGAAAGGGAAGAAGATTTATTGCACTAGATGCATTAATTTCAATGTAGATGTTTTTTTTCTAATCCTATTTGATTACTTGCATTAGATGCATTGATTTCAATGTAGATGTTGATTTATGATTTGATGTATCTAGATGTATGATGGTACATTCATTTTAAAGTAATTAGATTTACAAAGTACATTGATTCCAGTTTAAGCACAAAAAATTTATTGACAATGTGCATTGATTTTGTGTCATAGTAATTCAACCTATTAATACTGGAGAACAAGAGAGAGAAGGTATGATGTTTACTACAATAGCTCAAGTTAAATATTTGAATCAATTTCAACTTCCCTTTTCATATAATCTATATGAAAAGATGGAAAAACTAACATGGATGACAATAAGAATAGTAGAAGAAAATAATTTGAGATTGATCACAATGAAAGCTATTTGTAATTGACTACAATCTTATTATTCACATTTTCTGTTATTCAACATTATTACATTGTCATTTTGCATTCAAAATTTCTATTTCATCATTTTTCATCATTAAAGTTATTAATAATATCTATCATCTCAAGAAAATGAGGTAACTGAACAAATTTAAAATTAAAACTACTCTTCAAGATATATTTAGTAATACTTGGACAAACACTATTAATAATTAATTAGTTGTCAAAAATTGTGATACCTAAAATTAAATGAAATAGATGTGCATTATCGATCCTCTTGTAAACGATTGACAAGTTTGTCTCCCTTCTTCATCACCAACTAATTAATAATAGACAATTACATACACATATAGAAATATAACACAACAACTGTAGCATTCAAAAACATTACCATCCAAATCCAAACACATAAACACACAAACCACTCAAAGCATCCAAACATAGATGTA
Source organism: Pinus tabuliformis (assembly GCA_031772625.1). Taxonomy (NCBI): domain Eukaryota; kingdom Viridiplantae; phylum Streptophyta; class Pinopsida; order Pinales; family Pinaceae; genus Pinus; species Pinus tabuliformis. The sequence goes on along the minus strand of CM062804.1, from coordinate 531,595,373 downwards.
CAAACCATTCAAGGCAAACAACATAGACTAAATTAAAGAAGAGAATGATATGGTCATGTCAAACAAAGAAAACATAATGTAAATTTCAAAGTATGAAGTTTATCTCAAACATATACATAATAATAATAATCTAAAAATGTGACATTGTTGCCCTCAGCTGGAACCAACCTAGATCCATCTAACTCTAGATCTATCATGCGTCGAGAGGGATCAAATCCCTCGAGGTGCAAACCTTTCCTCAAATTCTACACTCCACAAAGAAGCTTTACACCTCGAGGGATTTGATCCCTTTCGACACATGATAGATCTAAAGTTAGATGGATCTAGGCTGGTTTTACTATAAGATTAGTCTGCTTGCTTTTAAGGGGTATCCTTTTGTAGATTAGAGATTCTCTGCATCGAACAACTTTGCTTCATGTCTATTAGATGTAGAAATGTGCAATCTACAAAATTTCTTGAAGTATGTTTTTATACAAACTATAAGAGTCAAAATATACAACCTCTCAAATTTTTACAAACTTTCTTGATTTGTATTTTTATTATACTATTTTACATTGAATTAGGGAGATCCACCAAGGGGATCACTCTTTTCTTTCTTTATCCTCTTCTTTTTATTTTTTATTTTTTTATGTGAATATTTGTACTAGGGAGATCCACCAAAGGGATCACTTTCAGTAGGTCAATCACTAAGCGTAACCTTGAGAGTGCTTAGAGAATTGAACTCGTGACCTCTCAATAGCAAAGGGGTAGGTCAATCATTGAGCCTAAACCTAAGAGTGTTTAGAGAATTGAACTCGTGTCCTCTCAATAGAAAAGGTGCTCACCTAAGCCTAACCCTGAGAGTGTCTAGAGAATTGAACTCGTGACCTCTCAATAGCAAAAGTGCTTGAACTACAAAGACTCAACCAATTGAGCTAACCCTCTAGCTAACTTCACTATTGTTAAAAGTAAAAATCTACTATTTACAAAATTCCAAATATTATGCTTTATACCTATTTTAATTAATTTTTCTCATTTTTACAAAACTTCAAAATTTTACAATTTTTTATTTGTATTTAGTTTACATTGAATTTAGTTTTTTTATTATTATTATTATTTAACCTAACCTACTTGTTTTCGAGGGAATTCTTATATTGATTATACATACTAAAAAAAATTAATTCAACAAATTTGGTTCATCTCTATGAAATGTAGAAAGCTGCAATCTAATTTGCTTCCTATCTATTAAATGTAGAAATCTGCCATCTAAAAACTATGTAAAAATCTGCAATCCACAAAATCCCATACAGTATGTTCTATTCAATTCCTTGGAATGAGATACCGAAGTAGAAACTTCGATTTTTCACTAATTTGTTTTGCATTTTGATGTTTTGGCTCCATTTAATCCGAGGAACCCTTGGACACAGATGAAGCTTCATTGCTAAAATTTCGGGTTGAGAGGGCCCCTTCTTTGTCTGCCAACGATTACCTTTACCGATATTCAAGGGCCACGTAAGGGAGGATTTTAGCGCGTTCAATATGAAAAAGAAGTGAACCGAAATTTCCTTACATCACATGGCCAGAAAATTGACTCCCTCGCGAAGATTCTGTGGAGTAAATCACAAGTAAATACAAGCAAAAGACAGAGTATTACGGGGAGACCCTGATATATTTCAGTCAAGTTTGCTAAAAAAAATAAGTCTTTTTATAATGGAGTGAAACTGACATTTCAAGTCTTTTGAAGATTGCAGGAACTGGTTTTTTCCAAAGTCACAGCACGTTTTCTCTTGAACTTTGAACTTGAACTCTTTGCACACCCTGTTTCAACCACTAAACCTTAACCTAATAAATAAATATTCGGACTTGAAGACTGCAGGAACTGGTGTTTTTCGAGGTCACAACACGTTTTCTCTTGAACTTTGAACTTGAGCTCTTTGCATACCCTGTTTCAACCACTAAACCTTAACCTAATAAATAAATATTCATAGAATTGCAAAAGATCTGAGAAACCTGTCGAACCGAGTTCAAGTAGTTAGAGTAACGACACGGAGTCAGCTATAGGGATACTAGGTCCAATCAAGCTAATCGTGACTAGCTAATTGATTCTGATCTCTGATCTTTTTCTGGATATCTGTGTATTTTGATATCCAGAATCTATTTTACGCAGCATCTAGTTTCAAACAAATAGTATATGAAGGAGCTGACCATAAGAATAAATGAAAATATAGTTTTATGATATTTGTTTAAATAGAATTAAGCTTAATGGTTAGAGCACAACATATGGTGACAAGGTGTTCTGTTAAGTCACTTCACAGAATGAAGGTCATCGTTAGAAATTTTGTGGGCAAAAATCGAGCTATGCTAATGGCTGGTGTGGCTTGGGCTGGGTGTGATTCCCTAGATGATTTTGACGACTTAGATGCCCTTGGGTCATCGCTACTCAAATCACAAGTTAGGCATGTTGACTCACACTACCTAACAAACCACCAAAAATATAAATAAATAGAGCTGCAAATTGTTGATCTTGATCTGGAATGTAACTTAGTGACTGAAAAATTATAACTATTTGTGAATTTTCAGATCTGATTCACTCTTTTATATAAGCAGAACAATAAAAACACTCGGGAGCATGCTTTTATTTTATATACAAAGCATGAGATAGATCAAATTTTCCCTTTGTAATGGATGATATGATGAATTAGATGAAATCTTCCAATGAAAAAAACCAGATTTACAATTATACACAAAAGCTCGACAGGTGGCGGGACACTTGGATCCCTTGCTCCCATGCATGTTTCTTTGTTAGACAACTTCCCTTCCTGTGTTTGAAATGCAAAAGATCAAGAACATTTCCTGCAACTTTCCTCCACACGGTTGCATGTGAAGAAGAAGAATCGAGGCAAAACCATATGGGAGGACGTGCAGACAAAACTCTTGAGCTTCAGATACAACGTCCTTAGGGACCGTGTTACCAGTCTGCAAAAACGCGCACTTGTGGGTCGATGGGTTTTCTAAGATTTACAGGAACATGAGACGAGTCACTGGGCTTCATCACAGTGGAATATCTTATTAGGATATACTCCTACGGTCAGTAGACTAATGAACTCCTAGTATAGCTTCCATTTTTTTACACCATGAGGATTTGGAAAAAATTCTCATGACTCCTTGGGTGTGGGGGCAAAGCTTTCTTCTACTTCACAGGTGGTATATTGGGTTCAATCCCCTTAGATACACCCCTGAGAACAATATGATATGGGTTAAGCTCCCTAGCCTAACCATCAAATTCTGGACCAAACGGGTATTGAAGGGCATCAGAGATGCCATTGGCTGCTTCATTTATGTCGACCCTAAATGTCTAGGTGCACAGAATAAAAGGATGATTGGATATTGGTTGAACTTGGCTTATCTAGGGGACTTTTGACCCACATTGATTAAGAATAGGAGAAGGTCCACAATCGCCAAAGGTTGGATAACTGGGGCATCCCCTTCCGTTGCCTCTTATGTCATATACTGGACATTTCATGGCTCGACTCTAAAAGGTAGATGGAGATGGAGGGCATTGAAGAGGTCGTTGGAAGCCCCATCCTCCCCTACACATCTCCCCTCTTCTTGGGACGACCAGACTCTCCCTGCGACACTAGCGATGGACTCCTCCCAGCCTTTCCCTGTTTCTTCCTCTCTTTCTTATGATTCTCCCCCCACTTGTTCATCCCCTCGATTTATGGATAGGTCAAGAACATCTGATGATCCCCCCGTTCTTTCTATACTTGGTTGGATTCCCCCCCGACTGGGTCACCCCTCGGAGGTTTCCCCATGCACGCCTCAGCCTACTGCTTCCCACCTCCTCCTTATGACCCCGCTCTATTTTCTACTCCACGGAACTCCGTTGGCAGTGACCTTGAATTTCTTTTTGTTAACCCAGCCCTAGATTTGGCGGCCTTTTTTATACACCGTGGCACGGAACCCCCTATCGCCCTGTCAATTAGCCCCAATTATACCCTCAATATTACTATTTGTCGTAAGGGGGGCAAAGGTAGTCGCCATTTTAGAGTTCGTTCGAAGATAAAATCCCTCTCTTTCCTAGAGTCCCATGATCTTCTTGATATCCCGATCCGGACTAAAGGGCCCGTTTCTCGGGACACATGATGAATTGCCTATCCTTAAACTTATGAGGTATGGGGGATTCCACTAATTTCCTCTCCCTCAGACATCTTTCTTTTTTTTTTTTTTTTTTTTTTTTTTTCGGTCTGTCCTTGTATCATTCTTTTACAAAAAATGATGACGGTTTCTCATAAAGTCTTCGAATATTTTTGGCATATTTTCCTGGACTAGAATATGGTGGCAGTTGACTCACAGGGTCTCTCTAATGGGATGGCTACTCTTTGGGACCCCCGATGGGTGTCACTGAGTGCTTTTAGATATTTTGCAGGCATTTTCTTAACTAGGCGCTTTCGTGGTCATGCAAAACAGGTCCATTTTCTAAACCTATATGACCCATATAAAGACATAGTTGCTTTCTGGGATCGACTAGAAGCTAGTTACAATTTAAAGATTGGTTCTTTAAACATAGTTGGAGATTTCAACGCCACCATATCTATGGAAGAGTGTTTTGGAATACATTGCAGGAGGGCTTTGGCAGAAAGACTACAAGAGCTATTCTTTTAAAATAATCTGATTGACATCATGCCCAACCCTCCTTCTCCTACTTGGCATAATGGAAGATCTGGGGAATTTAACATTGGAAAAAGGCTAGATCGTTTTCTGGTGCATGAAAATTTTCTAGACTGCTTGGGGAACCTTCACACCTGGGTACATCGGACTTATATCTATGACGATCTCCCCATTATTTTACAATGGCGGTTCGAGCCAGTACGACTGGGTATTCCATTTAAATTTAACCATGTATGGTTGGAGGACGAAGACTTCAATGAATTGATCAAAACTTCTTGGAATTTTGTGGCTTCGAATCCCGGTACATATGCTATGCAAATCATCACTAATAAGCTCCAATTCATAAAGAGTAAGGTCCGTATATGGGAGAGGCAGAATAAAAAATCATTGTATAGGGATTTGCAACATATAGTGGCAGAGATTGAAGGATTTGGAAGAATTATGGACAGAGGGACCTCTTCCCCATCACTTATTGAAAAGCTAAAGGAGCTGGAAGGAAGCAAAAGGAAAATTGTGCATATACAAGAGGTCACTTGGAATTTGAAAAGTCGGGCTTTGTGGCTAAAAGAGGGGGACTGAAACACAAGATTTTTCCATAGGTACGCAAAACATAGGAGAAGTTTGAACACTATCTGGCACATTAAGGGGAAAAATGATACTCATGTACACACTACAATAGAGATACAGAGGGAAGTTGTTTCATATTTTGAATCTTTCTACAATGCTCGTAATGGAATTCATATAGAAGATCAAATGCGGGATCAGAAAGCTACCCAAACATGTTTGATGAGACACAAAATCAACAAATTTACAGACCTATTGAACAAGATGAAATACATAGGGTCCTAAAATCTTTCGCCAAAGATAAGTGTCCTAGACCAAATGGATGGACCGTTGAATTGTTTCTCCACTTCTTCGACCTCATGGGGATGGAACTTATGAATATGGCTGAAGCATCTAGGATTAATGGCAATATATATGGAGTTATTTTATTCCACATTCATTGCTCTCATTCTGAAGACTTCAGAGTTGGATACCTTTATGGATTTTAGACCTATCTCCCTGTGTAAAATTACTTACAAATTAATATTTAAAATCATTGAAAAATGCCTAAAGTCGACCCTCTCTACCTTCATCTCCAGGGAACAATATGGTTTTCTACACAATTTCTTAATACATGAAATTATGGCCACGACCCAAGAATGCCTAAATTCCATCCACACGGAGAAAATGGAGGCGATTGTCATGAAGGTGGACCTGCATAAAGCTTATGACTGTGTGGATTGGATCTTTCTATATTTCATTCTCTCTAAGATTGGATTGGAGATATAACATTGAATGGATCATGGCATGTGTGACCTCGGTACTGTTTGCATGTAACATACCTTGACCATAGACCACACATTTTTTTTTCTAAACATCCAAATTGCATAGTCCAAGATAGTAAGGGTTATTATCGCTCACAATTATGCCATTAGAACACATATATTCGTAATAGTTTTCATGAACGCGACTTATTCATTTAAACTATACCATAGCTGCCTCAATCTACATTAAATTGTTTCCACCAACCAAAATCCTCAGGATTTGATGAACTGGTTGCATATCTGGGAATTGAATTCCATTTGACAAGGTCTGCACATCTTGTACCTATGGAGGGAGGAAGTATTAACTATACTACGTTTAATTGTGAGGTGGTAATCCACCTACTCCACCTGGTGCCTCTTAAGCTTGATAGGTACGTACTGACCCATAGCAAATCCATATCACTATCTACTTGTCATCACAGCCCATGTGAACAGGCACATGATGGCACAGTTATTCAAGATTACAATTTTTGAGGGAAAATCTAAGGTTGGTTACCCTTGGCTTCAGATCGACGGCTTGTATGCATTTGAGCTAACCCTAACTTCCTCTTCCTCCTAGTTTCAATTTCATTTCCATTTCCCTCGCCCTCCTTCTTTGTTGTCAAGTTCCAAGTTGTCTCTTGATTGATTTAGGGGATTTGTGTACCGCTTAGAGCCTCTTCCTGCTCCATTTCTCATGAACAAACCTGGTTCCCCTCGACATGGAAGAGTAACGGTTTCGTTACCCGCTCTTTGGCAAGTTCCCACCCCTTATTAACAACTATGAGCACCCACAGGGGTGCAGTGACGATTTGGGGTCTGGTTATGTCCTCCCTCGTGCCGATGGCAGGTAATTTATTAATCGATTTTGTTTTTCGTCGTTTCTTCTGTGAAACTCGTCACATTTCATTTCTAGGTTTTGATTTTGGTTAGCTTGTCTTTGTGTATTTGTGTAGGAGTGGCCCAGGTCAATATATGATGGTAACCTTACCGCACATGGGCTCTACCTTCCCCACACCCAGGTAACTTATTTGCTAGTTGTTGAGGTTTTAGGATATTTTTAATCCATTACCCTTAACATCTATGAACCTAATCAATGCTTCCCTCGCTTGGATGCAGGCGAGCTTCAGCGACCGACTTCAATAGGTCCTCTAGGTAAGGGTTGTTGAGTTTTAATTAATGGCATGCTATGATTCTGATTTGGGATTTATTTCCACCCTAAATAATTTCATAGTGACTAACATGAAATTGATTTTCCCTCACATGTATGCTCTACACTTGGAGTTTGAACCTGCGATTCCTGGCACAATCTGGCTCGTTTTACACTAACTATCACATGTATGATCCTCCCTCACTTTCTGGAGTTTGAATATCAACATTGCATTTTCCTCACTACTTCTCTGCTTAAGTATTTTCCAATATGATAAGTCTTATAGTAGGATAGACACAGGGATGCCATCACTGTGACTATTTTTTTTTTTGCAGGAACACCTCAACGTGCCCTCCCAGGTTCGATTCAAGTTGAGTTCTGTTATATATAAACCTAAACAAAAGGAGTTTATGGTTCCGTTCGTTTTTATCTATCTATCTAATTTTATTAGAAGATTCCAGTTGGATGTCTAATAGTGTGTTGGCCTTCTCCCATGTCAACAAAATATCAATCTAGGTACTCTCTCTTTTTCATTTTGATGTTCCATAGAGTTGAGTTGTAGGCTCGAGATTTAACTGTAATATGATTTTAAGCAGTCCCCGAAGTTATCCTCTCACTTGGGGTCCTTTGATATTTATCTACCTTGTAGAGCGCTAGTCTTGCAAGTTTACTAATTCATGTATTGAGGACTCCTTATAGTCAATTTATTGTTCTGACTAATTATATACAGATCTAATTACTAAATATATGTTGATAAATATATACTCCTATCTTTTCAATGAATATAAATACGTTTACACTGTGCAACACTTGCTTAATCTGATATTTTGGTATAGTGATTTGATTTGGTATCTTTATGGTATGCATGCTATGGACAAGTTCTCATAGACTTCGTTAATGATTTTGATTCATCCAACAGTTGAAGTCTACTATAAAGAATGTTTGCTTCTGAATAATGTGTAGGATCTTATCCTATATCAACCATATCTGTTTATTTTGTTTGCAATTCCTACAATTAATATACCTGTATGCATACATTAAAAATATTTGCACCTCACAAGTGTAGAGTTCTGCTTTTGTTCGCTTACAAGATTGTATGTCGTGCATGCACAGGTTCCATCTACTTTACTGTGAGCTTTTTATTGTTTGAATGCATAAGCTATATAGTGAATTGGTAGATGCATAGTCTTTACCTCCATTCGAGGCTGTACTGGCATAAAAATTGTTTGGTTAATTTTCTACTGCGATTGGTTGATCGCAAGGGATTAAAAATATTCACATGAATTTCATAAATTTCGTCATGCATCTCATATAAGACATATAAAAGTAAATACACATAGAATGTGTTCATGCATCTAGTTGTGAATGTTCGAATGAAATGCACAACTTCTTATTGCATTAAATCTAAGCTATGTGGTGTAATTATGCACACTGCCTGCATGCACTTAAATGAAATGCACAGTTTTCTGCCTTTCCGTAATTTCGTCTAGGATGAAATACATTTGATATCTTATTTACTTCCCTGCAATTTACCACAACATGCACACATTAAGTTAAAACATTTATTGTCTATGCATGGTTTCAGTTCCCTGTTACAACATGCATGCTATCAGTAAATTTAGATCACCATACCTTCCTTCCACCTGCAACCATTCACTTTCGAGTTATTCAAAGAATATAGCCACACAAGCCTATTTCTCTTCAGTACCATATGCCCACATACTGCCTACTTTCAATCATATAATATGAGTTTCACCATTATATCAGTCAATTTATTTCACAACTTATTCCTAAACATTCAACAGATGCTTACTAGTGCTAATCACTACGAATTTCATAATAAACACTACTTCTTCATAACTACTAATGGATTTATTTTCATTCAAATCACATAATTATGCACACTATTAAATGAACTCAATTATAGAATATTCTAACTAGAACTCCAAAACGGGAAATCTAAGGCTTGCACACCATTCCACCCAACCTTGAATCACCTCTCATTCCCCCCAAGCTTTGTTAATCTTTCCAAGACTGAGTAACCCCAACTGAGCTTTGATAATGCTTATTTAACACTATCTTTCTCACAGATTTTTCCTTGGCAGCGTCCTACCTTCTGGGAATCTGTATCCCCTTAGCTTAGGGTTTTCAATGTTTTTTTTACAAAAGCAAAAGCTTGTGTTTCTCCTTGCGAGGCTTTTATCCTTGGTCTTTATCTCCCACCGAGGTGTAACACACACACACACACACACACACACACACACACACACACATATATATATATATATTTAGGAAATTTAAATAGAATTTGATCCTTCTCAGATTTCGGCAAGTATCATTTACTTCGGTGTTAGCCATTATGATTTCGAGTAATGGAAACAACAAATTTCTTTATTAATTTAAAACTTCATTTCCACACATAGTCAATTAGTCTCAATCCTAGCTATCCACTAGCAATAGTAACCAACAACAGATCTAACTATTTAATTACATTGGGGGTGTTACATATTCCCCCCTTCAAACTAACACCGTCCTCGGTGTATATTATTTCTATTGAAATAACCATGGATATGTTGTCTTTATCACATCTTCTTTCTCCTAGGTCGCCTCCTCAGGCGTTAAGTGCCGCCACCGCACCTGAGCGATGACCCGATTCTGTCGTATGATTTCCCTCTGCTCCCAAATGCAGAGTGGTTCGGGTAGGAAGTCTCCTTCAGGCTCCACCTATAACAGATTCCAAGAAATTATATGAGAGCTTTCATCCACATATTTTTTTAACAATGATACATGAAATACATTATGTACTTTAACATGAGCAAGTAAAGCCAATTGTTATGCTACTAGACCTATTCGGTTCAGTACCTCAAATGAACCACAGAATCGTGGTGCTATATTAGCACAACTACCAGTACTCAAGGTGCTTTTCTGAGGTTTAACCCTTAGGTACACATGTTCCCCAATTTTGAATTCTTTAGGGGCCCTTTGTTTATCTGCATAGCTCTCCTGACAGTCATGAGCGGTTTAATGTTCTAATATATTTTTTGCATTGTCTCCTCCATTTCATGCAAGACATCTAGCCCCAGGACCAGTCTATCTTCTGGTTGACTCCAACTGAGCAGGGTATGACACTTTCTACCATAAATGGCTTCAAACATGCTCATTTTAATGGATGCTTGATAGTTGTTGTTGTAAGCAAACTTGGAAAAACGTAGAAAGTCTTTCCATTTTGCAGGTCTATCCATTACATACATTTGAAGAAGATCCTCTAGAATCTGATTCGTTCTCTCAGTTTGCCCATTAGTCTGCAGATGATAGGCAGTACTGAAGTTCGGTTTAGTACCAAAATTTCCAAATAGTGCCTTCCATAAATTTGAAGTAAATTTCACATCCCTATAGGATATTATCATTTTTGGTATACCATGTAGTCTAAAGATGTCTCTCATGCAAATGTTTTCAATTTGTGTAGTACTAAAAGTAGACTGCATTGGAATAAAGTGTGTTGCCTTAGTCAACCTGTCTACTACCACCATAATGGAATCGTGTTGATACTTAGCCCTCGATAACTCGGTTATGAAATCCATGGAAATAAATTCCCATTTCCATTCTGGAATGGGTAATGGATTTAATAGCCCCACTAGATGTTGATGTTTCACTTTCACCTGTTGACATTACATGCACTTTGCTAAATAGTCAACTACTTATTTTTTCATTCCAAGGCAGAAGAATTGTTTTCGAAGAGAGGTTATCATCTTTTGGTACCTGGATGGCCAACGTATGGTTTCTTATGGTGCTTGTCTAAAATCATTTGTTTTAATGTAGTCACATTGGGAATAACCCATCTGTTTTGGTAAGTGGTCAATCCTTGTTGATTGAAACTATACCCAGATTTTTCTCCCTGTTGTATTTTATTTTATAACTCCTAATATTGTGGATCTTGCTACCCAACCATCCTCACCTATTCTTCAATATATGTCCTTATGCTTGTTCCTATGTATGCAACCAGAGAATGGGCATGCCGACTTAAATCATCAACAATCTTATTCTCTTTCCCCTTAATATTTTTGATTTCGAATTCAAATTCGCAAAGAAATGCTAACCTTCTAGTCTGCCTTGCATTCAAATCCTACTGGCTTAAAAATATTTAAGGTTGATCTGGTTGGTCACTAAAATGAACTTCTTTCCGAAAAAATAATGCCTCCACATTTTTAAGGCATGAATTATTGCAGCTAATTGTAAGTCATAAACAACATAATTCTTCTCATGTTTCTTCAACTTTCGGGACTCATTTTCTATAACAGCATTGTCTTGCAGAAGTACACCACCTAAACCCTCTAAACATGCATCTGTGCACACAATGAATTCTTTATCGGGATCTATTATCCGTAACACAGGGGCAGTTGTGAGCATTTCCTTTAATTTGCTGAAACTTTCTTGACACATTTTCGTCCATTCAAACTTCACTCCTTTCTTTTGTAAGGAGGTGATGGGGTAGGCCAGTTTTGAAAACCCCTTCACAAACCTTCGATAGTACCCAACAATTCCCATAAAGGAGCGCACTGCCGATACATTCTTTGGGACTAGGCACTCTAAAATGGATTTGACTTTCTCTGGATCAACCATCAACCCCTCTTCAGAGATGACATGTCCTAAGTATTGAATTTTGTTTTTAAAAAATTCACACTTTCTGTCTTTTGCGTATAGTTTAAGCTCCCTTAATGTCTGCAACACCAGTCTTAGATGTTCCTAATGTTCTTCCTTGTTTGTAGAGTATACCAGAATGTCGTCAATAAAGGATAATACAAATCGATCTAAATACTTGTGAAGTACACTATTCATAAGACACATGGCGCATTGGAGAGGCCAAACGGGAGCACTATGAACTCGTAATGCCCATACCACATTCTAAAGGTTGTTTTCTGTACATCCTCCTCTTTAATACGCAACTGATGGTAACCCATTCTCAAGTCAATCTTTGAGAACATCGTTGCCCCTTTGACTTGATCGAATAAGTCATCTATTCTTGGTAAGGGATATCTATTTTTAACTGTTAACTTGTTCAGTTGTCGGTAATTAATACACATTCTATATGTACCATCCTTATTTTTTACAAACAGTACCGGATCCCCCTAGGGAGAAACATTGGGTCTAATATAACCCTTATGCAATAACTCCTGTAGCTGCATCTTAAGCTCCAATAATTCTAGGGTGCTCATACGATATGGAGCTCTTGACACAGGGACAACTCCAAGAACTAAATTGATCATGAAATCTATATCTCGAGATGGGGGTAATCCCAAAATCTCTTTTGGAAATACATCCCAGAACTCCTTAATAACTGGCACTGTCTCCAGAATTTCGTTTTCAGTCAACTATAATAAAGTTGGCATTCTTTCCTGCAACTTCTTTTTAGCTGTAATGCTAGAATCTGCCGGACTGATACCGATTTTGCTTTGCCTTTAATTAATCGTGTGCTCCCATCCATACTGACACATGCCACTGCTTTTTCTAAACAATTTATAACAACAACTTACTGTTCTAACCAGTCCATGCCTATCAGCAAATCATAGGACCCGAGAGAAAGAATATTTAACTCCACTATTGAGGTATACCCATTAAAATCAACTAGACATTGTTTCACTTGCTTAGTCACTTTTCGTTTGGTTCTTGTTGCTAACTGAACAAGCCATGCATTTATGAACTTTTCTGTTTTCAGATTGCACTTTTCTACAATTTGGGGGCTGATATAACTTAGACTAGCCCCTAGATCTATTAAAATAGACACGGGTTGGTTTAGAATGTTAACTTCAATTTCTAGCATGGTAGCTTGATGTTCAGCTTGTCGATTCTCTAATGTTCACACTGATCCTAGGTATATTCCTTGAAACATCATTAACTGTGGTTGCCTCATGAACCACCTTTATGTTCTGGACAGATCTAGGGTTGTGTGTACAATTTCTCAACATATGTGGCTCCCCACATCCCCAACATCTTAGCGGTTCTTTGGCGTTGCTAGTTTTTTTTTGTACTGTTCTATGATCCTTAAACCAGTATAAGATTGGGCCAGGAGGGGTATCCCTCATTTCACCCCCTTCTTTCGTTGATGATCTTTAGAAAAGCTCTTTAGGTAAATCAATTTCTTTTTTTCATGCTTCTACCCATTCTACTGCCCTCTTTATTCCTCCATGACTTACCACCCTCATTCTTAATTTTAAATTGTTGATAGCATAATCTGGCCTTCCTTACCACTTCGTCCATGGTCTTTGGGTTATCAAACTCAATTCTCTCCTTATAGGAGACTAGTCAATAGTTAAAAAACTGTTGAATTTTTGGCTTTCTCATCTTTCAGATAGGGCACGTATTGCAATAAGTTCATGAATTTATTCACGAACTCATCTATGGTCAGCTGACCCAATTTTAATTCATGGAATTCTTTAGCCCGGTCATCGTAGTATCACTCACTTAGATACTGTGACTTATATTGCTTATGGAATTCTTCCCACAAAATCGTCTTTTCTTCCAACATATGAACACTTTTCCTCTCCTCCCACCACAGGGTAGCCTTCCCCTGCAATTGATAAATTTCCAATCGTGCCTTGAGGTTACTTTCATATTCATATAACTAAAAGTACTTAATCATGTTCAGCAACCATGCTTCTGCATCTTCCTCTTTTTCTCCATCAAACACATGAGGTTTGATCTTCCTAAATTCTCCTTGCAACTCTACCTTCCTCCGTTTCTTGTGTACCTTTGGTGACTCAGGATCTAAGTCTCCTCCACTTCTCGACTTGTCAGACTCTATCTTCTTCATGCCTTCCGTGTCCACACTCTTGTGGCTAGATTTCTCAATCCACTCCCTAATTAAATTTTCTTGTTCCTCACTGGCTTTCAAAAGCCTCTCGTTACTATTATGGATTTGTGCTAACTCCAATTCCAGAGTCTTCACCATGTCCAACAGTTGGGAGGATAGTGCAGTATTTCCCTCTTCCCCCAATTCTACACATAATTTTTCTCCCCTTGTGTTATCTAGCTGAAGTTTTTCCATATTCACCTTGAACTACAATTGCCGACAAACACCCAACATACATAAAAACAAACCATACATCTAATATTACACACACAATTACTAAAGTTGATGTCCCTATTCAGGCTCCAAAGTAGAACTATGGGCTCTGATACCATTCATAACATACCTCGACCATACACCACACATTTGATTTTTTTTTTCTTTCTAAACATCCAAATTGCATAGTCCAAGATAATTAGGGTTATTATCGCTCACCATTATGCCATTAGAACACATATATTCGTAATATTTTTCATGAATGTGACTTATTCATTTAAAATATACCATAGCTACCTCAATCTACATTAAATTGTTTCCACCAACCAAACTCCTTGGGATTTGATGTACTAGTTGCATATCTGGCAATTGAATTCCATCTAACAAGGTATGCACATCATGTACCTATGGAGGGAGGAAGTATTAACTATACTACATTTAATTGTTAGGTGGTAATCCAACTACTCCACTTGACTCCTCTTAAGCTTGACAGGTGCGTACTGACCCATATCACTACCTACTTGTCATTACAACCCATGTGAACGGGCACATGATGGCACAATTATTCAATATTACAATTTTCAAGGGCAGAACTAAGGTTGGTTACACTTGGCTTCAAATCGGCAGCTTGTGTGCATTTGAGCTAACCCTAACTTCCTCTTCCTCCTAGTTTCACTTTCATTTCCATTTCCCTTACCCTCATTCTTTCTTGGTGGAGGCTACAGTTCCATTATGTTCCAAGCACACATTTGTGACTTTGTCAAGTTCCAGGTTGTCTCTTGATTGATTTAGGGGATTTGTGCATCACTTAGAGCCTCTTCTTGTTCCATTTCTCATGAAAAAACCTAGTTCCCCTCGATCTGGAACAATCACGGTTTCATTACCCACTCTTTGGTGAGTTCCTACCCGTTATGAACAACTATGAGCACCCACAGGGGTGCAACGATAGTTTGGGGCCTGGTTATGTTCTCCCTCGCACTGGTGGCAGGTAATTTATTAATCGGTTTTGTTTTCCATCATTTCTTCTCTGAAACTCGGCACATTTCATTTCCAAGTTTTGATTTTGGTTAGCTTGTCTTTGTGTATCTGTGCAGGAGTGGCCCAGGTCGATATATGCTGGCAACCTCATGGCGCTTGGGCTCTACCTTCCCCACATCCAGGCAACTTATTTTCTATCTGTTGAGGTTTTAGGATATTTTTAATCCATTACCCTTAACATATGCAGACCTAATCGATGCTTCCCTCGCTTGGATGCATGCGAGCGTCAACAACCAACTTCAACAGGGCCTCCAGGTAAGGGTTTTTGCGTTTTAATTAATGGCACACTATGGCTCTAATTTGGGAATTATTTCCATCCTGCATGATTTCACAGTGACTAACATGAAATTTATTTGCCCTCGTAGGTATGCTCTACACTTGGAGTTTGAACCTACAATTCCTAGCGCGATCTAGCTTGTTTTACACTAACTATCACATGTATGATCCCAGGTTGGTGCTCTACTAGTTTCAACCTCCCTCACTTCCTGGAGTTTGAATATCGACATTGCATTTTCCTCACTGCTTCTCTGCTTAAATATTTTCCAATAAGATAAGCCTTACAGTAGGATAGACATGGGGATGTCATCACTGTTTTTTTTTTTTTTAATGGAGCAACACCTCAGCATGCCCTCCAGGGTTCGATTCAAGTTGAGTTCTGTTATATATAAACTTGAAAAGAAGGATTTTATGGTTCCATTCGTTTTTATCTATTTATCTAATTTTATTACAAGACTCCAGTTGGATGTCTAATAGTGTGTTGGCCTTCTCCAGTGTCAACAAAATATCAATCTAGGTACTCTTTTTTTTCGTTTTGTTGTTCTACAGAGCTGAGTCGTAGGCTCAGGATTTAACTATAATATGATTTGAAGCAGTCCCTAAAGTTATCCCCTCACTTGGGGTCTTTTGATATTTATCTACCTTGCATAGCGTTAGTCTTGCAAGTTTACTAAATCATGTATTGAGGACTCCTTATAGTCAATTTGTTGTTCTGACTAATTATATATAGATCTAGTTACTAAATATATGTTGATAAATATATACTCCTACCTTTTCAATGAATATAAATATATTTACACTGTGCAACACTTGCTTAATCTGATTTTTCCGGTATAGTGATTTGATTTGGTATCTTTATGGTATGCACGCTATGGACAAGTTCTCATAGACTTCGTTAATGATTTCAATTCATGCAACATTTGAAGTATACTATAAAAAATGTTTGATTCTGAATAATGTGTAGGATATTATCCTATATCATCCATATCTATTTATTTTGTTTGCAATTCCTACAATTAATATACTTGTATGCATACATTAAAATATTTACACCTCACAAGTGTAGAGTTCTTCTTTTGTTCGCTTACAAGATTGTATGTTGTGCATGCATAGGTTCCATCTACTTTGCTATGAGATTTTTACTGTTTGAAGGCATAAGCTATATAATGAATTGGTATATGCACAATATTTACCTCCATTCAAGGCCGAACTAGCATAATAGTTGTTCGGTTAATTTCCTACCGCGACTCATTGATTGCAAGGGATTAAAAATATTCACATGGATTTCATAAATTTCATCATGCATCTCATATAAGACATATAAAATTAAATACACACAGAATGTCTTCATGCATCTGGTTGTGAATGTTCAAATGAAATGCACAACTTCTTCTTGCATTAAATCTAAGCTATGTAGTGTAACTATGCATACTACATGCATGCACTTAATTAAAAGCACTTAAATGAAATGCATAGTTTTCTGCCTTTCCGTAATTTCGTCTAGAATGAAATACATTCGATCTCTTATTTACTTCCCTGCAATTTACCATAGCATGCATGCATTAAGTTAAAACATTTATTGTCTATGCATGGTTTCAGTTCCCTGTTACAACATGCATGCTATCAGTGCATTTAGATCATTATACCTTCCTTCCACCTGCAACCATTCACTTTCAAGGTATTCAAATAATATTTCCACACAAACCTATTTCTCTTCAGTAAAACTAGATACCCACATACTTCCTACTTTCAACCGTATAATAAGAGTTTCACCATTATATCAGTCAATAAATTTCACAACTTATTTCTAAACATTCAACAGATGCTTACTAGTGCTAATCACTACGAATTTCATAATAAATACTACTTCTTTGTAACTTAACTAATGGATTTATTTTCATTCAAATCACATAAATACCCACACTATTAAATGAACAGAGATTATAAAATATTCTGACCAGAACTCCAAAACAGGAAATCTATGGCCTGCACACCGTTCCACCCAACCTTGAATCATCTATGATCCCCCCCAAGCTTTGGTACTCTTGCCAAGGCTTGGTAACCCATACTAAGATTTGATAATGCTTATCTAACATTATCTTTCTCACAGATTTTTCCTTGGCAACGTCCTGCCTTCTGGGAATCTGTATCCCCTTAGCCTAGGCTTTTCAGTATTTTTTTTCCAAAAG
Source organism: Pinus tabuliformis (assembly GCA_031772625.1). Taxonomy (NCBI): domain Eukaryota; kingdom Viridiplantae; phylum Streptophyta; class Pinopsida; order Pinales; family Pinaceae; genus Pinus; species Pinus tabuliformis. The sequence goes on along the minus strand of CM062804.1, from coordinate 531,577,664 downwards.
CAAAAGCCTACTTTTCTCCTTGCAATTCTTTTATCCTCAGTATTTATCTCCCATTGAGGTGTAATATATATCCATATATATATATTTTAATTTAGGAAATTTAAATTGAATCTAATCCTTCTCAGGTTCCAGCAAGTATCATTTACTTTGGTGTTAGCCATTATGATTTCTAGTAATGGAAACAACAACTTTCTTTATTAATTTAAAACTTCATTTCCATACATAGTCAATTTGTCTCAATCGTAGTTAACCACTAGCAATAGTAACCAACAACATATCTAACTGTTTAATTACATTGGGGGTGTTACATCTCCCACCCCTTCAAACTAACACCGTCCTCATTGTATATTACTTCTATTGAAATAACCCTAGATATGTTGTCTTTATCACATCTTCTTTCTCCCATATAGACTCCTCAAGCGTAAAGTGTCGCCACTGCACCTGAGCGATGACCCGATTCCTTAGCACGGTTTCCCTCTGCTCCAAAATAAGGAGTGGTTCGAGCAGGAAGTCTCCTTCAGGCTCCGCCTAGAACAAATTCCAAGCAATTATATGAGAGTTGTCATGCATATATTTTTTTAACAATGATACATGCAATACATTATGTACTTTAACATGAGTAGGTAAAGCCAATTGGTATGCTACTGGACCTATTCGGTCCAACACCTCAAACGGTTCACAAAACCGTGGTGCTAGATTAGCACAACTACTAGTACTCAAGGTGCTTTTCTGAGGTCATGCTAGATTAACTGGGCACTTTCGTGGTCATGCCGAACAAGTTCATTTTCTAAACCTATATGCCCCATATAAAGACATAGTTGCTTTCTGGAATCGACTAGAAGCTAGTGACATATTAAAGATTGGTTCTTTAATCATAGTTGGAGATTTCAATGACACCTTGTCTATGGAAGAGTGTTTGGGAATACATTGCAAGAGGGATCCTCTGGCGAAAAGACTACAAGAGCTATTTTTTCAAATAATCTGATTGAAATCATGCCCAACCCTCTTTCTCCCACTTGGCATAATGGCAGATCTAGGGAATTTCACATTAGAAAAAGGCTGGATCTTTTTTGGTGCATGAAAATTTGCTAGACCGCTTGGGGAATCTTCACACATGGGTACATCAAACTTATATCTATGACCATCTCCCCATTATTTTGCAATGGTGGTCTGAGCCGGTATGACTTGGCATTCCATTTAAATTTAACCGTGTATGGTTGGAAGATGAAGACTTCAATGAATTGATCAAAACTTCTTGGAATTTTGTGGCTTCGAATCCTGGTACATCTTCTATGTAAATCATCACTAATAAGCTCCAATTCATAAAGAGTAAGGTCTGTATATGGGAGAGGTAGAAGAAAAAATCATTGTACATGGATTTGCAACATATAGTGGCGGAGATTGAATGATTTGGAAGAATTATGGACAAAGGGACCCCTTCCCCATCACTTATTGAAAAGCTAAAGGAGCTAGAAGGAAACAAAAGGAAGATTTTGCATATACATGAGGTCACTTGGCATTTGAAAAGTCGGCCTTTGTGGATAAAAGAGGGGGACCGAAACACAAGATTTTTCCACAGGTATGCAAATCATAGGAGAAGTTTGAACACTATTTGGCACATTAGGGGGAACAATGATACTCAGGTACACACTACATCAAAGATACAGATGGAAGTTGTTTCATATTTTGAATCTTTCTATAGTGCTCGTAATGGAATTCATATAGAAGATCAAATGTGGGGATCGAAAAGCTACCCAACCATGTTTGATGAGACACAAAATCAGCAAATTTACAGACCTATTGAACATGATGAAATACATAGGGTCCTAAAATCTTTCGCCAAAGATAAGTGTCATGGACCAGATGGCTGGATTGTTGAATTATTTCTCCACTTCTTCAACCTCATGGGGATGGAACTTCTGAATATGGCCGAAGCATACAGGATTAATGGTAATATATATTGGGCTATTAATTCCACATTCATTGATCTCATTCCAAAGACTTCAGAGTTAGATACCTTTCTGGATTTCAGACCTATCTCCTTGTGTAACATTACTTACAAACTAATATCTAAAATCTTTGAGAAATGCCTAAAGTCGACCCTCTCCACCTTCATTTCCAGGGAACAATATGTTTTTCTACACAACCACTTGATACATGACGTCGTGGCCATAGCCCAAGAATGCCTACATTTCATCCACATGAAGAAAATGGAGGGGATTGTCATGAAGGTGGACCTGCATATATATTCGTAATATTTTTCATGAACACGACTTATTTGTAATTTCTACAAAATCGGGGTCATGCTAGATTATCCTTGGTCTTTATCTCCCACTGAGGTGTATATATATATATATATATATATATATATATAGATATAAATTTAGGAATTTTAAATCGAATCTGATCCTTCTTAGATTTTGACAATTATCATTTACTCTCATGTTAGCCATTATGATTTCCAGTGATGGAAACAACAACTTTCTTTATTAATTTAAAACTTCATTTCCACACATAGTCAATTTGTCTCAATCCTAATTAACCACTAGCAATAGTAACCAACAACATATCTAACTGTTTAATTACATTGGGGGTCTTACATTGTAGTGTTGATCAATGGATATCCCTCAATTTTTTTTGGTGTTAGCAGGGGATTACGAAAAGATTGCTCTTTGTCACCCCTACTTTTTATTCTTGTTATGGACGGACTTAGTCATAAGATCTGAGAGGCAAGGTCCGTTGATATTTTCTGTGGCATAAAAATGGGAAGGGACATTGGAATTACCCATAGTTTCTTTGTTGATGACATCCTTGCATTTGTAATGGTGTCTAGATCTCAATGGCAAGCTCTAAATCATATATTCCAGGGATTTGGAGAGGCATATAGTTTTCAGGTAAATGAAAACAAATCACTCTTGCTATACGTGGGTGGAGACCGAGAAGACATTGAATTTATTGCTAGAATATTTGAGGTGGCTACACAACTCATGTGTGAGGGCCTTACTTATTTGGGATACATGATTAAGCCCAACAACTACAGGATCAATGATTGGTTATGAATTATTGATAAACTACGCAAGAAATTATTTGGCTGGTCACATAGATGGCTTACATTGGGAGGGAGATTCACTCTTACGCAATTGGTTCTAAAAAATATTTCGGTACACTAGCCTCACTTATTCATTCTACTTGCTGCTATTATATCCATAATCAGGAGCATCATGGCACACTTCATCTAGGCGGGCACCGAGAAGGGACATAAATTCCATTTGATTAAATGAGAGAAGATCACCATCCTAAGACAATATGGAGGTTGGGGAATATTAGATGTGAAAATATTTGGTTGGGCACTGTCGATCAAGTCCTTATGGCGTGCATTATTCCATGAAGGTTACTGGAGGGACATTATTCGAGCAAAGTATATTAGGCACCAAGAGGCTATGGAATGGATCAGAGAAGGCCACATAGATAAAAACTCTGGCTCTGATATCTGGATGAGTTTCAATAAGATTAGATATTGGTTTCTCAAGCACATCCACTAGTCCTTTTGCACGTGTTGTAGTATTCTCATTGGTTGAGATCGAATTATGGGTGTCAATTTAGATAATGGCCTCGCGGAGGGTAGCATCGACAAACTCCATAAACGAGGATACTTTTACTTGCCACAAGCCATTCAACGTTGGCATGGAAGGTTCCCGGTTTGGAAGAAGGCAATCAACCTTGGGTTGACAGGATAATATACTAAAGGTTGGGAAAACTAATCACAAAAATTAGAAGGTCGAGCCTATGCAGGACAATGTAGGATGACCATATATCATGGGTAGGGATTTTCCACAAAGGTTCTGTTGCGGTAGATGACACTTACCTATATATTATGTGCTCTAGACTATCTTTGCAAAACAAGAGTTAGTTTTGGAAGATTTGGAAATTGCAGGTCCCCATCAAGATCATCATATATTCCTGGTTGGTCTGGCAAGATAAAACCCCGACATGGGAAAATTTAAAAAAGAGAGACATACATGGACCAGGATTGTGCATTCTATGTCATAATTCAAATAAGAATAATTTACACCTTCTGCTGGAATGTTTGATTGATACTTCGGTATGGAGATGGACCTCTTCTTTTTTTAATTTTCATCTTCGTACTCACCCCTCGATTGAACAACGTTTGCGATGGTGGAGTGGGAGAGGAAAAAAGCATCAATCAATCCCTCTATACTTTCTGGGAATTATGGAAAGCCAAGAATGCAATCATATTTGACAATATTCCACTCAACACCCACAGAATCTGCTCCAACATAGCAACGTGGATGGGTGCCCAACATAAAAGACAAATTAAGGAGAAAGATATGAGCTATCGACACACACATTTTGGCATTTTAGTACCCGCAGGCTACTTTTATGGAGCGGCTCAAACAGGTACATGCAAACATGGAGCATGGATGGGGTTATGTCATAGGAGGAAATACAAAATTTTCTAGTTCGAACAATGGTACAAACATGAGAGCATAAATCCTAGCATTATGGGGACTCATGTGGTTTGCAAAACAAATTAATTTGGATTCTATTCACATATGTGGGGATTCAAAGGCCCTCATTAATGGGATGTTGGGGTTTTCTACACTCTCCCCACCAAAACTCGCAAGTTGGCTAAATCATATACAACATCTCAAACAATCGTTTTCGAACATTTGTTGAATTTCCATGATCTTGGGTCTAGGTTAGAATCTTAAAATCTCTGACGCTACCAAACCAAGAATCTCAACAAGAACTACTTTGCACAACGGAAAATATAAAGCAGTAAATCACATATGCACAAGTATACACAATTTTTAACAAATATTGTACAATAATGTACAACCCAATGTTCGTTATATTAAATCAATTTGAATAATACACCAGTCTATGGTATACAAGATACAATGAGAATCTTCGCTGCAACTTCTATGTCGTATCTTGTCCCACCAGTCCTTCACTCCCGTACTGCTCACTAGTTGCCCCTTAGTCCTTCAAAAGACAACACATCGAGACTCCAGGAGGGCTGCCACCTAACACTACTGCAAGTCACTTCTGTTGCATGTACACGAGCTGATCCAATCTACTCTCTAGGCTGGCCAATTCCCCTGCTCCAATATACCAATCTAGCAGTCACTTTTGTCCATCAAAGTGCTGCTCATTAGGCTCAAACTTCACCCAACCTTCAACTCTCTTCATCACTTCAACATAGCTTGTTTAGGGCTACTTTGGGTAGCCAACATGTTGCTTTCCACCAGACCAATGGCTCCCAATACTACACTATAGAATCTGCTCCTATAGAGGCTCTCGATCACCAAATCAAGCCTCCAAATTGGCTCCCACATGCTGCTAAACAAAACGATCCAAACTGATCCAAAAAACATGGATCTAACACCTGCAAGATGCACCAAAATGCATACCTTCAACTCACATTTTTGAGGTCCGCTACAAACGCTGCAACTAAGCCTGGTTAGGGCACAACTCAGTCCATTTTCCAGCTTTGTTTCTTTGCCTAGAAGTGCACCAAAATGATGTGGCTATCCTTTCTTGAGAGGCCGAGGAGGGTTGCTCCAAGTCTGGCTTGTCCCAACCCTCAACCAACCCTCGACCTACCTTCAAATGACTGTGGCATGCTACCACTGGCTCCTCCAAGCTTGTGACAACTTTATATAGGGCCTGCACACCTTTATTAGCCCTCAAAACAATTCTCCTTGCCTCGTCCCTCCAGCGAGGTACCTCAGCCCTCCTTCCAACACTTTGGCCCTCTAAGAATGACCTTGAAACAACCTTCAATGCCCACATTGTTTTGTCCAACAAAACAGGGATGTATCTCTCCTCCAACGAGCTTGTCTTCTTGTGTGTGTTGCACAAATGGATGCCTAAATGACTCCTCCTCACCTCTTATTTATACACATAAGAGGGCTCCTCCAAAACATCATACTTGTACAATTGTCACAAGGCTAATATCATTAAGCTGACGTTGACACTTCTTGTGCAAACCCACACTTTGACTTAAAAAATTCATAACTTCATTTCTAGAGCTCTGATTTGAGTGATCTTCGAAGCGTTGGAATTGCAGGGCAAGCTCTATCACTGCAAATTTTCTCATGCTCAAATTCTTCACGGTTTTGGTTAAAATCCCGATGGGTGCAAAACCCCTACCTTGGGTTCCAAGCCCACAAGTGAATCTTGTGGTGCTTTGTCATCCAATCCCTGAACCCTAGGGCTTGGAGTACCACCCAAGCTACTCAAAAATCAACAACATTACCTTCCAGCACATTCCCAGAGAAAGGAACATTGTTGCTGATGCTCTATTGAAGAGGGGTCTCACTGTGGCAGTTGGATCGATGCTCTTTCAATTTAGGGTGGATAATACTCTTGTAAAGGCAGGCACTTTACTGCTCCCTTAGTATTCTTAAGAACTACATACTTATTTTTGCTGTTTTGATTTGCTGCAATTCGGGAACAAATGCAATCTTAGATCTATGTTTTTTTGCTTTCCTATTGACACCTATTTCATGTTTTGAGGTATTTTATTATGTTTCACATTTTGGACATGGAGACTATCCTTTATCCAGATCTAATGTTTTCAATTGTCATGGAAATTTTTCTGAATGTTGTATAAACCAGTGTTTTTTCTTCTAAAACAAAAGGAAGAAAGCTCAAAAGAAATGAAGAGAAAGAGGTTCGGAAAATTTACAGCTATGAATATTATTTTTAGACGGTATGGGATAAACCACTGTTAATTATACATAACTACCAAACACAAAGATGAAAGCACTCAAGAAAGCAAAAGTTCAAGATTTTTATAACATAAAATTTATTTAAAAACTCAAAGATAAGTAGCCAATTATTGTAATTACAGGAGTTCACAGGAATGGAACTCAGCAGAGTTCCCCTCACAGCTTCCCAATGCTTGATGGTGAGAGCCAACGACACCAATATTGTGGGCACAAACACATGAATGCCTATGCCTGGATTAAATGTAGAAATCCGGTGGCATACCTTTTCCTTTTCAAAATTCTGGGCTTTTGCCATTGATTCTCTGCTTCCAAAACGCCACCTTCTTCCCCTGCATCCTGGGATATATAGGAATTTGTGATAGTGGATGCCCATGTGAAACGGAAGGAAAAAGGAAAATCCATGAGCAGTACAAAGTCAAGCTCAGTCAAGATGGTGATGGCATTGGGAAAGAGAGGAAAATACATTATCTCTACAAAGTAAAGCTCAGTCAATATGCAGCGAGAAGACTTGAGGGCAGTGGGCTCCCCTCGTCTGCAAATAACAACTTCTCAACTTTGACTGGTTTAAATATATAATGGTTAGATTTAATATGTATATCCAAGGAAATATCGCTGACCTAAAAGAGGTGAATTTAGAATAATATTTTAATCTATTTTTATAATGATTAATTGCCTTTAAAGCTCCATTGACTCGGTGGATCAATATTTTTATGAATGATTGCAACAACATTTTAGAAAACGAACAATGATCGTCATAGCCATCTAAATCATTGTGTTGAAATGTCTCGCAAAGTTTTCGAGTTTTGGAATCGATCCAAAATCTAAAATTTGAACTTTCTGTTGCTGAAAGAAGACCATTTTACCTCACAACAATACAATAGAAAGAAAGTTTTTCCTTATTTTAAAAATATTGCTGAGAGCAGACACCTGGCAGTTACCAGGAAGCCACAAATACACGGCTCTTCATTATTGCTTACAGCGAGCGGATGAAAACAAATACCTCATCCTGGTCTGAAGTTTAATTTGTTTCCTATTTGCCTATTTTGGGAACCCATATTCAAGTAAATTCAATCATTCTCCTAACAAAGTTAGATCCAACATTATATTTTTTCCCTATTCGGTTTGTCATGTACCTTTTGCAAATCTTTGTTTTGGTTGCATTGGTATAGCTCCTCATATTATATGTTATGTAGCATAATTTTAGAAGTTTCAATCCAAAGTTTTTAGGGCTTTTTAAAATAATTAGGCGATTTTTGTTAAGCAAAACCTTCCTCTTAAAATCACTTAAAATTCAATCTAGGCTCTTTATATTCATCACAATCTAAAGGTTCCAAGTATATCATTTCAAATTTACTTTAGATCAAGCCATCAACACGGATAGGTAGGAATTCTGATAATTATACATAGAGTATTGAGTAAGTTGTTTGCAATATAATTTCCTTTTATAGAAAAAGTCTATGGAGACTCTGGAGTTGCTTCCAAGATTGGAAAAGATAGTACCTTGTGATGCAGGTAAGCCTTCAATAATATAAGTTGTTGTAGAAGGCTGCAATAAAATCATTTATAGTGTCGATGCACGCTCTACCAAGGGGAGTCAAGTGCCAGAGCCTAAGATCTATAAGGTTTGGTATACACAACTCCATGCATGCCAAGTTCCATGCTTATGCACACCATGTCAGCATATGTACAATAAAAAAGAAACACTTATGAGGAAGTTTGGACATTATCACTAATAAGAAAGAAACACTTCTATGGAAGTATGAATAAATAACACTTCTGAAGAAGTTTCAACACTATTACCAGTAATGTTGATCAAACATAAGAATGTGAAAAACTATATATCCTTATAAAATACCATGATACATAGTAACAGGTATGCCGATAAGGTTGCAATATTCATGCATTCTTTTTGAATATTTGTGTACTTCCCACCATAATTTAATCAAATCTTTGCATAAAATTCAGATATTAATTTAAGCAAATGTTTGCATAAAAATTGGATATTTTTTTGTTTTCCTCAACACTTATGTAAGAGTAAACTTGTCAATGTGTAGACTTACAAGTTGTTACTAACCACCAAAATTTATGTATGTCCATGTGTGTGAGCAAGCAATTAACCAACATAGATCCATCTTAACTCTAAATTTGCCAAAAGTGTTAACAGCAATCAAATCTCTCAAAATGCGAACTTTTTTTAGTGCAAAAGTTGAAGATATTCCTTTCCTCGCTTGATAGAAGCTAAGATGGATCTTTTGATTTTATTTTTATTAAAATCTTCAGTTAATATATTTTTAGTAGTAGCGAGGATAAATAGTTTATTCAAAGTAATTATAACATTTTTTCTTTTAGATTTAATTAAAAAAATGTTATAAAATATTTTGATTGTGAAATGAGTTATGGTTTTTGTGCATGTGGTATTGTAACGAAGCTTATTTAAAAGTTAATGATATCCATGGTAAAGTGGAGATGAATATCCATAGTTAATTCTTATTATATTGTAATCATAAATTTATGTGCTTATTAATTAAATTTAAATATGGTCATAGAATCATTATTTTAATTAATATGGTAAACTCTATCTTAATTTATAGCTACTATTTATATGTTATATATTTTAATGCTTATATTATGATTTTCTTTTATCTAAAAAAATTGTTCATAATTTTATTAATATTTTTTTTTTACCATATACATGTTTACAAATATCATGGACATCACTCGAGACTAGGTTGTAGAGTGCCTATTGGCCAAATTTTTCCACTCCACATATCATTTTATTAGTTTCTCACTTGTTTATATTATATAAGTTTCACATCTATTTATTAAAACCTTGATTTAATCTCTACAAAATATCTACTAAATATTTTTATAGTAGTAGTGAGGATAGATGGTTTACATATATCTCAAAAGTAATTATAATATTTTGGCTTTTAGATTTAATTAAAAAATGTTATAAAATTAATTTAAAATAAAATAAAATATTTATATTGTGAAGTGAGTTATGGTTTTTGTGCATGTTGCATTGATTGGTCATGACACTAATGGTATTGTAACAAAACTTATTTACAAGTTAATAGTATTTGTAAATGCATGTTTCCAAAGTTAGTCATCATGGTGATGTTATTTTCTAGACATCTCTTAATTTGTACACAATAATCAAGAAATAACATCACCAAGTTAATAATATTCACCATAAAGTGGAGGCTCATACTGTAAATGTATTATAACTATTAAATTTTTATGTGCTTATTAATTAAATTTAAATATGGTTATAGAATCTTATTTTAATTTATATGGTGAAATAAGTCGTATATTTTAATATGGTATGTATATTATTGTTATTATTATTATTATTATTTTATTATTATCTAAAAAAGTGTTCATACTTTTATTAATAAAAACAAAATTACCATATTACAAATTGAAATTTATCATTTATATTAAATTTAACTTTTTATAATTAATTGAGTTAACATTTAAATGATTACAATAATTTAGGAACACTACAACATATCCCCCATATTAGGCTCTCTATTATTTTTAATTTTTTATTATTTGCTGACATGTAAATGTTTACAAATATCAACATCACCCCATACTAGGTTGTAGAGTGTTAGCCCAATTTATCCACTCTGCATCTCAAATTATTAGTTCCTCTCAAAGCAAGACTATAGATTCCATTTGTCTATCAACCAGTATTAATTTAGCTAACACTGACCAATGTGGGTTATAATTTTTTTGTTTATATTATATAAATTTCACGTCTTGTGTTTGAGATTGTTTTTTAGAATAAACAATCTGAAGAAAAAAAAAAAAATAAAAAAAAAAGAAAGAAAGAAAAAAAGAAAAAGAACAAAAAGAAAAAAAAAAAAAGGAGCTTGAAATCAGAAATTTTGCATGTATTCTCATTTTTAACATTATTAAAACCTGATTTAATTGCTGTGGAATATCCACTAAATATTTTTAGTAGTAGAGGATAGAGCATTTACATAGATCTAAAAAGTAGTTATAACATTTTTTTCTTTTAGATTTAATTAAAAATATGTTATAAAATTCAGTTAAAACAAAATATTTTTATTGTGAAATGAGTTGTGGTCTTTTGGCATGTTGTATTGATTGGTCATGATATTTTAACAAAGTTGATTTACAAGTTAATAATATTTGTATATGTATGTTTTCACAGTTTGTCATCATGGTGATGTTATTTTCTAGATATCTATATATAATCAAGAAAATAACATCACCAAGTTAATAATATCCATGGTAAAATGGAGGTGAATATCATAGTTAAGAATCTTGTTATATCATAAATTTATTATAAGCATTAAGTTTTTATGTGCTTACTAATTAAATTTAAATATGGTTATGGAATCACTATTTTAATTTATATGATGAAATGGATCTTAATTTATAGCTACTATTTAGATGTTATATATTTTAATATGATATGTATATTATGATTTTATTTTATCTAAAAAATTGTTGATAAATTTATTATTAAAAACAAAATTATAATATAACAAATTGATTTTATTATTTGTAATGTTTTATTATTAATTCAGCCAACATTTAAATGTTTACAACATACCTCTTTCCTATATAAAATTCCATATTACTTTTGATTTTTTATTATTTTTTCAATTAAGATAACATACTACAACTTTATCCCATATAATATTTACCAACATTTACACTACTATAACATTATTCTATATTAAATTATAATACATAATTACTTTTAATTTTTTATTATTTTTAATGGTCTTGAATAACAAATTTACTAATAAAAATATATAATGTTGACAAAATATATGTACTTTACCGATACAACTATCAACTTTTTAATGAATAGTTTTGGATGGCACTTTTGACCATTAAAAATATATAATTTTTCAAAATTTCATAAAAGCTTTATTATATAATTTTGGAAACTTATTTTCAAATGATAATTTTAAAAGTCAAAACCTGGTATTTGAGAAAATTTTGTTTGTTTTCATTTTTATTGTATTTACTTAATAATTGAATTTAAAAAATTAGGTTTGCAAAAAAACTTAACTCTCCTTGCTAAGTATCTTTATATCCTCTACAAATTCTGTGCATTTTTATATGCCCGTTGAATGCAGAAATCTGCAATGGACAGAATCTCAAGCCTTCTCATGGAGTGTGGTTTATACAATTCATCGAAAGGAGATAATGAAATGGAAATTTGGATTTTTTAATAATTTGTTTTGTGTTTAAATGTTTTTGCTCCACGAGGAGGACTGCTGCAGGAGAGCTCGCTCTGGCATCTGCGGCTAGGGTTTGACTGCGTGCTCAGACGACACAGACTGCTCTCTGCAGAGAACCAGCAAGGACCTGACGACCTGCGCAGGCTTTTCAACACAAAGGAGGAAAGGGCGCAGGACACATGGGAGACCCCCAGGGGGGGGCTTCTGCAACCTCCCCCAGCGCACAAAAAGAACAGCAACACGATGAAAGATCTATCCGATTCGGATCAATCAATGAAAACGTGATCAATCCCGAAATCTTGCGCCAGAATGAACGCAAAGGAAAAGAGAACTTGAAAGATAAGGTAAATGGAGAAACTGTACGGCCATCCTCATCAGAGGGAACTCAGAAAGTCTCTTCAGCCACATGCAAACCAATAGCCACAGATAGACCCAGAATAGAACTGCCAGGGGAAATAATAGAAGCACGAATCCAATACATGACTGACCATGCACTCATAGGGAAGTTCATAGGGTTTTGGCCGACAGAGAAAGCCCTGTACAGTTGGATTGCTGCGAAGTGGAAACCTAAGGGAGATGTGACACTGCAGTTAGGCCCAAAAGGGTTCTTCACTGCAATCTTTTTCTGTCTGGAAGATAAACATAGAATACTGGTTGAAGGTCCTTATTTCTTCAACTCGGCAGGCCTTTACCTAAGGGAATGGGGTCCCAGATTTAACCCAGATCAGGAGGATCTCACTTGGGCACCAGTCTGGATAAGACTCTATGGACTACCAGATGAATATTGGCATGAGAATATTCTGAAAAATATAGGAAATGGTTTAGGGGAATATATCAGGACGGCTGAGGAAACGAAACTCCGAAGATTCACATCCTACGCCCGCTTATGCGTCTTCATGCGCCTGGACAAAGCCCTGCCGGAATCGGTAAGTCTCTCTCACCATGATCATGAGTGGATTCAGCCTTTAGACTATGAACATGTTCCGTTTCGCTGCCGTAAATGCCACGCCATAGGGCATCTATTCAGAGACTGCCCCCTGAATGTTCAAGAAAAAGCCCCTTCACCCTCTGAGTCTCAGCCCAATGATGGCTTTACCAAAGCCCCAACTCGAAAGAGAGCGCATAAAAAACCACCCTCTGGGAAGAAACCCAAATCGAATACTGGTCCTGAACATTCAGTCAGGAACAGCTTTGGCATCTTGGCTAATTTCTCGGATGATCACAACACCTCCCCCCCTCCAAGTTCGGACCACCCCTCCTCCTCTTCACAGCCTCCTCCCGAAGCCCACCTTTCCAAATCCCACCCCTCCAAGGTACCCCCTATCCTCATTGTGGAGAGCAAAGAAAAACAACAGGACAAAGGCATCGAAATGGAGGTTGATGGATCCTCAGGCCCCGTCCAGGATTCAAGTATTCCCGTGGAAGAGGACAATCAGGTGCAACATATGGAGGAAGAGCCGGAAAGTATAGATCTATATGGTCTAGACATACTTGAACTAGAAGCAGCATGCAAGAGAAAAGCATATGAAAGTATCCCAGAAATACAGCTGGATAAACTGGAAATGGTCATCTCCAGGGCCTACTATCAGAATCAGCTAGGCATTCAGCCAGGCAGTCACTGGGATCTCAGTCAAACCCCAAAAGACTCCAAAAAAAGAGGAAGAAGAACAGACCTCCAAAGAACAATAGCGCTTGGAAAGATTCTGGTAGACTCCGGTAAGTATGCTAAGCTTACGAAGTACTACAAGCCATCCCCCATTAGTGAATCATGAAGCTCATCTCATGGAACCTCAGGGGGCTCAACGGCTCAGGAAAGCTCAGAATGCTCAAAAATATGATTAAAATAGAAAAGCCACAAATTTGTTTTTTCCAGGAAACAAAATGTAATAGCACTACTTTAGAAAAAATCTTCACCAAAGCATGGTCAGGATGTCAATCAGTAGCTGTAGATGCTTCGGGTGCTTCAGGGGGATTAGCCATTGCATGGAACCCTCAGGCCCTTACTCTGTCGGAATTCCATGCCTCACATAATCTCATTCAGGCTATCTTCCACATAGTAGGCACTAATATTCATGGGCACCTCTCGAATGTCTACTTCCCCCAGGAAGCAAAGGAAAAGATGGCTCTCCTCGACACATTAGAAATCCTCAACGCCAATCGCAAGCACCCTCTGTGGATTGCGGGAGGGGACTATAATATGATCACAAATTTAGAGGAGAAGCTTGGAGGTAGAAACAAGCTGGAGCAGGAAAACATCCACTTCAAAAACTTCATTCAGAATGCATCCTTGATTGATTTACAGTTTTGCAATGGCACTTTTACGTGGAGTAATCGCAGAACAGGCACTCATCAAATTGCTACCAAGCTGGATCGCTTTCTCATATCTGATAACTCGATCCACTTAGGGGGAGATTTCTCGGCGGCCATCTTACCCCACGCTGGCTCTGATCACTGGCCGATTGCCCTTCAATGGCAACGCCCAGGCAATAAAACGCGAAGGCCTTTCCGTTTTGAGGAGTTTTGGTTCACTCATCCCTCTCTCAGAGACTTCGTCAATACCACATGGACCTCCTTCCGCCCGCAAGACGGCTCCAAAATGTTTCAGTTTCAACAGAAACTCAAACATTTAAAGCTCTGCCTCAAGCGATGGAATCGAGAGACATTTGGAAACATATTCAAGGAACAAAATGTTCTTCAAAAAGAAATGGAGGAACTGCAAAGAGAAATAAGCACATGCGGGCATACCGAGCGAACACTCGCACAGGAACAGCGCATCCACACTCAGCTAGAAGAAAGAAGAAGGCAGGAGGAGATATACTGGAAGCAGAAATCAAGAATCAGATGGCTCAAAGAGGGAGAAAGAAATACAAAATTTTTTCATAGAACAACAGTGCAACGCAGATTGGGCAACAATATTCCATTCATTCAAAAACCAGGCGGAGAAAAGGTGGAGCAACATGAGGAAATCGAAAATACTCTCCTCGATCACTTCAAGCAGGTTCACCAAGAACCCGACATTGACAGAAATCCGGCAATTGAAAGAATCACCCGCAATATACCAAAACTTATCACCGAAGAGCATAATAAGATCCTCCTCAGCCCAATTCAAATGCAGGAAGTAGACAATGCAATGACTCAGTTCAAAGATGGAAAAGCTCCCGGCCCGGATGGGTTTACCACTTCTTTCTTTCACAGGTTCTGGGATTTGATTAAGATGGAAGTCTGGGAGGTGGTGGAGGAGTCGAGAGTTGCTCATTGGTTACTTCCCTCGCTCAATACCACCTTCATTGCCCTAATTCCAAAAGAAGAGGATGCGCTCAAACCGGACAAATTTCGGCCCATAGCTCTTTGCAATGTCATATACAAGGTCATATCGAAAGTCATTGCGAACAGGCTAAAGCCCCTCCTGCCAATGCTCATCTCGCCAGAACAATCCGGGTACGTGGAAGGCCGACAGATTCTAGACGGAATCATCCACACTCATGAGATTGCTCATTCTCTCAAGCACTCCAAGCAGGCAGGTATGCTCCTTAAACTGGATCTTTCCAAGGCCTTTGACAAACTCAGTTGGAATTATATTCAGCAAGTGTTAACAGCTTTTGGTTTCAGCCCCACCTGGGTTCGCTGGGTTATGAGCCTTATCTCCTCCTCTAGCTTCTCCATCCTAATTAATGGGATCCCCTCTCGCCCTTTCTATCCCTCCCGTGGTATTAGGCAAGGTGACCCCCTCTCCCCCTTCCTCTTTGTTTTGATGGCTGAAGGACTGGGGCGTCACATTAAGAATAGCCTCCACATGCACCAGCTTAAAGGTATCTCCATTCATCACCTGCCCGCTACCTCCCATCAGCAATTTGTTGATGACACGATGCTGTATGGATACCCTTCTGCTCAAGAAGCATCAGTTTTCAAAGCTATCCTTTCTGACTTCTCAGAAGCCTCTGGGACCAATATTAATTGCTCCAAATCGCAGATTTTCTTTTTTAATACTCCCCCAGTAGTCAAGTCTGCCATAGTCCGTATCCTGGGATTCCCTGGGGCCTCTCTCCCTTCAAAGTACCTTGGAGCTCCCCTCACTACCTCAGCCATCACTCACTCCTCTTGGCGAAATCTAATTGAAAAGCTTGAATCTAGGCTCAATCAATGGACTCACAGAACCCTTAACCTTGTCAGCCGGGCGGTTCTCATCAAAGCTGTCCTTCAAGCTATGCCGCTGTACCTTTTCTCCATCTTGGCAGCGCCTAAATGGGTCCTAAAAAGATTAAGGAAAATTCAGAGAAATTTCCTATGGGGGAGCAACGCTACCAATCGCAAGTGGGCACTGGTAAAATGGAGCTCCGTTTGCAAGCCAAAGGCAAAAGGAGGAATTGGATTAAGAGATCCGGAGCACAGCAATGCCATCATGGGAGCCAAGATCTGGTGGCAATGGCTCACCAATACAGGAAAGCCGTGGGTCACTCTATGGTCAGCAAAATATGCAAACCAGCGACCCCAGGAAGAGCTTATCAGGATGGAACCCAGTAACAAGGGCTCATTAATTTGGAATGCAGCCAAGGAACATTATAAAATGATCCAGAAGCACAGCTTCTGGGAGGTGAGAAATGGCAAGAATGCTAGATTCTGGACGGATGCATGGAATCAAATGCCCACCCTCAGCAATGTCCTGAACCAGCCTTTGCAACATATGGAGGAGGAAACACAGACTACCAAGATCAGGCACTTTTGGACCCAGGACTTGGAGAAAGGATTCAGAATCTGGAAGCCAGGCAATCAAATCCTCTCTAATGTAAATCGCCAGTCATCCACAGCTCTGGAAATTGAGCTCAGCAAAAGAAAAATCAGATACGACGAAAGGGAGGATATCATAAGATGGGGATATCTACCTAAGGGAGCGTTCACCACATCTGAAGCTTATAAAATTATGTGCAATGATGCTGTTCCTCAAGACCCAATCTGGGGCCAAATTTGGAACTCAGGCTCGTGGCCAAAGATATGTCACTTTCTCTGGTTGGTAGGGCATCAGAGAATCCTAACTTGGGACAAGCTTCGTAGAAGAAATTTCCATGGACCCTCCATATGCGTTAACTGCTGCGCCCATGAGGAAACGCTCCAACACTTGTTGGACTCGTGTCCTCTAGCCAACCAACTATGGGAGAAAGCAAGCTTTCGCTGCCAAAAAAGATGCAGACTTGAAGTAGAAATCACGAACTCCATACGTCAATGGCAAAAGGACCCGTATAAGAGTAACATCCTCAATCATCTTTGGCGATTGATTCCTGGGCTAATCTTATGGAGTATCTGGAAGGAGCGAAACAAACGCATCTTCAAAAATCAACGCTCCTCCATGGACACAATCTGGCATATGCTCTGCAAAAACATCCAAGAAACTCTGATGACAAGATCATGGAAGAAGGAGGATTGGCCTACCCTAGACAATGAGAAAGCCATCATGGAGAATTGGCAGATCAGAGGCATCAATGGCACGGACCAGCAGAACTCCCCTATGAACGGCAAGGACGAACAAGCTGAATGGAAGCCTCCGCCAAAGCACACTTTCAAACTTAACTTTGATGGTGCCTCAAAAGGAAATCCTGGATTAGCAGGATTTGGGGGAGTAATAAGAAATCATGAAGGAACTCCCATAACTCTCTTTTATGGAAGCATTGGCTGGGACACCAACAACTCAGCAGAATTGGAAGGATTGTGGCAGGGTATTCAGCTCGCTAGCGAGTTAAACCTCTATCCTCTGGAGGTTGAAGGAGACTCCCAAATCCTCATCAATATGGCAAAAAAAATCCTAAACGGATCTCAAGCCAAAAAAGTAGCAACCAGCTGGAGGCTGGAAGCGCGTCTGGAAGCTATAGAACAGAAGCTTCAAAGCAACAGAGCTATCACCTTCATTCACACAAAGAGGGAGGGCAATAAGATAGCGGACTACATGGCCAATGTTGGAGTGGGAACTAATCACTCTCTACTTACTGGACAGCTGAAGGACATATTATCAAATGAGGAAGCCCAAGAATGTTCGCGACTGGTCCAAATGGAGGAAACGCCCCCGGATGCGGGTGGTTAACGCGATGGGACGGGAGATGGAAGCCAGCCACATGCCGCTCCATGGGCATCACGTGGCCTTCCATGCGAGAGGACGGGGGACGGCACACTCCTGGTTTAAATTGAAGGGACGGGGGATTGCAGATATGAATGCCCAGAGCACTGATGCAGTTATGGCGGATGGGATATCGAGGCGGGTTGGTGACGATGGCGAGCTTATATCCGGCTGGGAGCAAGGAATTATGGTTATGCAGCACTTGGCTGGCCTCTCTGGTGTTGAAACGGCCCCCTCTCAGGCGGTGGAGTATATTACAGTGCTGGTTCTGGTTTGCGACGGTTTGGCTCATCTGGCAGTTGGCAGGGAGGCTCAAATCACCATGGTGAGACCCAGACAAAGGTTGCTGAGCCGTCGTGGTTCCTCCAGAGGCGGGGGCTCGAGCAGACCTGTGAGAAATGTAATGAGGCACTGCTGCCACTGTAATCTGGTAAGCTCCATTGGAGCCGCTCCCCTGCTCTCCGGCCATCATCTGGATGCAGAGGCTTCCAGCTCGGCCTCCTTGCCAGCCTTCGGCTCCACGATTTTCAACTTCACCAGCTCCACGGCAAATCTGAGAATTAGTGCTCATGTCTCCATTCTATTCATCGAGAGCCCTCCGGAGGTGGATGACCCCATGGATGCTCAGGAGCAGGGGACGCAGGACCACCAGAAGGATGCAGAGCAAGTTCCGACTGCTGAGATGGAGCAGGATGACAAGAGCCGGGCCATCATTGAAGATACTTCCAAGCAATCCCAGAATGCTCCAACAGCCACCGCGGGGGAAGTGGAAGCGACCTCGCCTACCCATGCTGAGCAGGATTACTACGGCTGGTACCCAATTGTGGAGGAGAAAATGGATGAGCCGAGCGAATAATCTCGCCGGCGCCCCTGCTCCACCTGGGCGCAAGCACGCTGCCGTCTCCTGGTTTGTTGTTGTGTCAGTCTATGGTTTTTGTTTCAGAATATCAAAGCTGATAGGTTTTTGTGTCTCCCCTGCGCGGGACGACCTGAACAGTCTTTTTTGTGTCAATGGTGTTAGTTCTTTCTGTATCCCCTGCGCGGGCTTGTGTGTCTATGGACAGTCTTAGTTTTGTCTCAGTTTTGTCTATGTCTGGGCAAGAGCAAACGGGTCTAACCTGATGTATTTTGTACTCTGTAAATATTTAATAGAATAGTTTTGTTACCGAGAAAAAAAAAATGTTTTTGCTCCACTTAATCCCAGAAATTTTGAAGGAAAAATTTATTTTAAATATCAAAATTCTAAAAACCAGAATTGATGATGTATTCTAAATATCAAAATTCTAAATACCAGAATTGATGATGTGACTTGCATTCATATTGCTAGGTTGCTAGGTAATATAGGGTTTGGAAGCGGTCAACTTTCCTAGACCTCACATGGGCCCAAATTACAAGACTCTGTGAAGGAAATTCAAGCAAAAGGCAGTCTATTACAAGGAAAGATCCTGATGCATAGCAGTCGACAGCATAGATTTCAATCAAGTTTGACTAAGAACTAAGGGGACTGAAAACGGAAAGTTAATTTTTTTTTGAGGTCACAACACCTTTTCTCACGAACTTTGAACCTGAAGTTTAAACTAAACCTTAATCCAATTAATTGATATTCATAGAATTGAAAACGATCTTTCGAACAGAGCTCAAGCAATTAGACAGGAATCAGCCACAGGGACACCACCATGTCCAACTAAGCTAACCCTGATTAACAAATTTATTCTCATCTTTTTCTGGGTATATGGATTGCCTAACGGGAGGCAATCGTGGGAGATTTATTTTGATATCCAGGATCAAGTTTTATTCAGCATCTAATTTCAAAGAAATAGTATACTGGGGAGTTGCCCCTGGGAATAAATGAAAAGATTGACTTGTAATATATGTTTAAATAGAAATCAAGAGAAAGCTAAATAGAACTGCAAATATTTGAGACTGATTTGGGATGTATGGATGATCATCTTTCACCGAATCTCATCACTGTGCTAACTAATCATCACAGGGCTTTTTAAGCAATGAAGTTTCCTGAAGTTCCATGTTTATTTGTTACATCTAGGATTGAAGTTTATCTGATTAACATACTCTGTTTTCAATCAAAATACTGATACAAGTTTTATGTTTGTAATCACTTTCTTTATTATTAATAAAAAGTGTTTTTTCTGATTAGGAAAAAAACCTTCAGAGACAGAAAAATTATAACTATTTTTAAATTTTCACAACTTATTCACTCTTTTGTATAAGCAAAAACATGGTTTTATTTTATAGGTTAAGCATGAGATCGTAATTTTCCTTCTGGAATGGAATAATATGATGAATTTGATGAATTTTTCCAATAAAATATATATAGTAATTTTTTTTCAGTCTCAAGAAATTGAGCTTGGAGTAGCTTTCAGGCATACATAGTGTTGGTTAGGATTAGACCATGAAAACTATAAAACCCCACCTAAGGGTTAGACCACATCCCATAACTATATAGTAATTTATTCTAGTTACAAATCAGAATAAAATGGATAACAGAACAATTATAAAGTATAAAGATGAAAGGTAAACAGGAATGAGGAGGAAGAGGCTCGGAAATGTTTAAACCATGAATATTAATTTTAGATGGTATGAGATAAACATGTTCCACTGTTAATTATATACATCAGAATTAAAATGCATAATCAAACCTGCAAATACAAAGATGAAATCACTGGAAAAAGCAAAAGTTCAAAAAAGGTATAATTGTAAAAACCATTTAAAAGTTCAAAGATAAATAGCCAATTACTGTAGTTACAAGAGTTAATACATTTCGATTGAAGATTGAGAGATCCTAGTTACAAAATTGTGTTGGGATGAATCTACAATCCCAAACACATTCCGGGTCGGGTTAATAAGATAGATTCCAGAAAATTATTATAAAATGGATCAACAACAAAGTTGAGGTATTACAACAATATATTTAATATAAATTTAAATGTCAAAATTGTTGATATTGAACTTGGGTAAGCCTCATGTCTCGAAACCACTCACAGATAAACCCATCTGATTGTTGTAATCCGTGAAGTATGCACTATTCTGTAAACGTATTTGGTGATGGACTTTAGCAATAAAATCATCGCATTTCTGCTTCAATTCATCATCTGTCACCATCGGTTCAGATTTCACAAGAACATGATCCTCGGCCATCAATTTTTTCATGTCAGAATCGTCTTGGCCTCTGTCTTGTGTCATACCATTAACACCGCTGCGGGTTCGCTTAGCAGATGGTTTTTTCTGCTCAGGTTGTGTAACAGTAAGACTCATGGAAATGGAATTAGTCCATTCAATTTTTCCAGGAGCTTCTCTGCTTTCCGTCCCAGTCCCCTCCAAAGCGTTCTGCTGCTTTGGCCTGGTTTCAATTTCCTTCACAAATGCACTTGAATCTCCATGTTGCTCGGTACTGGAAGTTACACAGAACAATCCCGATTGGATGGAGAGAAGAACGATGATGATATTACACAAAATCAACCAGAAGACTGAATCAAGACGCCGAAGCTCAACTTGGGTGAAACAACATATAGGAATCGAACTTAGCAGAGCTCCCCTTACATCTTCCCAATGCCTGATAATGAGAGCCAAGGAGACCAACATCATGGGCACAAACACATGAATGCCTATGCCCGGATTACTTGGAGAAATCCGGTGGCATACTTTTCCCTCTTCAAAATTCAGGGCTTTTGCCATTGATTCCTCTGCTTCAAGAGCGCCACCTCCTTCCCCTGTAGCTTGGGATTTATAGGAATTTGTGATAGTGGATGCCCATGTGAAACGGAAGGAAGTGCGAAAGAGAGTAAAATCCACGATGACTACGAAGTCAAGGTCAGTCAAGATGCAGAGAGGAGACTTGAGGGCAGTGGGCTCCTATGGTCTATTGTTAATAACTGCTCAACTTTGACTGATTTGGACATTGACTAGATTTACTGTGTATGTCCGAAAAAATATGAGGGGTGAATTTAGAATTTAGGGGTCGAAAATAAACGAGTAATTGTTGCCATAATCCTTACTGAACTTAGGAATTTGCTGCTAAGCTCAGGTAATTTAAAACTCCATGGTCCCAATGGTAAAATTATTGGGAAGTGTGTTTTATGAATGATTTCGACCTCATTTAAAACAAATTAATGATCGCCATAACCGTCTAAATCATAGTGTGGATTTGTCCCACAAAGTTTTCGCGTTTTTGAATAGATACGAAATTTAAAATTTGAACTTCCTGTTATTGAATTGAAAAAGAGAAAGCCATTATACCTCACATAAATAAAAAGGAGGTTTTTCTTACTTTAAAAAAGCGTTCGTGAGAAGAGCCCTTCGGCACTAGGCAGTTTCACGACGCGGACAAAATACGCGGCTCTTCATTAATTTGAACTTCTTGTTGTTAAATTGAAAACAAATGGAGCCATTTTACCTCACAACAATAAAAAAAGAAGAAGAGGTTTTTCCTATTTAAAAAAACGCGTAGTCTAACGAGGCGAAGGAGTTGCCCGGAAAGTTATGGAAATTCCGGTCATATTTAGAGAAAATCCGGTAAGGATTTTTGTAAATTTAAGTTATAGTTGTTAAACTTCAAAATTTTAGGTGTCTTAGTCATTTTTTATGATGGTGAATCCATTTCCACCATCAAAAACACGATTCAAACACTGTCTCTACAAGATTTTTTGAAATTTTTTTGCCCGGATTCTAGCTACTTTTGGCCATCCAGGGAATTCCTCCGCCTCGTTAGACAACTCCTTAAAAAAAACGCTGAGGTTAGATGCTCCTGCATCATGTAGTAAGGCATGAACCTACTAGTATTAGATGCAGGAGAATATTTAAGAAAGCAGATAGGTTGGCATTCCTGGATAAATTTTAAGAGCATAATACTGAACTGACTAGATCATTTGCAAGGTCATTTGACGGGGTCCATATTTGAAAATGTAACTCCTACTTGTCTTAGTTTTGATTCTTACTAAGTAAAGGACTCTGTTCCTAGTAGTTAGGATCTATTTCCTACACTAGTGTGTGGTTGAGATATTCTCTCAACCAACAAATTGTGTGTGCACGTATATATGTAATTGCATTTGATTAATGAAACAATTGACATTATCAGATTTTATCATGGTATCAGAGCGCTGAGGGCTTCGCCCCTCGTGGGCTTGGCCCGTCCTGGGCCATGGAAATAAATAGTTTGGTTTTTTGTTTTTGGTTTGTACATTTCTTCAGGCCGAGCTTAGCGAAGTGTGGAGTGTTTCCACTATGTGTTTTATTTAACGGATTTTGGTGGCTGCCACTACAGAGGTCACTCATGTTTTTGTGCCAGCTGAAGCTCCTACAACAGAAGCCGTGAGGGTTAAGGGCGAGGCGGTGAAAACATCAGATGCATAGGGAAGGACATCTGTTGCTGAGGAAAAAATCACTGCTTAGAGGCTGTGCGAATCTCCGTACCTGGTGCGGTAGAGTGTGATAGTTTCAATTTTGTGGGTTCTGTTTGTTATATTGCCAGAGCTGTTCACTGGGTCGGAGAGACACCACCCCTGCATGGATCGATTGGCAGACGTGGAGCAGCAGATCGTGGCCAAAGTGGCAGGTTGGCTGCAGATTCTCTTTTTTGAATCCAAGTGGAGGTTCTGTGGTGCTGTGGCAATGGAGACGGCGCAGAGGGAGTTGTCGCTCATGGCTACAAAGGCACCGTTGAAGCAGATACGCCTCAGGGATCAACAAAAAATCCGATGGTGCTAGCATCTAGGCCGATTTGTGGCAAAAATGGCCTCCGACAACCCCAAACCAACGGAATTACTGTCCTTTTGAGCCTACCTACCCTTGAATCGGTCGATTCCATGCTATATCGGTACATTAACACCCTACTACCGTGGAGATTCCATCTCGCACATTGAAGCTTTAATCTCGTGGCCCTTTTTGCAAATTATGCTGTTTCTGAAATTATGGGGAACGAAAGCTTAATTTTTGAAGGCCTTGAAGTGTCTAGATTGTTCTTGATGCCTCCGATCAAGAATATCATCCAGGACATGAAGTGCGACATCACAAGTATTTCCAAGAGGATTTTCGATGTGAATCTCTCCGACAACCACAGATCATGGTCACACCTCACGGTGTCACAACGACCTTCGGTGATGAGAATCACTGCAAAACAACCACCAATATTTTGCATGAGAGATAGTCATTTGCAGCAGAGCAATGCAGCCCTATATGAGAAGACGGGGAACTATGGGGGGTCAGCACACGGGTGACGCCAACGATGCCACCATGTCTCGCTGGTTGTAATCGGCCGGCTTGAGGCACTTGGCTTGCCCAGGTCTAGATCACCACTTTCTTTCCAATTCACCTGTGCCTCGATATGGCTCTCCGTCAATGGAGGAGAGGTAGAAGTTGTTTAAGATGTTAAGAACCATGAACCTCGATGGTGAGTTTGGACTGGAGCCTTTTACTCCCCCTAGGGTTGCCATCGACGTGTTCACGACCCCCAAAATCAGAGGCGAGTTTGGTGTTGCGATTTTGGATTTACATGCCATGGATGACAATGAGCTGCATACTGAGAATGCAGTGGCAGAAGCTCTTGAAACATCACCATTCATGACTGTAAATGAAAGGAGATATGGAAATGAGTTTGACCATGGTGCTGGGTCTGGCAAGCTGGAGATGGGACCAGATATTAGCTTGTTCAGTTCATCTATAATTGATAAAGAAACCACTAGACGAGAAGGAAACTTGGAAAAAATTAAAGTTGGAGTTCAACTGAGTGGAGAGTCGGTTGTCGTGTTATTGTTTTTGATTGTAAATAGTGGTCAAAAGTCATGTTGGGCAGAGATAAAAAAATTTGATATTTTGTCAACTTGAAAGTTTATTTTTTATGTCTTGGATAAAATTATTGTGCCTTATTGAGCCTAGCTAACTCAATTTAGGTAAAGTTATTTTGTTAGAATTCGCGACTCTAACAAATGATGACAGGTTAAGTATGGAGTTCCAAGATTTAATTGACAAAGAAAAAGATGCCCAAGATGTGAAATCTGCAGCAACAACGATTAAACGATGATGGACAACGAGGTGAGAGTGTGAGTTTGTGGAATAGACTCTATTATGTTGTAATGTAAGCAAGTCTAGGATGTTTTGTAGTGGTCTTTGTAATGTATGTACCTGGTAACTCCAAGAGTTGGAGTTGTGTTGTAAGCCTTGTAAGGCATGTGTATCCTCATATAGTTGGTGGTAATCTAAAAACCACTTTGTGTTTGCAATGTCAATTTGTGGTAAGCCAGAAACCACGTGTAACAGTGAAGTGGGACAGATTCCTGTTGGCATGGTTTAGGGTTAGCCGAGAAAACCCTTGGCCTCGTTGAGTCTGGTCTTTAGTGAGCTTTAGTGGTTGGAGTGCCCTAGTAGCAAGTTTGTAGCCCAGAGTGGCTGGAGTGCCCTAGTGGGAAATTTGTGGCCCATAGTGGCTGAGGTGAGCCTTCGTGGCTGTGTTTAGCTTTCGTCGCTGAGAGCCCTTGGAGGCATGGTTGAGGATGATCCAATAAAACCCAATGCATGGTTACAGGTAATTTGACAAAACCTAGGTTAACAATGATGGAGGGGGATTTACCCAGGTTAACAATGATGGAGGGAGATTTATAGGTATAGGTACATGTATGCAGATATAATGGTTGACAAAACCATGTATGCGAAGGACATCCTACAAGACTGGCGGTTGCAGCGGTTGGCACCCATGCATTTCGATAGATGGTTGTTCTTTTATGTGGACGTTGACGTATTCTTTTGTTATGTTTTACCACAATTAGATTTTGCAGATTGATATTCAGACAAGTAGTCATTAAGGGGGAGTGTTAGAAAATATAACTCGTACTTGTCTTAGTTGTGATTCTTACTAAGTAAAGGAGTTTGTTCCTAGTAGTTAGGATCTACTTCCTACATTGGTGTGTGGTTGAGGTATTCTCTCAACCAACATATTGTGTATGCATGTATATATGTAATTGCATTTGATTAATGAAACAAATGACATTATCAGGTTTTATCAGTCCAAGTGCAAGTTGGAGATGTGAAACTCGATTTTATAGAATCTTTTATCGTAGAGGTTAAAAATTTATCTAAAGATGGTGGAAATTGGTTTAAAAAGTAGAAGATATTAGCAAAAAACAAAAAACAAAGTAACTGATCAAACAAGATGTAATCTAAAAACAAGAACTCTAGCCAAAAAACATGAAAAAACAACCCAAAAATGAAAAGTGTGTATGCTGGAACGACAATATTTATTATTATTATTATTTTATTTATTTATTTATTTTTTCGGTGGGGTAAATTTTCAACATTTTTTAAAAATGACAGTAAAACCAAATTTTGTTGCGCAAAAAACCCCCTGAAATAAAAAAGTGTTGATGCTCGCATCAATGTTTTTATTTCACTAAAATTCCAACATATTTTAGCAATGACAATAAAAATAAAATACCATAACTGCAAACATGATTAAATTCCAATAGTTTTCAACAATACGTTGAAGATAAAATATCACAACTTAAAAAAACCTAAAATTTCCAACAATTTTCAACAATGGTTTTATGACTCTAAAAAATGTTATAATTTGACATTTTTCAACCATGACGTTAAAGATAAAATATCATGACTTCAAAAAACCTTAAAATTACAACAATTTTCAGCCATGGAATTAAAAACAAATATCATGACTATAATAAACATTAACTTTTCAACATATTTCTAGATCAAACATCATGATCAAATTAAATCTTAAAAGAAAATACCTAAATAAAAAAATATTTACACCAAATGCAAAAATTATAGTTCTTTTAAAATCTTAGCCTAAAACAACTTGGCACATTGGAATGAAAACTTAAAAATCAACTATCAAATTGACACATAGTGAGGGCGTGCTTAACCCATCGCAATTGAAACTTAAAAATCAACCATCAAATTAACACATAGTGGAGGCGAACTTGATTCATTGTAACGAAAACTGAAAATTCAACTATCAAATAGACAGATATTGGGGACAGGTTGCTAGTCGAACAATGACACAACCCTTACAATAAAAAATAAATAAATAAAAAGTAAAATTAAAAAAAACAAAACAAAAATTAAAAGAATTAAATTAAATAATAACCCAAAAAAAAAATTTAATAAAAAATTAAAACATTGAAAAGAAATTGACAAAATGACTATATATATATATATATATATATAATACAAAAAAATGTATATATAAAAGTAAAAATAAAAATAAAAAACACAAAAAACACCTATAAAACGATGAAAATTCAAACGTAAAAAAAAAGGAAGAAAAGAAAAAAAAAAAGACAAAGTAAAATAAAAGTTTAGTTCTTTTGTTTTTTGTTTTTTTAATAATCGGTCTACCACTATCGACTTGCCACACCCGCCCCGCCGAGCCTCTTAGCCGTTGGGCAGGGGTGGCAGATTGATTCCCGGAATTGGCTTGCCACCACACCCAGCGGCCAAGAGGCCACAATCCAGGTAATTCCCAGAATCACCTTTTGGCCCCCAATACGTTGGAGGGTGATTTTGAGAATCACCCTCTTGTCCCCAGCATAGTCGAGGGTGATTCTAGGAATTGACTTGCCCCCTTCGCCCAAATGCTAAGGGGTCACTAGCTAGGGCACCCGAGCTGGTCGATGAGCCCTTATCAACTAGGCAAGGGTGGTAGACCAATTCCCGGAATCAACCTCCACCATGCTGGGGGCAAGGGGGTGTTTTTAGGAATCACCATAGTCCATTGTGCTAGGGGCCAAAGACTGGTTCCGAGAATCACCCTTTGTCATGCCAGGGCTAGAGGGTGATTCTAGGAATCACCCCTTGTTGTGTCGAGACCAGAGGGTGATTCTAGGAATCACCCTCAGCCATGCTGGGAACAGAGGGTGATTATGGGAATCACCCTCCATCATGCCGACACTAGAGGGTGATTTCGGAGATTACCTTCCACAGTGTTTGTGGCGAGAGGACACTGTGGGTGATTCTCGGAATCACTCACCACTGTGTTGGTGGCTCTATTATGCCGGGGCTAGAGGGTGATTCCTGAAATCTCCCTTCGTCGTGCTAGGGATGAGAGGGTCATGCCGAGAATCACCCTCTGCCATGCTGGGGGATAGAGGATGATTCCCAGAATCACCCTCCGTCGTGCCGAGCCTAGAGGATGATTCCCATAATCAACCTCCACCGTGCTAGGGAGAGAGGATTATTTCAATAATCACCCTTCGTTGTGTTGGTGGCAAGAGGATACCACGGGTGATTCCCGGAATCATCCTCTGTCGTGCTGGGGCTAGAGGGTGAATCTCGGAATCACTCTCCATCATGCTGGGGGCGAGAGGGTGATTCCAAGAATAACCCCCATCATGCTCGGGGCAAGAGAGTGATTCCCATAATCACCCCCCTACTGTGGGTGGCAAGAGGGCACTATGGGTGATTTCCAGAATCACCCTCCACCATCTTGGGGCTTAGAGGGTGATTCTGGGTGATTAATCACCATCTGTCGTGTCGGGTCTAGAGGGTGATTTCCGGAATCACCCTTTGTCATGTTGGGGCTAGAAAGAATCACCCTCCGTTGCCCTCCATTGTGTTGGGGGCTAGAGGGTGATTTTGGAAATCATGCACACCCTAGCCTGCGGCCCGTTGACCACTTGGTTGGGGTGGCATGCTGATTTTATTTATTATTTTTTAATGTGTTATATATATATATATATATATATATATATATATATATATAAGAAAATTTAAAGTGTAAAAAAAAAGCCCAAAAAAAAGGGTTTGATGTTTCATCAACACTTTTCAAAATTGGCATGAAAGACACTAATGTTTAAAATAAATGTGCAAAGAAAATTTAAAGTATCAAAAATATGCTCCCAAAATAAGGGTTGTATTCTGAATCAACACTTTTCAAAATCAAATGATTTTCTGCTACCTCTCAAAATGTGAGAACTCGGTTTAGTTCCTGTTTGATTGGTTACTGTGTTAAAAGAGCATAGCTGCAAAAACATTGAAAAAGAAGTTGAGAGATATCTTCTTTTTCCTCTAGAAGCACATAACTTTTAACATAGGTATGGTTTAGTTTTCCTTTATCATCTCCATTTACTTATGCATTTTGAGAAAGGTTATGAGATCAATATGTTGTATTATCTACCTAATAGTCTCAAGAAAATGCTTTCAATATTCAACACAATTCAACAAACACATATAGAATTTTATATCATTTTGGGATGGTTAAAATTATGGTTGAGGTTATGTTGCATAAAAAAAATGATAATTGTGAGGCATTCTTCATAAGGAATTACTTATAGAAGCTCCCAAAGCTCTGTTGGAGGTAGAGGTTTGAGGCACAAAAAGAAAATGAACCAAAGCTAGGATTTTAGAGGCAGGAATTTCAAACCCTGATCCTAACCCTATGGGTTATAATGAGAAAGAAAGAAGTAAGGTTAGGGTTTCAAACCCTAAGCTGAAAAAAGTTAAAGTGTAGCTATGAGGAGAGAATAAGAAATAATCAACAAGGAAGCAAACAGAGGAATTGAAGGAGAAAAATGTAAAAGGAGAAAAGAAAAGGAAAATCGTTGTACATAAGTCGAAGCATAGTAAAGCTACGAAGATTAAAATGAGGAAGCCCATAGAGATTATAGATGAGCCTCAAAGGACTACTAAAAGCATGTGTAAGAGTTTGAAGAAACAAGGTAATATTGAAATTATGAAGCAATCAATAATTGAAGTTACTGAATATGATAAAGAAAACAATGGTCCACAAGAAAAGGAGATTCCTTCAAAATTCAATAGAAACAGAACAAAAGTCTCTGTGTCATTATTATCTATAGCTCCAAAACCAAAATTTAGTAGTCTAGAGATTGATACATTGTAACATAAAGTTTATAAATATATCGAATCTCTTCAAAAAGACACATTGAATGCATAGGCTGGACAATATGATTAGGTTTCATCTCTTGTTTATATTCCACTGACAACTCCTACTTGCAATCCACCCCCTTGTTTTTACGAAGAAAAGGAAACAGTGGAAAAGTTTTGGAACAACATATTAAGGATGACAATGAAGTCTTGAAAACCCAGAACCAAAATATGTTGAAGAGAATTAAATATTGGTACAGGAAAAATCAAAATCTTAAAAAAGTTAAAAAAAATAATTCATGTAAAAATTATAAATTTAAAAACTAGGATCCTACTAAGGAAACTTAGATGGTCCATTACAATGAAAAAGAAAAGAGCCTCAAGCAGTAACTTAGACACTTTGATCCAAGCCACAAAGACCATGGTGTAGTCGGGGAAGACTTCAAAATTTTGCAATTTTATCTATGCATGGGGACATGCAAAATCCTCAGCATGTGGAATGTTGAACCTTAAGAATGAGCTAATGTCATACATTTTTCCATTTATTTGCCTACTATATTTACTATCTCACACTCCATTGCTATCATTTTGATTTAAAATTATGTCATAAGCTACAAGGATTAGATTAGAGAAATCCAAGGTAAAGTGTCCATATTTTTACATTTTGATGCATTCTTAAGTAAAAATGGTTTAAATATTGTAGCAACATAAATTGATCCATTTTGTAGTCAGTCTTTGATTCGTTATCTAAGTTGTAGGCTTATGCAAGTACATGTGTAATACAACAAAATCATGAGTTGGGAGACTTGGAAAACGGTAACCTCAGGCTCCTCCTCCTGTATGATTCAATTCAATGCTTTCCATATCATCAAAAAAGAAAATTGAAAGGCATAGTCAAAGTGGTGGCAGAGTATGACGGAGAACACAGACCCGCAATGAGTTGTTGGCAAGAGTTTCATATTACTTCCATGAAGATCGAGCCATATCTAATAACGATATACTATATGAGAAATTCATGCATTTCAACATGAATTTTTCAACACATGGATGCAAATTCTTGTCTTATGGTTTCATAAAATTTGAAGATAATTAATTTAACAAAACAACTTTAGAATCTCACACCAAAAATCTCTAACAAATTATATTCAAGATGTATAAATGCTCATAGATGGAATGATAACAGACAATATTGTTGTTGGTAAAAACTTTACTCATTAGTTACTTTAGTAGTTTTAGATATCATACAACTTCCTTAGTAGTGCGAAATTGAGCACGAGGGTCCCTTGAGTAAGGGAAGCTTTTCGGTTTTCCTTTCAAATTTATTTCGTTATAGTTAGTTTAATTATATGCTTAGTTCAAGGCTTGCTAGTTTTAATTGATTTGAATGAATGTTTTTTATTTCCTTTGTTTACAATCTAGTGTGGTGTATCAACACAATGTAGGCTACTCATATGAACCATTCAATTGAATAGAGACTTGTTCATTTTTGAATTGCATAACTCAATAGTTAAAATATAAGTTATATGATCAATTGACTTTGTCATTGTTTCATGATATTTTTTTACATGATGATGGTTTAAAAATATTTAGAACCGTGACCATGTTGAATTCTTTAAATTACAATTACTTTTCATAAATTAGAACTATTTTTTCATGATGAATTTCAATAGACAGATTAGAAACTAAGTCCTACATATATTGTGCAATACACTTCACTAATTTACAAACTCAGATTGATTATTTAAATACAAGGGAATTCTAGCTCAGAAGAATTGACTGGTATAATCTTCCCCTAAGGCCCCATGTCTATAGTGGAGTCTTGCACCAACGTCCTTCCCACCTATTCACTCATGGAGCACATCGATGTGGTCATGATGCTCAACAAGAAGACCATTTATGATATTTGTAGGTACTCTCTCGAAAAGGAGAGGCCTACTTACACCAATCTCAATAAGGTCATTTTCTTGGTTGTCTCCTCCATGACTACTTCCTTTTTGTTTGATGGTGCCATTAAAATGGATACAATGGAATTATGGATGAATGTAGTGCCCTATCCATGTATATGCTTCATGCTTTCTTCCTACACCCCTATTATCTTTGTAAAGAAATCTTACCATGGGTAACTTTTTGTGTCAACTATCATAAACAATGCATTTGATCCATTATCAAAGACCATGAACAATACATTCAAGCTAACATCAATGCGTCATGCTAGCTCTTTTGTAACCTACATGCTTTCTAAGCTCTTCTCTTCATGGTTCTACAAAGGTGAACCCAAGGAATGAAGCAAGAAATTATATGAGTAGAGTATACTTAAAGGCCCTTTGTAATCCCTATAGTGGTCGTGGTTATAGATGGTTGCAAGAAAGGAGTTTACATTATGGCATAATCACCATTGCTAGCATGACTAAGAAACATGGAATGTAGTTGAGTCAACTAGTGGAGGGCATGTAAGACTATGTAGGGCTAGCAACTAGTTAGAGTATTCCTGAAGATGATATTATGTGTTCTCAACGTTTATATGTGTCTATGTGTTCTCAACGTGTATATGTGTCTTTGTGGAGATATGGATGAAGACAAGTGAAATCTACAATAACAAATGAAGAAAATGATAATGAAATATACAACAAATGACATCTTTTTCAATGAGTATGTAGATGAATATCATAAAATCACTGTTAATAATATAATTGTCTTATGACATAAAAATTACAAGAATAAAGAAAATTACTGAATTTTATTTCTATACTAAAAATCAATGAACACAACAAGGACACATATTCACCTCATGCGTAAATATAGAGAACCTGATAATGCACACTTGCAAATGGTAGTATTTTAGTTTCATCATTTAATATCATAAATGAATTAAAAATGAGAGAGTAAATCTATTGTCCTGCCATTAACTCTTTTTACCGTGCACTTAGTGTCAAGGTCAAAGAGTAATAAGATTCGGAAAGGAAGAGGCAACTTCCCTTCCTATTGCGAGCATCCCTTTCTCCTGTTAACGATAAATCACATGTAAAAAGTAGATTTGGTTCACTCTATAGTCATGCCTTTGTTAGAATTCATGTTGTTTGCAGTGATTGGTCCAATGAATGAATAAGAAAGGGGTTCCATCATTACGTTGGGGAATTCCTATTCCTTTATTCCACCTTTTTCAAGAGATTAGATTGATTCAATTTGCAATAGATTCTCATAATTCATATTCATCCTTATCAGACTCTCGCTCAATTGCGTGTCCAACTCTCTTTGTTTCCACATGATTACATTCAAACTACAAACATCTAATTGGCCAATCTATGTGGCTACCACAGATTTTCTTAGAGTTCACTTGCGTTGGAATTTTACGTGATGATTGAGATATTTCTAGCATGTATATATGTAAAGGATATGAAGTCATGCCTTGCTATATTGACTTAGAAAATAAATGACTTACAATTTACCACTAGCATGAGAGAAAAGTCATTGTTATTCGAGAAGTCCATGCCCTTCTTGCCGTGGTATTTGAACACATTGCAACGACCATGATGGTGGAAAATGATGAGATGATTGTAAGGTTGATTGGGCAATTTGGTGTAGGTTTTTATTCTGCATATTTGGTTTTCGAGAAAGTGGTTGTCACCACCAAACACAATGACAATGAGAAATACATTTGGAAAACTCAGGTTGGTTCATCATTTAGTGATACTAGAAATACAAGTGGGGAGGTTCTTGGTAGAGGAACCAATATCATTATGTTGGAATACCTTAAGGAGAGGCATTTCAAGGACCTTGTTAAGAAACATTTAGAATTCATCAACTATCCTATATCCTTTGGAATGAGAAGACTACAAAAAAGGAAGTTTCAAATTATGAACAACAATGAAGAGTTGAACGATCCATGTTGGAATTGGATAATGTTTGACAATAAAAAGCCGAATGTGATGGGCATGGAGCTGAACAAGAAGAGGATATTGGAGATGGATGGCAGTGGATGCACTTGGAGCCGAATGAGAAAATTAATATTGGCATCTTTGCTAGATGAACCACTCAGTAAAGGAAGGGGGAGTCGAATGAATTCCTTCACAAGGATTGAATAGAAATGGAATTACTTAGCTAATATGTTTGTTATGAATACTGCAAGAAATTGATATTGAGAATATGTCAGCCCATAAATATGTGGTATCAGTCATTATGCATTATATATACCTTTTGCCAAGTCAAGACAAAGTTGTGACATGGATGTTAGAACATCGCAAGCATTACATGGATGTTAGAGCATCACAAGCGTTACATGGAGGTGGAGCATTACATCGTCAGGGATTTGTGATACATAACTATGAATGCATTACATACCATGAATCGGAGCATAAATGGTGCACAATATGTATTCAAATAGTCAAGAAATATAGTAAGAATTTATGTGTCAGCTGATTTACAAGTTGGACTATGTAATACATTACATAGTATATTTGACAGGATGCTAAGTTAGTGTAGATCATGATGTTATGCATTGCATTATATGTGAACAGGACAGGCTATGCCAAAGAGCAGATACAGCTATGCCAAAACATCACTAGACTACTAACCCTCTACCAAAATAGAGCAAACCACACCAATATGCATTCGATTCTAGGATGTATGCATTAAGGTTTGATCGGTGGTGCTCCTCTTAATGAATTTTATGTGAAGTGATGATGCACGAATCGTAATTGTATGTTCCTTGTTCAAGTCTCTGGCAGGGTGACAACATCTCTAGAATGTCGCGGAATGGAGGTCATGATGGAGGCCAGATTTACAAGTATACCATTCATAAAATGAGACGAATAAACCTCTTGTTCAATGTTCTGTATATTAGATTGTTTACCGCATGAAAAACAAAGTTATGAATTTGAATATGTTGGTGAAATATAGTGCATGCTCGTCAGATGACCAATCCAAAGTCACAGAGACAGAAAATAAACATAGATCATCCATATACAATCAACATGATTGAACACTTAATGCAAGAAATCCATTTTACTATAGATCCTTGTTTCACTCAATAATTGTTCTTTCCCGTGAATCGTGCATTCATAATTGACGTTGTGCTTTAATTTATGACAACATGTAATTAGAATAATCTAGTTGGCAGGGGTTGTTTGGCCCTTTGCATGAGTTTTTGGAATCATTGTAGTCCTATTGGCAATGATTGTTTACCCGCTTGCATGAGTTTTTGGTTTACTCTATCCTAGTCATTTGCGTTTCTTTTTTAGATGTAAATCAACGGAGACAGTGTTGAGAAAAGCAAAGAAAATCAAGTTTAAGAACTTTGAAATTGAGATTCATGAAATGGTGAGGCTTTGAGATGAGAAGATTGTCATGATTGAACTAGAATGAACAAAACATCTAGTGTGGAGAATGGTTTTAGTGTAGGAAAGAGCTCGAAACATTAGTTCTATAAAATAATGTTAATGGTGCGCAGGAGGCATTATGAATCACGATACTTGGAGTACTTTGTTGTGGAGGTGTAGAAGATCATTGGATTCATGGAGCATCATGGTTTAGGTATCTAATGATCGTAGTTGGTCTAATGATGAAAACCGTTATAGTACTCAAAATTCCAAAATAATAGTTTTTCTTAAAGACAATCCACATATATACACAAGAGCCTACAAAAGTTGTTGTAAGTGGAAGTGGGTGCTTCCAGCAAGTTGTAGCTTGCAAAATAGAAAAGAGGTTGAATCCTCGTGTAGGTGGGTGCCTACAAAAGCAGATGTAAAGAGGCAATGGGTGCTTGAATTTACATCACAACAACAAAAGTCATGGTTTTTCCTTCCAGTTATATCTTGTGTCCACATATGTTGATGTTATGTGTTGAATCTTATGTTATGATTTAATGTTGTTTATATGTTAAATATATTATTCATATGATATATTTTTTCTCATCTAATAATTCATATAACTAGCAATTGCCCCAAAAAGTGCAAAGAGAGGCCGATAGATTTTTTAAATTGGAAAAATAATATAGAATTTGGAAAAATGATACAATATGTATGCCCTATACCATATATATTGGCAAAGTTAAATCTTATACAAATATTATAAAAAATGATATTTTAATTTTATGAATGTTTATTATATGTAATAAGTTGTATGTGTATATATATATATATATATATAAAACTAGAAACAATAATTTATATACTTATAACAAAATATTAAAAATAGAAAATATTAGAAACCATCATTTAAATCATTTTAATATTAAAAATAGAGAATGTTAAAAATCACCATTTAAATTCAATTAAAATAATTAGATTATATTATTATATTATTAATTAATTTTTTTTTTTTTTTAAATTGATTAAAATTTATTTATAATTGTTTTTAAATGTATATCTTGATTGTAGTTTCTCCTCATCAAACTCCTCCATCACAAAACTATAATATATCATCATTATTGATATAGTTACACTCCTCCATTACAAAACTATAGTATATCATCATTATTGATATAGTTAAACTCCCCCATCACAAAACTATAATATATCATTGTTATTGATATAGTTAAAATTATTGCTTACTTATTTTCAATTATATATATCATAATTACTAATTTAAATAATAATAATAATAATAATAATAAATAAATAAAAAAATAAAAAATAAAAAATAAAAACTTTAAAAACTCTTATATTATAGCGATTGCAGTGGTTGTTTTTAGAAATTCTATTCATTATAAAAGTTCACACTTGCTTTTAGAAATGTTGTTCATTATAAAATTCCATACACCTTGAAACTTCGTTGTTATCTATGTTTACACACCTTGAAACTCCATTGTTGTCTAATTGAAATGAACTACATCCTATATTGCTTTCCAATTCCATCCTAGATTGCTTTCCAATATTTTGGTACACTAATTATATTTCAAAAGTTATTCAATGCTTGTGCTCAAGATATTTAAAAGCTATTCAATGCTTCTACTTAAGATATTTATAGTTTTGTTGCAGCCATATTTTTCAAAAGCTATTCAATGCTTGTGCTCAAGATATTTAAAATCTATTCAATGCTTCTACTCAGGATATTTATAGTTTTGTTCTAGTCTATCTATCAAGTGATTTTACATATGATGTCTTAGTATAAATTACCTGTATATTTGCAGCATAAATTATAATGTTACTTTGTTTATTTATTGTGGATCCCTGAAATATTATAAGCTTTATCGGACAGGTTGGAAATGAGATTTGAATTGGTGGTTCTAAACTTGTATAGATTACAAGTATATATATATCTTAAAAATCAGGATTTTCACATTTTTATCTTAGTAATGCACATGCAATTAATAGGAACAAATATATTAATGGATTACCACAATTCACATATTTTGGTGATAATTTATTTAGGATGTTGTATGCATAACTATAAGACAAATCTTCCCAAATCTTGACAAGAATTCACATATTTTGATGATAATTCATTTAAAATGTTATATGCATAACTATAAGACAAATCTTCCACACCTTCAATGTATCTTTACACTTTTAAAAACAATTACTAATTTTTACTATTTTGAATTTGAATTATACCCTAACATACACGCCCATTAGAAATGAGATTTGAAGTGGTGGTTCTAAACTTGTATAGATTACAAGTATATATATCTTAAAAATCAGGATTTTCACATTTTTATCTTAGTAATGCACATGCAATTAATAGGAACAAATATATTAATGGATTACTACAATTCACATATTTTGGTGATAATTTATTTAGGATGTTGTATGCATAACTATAAGACAAATCTTCCCAAACCTTAACAAGAATTCACATATTTTGAAGATAATTCATTTAAAATGTTATATGCATGACTATAAGACAAATCTTCCACACCTTCAATGTATCTTTACACTTTTAAAAACAATTGCTAATTTTTACTATTTTGAATTTGAATTGTACCCTAACATACACGCTCATAAATCCAGTAACTCGAATCCACTTATTACAATTATTGCTTGAAAAGTTATCTACAATCCACTTATTACAATTATTGCTTGAAAAGTTATCTACAGAATTGCCACTACGCAGTTTTAAGAATAGATACAAAATTACCATAGAATAATAATAATAATAAAGTGCTAGATAAAATCTAGCTGAGTTGCTGGGTCGAGTCTCCCGTTTGAGCTTTCCTGTTGTCCGTGCAAATTGTTGCTGAGTCCAACTCATGTGATATTGTTTTCACATTGTGGTTATGGTTCTATAGAAGGGCATAATTGTATATGTTCGCCCATTATGTAATGGCTTCTGTTACTCATTGGTGTTTTCAATTCATTGACATTTGAAGATGGCACATGTATGGTGCAGAGAATGGCTAAAGAGATTTTTGGTGTCCTCCTCCAAGTAAACAATAAAGCGCTTCCAGAAGGAATGGTAGTTCCAGAGTCGTTCAATGATCTAGTTGCTGAAATGAGAGCTCATCATTATGATCCCATGACATTTGCCTTAAAGTTGAAGGCCATGGTATGTTCTTGTTAAATTCAGTCTTGGACATTTCCACCAGTATTTCATCATTATGATCCCATGACATTTGCCTTAAAGTTGAAGGCCATGGTATGTTCTTGTTAAATTCAGTCTTGGACATTTCCACCAGTATTTCATATGCTATTTTCGGTTGTTGTTTTTTGTTTCGACTCCCAAGTAGAATAATGAGATTGAGATAGATATAACAGATAGATCAATGCAAATACAATCTGCAAAACTGTAGGAGGTAACGTTCTGATAATGTCTCAGACTCTCAATTGTATCTGAGACCAATGCATTACAAGAAATACTTAAAACGTTTAATTGAAATCATTCCATAATTTACTGAAAATTTATGCGCTGTCCTTCAGACTAGTTCATGGTTACTTGCAGTTTGTACAAGTTGTCATTTTTTCAACAACACAAGATAAATTTCATTCATCTCACAAGAATGTCACATGGCCTGTGGCCATAACTGTGTGGAAATCAGAGCAGCCATAATTGTGGGGCAATCAGAGCTGATCTTTTCAAAGCATTTTGATTTAATTTCTTTTTTCTATTTTACTTCCTCAACCTCTAATTTGCTTTAGCTTTTTCCTCACTGTACCATGGTAAGTTGTTGCAATGCTGATGTATTTACTTAACTTGGCATGGTTACAAAAGGTTGTATGCTTTACAACTGAAAATGACTTTAAAGGTGACCATAGTGTTGGCAACTCCTGTGTTGTATATCCCATAAGAACAAAATTGTACAACCCAGCCACACATTAAGAAATAACAAAGTGAAAAGAGTCTGCATGAACTGGAGTCTGTGGATCGAAGGTTGCATGTTGGGATTGTTGAAGGCTAAGTACTGGGAAGGCTGTTTTTGTTCAATTATTGTTTTCTCAGCTATCCATGCCCTAATTGTCCATAACGAATACCGTTTCTCCCCTTTGACGTTCCACCAGTGTCATGATTTAGAGTTCATTCTTCGATGAGTGCTGCAGAACTGCCACATGTTTCACAGGACCTAAGGTAGGCGTTGTTATAGTACTCCTCTTCATTAGTCACCTGTTGCCCTGTTACAAGGCCCACAGATTGAGCCTCTGCTGCTGACAACCAATGTTTGTAGTCACAGAGTTTCTTTGTGAGTTCCTTGATCTGCGTGGTGAGAGAGATTCTTTTTGGAAAAATCAGCTAGTTTGGTACTTCTCAAAATGCCATTAGAGTTATATTGTAGATGGACTTCACAGCGTACCCTTTGGTTGAGGTCTTGGAGTTCTAACAGTGGCAGCATAACGAAATCAATGGTAATCAGGAGTTTTCAGTGATGAAGTATGGGACTGTGTCACTAACACCTGATGTGAGCACAAAAAATCAAAAGCTAACAAGGAAAACTACTAGGAGCACTGGGGGAGAATGCTCTTGCTTAGATTGTGCCAGATATTACTTAATGCTGAGAGTATTACTGCAAGATGATTTGTTCATCTGAATCTCTTGTGCTGAGATCAGCCCCCTTATAAGTACGTGCATTGGTTTATGAGTTAAAAGTTATATAGACTTGCAT
The DNA here is from genome assembly GCA_031772625.1 of Pinus tabuliformis. NCBI lineage: Eukaryota > Viridiplantae > Streptophyta > Pinopsida > Pinales > Pinaceae > Pinus > Pinus tabuliformis. The sequence goes on along the minus strand of CM062804.1, from coordinate 531,537,701 downwards.
AAAACTTATTGTTTTAAGTTTGAGGTCAATGATTTATCTTCAGTAATAATTCTTGACAAGTTAATGCTAGTGGGGAAGGCCACCCCATTCATAATGTCAATGATAATTTTGGAGTCCTCTGCAATTTTGATGTCTCAAATCTCTAATTTGGATGTCAGTTTTAGGCCTTTGCATAAAATGTGTCCTGCAATATTATTTGTGGTTTGGTCACATGCTCATGCTTGAGCAAATTTTAGTCTTGTCTTTTCTCATGGGTCCCTTGAGCACCCTCCCCATGCTCTGCCTGGGTTTCATTTTGCTCTCCCATCAAGGAAGAATATATTACCATATACATGAGAGAGTGGGCTGAACTGGGGAAAGAATCTCAGGTGGGGAGTCTGAAAATTGAGTCCACTCTTCAAGACCCCAACCTTTCACCCATTGCAATTACTTGTCTGTATAATTGATTGCCTCATTTTGATCTTTTGCAGCAGGCCCTAATTTTTTCACTAATGAACACCGTTGCTTTCATGGCTTCCCTTGCCTTAATGGAAGATGATCTTATTCCAAATTTTCCAAGTGACAAACTTTGGAATCAGATTCCATAATTTGGAAATGAAAGATTTTTCCTTGAGAGAGCTTGGATAGTGATTATTCCAGGTGAGGACAGAATCTTCCCAAAACCTCTGGTCTTGTGAGATCCTGTGTGCTGGTACTGGCCGAAAAGGTTTATTAGATTTATTTAGCTTTTTTGCTATGTGAAAAGAGTAATGTTGTTTATGTATGCTTTAGAAGTATGGCAGACATAGAAGGTCTGGATAAACCTTGTGTAATTTCTCTGCTACCAGTGGTTTGTTGTTAGGACTGTAATGTACCTGAAAGCAAATGGCAAACCGATACTTCAATACTGATTTGACCTAAAAGTAAAAGCAGAAATATAATAGACATGAAGCTCAAAATATCAAAAGTAAGAGCTAAAAGCATAAAATAAGTATTGGGGACACTCTCACAAGTCACAACCAAGTAGATTGCACCTACAAATATGATTCTAATGAAGGAAGAGATATCTGAGAGAAACTTTGTTGATTAAACATATGAAATAAAATTTACAAAAACCAATATTTATGCAAAAAAGAGAATGAAGCCCTGACTTAGATATGTTTCTCAACTGAAGCATTGAAGGCTCTGTTGGAGTCCTTTTTTCAACTTGCTAGAAACATTGGGTTGGCTGATCCTCCAAAGAAAATCATTTAGGTTAAAATCACATGAAAAAACATAAAATAAAAAATAAAATAGTCAAAGTGTGGGACCTTAAAACACTATCTTTTGCGTATAAAGTACCCCCCTCCCCATCCTAAAGTACACAACCAATTTTTCTCATTGCAGTTTGCATTTTTTAGATTTGTGAGAGTGATTTGGAGCAAAATAGATAAAAGAAATATGAATTCTCTATGTTTCTAGTGCAAGTGTCTATTTTTCTTAATATTTAGGTTTCTCATAAATTGTTTCCCCATATTAAGATCCAAACTTGTCAAAAAATTTGGTGGATCCATCTCTGTTTGCATTCAACTTAGGACCAAAATAAATCAATAGGATTGAGATGATTTTACCGTCTGTTTCCGCCATTTAGGTTCTTGAGCCATGGTTCAAAAGGCTGGAGCCGTGTATCTTGATGTGTTCTGAAGTAATGGGCGGGCAAGATTGAGGTGAGCTCCCAGGCGTTGGCCTGGACGAGAAAGGTCCTTCCTTCAGCTATGTTCTTGGTAATGCCATAACCATCCTGCAGGCGATGGCCGAGCTCTCGTAAGGCATTCACGTGGCCAAGAAATGCTGACCTGGTGCACAGGGCTTCCCCGGCTTTGAAATCCTTGTCTTTCTTTGTACCTCCATTTCCGTTGAATTGAATGATGGCTAAGGAGTATAGGGCTACAGCGTGTGATGAAATGTGATGAAATGGCGGCCTTGGCCATCAATGACACTCCGCCGCCTCGGTTTTCAAGACAGTAGAATCGGATCTGCACATGAAGGGGAGTAAATTAAGGCGACTCTCTGGAATCGTAAACGTTTAAATAAAGTAATCTCATGGGCTACTACGCAGACTTTTATTAAAGAATCGGTGCACTTACCATGCCCAGAGTGCAGCAGGCTTTGATGTTTCCTGCTTCGGCGCATCGTTTCATAAAAGTGTGCACACCACTTGACTAGCTGGAAGCTTTGACGGCCTAGAGTATTGAATCTCTTACATCTACGTAAAGAAAACGAGATCTGTAAATATCAAATTTAGTTTACTTTCGAGAATCAAAATGAAATCGGCAAATCTAAAAAAATTATCAACGATATCCATTGTTCTTTAAAGATTTAAAACACTATATTGAAATATGTATCTTAAATTTTTTCTCAAAATCTGCAGAAAATAATGAAGATAAACTACAGTTCACCGGATTTAATATTGCTCTGGCGCTGAAAATATTCTTAAATAATAATGATCCAGCTACAGTGGGCGAACCCTTGAGAACGCTCCCTGATTGAAGACTATCAGGAAAATAAGAAGAAAGCTACGAAATATCAGAGTCTACTGATAAGACTTTTTTTTTTTCTCAGATCAAATTTGTTCAACCTATCAAAAGAGGATGCTTCTTCCAAAAGAAAAGGAGGAAAAAGAGGATTATCTTCTAAAACTACAAAAAGTTATTTACACCAGGAAAAGCAGTAGAGTTCAAGCAATCCACCGGCAAGGAATTTCCTTCGAAAGGAAAACATAGTTATTTACGGTAGAAAACCCGAGAGTTTAATCAATCTACCAACCAGAAAAAGGAAAATTTCCATTCTAAAGCGAATAAGGGTTATTTACAGTGGCTTTAAAAACGGGTCTGTTTCCTTTTCCAGATTGTGAAAAATTTATGTCGTTTGCATTTGAGTGGCAAATATAGGCATTGATTTATTTCCTCACCCACCGATCTTGTGGCTTAAGTCTGGCTTGAATTTGACTAAAAATCTCCCAGGATCTGTATTAAGTTTCCCTAATCGAAATTGCCGGAGATTAAAGCTCTGCAAAAGAAACAGATTACCCGCTATTCTCGGCACCAGGATATCATTTTAAAGCGATCCTGTTATTTTCTTGACCAAGAAGAACTCAAAGCAAAAACTAACTCTATAATGAATTCAAACAGATTCTTCTGTAGTCCGGCGGTGCGCACAAATGTCAATAGAAATTTGTGTATAGATGTCAAAAAGAAATCTGTGTACAGATGTCACAAAGATATGAGATATTTAACTTGAACAGATGTCAATTAGATCACATAAACACAGGCCAAATGTCAATTAAACCAGATGCGCCAGATGTCTATCTGAGAATCAAAAGGTCGACGAAAAGCTCTTTCAAAGGAAGGCCTATCGGCCTAACTATGGTGTATTGTTGCTTATCTAATAGTTCATATAACTATTGAAAAGAAAAGTATAAATTTGAAATTGATAACCATGAATGAACTATATTGATTCACCCCCTCCCTTAGTACAGTCAAGTTTCCAACATCTAGTTGGTAGTACAAAAACTATAAGAAAGTAAAAAAAATTGGAATTTTAAAAGCATTAATGTAGTTTTACATAGTTATATGGCTAATAATAGTTTGAAAATTTTTGGGATACATGGCAAACCAAAGTTTTGAAAATGTAAATCACTTTGCCAAATAGTTGGTGTGAAATATTGTTTACCATTTTGACAAAAAGTCATTGATTTATAATGTAATTTTCACTTTTAAAATTGAGTTATTGCGCCGAGAGGCGCATGTGTGATTTTGTTTGTGCTCAACATGGAGTTGATACATTTTCTATATATATATATATACTTTGAATAAAAAAGAAATGTCGACTATAATAAAAACATAAATGAATATATATATTTGGTTACTTATAATTAAAAACCAACATAAATGGATATACATATTTGGTTACTTTCAATTAAAATTTGACAGACCCACGTGAGGTAGACCCGACGATCGCCTTGAGAACGAGGACTTAGGTCCTTAGAGATATTGGTTTCAACTCCGTGGGTAAACCTAAAAAAATTGGTAAAAAAATATATTCTACTTTCCCTCTAAAGTCATAAACAAAACATTTCAATGTCTTTCTTAAATAACATAATTTTATATCAACTTTAGGAAGACAAAATAATCAAAAGTTTAAGAAACGAATAAAGTATATATATATATATAGATATAGATATATATTTCCAAAACTTAAATAAACTATTTGAATGCCCATATATAATCATAAAATAAAATATCTTACCATGCCATATTAAGTAATATTAATGTTCATAACTTAAATAAAATATAGCATTTTAATATAAACAATGTTACATATGTAAAATATTTCAATGTCAACTATATATATATATATATATATATATATATCTATATATATATATGATGTAAAGCAATTAAAAAAATTATATTCTTATGCTTATAACATTTTTTTTGGTCAATTTTGTCTAAAATGTAGCAAATATTTGTTGTGATTGCAAATTAGTTACTTCGTGTATACAATCCAAGTGCCCAATAAGAATTTCAAGGCATATATATATATATATATATTTTTTATTTTATTTTATTTTTTTTTTATTTTTTATTTTTTATTTCTTAGTTAAGACTAACCTAAGTACCCACGGGGGATTTGAACCGGTGATATATCGCAAAGAGTGCCTTAACAACGCACCCATTCACCGACAATCCAAAGCCCCGTGGGCATATATATATATATATATTAAATCTCAAGGTGCAAACATTTTTTCAAGTTTTTCACTCTAAAAAGCTTTACATATTAAGGGATTTGATCTCTCTCGGTAATTGGTGGATACGTGATTGCGATTGATCTATATTGGTGTAAAGCAATAAAAAGAAAACATAAACATATGGTTCAAATATTTTTAAACATTCCAAGTAATATCACTATTTTACATTTTTGTTATATTTTTTGGTCAATTTTATCTAAAATCTAGTAAAAAATTGTTGGAATTGCACATTTAAGTTGTGTAGTCTATACAATCCAAGTGATGAGGAGACATTCAAGACATTGTATCATGCATTTAAAAATGTGATACTAACTATATATATAATGGAAAGGAATTAAATATCTTGAGGTGCAAACATTTTTCAAGTTTTGCACTCTAAAACGGTTTACATATCAAGAAATTTGATCTTTTCTCCACGCTTGATATCATTAAAATGAATATATATAACATTTAATATGAACAAAATCATAAAATATTTCAATGTTCGTATTATGTAAAATATTTTAATGTCAATTATGCATATATGTATATATTATATAAAGAATTTAAGAGAAAAAATTATTGTTAAATTTTTTTTTAAACATTTCAAGTAATCTCACTACTTTTGTGATATACCTTAAGCAAATAATAATTTTAATAACATAAAATTATTATTGATTTATTTATTTATTTAGTGTGATTTGAATGGTTGTTTCTTGGGATTAGTTATAATTGATGGTAATACTTGTGAAACTAAAAAACATCCAAATTAAACTCACCTCAAGACATCCAATAACCTAATTGAATCTCATCATCAAGGTAGTCTTTTTGCTACACTGTTGCAACATATTTTGGGAGTAATTTTTCTCTGCACTAGAAGTTGTTGCCGACAAAACCGTAAAAGATATTGCCTATATTGTGACCACCTCCTTATTTTTTTTAAGGCATTCCCTGCTTTACCATTCATCTTTTATTTTGAGCAATGTTTGGTAGTGGAGCTGCATATGGATGCTAGAAGATTATGGCGCAACAATATTTTGTGTTTGGTTTTGTTGTCATTATTGATGTAGGTAGGGTGTGAAGACTCAGACAATACGTCGTGCATATAGTCCCTTAACCCTTGTGCTCCTTATTTGATCGTGACCATGAAGTCTCATGCCACATGCTACTTTGCTCTCATATTTGTCATTTGAGTGTTGGTATGCTAAGGTTGTGGTAGACTCTATTCATCATTGTCAATGGGTTGATGGTACCCAAGATTCAAGAAACATTTTCAGTGGGAGGATAGATGCTTTCACTGCATTGCCTTCATGAACTTTGTTGACTAAATACTTGTTATTGAATGGGAGATGAGTAGTTGTTAATTAGCCCATCAACAAACTCCAACCATCGAATGGGAAGATAAGATAAATTAACCATGTTATTTTTCTTGAAAAATTTGCATAGTTTACGCACATCAAAAAATAAGTTAGTAATGTTATTTTCTTGAAAAAGAATGCATGTGAACTTTACACATAAAAGATAAGAAAACTATGCTATTTTATTGGAAAATATTGTAGGGAAATTATGTGTGGAAAGCTAGATTATTTTATTAATTTTTTTGGAAATATTCGCATGGTTTCTATGCGTTAGACTCCTGGAAAAGAACACATGCTTATGCGCATAAAAATAATAGCTATTATGTATTTTTTATTGAGGAATGAATATGTCCTTATATGTACATAGATAATAGTTGTTTTGCTAAAGTTTCTTGAAAAAGAACACACACACACATATAGCTATTATATTAGTTTTCTTGAAAAAGAATATGTGTTATATACACATGTAGAAATAATAGCTATTGTGTTAGATTTCTTGAGAAAGAATATGTGTTCATATGCAGAAGAATACCATCTATGATGTTAATTTCTTTTGGAAAAAGAATATGTATTTACGTGCATCAAGAAAATAGTTGTTGGGTTAATTTCTTTTGGAAAAAGAATATGTATTTACATGCACAAAGATCAAAGCTAATGTGCTAGTTTCTTTTAAAATATGGGTAGTTACGATGGTTTTTCTTTTGGAAAAGAATGTGTCTTTTGCAAATAAATAATAGTTGTTGCGGTGTTTATATTTTGGAAAAATTTCTCTCTTATTGTGTGAAGAGATAGTGATAACGAGGGTGATTATTTTAAATATTACCATGTCCTTGTGGGAAGAAGTAACTATTTCCCTTCCTTATGATGCATGTCAAGTAGGGATAAATGAGCATACCTTGGTGATCTTTATGCATTTTACTTTATGCGTGTGAGATTTGGATGGTTAGACATGTTTCATAACCATACACATGCATAGATAAATATATATGTTTTGTAACTATGTTCTTTTAATTAACACATGTCTATTGTCCATAAAAGACATGCCTTGATACTCTTTATACATTTTATTTATGTATGTGTTAGAAATTGGTTGTGCAGTGGAGGATGAGTGTAAAAGAAAAAGGTCAATAACATCTTTTAACATTATTATGCATGTGCGAAAAAGTGGAACATGAAAATATGTTTAAAGTATAACTAGTAAAGATTTTTATTTGATATTCTGTATAATCATGGTGTCAGAATTTGTTGACGATAGTTACTGCAAGAAAGGATTGTGACTTAATATGTGAAAGATGGATTATATTTAAAATTATGGTAGGCAATGAACTAATGGTCCATGCATGCAGATTGAGGGATTGTCAACTACAGGATGATCCATTATAGGTAACAACCAGGCCACAAAGACACAATGTTTGAGGAATTGTGGGGTAAATGATATCATGATTAATGTAATGACCTTAAGTAAGTTATGTTTAAATTTAAGATGATATTTGTTTGTAAGATTTTAATAATGGTTAAGTGATGGACTCCCTTACATCCATTGAGTGAGGGGTGAACACGCTCACGAAACGTTTAACAACATAAACATTTGCTAATTTTTCCCTTCAGGGTTTCCAGGGTATATCAGTGTCCATTGGTGTGTTTGACTATTATGCCATTTTAATGATGTTGTTTCCTTGCATGATGTTTACACTTACAACATCAAATATGTGATTAACTAGCCTAATTAAATGAACGATGATAATGGGTTACAATAGGGAGCTTTATGTTAATATGTTGTAACAATGGTTGTTACATTATGTGACTTGATATTCTTTTTCTAAAGTTACTTTATGTAATAGTGATGATTTTAACTAATGGTAAGTTAAGGAACATGGAATAAGTGATTGGGAATATTACATGCTAGTAAACTCCGTAGAAATTTTCTAATCCTATATATTTTTACACGAGTTTTACTAGGGGATGTTACAAGTGGTATCAAAGCAAGGTTACAGCATTGGTGCCTTTGGGTTCTGTAAGAATCCGAAGTAGAGGTATGATTCTAATGGATACAAGTTCAAGTATGACTCTAATGAAAAACTCCATGGCAATGTATGTAGTAGACTACATTTGATATGAGATACACGATGATGTTAATAACCAGAGATTGCAAAGGGGCTTGTACAAACCTACTGCTTGGATCTCCTCTAGTTTTCTTCGAGCAATTGTTTCATAAAAGAGCAGCTTTGCACCTGCATCATGTTTGATAGACAATCTTTCATTCACCTACATATTCTACAAAAAATAAATAGTTTCTCCACATGCACTTTGGATGGCCCTACACAGAGAGAATAACCAATCATTTTGCTCCATCCACGAGTGCTTGCCTTCCCTAGGCCCTGGTTGCTTGCGATGGAAGTTGGCTTCTAGCCATGGACTGTGAGTCGCGGCAATTGCCTACATAGAGAATGAGGAAACCCTAGTGTTGCTCGAACTCGCCATCACACTTTATTTAGTTCTTAATATTATCAATTTACAATTTTTTATTTGTTTTAATTACATAGAAAACTAAATTTTTACAATGTAAATTTTAAATTATTCATTTTTTAAAATGTATTTTAGCTTTTTATTATTTTTTTATCTTAAAAAATAATGTAATGAAAGTCCATGTGAAATATTTTTTACTATTTTGAGATCTAATTTTGTTTTTATAGAATTTAATTTTTACTTTTCAAATTTAGTTATTATGTATTAGTTTTTAATAATTTATAAATTAATTAGATTGACATAGACCCATTTGAATCTATCAAGCACCAAGAGGGATCAAATTTCTCTAGATACAAATTTATTTTTGAGTACAAAGTTTGAGGAAAGGTTTGCACCTCTAGAGATTTGATTCTTCTCATCGGTTGATAGATTCTTAGTTAAAATAGATCTATGTGGGTTCTTTATAATATTATTAGTCCCTGCCAAAGCAGTATTTTAGCAATAGATTTGCTTGACCATTATTAGTTTAGCATTGACTAATGCAAATTATAATGTTTAGCTTGGAAAATAAATATTTATTTTTCAATATTATTAAAAAAATGATTTTCAAACATTTGATTGAAGCATAATTTGAAGGTCTTATTGCAACATTTGTAGAAGATAATGTCATGTGGATAACTACTTTATGCTGATAAGGTTGCAATATTCATGCATTCTTTGTAAATATTTGTGTTCTTCCCACCATAATTTAATCAAATCTTTGCATAAAATTCGGATATTAATTTAAGCAAATGTTTGCATAAAAATTGGATATTTTTTTGTTTTCCTCAACACTTATGTAAGAGTAAACTTGTAAATATGTAGACTTACAAGTTGTTACTAACCACCAAAGTTTATTTATGTCCATGTGTGTGAGCAAGCAATTAACCAACATAGATCCATCTTAACTCTGAATTTACCAAAAGTGTAAAGAGGGATCAAATATCTCAAAATGCAAACTTTTTTGAGTGCAAAAGTTGAAGATTGTATTCCCCTCGTCCCTTAATAGAAACTAAGATGGATCTTTTGATTTTATTTTTATTAAAAGTTTGAGTTAATATATTTTTAATAGTAGCGAGGATAAATAGTTTATTCAAAGTAATTATAATATTTTTTCTTTTAGATTTAATTAAAAAAATGTTATAAAATATTTTGATTGTGAAATGAGTTAAGGTTTTTGGGCATGTCGTATTGTAACAAAGCTTATTTAAAAGTTAATGATACCCATGGTAAAGTGGAGGTGAATATCCATAGTTAAAATTCTTATTATATTGTAATCATAAATTTATGTGCTTATTAATTAAATTTAAATATGGTTATAGAATCATTATTTTAATTACTATGGTAAAATCTATCTTAATTTTTAGCTACTATTTATATGTTATATATTTTAATGCATAAACTTGTTTACAAATATCATCAACATCACCCCAGACTAGGTGGTATAGTGCCTATTGGCCAAATTTTTCCACTCCACATATCGTTTTATTAGTTCCTCACTTGTTTATATTATATAAATTTCACATCTATTTTAATTTTTAACTTTATTAAAACTTTGATTTAATCTCTACCTAATATCTATGAAATATTTTTATAGTAGTAGTGAGGATAGATGGTTTACATATATCTAAAAAATAATTATAATATTTTGGCTTTTAGATTTAATTAAAAAATGTTAAAAAATGTTATAAAATAAAATAAAATAAAATATTTGATTTAATCTCTATAGAATATCTGTGAAATATTTTTTTAGTAGTAGTGAGATAGATGGTTTACATATATCTCAAAAGTAATTATAATATTTTGGCTTTTAGATTTAATTAAAAAAATGTTATAAAATTAAATTAAATTAAAATAAAATATTTATATTGTGAAGTGAGTTATGGTTTTTGGGCATGTTGCATTGATTGGTCATGACACTAATGGTATTGTAACAAAACTTATTTACAAGTTAATAATATTTGTATATGTATGTTTCCAAAGTTCGTCATCATGGTGATGTTATTTTCTAGACATCTCTTAATTTGTACACAATAATCAAGAAATAACATCACCAAGTTAATAATATTCACCATAAAGTGGAGGCTCATACCGTAAGTGTATTATAACTATTAAATTTTTATGTGCTTATTAATTAAATTTAAATATGGTTATAGAATCTTATTTTAAATTTATATGGTGAAATAAGTCGTATATTTTAATGTGATATGTATATATGATTTTTTTTTAATCTAAAAAATTGTTCATAATTTTATTAATAAAAACAAATTTACCATATTACAAATTGAAATTCATCATTTATATTAATTTTAACTTTTTTATAATTACTTGAGTCAACATTTAAATGATTACAATCATTTAGGAACACTACAACAGATCCCCCATATTAGGCTCTCTATTATTTTTAATTTTTTATTATTTGCCGACATGTAAACGTTTACAAATATCAACATCACCCCATACTAGGTTGTAGAGTGTCAGCCCAATTTATCTACTCTGCATCTCAATTTATTAGTTCCTCTCAAAGCAAGACTATAGATTCCATTTGTCTATTAACCACTATTGATTTAGCTAACATTGACCAATGTGGGTTATAATTTTTTTGTTTATATTATATAAATTTCACATCTTGTGTTTGAGATTGTTTTTCAGAATAAACAATCTAAAAAAAATGAATCACAAAATCTTGAAATCAGAGGATAGAACATTTACATATATGTAAAAAGTACTTATAACATTTTTGCTTTTAGATTTAATTAAAAATATGTGATAAAATTCAATTAAAACAAAATATTTTTATTGTGAAATGAGTTGTGATCTTTTGGCATGTTGTATTGATTGGTCATGATATTTTAACAAAGTTTATTTATAAGTTAATATTATTTGTATATGTATGTTTTCACAGTTTGTCATCATGGTGATGTTATTTTCTAGATATCTATATATAATCAAGAAAATAACATCACCAAGTTAATAATATCCATGGTAAAGTGGAGGTCAATATCATAGTTAAGAATCTTGTTATATCATAAATTTATTATAAGCATGAAGTTTTTATGTGCTTACTAATTAAATTTAAATATGGTTATGGAATCATTATTTTAATTTATATGATAAAATGAATCTTAATTTATAGCTACTATTTATATGTTATATATTTTAATATGATATGTATATTATGATTTTATTTTATCTAAAAAATTGTTGATAAATTTATTAATGAAAACAAAATTATAATATAACAAATTGAATTTTATTATTTGTAATGTTTTATTATTAATTCAACCAACATTTAAATGTTTACAACATACATCTTCCTTATATAAAATTCTATATTACTTTTAATCTTTTATTATTTTTTCAATTGAGACAACATGCTACAACATTATCCCATATAATATTCTTCGCATATATTCTTCGGTGAAAATGTTCTGAGGCTCGGTGAAAGAGTTAAACACATTCTTTATATATTTTTCGCATATATTCTTCGGTGAAAGAGTTCTAAGGCTCGGTGAAAGAGTTAAAAACATACTCTATATATTCTTTGCATATATTCTTCGGTGAAAGAGTTTTGAGGCTCGGTGAATGAGTTAAACACCTACTTTATATATTCTGGCTCGGTGAAAGAGTTAAACACCTACTTTATATATTATTTGCATATATTCTTCGGTGAAAGAGTTATGAGGCTCGGTGAAAGAGTTAAAAACATACTCTATATATTCTTGGCATATATTCTTCGGTGAAAGAGTTCTGAGGCTCGGTGAAAGAGTTAAAAACATACTCTATATATTCTTCGCATATATTTAGAGGAAGCAGGATGTGATGGCACGATCTTAGCTGGGATAGTCGTCATCCTTCTTCTCCATGCTGATGATATTGTTCTTTTGGCAAGGTGCCCATATGATCTTGATAAGCAACTCAGGCTTCTTAAGGATTTCTGCTCTACCATGGGTATGACTGTTAACACTGACAAAACAAAAGTTATGATTATCAAATCCAAGAAGGACACTTACGCTAATTTTATGTATGACAATAATAACTTGGAGGAAGTGTATTCTTACAAGTACCTAGGAATTGATATTCATCACAAGCTCAATTGGAACCATAGCATTGAGAAAATGATTAATGGGGGGTGGAAAGCTTATTTTGGTCTTGAAAATAATTGTAAAAGAGCAAACCTTGTAATGCAGGATTAAAAGAAGTTCCTCTTTGAAACTTTAGTCACTCCTGTTATCTTATATGGCTATGAGGTTTGGGGTTGGAGCATCTCCAGAGAATCATGGAGAAAGATTGAACAAATCCAGAAGCGTTTTATAACTTATAACCTGAAAATTAAAAGTAATAAACCCTATCCTATTCTCCTTATAGAAGCATGTATTTCCCCTATTGAGAGCCTAGCTATGATTAGTACAAGCACAAACTCAATAACATAGACGATCATAGACTTCCTAAGCTAGCTTTAAACTCCAGCCAAAACCACCTAAGGCTCAATTGGGGGTGGCATAAAGACACAAGGGCTTGGTTAAACTATTGGGATATCAACGAGATTGATGCATTGTAAAACATAAATAACATTAAAGATATTGTTACTTCTAAGTTCAAAGAAAAAATGTGGCGTGAGAAAGATTTAGCGGCTGAAAGAAAATTAAGTTATTATAAGAAGGTCATCAACCCCACCCTAGAAGATCAAAAGTATCTCTCTATTTTAACTAGCTCAAAGAAGAAAATTAATATAGTCAAGATTAGAACGAATTCTCATGAGCTCCATAGTGAAACAGGTCGTTGGGCAGTTCCTAAAACGCCATGGATGGAAAGGATCTGCCATATATGTGAGAATAGGAACACCGAGGATGAAAACCACTTCCTCTTAGAGTGCCCCGCGTACAACCACATTAGATCTCAGTTTCACAATCTTTGTTACAATACTGACCTTCCTAGCCTTTTACAATGTCAAAATTATAGTGAGCTCGGGAGGCTTCTCTCCAAGCTTTTTGAGCATAGGAATAAAATCTTAAATCAAAATAAATAATTTGTTTCTTTAGGCCCGATAGACCAATGTTTGGTCTTAGCGGACATTAACCATCATCATCATCATCATTCATTGTAAAATACAATACTATAACATTATTCCATATTAAATTATAATACATAATTACTTCTAACTTTTTATTATTTTTAATGATTTTGAATAACAAATTTACTAATAAAAATATATAATGTTGAAAAAATATATATACTTTACCAATACAACTATCAACTTTTTAATGAATAATTTTGGAGGACACTTTTGACAATTAAAAATATATAATTTTTCAAAATTTCATAAAAGCTTTATTATATAATTTTGGAAACTTATTTTCAAATGATAATTTTAAAAGTCAAAACCTGGCATTTGACAAAATTTTGTTTGTTTTCATTTTTATTGTATTTACTTGATAATTGAATTTAAAAAATTAGGTTTGCAAAAAAACTCGACTCTCCTTACTTCCCTTAAGTATCTTTATATCCTCTACAAATTCTATACATTTTTTATTTTTTAATTTTTTTTTTAAATAGGAGGGGCTAGTTCCCTTTAGAAGCATTATGGGCCCTCTTTTTTTACATATATATTGGTACATATGCGTGTCAGAACAGGCCAATCTCCATGGAACAATATATGCTGCAACATCTGCGCAGCTCCGCAGGATTCAAACACGGCCAGGGGGGTGTGCAAACCAACTGCCCCGACCGCTACATCATGCACTCACGTGCAAATTCTGTACATTTTTTATATCCATTACATATTTTGTGATCCTGTGACTTTGCTGTATGCCCGTTGAATGTAGAAATCTGCAATGGACAGAATCTCAAGCCTTCTCATGGAGTGCGGTTTATACAATTATCGAAAGGAGATAGTGAGATTTCAATCAAGTTTGACTAAGAACTAAGGGGATTGAAACATAAAGTTATTTTTTTGAGGTCGCAACACCTTTTCTCATGGACTTTCAACCTAGAGTTTGGACTTGAACTCTTTATATGCCCTGTTTCAACTACTAAACCTTAATCCAATAAATTGATATTCATAGAATTGAAAAAGATTTGGAAACCCTTTCGAACAGAGCTGAAGCAATTAGACAGGAATCAGCCACAGGGACACCATGTCCAATTAAGCTAACCCTGATTAACAAATTTATTCTCATCTTTTTCTGGGTATATGGATTGCCTAACGGGAGGCAATCATGGGAGATTTATTTTGATATCCAGGATCAAGTTTTATTCAGCATCTAATTTTAAAGAAATAGTATACTGGGGAGTTTCCCCTGGGAATAAATGAATAGATTGACTTGTAATATATGTTTAAATAGAAATCAAGAGAAAGCTAAATAGAACTGCAAATGTTTGAGACAGATTTGGGATGTATGGATGATCATCTTTCACCTTTGTCGATTTTTGTTTGAAAGAATCTCATCACTGTGCTAACTAATTATCACAGGGATTTTTAAGCAATGAAGTTTCATAAAGTTCCATGTTTATTTGTTACATCTAGGATTGAAGTTTATCTGATTAACATACTCTGTTTTCAATCAAAATACTGATACAAGTTTTCTGTTTGTAATCACTTTCTTTATTATTAATAAAAAGAGTTTTTTTTTTTTTGATTAGAAACAAAAACCTTCAGAGACAGAAAAATTATAACTATTTTTAAATTTTCACAACTGATTCACTCTTTTGTATAAGCAAAAACATGGTTTTATTTTATAGGTTAAGCATGAGATCGTAATTTTCCTTCTGTAATGGAATGGATTAATAGGACGAATTTGATGAAATTTTCCAATAAAATATATATAGTAATCCTTTTTTTTCATCTCAAGAAATTGAGCTTGGAGTAGCTTTGAGGCATACATAGTTTTGTTTAGGATTAGACCATGAAAGCTGTAAAACCCCGCCTAACGGTTAGACCACATTCCATAACTATACAGTACTTTATTCTAGTTACGGATCAGAATAAAACGGATAACAGAACAATTATAAAGTATAAAGATGAAAGGTAAACAAAAATGAGGAGGAAGAGGCTTGGAAATGTTTAAACCATGAATATTAATTTTAGATGGTATGAGATAAACATGTTCCACTGTTAATTATATACAGAATTAAAATGCATAATCAAACCTGCAAATACAAAGATGAAATCACTGGAAAAAGCAAAAGTTCAAAAAAGGTATAATTGTAAAAACCATTTAAAAGCTCAAAGATAAATAGCCAATTACTGTAGTTACAAGAGTTAATACATTTCGATTGAAGATTGAGAGATCCTAGTTACAAAATTGTGTTTGGATGAATCTACAATCCCAAACACATTCCGGGTCGGGCTTTTTTTTTTTCAGAAGAAAAAGCGTAATATATTCATATAAGAAGATTACATAGAGCAAATGCAAGAAGCATATGCAGAAACATTCATATAAGAAGATTACATAGAGCAAATGCATGAAGCATATGCAGAAACGTGGACCGAGCCACATGCAAATCTGCTAAAACAGATCCCAAATAAAGCCCCGAAAGGCCAATATTGCCCCCCAGACAAGGCAACCCATCTATAAGGTGCAGAAGAGGCACCAAAAAACCAAGCAGACAAGCATCTGAAGAAAGAGCAACAAGATCTGTCCGCCCAATATGGAAGGAGAGGCACGAAATGAGGAAGAGAGCAGCAAAAGAAGCCACTCCTTCCCCGCCCCCTCAAACTCTCCACCCGAATCAGACGAGAAACAGAGGAAGAACGCTGCCACAATCATCCGCATCTGCCTGCAGAAAAGACCAACGGAGACCTCCATAGAAGCGGCACGAAACAGGGCAGAAGCACCGCTATTCCCTCAACGCTCCAAAGGATATGCCGTGGCCAGAACAAACCTAACTGCCGCCGAGAAGGAGAAGACCCACCGGAGCAGAGGCGTCACCGGGGGCAGAGGCGGCAAGGGGAGCCACCTCGCCCCCGCTTAGAGAAAACTAAAAGATCAGAAGATGAAGCGAGCAGGACGAAAACCTCTCTGTTGCCTCTCGCCGCTCGACTCAGTCGCTGGTGAAGCCCACTCAGATCCCCACTCGCCTCTGTTGATGCCCTCGTTGCCTGAGGAGAACCCTCGTTGATCGCCGCGTTCCCACTCCTGCTCCTGCTCGGCCTCCTGCGCTCAAACCCCTGCTCGCCACTCCAGCTCGACCTCCTCTTCTGCTCCTGCGCTCAAACCCCTGCTCCTGCTCCTGCTCCTGCACCAAACAAAGCTCGTAGTCGAGGGTCGTTCCGCTTCTGCGCTCCTCCGCCGCTCCTGCTCGCCCTCCTGTGCTCAACCCCCTGCTCGACGTTTCTGCTCCAGCTCGCCCTCCCCTTCTGCTCCTGTGCTCAACCCCCTGCTCCTGTTCCTGCTCCTGCTCCTACACCAAACAAAGCCCGTTGACAAGGGTCGTGCTCCTGCACTCCGCCCCTTCCGCTTTTGCGCTCCTCCCCTGCTTGCCGCTCCTGCTCGCCCTCCTGCGCTCAACCCCTACTCGCCGCTCCTGCTCACGCTCCTGCTCGCCCTCCTGCTCGCCCTCCTGCTCGTGCTCCACCCCTTCCGCTTCTGCGCTCCTCCCCTGCTCGCCGCTCCTGCTCGCCGCTCCTGCTCACGCTCCTGCTCGCCCTCCTGCTCACCGCTCCTGCTCGCCCTCTTGCTCGCCGCTCCTGCTCACCCTCCTGCTCGCCGCTCCTGCTCGCCCTCCTGCACACAACCCCTGCTCGTCGCTCCTGCTCGCTCCCCTGCTCGCCCTCCTGCTCGTGCATTCCGGGTCGGGTTAATAAGATAGATTCCAGAAAACTATTATAAAATGGATCAACAACAAAGTTGAGGTATTACAACAATATATTTAATATAAATTTAAGTGTCAAATTGTTGATATTGAACTTGGGTAAGCCTTATTTCTCGAAACCACTCACAGATAAACCCATTTGATTGTTGTAATCTGTGAAGTATGCACTATTCTGTAAACGTATTTGATGATGGACTTTAGCAATAAAATCATCGCATTTCTACTTCAATTCATTATCTGTCACCATCGGTTCAGATTTCACAAGAACATGATCCTTGGCCATCAATTTTTTCATGTTAGAATCGTCTTGGCCTTTGTCTTGTGTCATACCATTAACACTGTTGTGGGTCCGCTTAGCAGATGGTTTTTTCTGCTCAGGTTCTGTAGCAGTAAGACTCATGGAAATGGAATTAGTCCATTCAATTTTTCCAGGAGCTTCTCTGCTTTCCGTCCCAGTCCCCTCCAAAGCGTTCTGCTGCTTTGGCCTGGTTTCAATTTCCTTCACAAATGCACTTGAATCTCCATGTTGCTCGGTACTGGAAGTTACACAGAACAATCCCGATTGGATGGAGAGAAGAACAATGATGATATTACACAAAATAAACCAGAAGACTGAATCAAGACGCCCAAGCTCAACTTGGGTGAAACAGCTTCCCAATGCCTGATGATGAGAGCCAACGAGACCAACATCGTGGGCACAAACACATGAATGCCTATGCCTGGATTACTTGCAGAAATCCGGTGGCATACTTTTCCCTCTTCAAAATTCAGGGCTTTTGCCATTGATTC
This sequence comes from Pinus tabuliformis, assembly GCA_031772625.1. Lineage (NCBI taxonomy): Eukaryota > Viridiplantae > Streptophyta > Pinopsida > Pinales > Pinaceae > Pinus > Pinus tabuliformis. The sequence continues at coordinate 531,519,488 of CM062804.1, read as the reverse complement.
CTCTGCTTCAAGAGCGCCACCTCCTTCCCCTGCAGCTTGGGATTTATAGGAATTTGTGATAGTGGATGCCCATGTAAAACGGAAGGAAGTGCGAAAGAGAGTAAAATCCACGATCACTCCGAAGTCAAGGTCAGTCAAGATGCAGAGAGGAGACTTGAGGGCAGTGGACTCCTACAGTCTCCTGTTAATAACTGCTCAACTTTGACTGATTTGGATATTGATTACTTAGATTTATTGTGTATGTTCGAAAAAATATGAGGGGTGAATTTAGAATTTAGGGGTTGAAAATAAACAAGTAAGTGTTGTTATAATCCTTATGGAACTTGGGAATTTGCTGCTAAGCTCAAACCTCTTTTCATTGACTAAAAGGTAATTTAAAACTCCATGGTCCCAATGTTAAAATTATTGGGAAGTGTGATTTATGAATGATTCCGACCTCATTTAAAACAAATTAATGATCGCCATAACCATCTAAATCATAGTATCGATTTTTCCCACAAAGTTTTCGCATTTTTGAATAGATGCGAAATCTAAAATTTCAACTTCCTGTTATTGAATTGAAAAAGAGAAATCCATTATACCTCACATCAATAAAAAGGAGGATTTTCTTACTTTAAAAAAGCGTTCGTGAGAAGAGACCTTCGCCACTAGGTAGTTGCACTGACGCGGACAAAATACACCGCTCTTCATTAATTTGAACTTCTTGTTATTGAATTGAAAACAAATGGAGCCATTTTACCTCACAACAATAAAAAGGAAGTTTTTCCTGTTTAAAAAAATAAGCTGAGGTTAGATGCTCCTGCATCATGTAGTAAGGCATGAACCTACTAGTATTAGATGCAGGAGAATATTTAAGAAAGCAGATTTTTGGATAAATTTTAAGAGCATAATACTGAACTGACTAGATCATTTGCAAGGTCATTTGACGGGGTCCATGTTTGAAAATGTAACTCCTACTTGTCTTAGTTGTGATTCTTACTAATTAAAGGAGTCTGTCCCTAGTAGTTAGGATCTATTTCCTACATTGGTGTGTGGTTGAGATATTCTCTCAACCAACAAATTGTGAGTGCATGTATATATGTAATTGCATTTGATTAATGAAACAATTGACATTATCAGATTTTATCATGGTATCAAAGCCTTGAGGGCTTCGCCCTTCCTGGGCCGAGGAAATAAAGAGTTCGGTTTTTTGTTTTTGGTTTGTCCATTTCTTCAGGTCGAACTTGGCGAAGTGTGGAGTGTTTCCACTATGTGTTTTATTTAACAGAGATTGGTGGCTACCACTACAGAGGTTGCTCATGTTTTTGTGCCCGCCGAAGCTCCTGCAACGGAAGCCATGAAGGTTAAGGGCGAGGCAGTGAAAACAACAGATGCATAGGCTGGGACATCTGTTGATGAGGAATAAATCACTGCTTAGAGGTTGTGCGAATCTCTGTGCCTGGTGTGGTAGAGTGTGCTAGTTTCAATTTTGTGGGTTCTGTTTGTTATATTGTCGGAGATGTTCACTGGGTCGGAGAGACACCACCCCTACGTGGATCAATTGGCGGACGTGGAGCAGCGGATCGTGGCTGAAGTGGCAAGTTGGCTGCAGATTCTCTTTTTTGAATCCAAGTGGAGGTTCTGTGGTGCTACGGCAGTGGAGACGACGCAGAGGGAGTCGTCGCTCGTGGTTGCAGAGGCACCGTTGAAGCAGATCCGCTTCAGGGATCAACACAAAACCCAGTGGTGCTGGCATCTAGGCCGATTTGTGGCGAAAATGGCCTCCGACAACCCCAAACCAGCAGAATTATCATCCTTTTCAGCCTGTGTACCCTTGAATCGGTCGATTCTATGCTGTATCGGTACATTAACACCCTGTTAGTGTGAAGATTCCATCTCACACATTAAAGCTTTAATCTCCTGGCCCTTTTTGCAAATTATGTTGTTTCTGAAATTATGAGGAATGAAAGCTTAATTTTTGAAGGCTTTGAAGCATCTAGATTGTTCTTGATGCCTCCGTTCAAGAATATCATCCAGGACATGAAGTGCGACATTGGAAGTATTTCCAAGAGGAGTTTCAATGTGAATCTCTTCGACAACCACAGATCGCGGTCACACTCGCATAGCGTCACAACGACCTCCGGTGATGAGAATCACTACAAAACAACTGCCGATATTTTGCATGAGAGACAGTCATTTGCAATACAGCAGTGTAGACCTATATGAGAAGACGGAGAACTATGGGGGGTCAGCACACGGGTGACGCCAAAGATGCCACCATGTCACGTTGGCTACAGTCGGCCGGCTTGAGGCACTTGGCTTCCCCAGGTCTAGATCACCGCTTTCTTTCCAATTTGCCTGTGCCAAGATATGGCTCTCCATCGATGGAGGAGAAGTAGAAGTTGTTTAAGATGTTAAGAACCATGAACCTCGATGGTGAGTTTGGACTGGAGCCTTTTACTCCCCCTAGGGTTGCCATCGACGTGTTCACGACCCCCAAAATCAGAGGCGAGTTTGGTGTTGCGATTTTGGATTTACATGCCATGGATGACAATGAGCTGCTTACTGAGCATGCAGTGGCAGAAGCTCTTGAAACATCACCATTCATGACTGTAAATGAAAGGAGATATGGAAATGAGTTTGATCATGGTGCTGGGTCTGGCAAGCTGGAGATGGGACCAGATATTAGCTTGTTCAGTTCATCTATAATTGATAAAGAAACCACTAGACGAGAAGGAAACTTGGCAAAAATTAAAGTTGGAGTTCAACTGAGTGGAGAGTCGGTTGTCGTGTTATTGTTTTTGATTGTAAATAGTGGTCAAAAGTCATGTTGGGCAGAGATAAAAAAAATTGATATTTTGTCAACTTGAAAGTTTATTTTTTATGTCTTGGATAAAATTATTGTGCCTTATTGAGCCTAGCTAACTCAATTTAGGTAAAGTTATTTTGTTAGAATTCACGACTCTAACAAATGACGACAGGTTAAGTATGGAGTTCTAAGATTTAATTGACAAAGAAAAAGATGCCCAAGATGTGAAACCTGCAGCAACAACAATTAAACGATGATGGACAACGAGGTGAGAGTGTGAGTTTGTGGAATAGACTCTATTATTTTGTAATGTAAGCGAATCTAGGATGTTTTGTAGTGGTCTTTGTAATGTATGTACCTGGTAACTCTAAGAGTTGGAGTTGTGTTGTAAGTCTTGTATGGCATGTGTATCCCCATACAGTTCGTGGTAATCTAAAAGCCACTTTGTATTTGCAGTGTCGGTTTGTGGTAAGCCAGAAACCACGTGTAACAGTGAAGTGGGACAGAGATTCCTATTGGCATGGTTTAGGGTTAGCCGAGAAAACCCTTGGCCTCGTTGAGTCAAGTATTTGGTGAGCCTTAGTGGCTGGAGTGCCCTAGTGGCAAGTTTGTAGCCTAGAGTGGTTGGAGTGCCTTAGTGGAAAATTTGTTGCCCATAGTGGCTGAGGTGAGCCTTCGTGGCTATGTTTAGCCTTTGTGGCTGAGAGTCCTTGGAGGCATGGTTGAGGGTGGTCCGATAAAACCCAATGCATGGTTACAGGTATTTCGACAAAACCCAGGTTAACAATGATGGAGGGGGATTTACCCAGGTTAACAATGATGGAGGGATATTTATAGCTACAGGTACATGTATGTAACTATAATGGTTAACAGAACCATGTATGCGAAGGACATGCTACAAGACTGGCGGTTGCAGCGGTTGGCACCCATGCATTCTGATAGATGGTTGTTGCTTTATATGGACGTTGACATATTCTTTTGTTATGTTTGACCACAACTAGATTTTGCAGATTGATATTCAGACAAGTAGTCATTAAGGGGGAGTGTTGGAAAATGTAACTCCTACTTTTCTTAGTTGTGATTCTTACTAAGTAAAGGAGTATGTTCGTAGTAGTTAGGATCTATTTCCTACATTGGTGTGTGGTTGAGATATTCTCTCAACCAACAGATTGTGTGTGCATATATATATGTAATTGCATTTGATTAATGAAACAATTGACATTATTAGGTTTTATTAGTCCAGGTGCAAGTTGGAGATGTGAAACTCAATTTTATAGAATCTTTTATCGTAGAGGTTACAAATTTATCTAAAGATGGTGGAAATTGGTTTAAAAAGTAGAAGATAAAGGGATAGATGTAGAAAGAATTTTTAGTAAACTCTGACATGGTTACAACTTAGCAAAAAACAAAAAACAAAGTCATTGATCAAATAAGAAATGTAATCTAAAAACAAGAACTCTAGCCAAAAAACATGAAAAAACAACCCAAAAATGAAAAGTGTGTATGTTGGGGTAAATTTTCAACATTTTTTAAAAATGACAGTAAAACCAAATTTTGTTGCGCAAAAAACCCCCTGAAATAAAAAAGTGTTGATGCTCGCATCAATGTTTTTTTTCACTAAAATTCCAACATATTTTAGCAATAACATTAAAAATAAAATACCATAACTGCAAAACTGATTAAATTCCAATAGTTTTCAATAATACGTTGAAGATAAAATATCACGACTTCAAAAAACCTAAAATTTCCAACAATTTTCAACAATGGTGAAAAATGTTATAATTTTGACATTTTTCAACCATGACGTTAAAGATAAAATATCATGACTTCAAAAAACCTTAAAATTTCAACATTTTTCAGCCATGGAATTAAAAACAAATATCATGACTATAACAAGCATTAAATTTTCAACATATTTTGAGATCAAACATCATGATCAAATTAAATGTTAAAAATAAATACCTAAATAAAATTTTTTTACACCAAATGCAAAAATTATAGTTCTTTTAAAATATTAGCCTAAAACAACTTGGCACATTGGAATGAAAACTTAAAAATCAACCATCGAATGGACACATAGTGAGGGCGTGCTTAACCCATCGCAATTGAAACTTAAAAATCAACCATCCAATTAACACATAGCGGAGCGCGAACTTGATTCATTGTAACGAAAACTGAAAAATCAACTATCAAATCGACAAATATTGGGAACGGGTTGCTAGTTGAACAACAACACAACCCTTACAACAAAAATAAATAAATTCAAAGTAAAATTAAAAAAAAAAAAACAAACAAAAATTAAATAATAACCCAAAAAAATAATAATTTAATAAAAAATAAAATTAAAACATTGAAATTTTTTTGGCAAAATGACTATATATATATATATATATATATATATATATATATATATATATAATACAAAAAAAAACCTATAAAAATGATGAAAATTCAAACATAAAAAATTATATATATAAAAAAAAGACAAAATAAAATAAAAGTTGTTGTTGTTTTTTTTTTAATTATATATATATATATATATATATATATATATAATCGGTCTACCACTATCGACCTGCCACACCCGCCCTGCCAAGCCTCTTAGCCATTGGGCAAGGGTGGCAGGTTGATTCCCGCAATTGACTTGCCACCACACCCAGCGGCCAAGAGGCCACAAGCCAGGTAATTCCCAGAATCACCTTTTGGCCCCCAATATGTTGGAGGGTGATTCTCAGAATCACCCTCTTGCCCCTAGCATGGTGGAGGGTGATTATGGGAATCGACTTGCTACCCTTGCCCAAATGTTAAGGGGTCACTAGCTAGGGTGCTCGAGGTGGCTAGTGAGCCCTTAGCAACTAGGCAGGGGTGGTAGACCGATTCCTGGAATCAACCTCCACCATGCTGGGGGCGAGGGGGTGTTTTTAGGAATCACCATAGTCCATTGTGCTAGGGGCCAAAGTCTAATTCCGAGAATCACCCTTTGTCATGCCAGGGCTAGAGGGTGATTCTAGGAATCACCCCTTGTTGTGTCGGGACCAGAGGGTGATTCTAGGAATCAACCTCAGGCATGCTGGGGCCAGTGGGTGATTATGGGAATCACCCTCTATCATTTCGACACCAGAGGGTGATTTCGGAGATTACCCTCCACAGTGTTGGTTGCGAGAGGGCATTGTGGGTGATTCCCGGAATCACCCGCCACTGTGTTGGTGGCTCTATTGTGCCGGGGCTAGAGGGTGATTCCTGAAATCTCCCTCTGTCGTGCCGGGGATGAGAGGGTCATTCCGAGAACACCCTCTACCATGCTGGGGGATAGAGGATGATTCCCAGAATCACCCTCCATCGTGCCGAGGCTAGATGGTGATTCCCGTAATCACCCTCCACCGTACTAGGGACAGACAATTATTTTGATAATCACCCTCCGTTGTGTTGGTGGCAAGAGGGTACCATGGGTGATTCTCGGAATCACTCTCTGTCGTGCTGGGGCTCGAGGGTGATTCCTAGAATCACCCTCCGTCATGCTAGGGGTGAGAGGGTGATTCCAAGAATAACCCCCGTCATGCTCGGGGCAAGAGGGTGATTCCCATAATCACCCCCCGTTGTGGGTGGCAAGAGGGTACTATGGGTGATTTCTAGAATCACCCTCCACCGTCTTGGGGGTTAGAGGGTGATTCTGGGTTATTAATCACCCTCTGTCGTGTCGGGGCTAGAGGGTGATTTCCGGAATCACCCTCTGTCATGTTGGGGCCAGAAAGAATCACCCTCCGCTGCCCTCCATTGTGTTGGGAGCTAGAGGGTGATTTTGGAAATCATGCACACCCTAGCCCGCGACCCGTTGACCACTTGGTTGGGGTGGCAGGCTGACCACTTGGTTGGGGTGGCAGGCTGATTTTATTTATTATTTTTTAATTATATATATATATATATATATATATATATATAAGAAAATTTAAAGTGTAAAAAAAAAGCCCAAAAAAAGGGTTTGATGTTGCATCAACACTTTTCAAAATTGGCATGAAAGACACTAATGTTTAAAATAAATGTGCAAAGAAAATTTAAAGTATCAAAAATATGCTCCCAAAAAAAAAGGTTGTATTTTGAATCAACATTTTTCAAAATCGAATGATTTTCTGCTACCTCTCAAAATGTGAGAACTTGGTTCAGTTCCTGTTTGATTGGTTACTATGTTAAAATAGCATAGCTGCAAAAACATTGAAAAAGAAGTTGAGAGATATCTTCTTTTTCCTTCAGAAGCACATAACTTTTGAACATAGGTATGGTTTAGTTTTCCTTTATCATCTCCATTTACTTATGCATTTTGAGAAAGGTTATGAGATCAATATGTTGTATCATCTACCTAATAGTCTCAAGAAAATGCTTTCAATATTCAACACAATTCAACGAACACAGATAGAAGTTTATATCATTTTGGGATGGTTAAAATTATGGTTGAGGTTATGTTGCATCAAAAAAATGATAATTGTGAGCATTCCTCGTAAGGATTTACTTACAGAAGCTCCCAAAGCTCTGTTGGAGGAAGAGGTTTGAGGCACAAAAAGAAAATGAACCGAAGCTAGGATTTTAGAGGCAGGAATTTCAAACCCTGATCCTAAGCCTATGGGCTATAATGAGAAAGAAAGAAGTAAGGTTAGGGTTTCAAACCTTAAGCTGAAAAAAGTTAAAGTGTAGCTATGAGGAGACAATAAGAAATAATCAACAAGGAAGCAAACAGAGGAATTGAAGGAGAAAAATGTAAAAGGAGAAAAGAAAAGGAAAATCGTTGTACATAAGTCGAAGCATAGTAAAGCTACGAAGATTAAAAAGAAGAAGCCCATAGAGATTATAGATGAGCCTCAAAGGACTACTCAAAGCATGTGTAAGAGTTTGAAGAAACAAGGTAATATTGAAATTATGAAGCAACCAATAATTGAAATCAATGAATATGATAAAGAAGACAATGGTCTACAAGAAAAGGAGATTCCTTCAAATTTCAATAGAAAGAGACCAAAAGTCTCTGTGTCATTATTATCTATAGCTCCAAAACCAAAATTTAGTAGTCCATAGATTGATACAATGTAACATAAAGTTTATAAATATATTGAATATCTTCAAAAAGACACACTGAATGCATAGGCTGGACAATATGATTAGGTATCATCTCTTGTTTATATTCCACTAAAAACTCCTACTTACAATCCACCCCCTTGTTTTTACGAAGAAAAGGAAACAATGGAAAAGTTAAATGAAGAAATTAGGGAGTTAGGAGTTCTGGAACAACATATTAAGGATGACAATGAAGTCTTGAAAACCTAGAACCAAAATATGTTGAAGAGAATTCAATATTGGTACAGGAAAAATCAAAATCTTAAAAAAGTTAAAAAAAATAATTCATGTAAAAATTATAAATTTAAAAACTAGGATCCTACTGAGGAAACTTAAATGGTCCATTACAATGTAAAAGAAAAGAGCCTCAAGTAGTAACTTAGACATTTTGATCCAAGCCACAAAGACCATGGTGTAGTCGGGGAAGACTTCAAAATTTTGCAATTTTATCTATGCATGGGGACATGCAAAATCCTCAGCGTGTGGAATGTTGAACCTTAAGAATGAGCTAATGTCATATTTTTTTCCATTTATTTGCCTACTATATTCTTAGAAGCCTACTATATTTACTATCTCACACTCCATTGCTATCATTTTGATTTAAAATTATGTCATGCAAAATCCTCAGCGTGTGGAATGTTGAATCTTAAGAATGAGCTAATGTCATATTTTTTTCCATTTATTTGCCTACTATATTCTTAGAAGCCTACTATATTTACTATCTCGCACTCCATTGCTATCATTTTGATTTAAAATTATGTCATAAGCTACAGGGATTAGATTAGAGAAATCCAAGGCAAAGTGTCCATATTTTTAAATTTTCATGCATTCTTAAGTAAAAATGGTTTAAATATTGTAGCAACATAAATTGATCCATTTTGTAGTCAGTCTTTGATTCGTTATCTAAGTTGTAGGTTTATGCAAGTACATGTGTAATAGAACAAAATCATGAGTTGGGGGACTTGGAAAATGGTAACCTCAAGCTCCTCCACCTGTATGATTCAATTCAATGCTTTCCATATCATCAAAAAAGAAAATTCAAAGGCATAGTCGAAGTGGTGGCAGAGTATGGAAAAGAACACGGACCCACAATGAGTTGTTGGCACAAGTTTCATATTACTTCCATGAAGATCTAGCCATATCTGATAACGATATACTATATGAGAAATTCATGCATTTCAACATGAATTTCTCAACACATGTATGCAAATTCTTGTCTTATGGTTTCATAAAATTTGAAGATAATTATTTTAACAAAACAACTTTAGAATCTCACACCAAAAATCTCTAATAAATTATATTCAAGATGTATAAATGCTCATAGATGGAATGATAATAGACAATATTGTTGTTGATAAACACTTTACTCATTAGTTACTTTAGTAGTTTTAGATATCATACAACTTCCTTGGTAGTGCGAAATTGAGCACGAGGGTCCCTTGAGTAAGGGAAGCTTTTTGGTTTTCCTTTCAAATTTATTTCGTTACAGTTAGTTTAATTATATGCTTAGTTCAAGGCTTCTCACAATTGCTAGTTTTAATTGATTTGAATGAATGCTTTTTATTTCCTTTGTTTACAATCTAGTGTGGTGTATCAACACAATGTAGGCTACTCATATGAACCATTCAATTGAATAGAGACTTGTTCATTTTTGAATTGCATAACTCAATAGTTAAAATATAAGTTATATGATCAATTGACTTTGTCATTGTTTCATGATATTTTTTTACATGATGATGGTCTAAAAATATTTAGAACCATGACCATGTTGAATTCTTTAAATTACGATTACTTTTCATAAATTAGAACTATTTTTTCATGATGAATTTCAATAGACAGATTGGAAACTAAGTCCTACATATATTGTGCAATACACTTCAGTAGTTTACAAACTCAGATTGATTAATTAAATACAAGGGAATTCTAGCTCAAAAGAATTGACTAGTATAATCTTCCCCTAAGGCCTCATGTCTATAGTGGAGTCTTGCACCAACGTCCTTCCCACCTATTCACTCATGGAGCACATCGATGTGGTCATGATGCTCAACAAGAAGACCATTTATGATATTTGTAGGTACTCTCTCGAAAAGGAGAGGCCTACTTACACCAATCTCAATAAGGTCATTTTCTTGGTCGTCTCCTCCATGACTACTTCCTTTTTGTTTGATGGTGCCATTAAAATGGATACAATGGAATTATAGAGTAATGTAGTGCCCTATCCATATATATGCTTCATGTTGTCTTCCTACACCCCTATTATCTTTGTAAAGAAATCTTACCATGGGTAACCTTTTGTGTCAAATATCATAAACAATGCATTTGATCCATTATCAAAGACCATGAACAATACATTCAAGCTAACATCAATGCGTCACGCTAGCTCTTTTGTAACCTACATGCTTTCTAAGCTCTTCTCGTCATGGTTCTACAAAGGTGAACCCAAGGAATGAAGCAAGAAATTATATGAGTAGAGTATATTTAAAGGCCCTTTGTAATCCCTATAGTGGTAGTGGTTATAGATGATTGCAACAAAGGAGTTTACATTATGGCATAATCACCATTGCTAGCATGACTAAGACACATGGAATGTAGTTGAGTCAACTAGTGGAGGGCATGTAAGATTATGTAGGGGTAGCAACTAGTTAGAGTATTCCTGAAAATGATACTATGTGTTCTCAATGTGTATATGTGTCTATGTGTTCTCAACGTTATATGTGTCTTTGTGGATATAATTGTCTTATGACATAAAAATTATAAGAATAAAGAAAATTACTGAATTTTATTTCGATACTAAAAATCAATGAACACAACAAGGACACATATTCACCTCATGCGTAAATATAGAGAACCTGATAATGCACACTTGCAAATCTACTGTCGTGCCATTAACTCTTTTTACCGTGCACTTAGCGTCAAGGTCAAAGAGTAATAAGATTCGGAAAGGGAGAGGCAACTCCCCTTCCTATTGCGAGCATCCCTTTCTCCTGTTAACGATAAATCACATGTAAAAAGTAGATTTGGTTCACCTTTGTTGGAATTCATGTTGTTTGCAGTGATTGGTCCAATGAATGAATAAGAAGATTGAACACATTTTTTCCCCTTTGCTTTCTTGATTCCATGAATTTGTAGTTGAAGAATTCCTTGATAGAGCACCAGAGCCTCTGCTCTGTTTTTTTAGAGGATCCCTAATCCCCACTCAAAGGTGACTAAGGGCTCACCATTGGGATTGTAGATAACTCCCCCTGCTCCTGGATTTGATTTGGAGGCACCGTCAAAGAACAAGGAGTGGGTGTTGCTAGTGCGGAGCCACTTGTTGAAGTCATCTTGCTTTAGTCGGATTTTCCAGTTGTGATTGTGATTGCTGTTGAAGTTGCTGTTGATTTTCGCTGCTTGCAAGATACTGATCTTATCTATCAGACTCCTTATGAAATCTTTTTCTTCAACCCAAATACTTTCCATGTCCATTTTTTTGTGCTCTTAGAAGCAATGGTTTCTATCGCAAGGCTTTTAGCCTTGCTGCAAAGATGCCTGATTGTGGTCTCTTTATCTTTAAAGATCTTGCTGTTCCTAGCAATCCAGATCCTCCATAAGAGGGCAAATGGGAGGGCATCCCACTCTCTCTTGGCAATGTTGTTTTTCATGGATTGCCAGGGGTAGTTTTTTTTTTTCCAGTTTTTAAGGACTTCCCCAATGGATTGCTGAGAGTTCTAGGTGAAGGGAATGATTGGGGTAATACTGTTCCAACAAGAAAAAGAAAAAGGACATGAAATGAAGAGGTGTTGGATGGACTCCTCCGCTTCTTGGCAATTAGGGCGTTTGAAGGGTCCAACAATGCCTTTTTTTAAGGATTTTCTGTAGTGAGAGTTTTTTCTTTTAAGAGGGTCCACATAAAAAATTTCACCTTAGGGATGGCTTTTGATTTCCACACTATTTTCCAATGTGTCCATGTTGGTGCCGGGTAGTCCCTGTTGCATAGATAATTGTATCCTGCTTATATTGAGTAGTTGGTGTCAGTGGGGTCCCATCGGAATCCATCCTTGCCATTTTTTATTGTAGGAGCAATGTTGTGGAGGTGTATCTAAAATTTGTCAAGATTCTCTTTGAGTCGTTGAGGGATGGGAGGAAGGCTCCATCTCTTCCAAGCTTGGGTATTTGTATCCCATTGCGAAATTTGATCTAAACTGTATATTCCTTTACTTTGAAGAAAGAGAATTATTGGAGCCATACCTAGAAGACTGCTAATTGGCTGATTCCCCATAATTTTATCAGTGCCAATGTTGATTTTGCTACCGCCTTTGGGAACCTTGGAGACATTTTGAGCCATAAAGGAGATGCCTTTTTTACAGAGTTTCCAGATCCTTGTGTTGTTCCTGTTGGGTATTTTAGTTCTAACAAATGCTGCCTTGGGTGGCTGAGATATTTGGCCTCCAAAACTTTTTTCCACTAAGATGATTGGTCTTCAATAAGCCTCCACACTATCTTGCCGCCAAAGGCTGAATTGGTGAGAGATGGGGATCTAATTCCAAGACCTCCTTTTTCTTGGTTTTGAATTGCTTGTTTCTATCCAACCAAATTATATTTTCTCTTTTCATTTTTTCCTCCCTGCCAAAGGAAAAACCTAATAATACTGTCCATTTTGCGGAGAAAAGAGGCTGGAGCCTGGGTAAGGGAGAATTGGTAAAGAGGAAGAGAGGAAAGGCCCGATTTGAGCAGTACCAATCGTCTAGCTGGGTTGAGCCAAGAGGCTCCCCACTTTTAAACTTTTCTTTTCATTTTATCTAAAGTTGTTTCCCAAACATCAACTCTTGCATTTCCTATATTCACTGGCATTCCCAAATAACTGAAATGGTGCCAATTTAACTTGCAAGGCACACCGAAGATGTTGGCTATGTTTTGAAGTGTTTGAGCTGAGGTGTTCCATCCATAAATACAACTTTTGAAGTGATTAATCATTCCCCCTGAATATCTCATGAATTTGTCTAATAAAGATTTGAATCTTCGAGCTATGATTGCGGACGCCCCTCCAATCAGTAGGGTATCATCAGTAAATTGGGAGTGATTGATGTTTTTCACTCCATCTTCAAATTTGATTCCAGTGATGAGGCCTATCTGCCGCTTATTGTCAAGGGTGCAACTGAAGGACTCAGCCATTAAAAGGAAAAGGTAGGGGGACAGAGGACAGCCTTGCTTTGATCCTCTTGAAGATTGAAAGGCAGGGTCAGGTCTACCATTGATAAGGGGAGCTATCCAAGGGCCAGAGATACAGGCTCTTATGAGATCAATAAAGAAGGATGAGAAGCCCATTTTTTGAAGAACAACAAATAGAAAGGAGTGTTAACCCTGTCAAAAGCGTTTGCCACGTCCAATTTCAGGATGAAGCCCTTTTCATTTCTATAATGGCTTGAGTGAATGGCTTCCTGGACTAAGACAATAGAATCTGAAATGTGCCTATTTGTCATAAATCCACCTTGGTTTTCAGAGATTAACATAGGCAATAGAGGTTTGAGACGGGAAGCAAGAATTTTTGTGAAAATTTTGTAGGAAGAATTACATAAGGATATGGGCTGGAAACAGGAGAAATTTGAAGGTCGGTTCTCCTTTGGAATGAGGGCTAGATGTGTTGAATTTGTGTAGCCTCCTAATTTATTTTTCCTCTGAATCCATTTAAAGTATTTGATGAGGTCCTTTTTGATCATTTCCCAATACTCCCTATAAAAACAAATAGGAAAGCCGTCCGGCCTTGGTGCCTTGTCTGGTTGGAGGCCCCAAATTGCTTCCTTGATTTCTTCTTCTTTTATTTCCTTTGTCAGCCTTTCATTTGATTCTGTTGCAATCTTTTTTGGAAAATGCTGTGGGAAGTCAGCGTAGTTTTTGTCCTCCCCTGATTCAGTTAGCAACTCTTTAAAATGTTCGGAGGCAACGTTTTTGATGGCAGTTTGATCATTGTGTTTAGGGCCTGTGTTATCGGTGATAGCTGTTATATTATTCCTGATTTGTTGAACAGTGGCTTGCTTATGGAAGAAAGCCGTGTTCCTGTCTCCGCTCTTCAACCAAGTCTGCCTTGATTTAATTCACCATTTTTCTTCCTCTTCTCTTCTGATACTGTATAAATGACTGTAAAGATTTTCTTCTTGATTTTTTTCAGCCTGATAATATTCTTGCTTTTCTAGTGCATAGTGAAGTTCTTCAATTTTGGCTTTCACTTCTCTTTTCTTTGCTTCTAGCTCTTTATATTGGGTTTTTGCCCAATTCTTGAGAGCATTCTTTACATTTCTAAGTTTTCTTTCCCAAATAAAACTTGGGGATCCTTCGACATGTTGGCACCAAGTTTGCTGGACCAACACTTTGGCTGCTTCAATGTCATTCCATAAAGGATTGTATTTAAAAGGGAGAGGGCCTAGGGGGCAGAGAGATTCAAGGGTTAAAGCAGTGGGATAATGGTCTGAAGCAGCAAAAGGAAGGATGGAAGCATTGACAGCTGAAAAGGTGGAGAGAAGGGATACATTTACCAGGATTCGGTCGAGCCTTTCCATAATATTATTTCTTCCCAATCTGCGATTACTCCAGGTGTATTTGTGATTCTTTGGAATGATATCAACAAGATCACCATGTTGCATAACATTTTCCAACTGATTTCTAAAAGGATCTGGGTTGAAGCTACCTCCACGTTTTTCATTAGCATGTAAAATGAGGTTTAAGTCACCTCCTAAAATGATGTTGCTGTTGTTTTCTTCTGCTATATTATTGTTGAGAGAGTCCCAGCAAACTTCTTTATCCCTGTAATGATTCAGGACATAAACATTGTAAATTACTATCTGTTGACTGCTAATAATATTCTGCAATACAATCTTGACCCAATGTTGTTCTACTATTTCTGTTGTGTTGTTCCATTCATCTTGAAGCCAAAGTGTAGCAATTCCTCCTAAGGCTCCTCTGGAATCACATATACATCCTTTGTAGCGCTTATGTTGTTCAATAATCTTGTTCATTTTTTGTTGTCTCTGCTTTGTTTCTTGGAGTAAAACAATGGTTGGTTTCTCTTGGTTAATAAGATCCTTTAAGGCATTTGATTTGGAGGGGTGCCCTAGTCCCCTGCTGTTCCATGAGAGGATTTTAATCATTTCAGGTGAGAGGTGCGAGGAGTTGCTCTCCCTCCCTTGTCTTTGTTTGCTATGTATTTGTCTATTGGTCCTTGAATATATGATTCAATGGGGTTCTGGAGCCCCAATGCTATGTCTTTTTGCGCATTTTCATCCCTGTGCTGTTTGGCAGACTTTCTTCCAAGCTTCTTTTGATTGTCTAGAATGGATCCATGCTCCTTGGAATTGCTTCTGGTGATTCTGAGAGGGGGAGGATCAGACGGGAGGGAAGAGGAAATGACCTGGGGAAGGGGAGAAGAGGTAGGATCAGATTGAATCAAGGGAGGGGATTCCTCAGGAAGAGAGAGGATGTGAAAGGGATTGGAAGAGGGAGAAGAGGTAAGGGATCCGGCTGGCGACCAGAAGATAGGGGAGGTTGTGGGGAAGAAGGGAGAGGAAATGAAGGCGGGGGAGAAGAGGAAGGGGAAATTGGGGGAGGTCGAGAGGAAGGACCTGCTTCATGGGATGGTTTAGGATTAGGGGTTGTCTTTTTCTTTTTAACGGTTTTCCATTGCTCTTCTTGAGGATTATTTTCTACATTAGAAAGTTTAATGAAATGATTAGAAAAGTGACCGTACTCGTGACATACCTTGCAATTGAAGGGGATCTGTTCATAGTCAAGTTGTTGAATGTGCGTCCAGTCGTCAACCTTGAGCTTGATGGCTTCTGGCAGGCCTTTACCCAAATCCACTTCTACACAAATGCGGGCACAGGCCTGCATGTTATCTTTCGATTCAATCCGATCAATGTATTTCCCAACAGCATTCGCAATAGCACGCACAGATTCATCTCCCCAGCAATGTAAGGGGAGGTGAGGAAGCCAGACCCAAACAGGGACCGCATTAGGAATATCAAGCTCCAGGTCAAAATCCGGAGTCTATTTGTTTAAATATAAACCTTTGGAATCCATGAAATAAGGCCCATTACGGAAGATTAAATCCTTGTCTTCCTTTGTCTCAAAATGAAATGTAAAATATCCCTTTCCACAAAATCTGATAGAAATTTTTCCTTGTATTTTGTCTGTCCAATTCCTTTCCACCCACCTCTGGACTGTTTTTGGAGATGGCCAAAATCCTGTAAATTGCCCAATAAGTCCTTTTTCTGCCAAGGCAAGAGCAGCCATTCTGGGCAAAGTTGGAGGGAGAGAAACTTCCTATAACCCATCAAGTTTTTTCACGAACTTTGATACTAAAGGGTGAGCTCGCTGAGGAGGCATGGACTTGATCAAGGTAGAGAAGGCGTGTTAGTGAGCTGCCTCCTCCAGCGAAGCCTCCGGAGGGGCCATCCTGAGCGGCTGAAGATCGGTTCAGACCTGATGTTTGCAGGCGGCGACGGGAGCAGAGCGCGCATTCCAGACTTCCAAAAAGTAGTGGACTTGGCCCGGTTCGGTTACTACTTGCACGACGAGCTACGACCTTGCTCGGAATCGAACACAAGACCGATCCGTCATGACGGGGTCGACTTTACCACTACACCGCCTCCGCGACCTTTATTACATTTATTTATACATATAAAAATACATTTAAATAATTACAATTCATAATCTTACTAAAATATATATATGTAAACTGCCTAAACAAAAAATATTATTTCTCACACTTCAATTTTCAATACCACTCACGTAAACCAAATGTCAACACCACTAACCTCTCTCCTCTCTCCACTTGTTTATATATTTATATCTCCACATTATGTGTACCCCTCTGGTTGATGATGTTTCATTCCATTTTTTCCAATCGTATTAGTTCTCATGTTTTTAGCTATCACCCTTTTTATTTATTTCTACCATTTTTTATTTTTAATCGTATGGAAAATGTCTAAATATCCCAGCCAGAGGTTTATAGAAAAGGCCTTTAGATTGCATGGAACTTTCATACTGTTCATCATGATCACAGTGGGATCGATTGTGTTAAGGAGTTTGAGGATATGAGAGGCGAGTTTGCTGACTAGTTGCGTATGAGAAAAAGTTAAAGAAGTGTATTTGACTGGTTAAGTTGTGAAATACTAAATATGAATACTTATTAAAGAAGAAAGAAAGGTTGGAGAAATGTTTTTCCATTATAAATATCTCAATTTAATGGGAATATTTATTGGTTTAGGAAGTTTAGGTGATTAATTTGACAACATTGTATGCCAAGAATATTTTAAATTAACAATTATCTAAAGAGGTGTAAAGAGTGGTAATATTAGATTCCACACATTGTTGAGTGCAATTACATGGATTTCAAGACAAGACATGGTATAATTTGACAACATCGCATGCAAAGAATATTTTAAACTAACAATTATTTAAGGAAGTGCAAAGAGTGGTAGTATTAGATTCCACACATTGTTGAGTGTAATCATATGGATTTCAAGACAAGACATGGTATCAAAGAAAGTATGCAGACCTTTTTGCGCCAACAATCTCATTGCGATGGCAAAGAATAATGATCTCAACCAATTTCTATTTTTAATGTGATTTTAAATGAGATATTGTTTTTTAATTGGTTTTTCACATTACCTTTGTTTTTCTAAAATTGTTAATGATTGGATCTAATGTAAAACACATTTCTCTTTGTGATCTGTATGCAGAAAGAAGTGGTAGTTTCCTCTCCTATCATAAGTAGCATATCCTCCTTTGAACCTTAAATGCCATGCAAAAGTAGAGTGAATGATAGCGTAGTACATTTGGTTTTCTCCATAAGCATCATAAGCATAATGACATTAGGTTACTTTAAAAACCACTCATATTATTCAAGTTGGCTAGTCTAAGTGGCATGCCTAATCAATTAGAAAAGGCGACTCTATCATTCCATACATCCATTACCATTCTTATATTATATTTTTGTCAATAGAAATGATTAATTCAATTTGCAACAAATACTGGTATGCAGAGTGATCAAATTCTTAAACCTTCTCAAAGTGTTTCTCTAGCTTTCTTTGCTTAAGTATGAGCAACTTCAAGCTGCAAACATTAGATAAACTAGTTTGGGAGTTTGAGAGAGATTTTCTTATGAATGGGTTGGTTTTGATGTTTATGAGATGAATATGTTATTTTTGTTGTATATATGTGTAAATATGAGGCTTGGAAAATAAGTGATAAAGATAAATTAATTTTTATATATACCAAATTTAGGTTTTTTTCATTTTCAAAGTTGGGTAAGAATATTACATTTGAGATTTTTCAATAACACATTTTTATTAAGTAAAAAGGATAAAATGTATGAGATTATTATAAATTGTCTTTTGTTTTCAAATGCAATAGAATGTTTTAATTTGTATGAGGGAACAACTCAATTGTTGATCAAATCCAAGGTTCAAATCCCCACTACTGAGAGGAGGACATGCTCTAGACCCTTATAAATTTACTAATAGTTACGTGTGAGAGATCCAAGGTTCAAATCCCCACTACGGAGAGGAAGATAGGCTCTAGACCCTTATAGTTATGTGTCAGAAAAGCAATAACAATAATGATCTGAAACGTATTTACTATAACAAAATTTTATTATATATTTATTTTACAAATATAATTATCTATTTTTTGATAGAATCATTTTGAATAATATTTTTTATAAATTTTCAAATTTTATTATATATTTTTAAGTAAATATTTTTAAATAATAATTTTCTCAAATTTAAAGAAAACTTTATTAATCTTACTCGATATACATTTAAAAAAATTAAATTGGCTATAAAATTAACTTACCAAAAGCATCTTTATATCTATTATAGATTTTTACATCATTACAATTTTTATGCATAGCACGACTTTGCTACATGCAAGTTGAATACACGAAGGTGTAATCGACAGAATCTCAAGCCTTCCCATGGAGTGTGTGTGTTTTAAGCATTTCCATGGAGTCTGTTTTATATAATTACTGGGAAGAGATAGTGAAATGGAAAATTTGATTTTTGCTCCACTTAATTCGAGAAACCCTTGTAGAGAGATGATGATTCAATGCTAGTTTTATTCAGCATCTAATTTCAAAGAAATAGTATACTGGGGAGTTGACCCTGAGGATAAATGAAAATATTGACTTATGATATATGTTTAAATAGAACTGCAAATTTTTGAGACTGATTTGGGATGTAATTTAGAGACAGAAAATTTATCATTATTTTTAAATTTTCACAACTGATTCCCTTTTATATAAGCAAAAGCATGGTTTTATTATATATGTTAAGCATGAGATATATCGTAATTTTCATGAATTAGATGGAATTTCCCAATAAAACATATGTAATAATCATTTTTTTTTCATTTGAAGAAATTTTGGCGGGAGAAATTCTCAGGTTTATATAGTGTTGTTTATATAATATTGCTTAGGATGAGATCACAAAACTTCTAAAACCCATCTAACAGTTAAACCACATCTAATACTTATCAAAATAAAATGAATAACAACCAGAATTACCATTATAAAAATGAAAGGTCAAAACAGATGCGGAGGAAGAGGCCCGGAAATGTTTAAACCATGAATATTAATTTTAGATGGTATGAGATAAACATGTTCAACTGTTAATTATATACATCAAAATGAAAATGCATAATCAAACCTGCAAATACAAAGATGAAAACACTGGAAAAAACAAAAGTTCAAAAAAGTATAATAGTGTAAGCCATTTAAAAGTTCAAAGATAAATAGCCAATTACTGTAGTTACAAGAGTTAATACTTTTCGATTGTAGATTGAGAGATCCTAGTTACACAATTGTGTTTGCATGAGTCTATAATCCCAAACACATTCCGGGTCTGGTTAATAAGATAGATTCCAGAAAACTATTATAAAATGGATCAACAACAAAGTTGAGGTATTACAACAATATATTTAATATAAATTTAAATGTCAAAATTGTTGATATTGAACTTGGGCAAGCATCATTTCTCCAAACCACTCACAGATAAACCCATTTGATTGTTATAATCTTGTTATTGAATTGAAAAAAAATGGATACATTTTACCTCATAACAATAAAAAGCAGGTTTTCCCATTTAAAAAACCGCTGAGAAGAGACACTAGTCCCTTACACCGACGCGGATTAATACTTACAGCGAGCCGATGAAAACAAATACCTTTTCTTGATGGGGGTGGATGTACCTTCGTAGATCTGCTCCGTACTACTGGCAAACATGTAACTGGGGTTCAACTGGATCACTAATTGCTCCCTCGGGTTGGAAGATGATAATAGGTTTAGTGTTCAAACAATTTCGCATCAGTCAATTTCCACCTCCCAATTTAACGTTAATTCTATGATGCTACACTTTGATTAAGGGAAAACGATCTGCTAAATACCAGTGGAATTGAAGGAAAATTATAATGGTAATATCATGGAATGTGGATCAATATACCCTTTTTATTAATTTGTAAGTATAATATTTATATTTTAATGTAAATTTTTTGTGTTTAGTTATATTTTGGGTTAATTTTGTCAATTTTGAGGATTAAGTCAATCTTGCTATTGAGAAGTTATGGGTTCAATTCACTTCTACATCTTAGGGGTTAGGTGCTTTATTCAAGTGCTTTAAAAGTTTTTAGGACATTGAATCTATTTACACATTCAAGAACATATTTCAAGTCACAAAAATCTACAATTTTACCCAAAATATTATTAGCTCATTCTTGCTATTGGGAGGTCATGGATTCAATTCTCCTCTACACCCTCATGGTTAGACTTCCATTAGTTTGGTGGAGGGGATTTTGTTTAAAATTAGGTAGCGATTTGTTCAAATTACAATGTGCTTTAGAAGTTTTTAGGGCATTGAATCTACTTACACATTCAAAGACATATTTCAAGTAAGAAAAATCCACAATTTTACCCAAAATATTATTATCAAGTTCCAAAAGAGTTAAACTACACCATACTTAAATTAGAAAAAAATATGGCTTTATTTAACGTTATATATATATATATATATATATGAAAGAATTTAATTTAATATAAATTGTGTTAGACAAGGTGCCCTATGATCTCTAGTCATGTGGCACCAACCTGACTAGGCCATGTGTGTGTGTGTGTGTGTGTGTATATATATATATATATATATATATATAGTTAAATTTAATAAAAATTTGTTAGACGAGATAGGTGACTCGTGATCTCTAGTCATGTGACATCAACATATTTCTCACCAATGGCCTAACCACCTTAGCGATACTTCACTTAGACTACACTACACAAATCATCACTTGTTTTGAATTGTCTTAAATAAGTTATATAGTGGAAACAAGTGTATCTTTATCTTCTACTTTACTTGGAGTCACAAAAGTAAATTCACAAGTTTAACTTTGAAACATTAAACCTTCATCACATTGTCTTCTTTAACATTCATGTATTATCTTTCATCACTGACCAACATTCACACATAAGCATAAATCATACACAATGTAGAAGGGAAGCGGCCCACGACCTCATCTCAAATAATATTTATAAAGGTTGCAAATATACAAAGTCTCCTTGGCTCGGTCAAGACACTACATAAGTCACCCAACCAAATATAACAAATACCTATTGAGATGGGTTGCTGCCACCCATTCCACCATTTTGTGATGCTACCCATACGGTTCAACTGTTTTGGACAACATGTCAATTTTCCTTCCAACCGAGTAGTTGGAAGAGAGACTGCACTCTTTCTTTGTTTCAATTGTAGCCCCCTTCACTCCATCTATTCATCTTGTGGCCCAAATTCTAACTCGCTTGTTCGATTTGATTCTTGCGATATATGTGTTGTGTCTTGTTGTGTCTCCTCTTCCTCATCTCATATACACCTCCATTTATTTATATGAAGCATGGGGAGGCCAACGAGCACGTCCCTTGGTTTACTGACACACACATTGTCACCATATGTTGAGTTGGTCCCCGCATGTGCATGTCGTCTTCTCATTCTTAAGTTGGGCTAACCCACGTTCATTTCGTCTCTCGCATACTTTGGTTGAGTTGACCCAGATTCATGCCAACTCTCACCCACTTCAATTTAGTCCATCTCGAATTCATCTCAGTGTGTCGTTTGTCAAATAGTAACAGGGCATGTGCCCATCACACACTACCTCATCTTAGCCCTTTGTGTGCTCATTGTAGTGCCATAAGGGGAACTCATCTTGGGCGTGGATTCCTTATTACACCTAGCTCGCCAAGTCGAGTTATCTCAGTATGGCATGAGTTCCCATTGTTGCGCCAAATCATGCGACTCAATTACCTTGTGCACCCATGTCCACACCCAATCATGCCACTTAACTACCTTGTGCACCCATGTCGCCTAAATCTCACACAAACCCTATTTTTTTCCAAATGTTGTAGCTTTCATTGCATTTCTTGCAATATCTATGTCATCACAATCACACACCTTTCATAAAGTGCACGCTCAACTTGAGGTCCTTACATCTTACATCCTCCCAAGTGTGGATGCCTTATCACACCTAGCTCGCCAAGTAGAGTTATCTCAATCCAGCATGAGTGCCCATTGTCGTGCCCAATCATGCCACTCAATTACCTTGTGCACCCATGTCTGCATCCAACCATGCCACTCAACTACCTTGTGCACCCATGTCCGTGCCCAATCATTCTACTCAACTACCTTGTGCACCCATGTCGCCTAAATCACACACAAACCCTAATTTTTCCCAAATGTTGTAGCTTTCATTGCATTTCTTGTGATACCTATGTCATCACAATCACACACCTTTCATAAAGTGCGTGCTCAACCTGAGGGCCTTACATCCTCCCAAGTCAAAATAATTTCCATCCTCGATAATGCTCCCTTCCATAACTGCCTTAGTGACAAATTGAAGTGTCACATCATGAAGTGTCACTCTCTAGATAATGTCTTTGACTGCATCTACCAAAATCACTCGTGCATATCCTTTGTTTGTTGGATCCCCCTATGGATATTGGTTAATGAGGGAGCTAAGCTTATCATCACACCATTTCTCATATTTATTATCTATTGCTCAACTTTCAAGTAACCTTAAAAATTCCAATACTAACAAACATGTAGGATAATGAGTAAATAAATAAGTTAATGAGAAAGCAAACTCATCTTCTTCTTCTTCTTTTGGTTGAGTGAGGTAGAATTGTATCTTCTTCCATTTATTATTTCAAATTTTAATGGTCTAAATTGTTTTATAATGGTCCAAAATTTTGAGGGAAAATTTCAATGGTCAAACTTCCTATTAATCAGGTGGAACGATGATTCCCAATAAACTTCCTATTAGAATCGAGAAATATTTTAAATTAAAAAATAATTAAATATATCCACACTACCAGACACTAAAATATGTGGGGTCAAACCATCCAAAACCCTCACTCTATTTATTTCATTAAAAAACCATAGCATTAGAAGTAAAGAGTCCCCCTCACACCATCAAACACTAAAATATGTGGGGTCTAAACATCTTGAAACCCTAACTTTAAGTCCCTCCGTTCATTACATTCAAATACCATAACATCAACGCCAAGCTCTCCCTTATTTGTGTTTTAACTACTTGTTCCTTAACATTATTTATCTATCCACACTAATAAATATTGAAATATGTAGGATCAAATTGGTTTAAAACACACACTCACACTCGCTCTATTCATTCAATTTGAATACCCAAACACTAATGCCAATATACCCATCATTTTAGTTTATGGTGCCCATTACCCCTCCTCACTTTCATCCGAAAAACTCTTTTTCTACTATAAATATCTCAATCCAATAACAATATTATTAGTTTATGAAGTTCGTGTAACTAGTTTGACAACAATGCATGTAAAGAATATTTTAAACTAGCAATTTCCCGAGTGAATGCAAAGACACAATTCAATTCCACACATTGTCTAAGTGTAATCATATGGATTTCAAGAAATGACATGGTATAAAAGAAAGTGCACAAACCAATTTTTTTTTTCAAACAATCCTATTATCATGACAAAGAACGATGATCTCAATTAATTTTTAATTTTTCTAACTTTTTATAGTGATTTTAGATGAGGTATTGTTTCTCAATTGGTTTGGGGGCACTACCCTTGTTTTTCCAAGATTTCTAATGATAGGATTTTATCAAAGTAACATAATTGGATGTAAAGTGTATGCGTCTCTTTCATGATTTGCATGTGGAAGAAAGTGGTAGTTTCTCCTCCTTTGAGCTTTAAATGCCATGCAAATGGTAGAGTAGATCAATATGTAGATTAGTATATTTCGTTCACTCCATAGTCATACATGTGTTCACTCCATAGTCATACATGTGTTCGCCTACTCTGAAAACCACTCATGTTGTTCATGATGGTCGATCTAGAGGGTAGGTTCAACCACTAAGAAAGGAGTGCCTTGTCATTGCATACATCCATTGCCGTTCTTTTAATTTATTTTTGTCAAGGGAATGGATTAATTCAATTTACAACTAATTACGATAAAGAATATGTAGAGTGATTAGACTCTTAGACCTTTTCAAGTGTATGTCTATCCCTTTCTTGCTTCCATATGCCCAACTCAAAGTGTAAATGTTGATATGTTGGTTTGTGTGGTTGAGAGAATTCTCTTAGAATTAGATTGGGGTTGATGTTTACATGATGAGTAAGTTATTTCAATGGTATATATTTGTAAAGGATATGAAATCATATATTGTTATGTTGACTTGGAAGATAAGTGATAGAGATAACTTAATTTTTAAATGTACTAAATTTAATATAATTCTCACAAAGCTTTTTCAATTTCAAAGTTGGGTAGAAGGTTTTTTTTGGGATTTTTCATTATCATATTTTTATTCTTATAAGAAGTAAGAAGGATAAAAAGAATAGATAATTGATCAAATTTAATTTTTTGGGATGATATGATGTTTTAATTTTATTGATTAAAAAAATTAAAAATTAAATTTAAATTTCTAAAATATTCATATTTTTTATTATAAATTCTAATTTATTACCAATTTAATGTAGGAGGAGAAATATGTTATCCTCTCTAACAAGGTTCAATTCTTATATATGACATGATATAACAAATTTTTAATATTATTAAAAATTATGAAATAATTATAAGTTTTCATTTTTATTAATTAAATATACTTTTCATAAAATATAAACTATAATTTTTTAAAATAAAAAGTGATAACATTGTTTTTCAATTTTATTAAGTAATCATATATTTCATAAAAATATAATTACATTTTTTCAACAAAAAGCCACAACTTTTACTGATAAATCAAAATAAAAAATGGTTACACATGAATTATGATATATTTTTTTTATAAGAAATCGATTTAAAAAAAATAAAAAACTCAAAAGGGAAAATATTATTGACAAAAATAAAATGTCTATACCATATACAATAGTGACCAACAAAGGAAGAGTATTACCTCTCACACATAACCATTGTATTTGGATTCTTTACAAAGAAAGATCGCCTTCTTGGATGTTGAAGGGCAACCCCATTCCAACACCCAACACCACTCATGGACGACACATGTGAAAAATATCAATACCACGAGATTCTCCCACCACATGTTTATATATTTATATATACACATTTTTACGCCGTAAGGAGTTCCCCTTTGAAAACGACTCCCTTGGCTGCCACTGTGTCTCTGTCTACACCATCAGATCAAATGTTAGACGATTGAAATGTTTTAGGCCATTAAATCCACAACCTCCCTCATTTACACAAATAACTACCAAATAACTAACTTTCTAAACCCTATGAATCTCTCTTCCACCATGCTATGATATATCGGGTCAGAGCAACCATCAGAGAGAGGCTGAGAGGAATTGGAAAGAAGGTCTCCACAATGTTGATGTTGAGCCATACAACAAGTATTTGATCAATCCCAATCATATGATTCAACCATGGAGGACCTCTTCATGGACACTGAGGTTGCACTTAACCAACGTCGCCGCGGTCGTCAATCGTGTGGAAGAGGAGGATGCAGAGGAGAGAGTCGCATACCTTTCAGAAACCTGCAACATTTGCCAACCTCCCCGCCACTGCGATGTTCTACGCCATTCTCGTAAGTCTTTCCATTAATCGATATCCACGACTACTGATTATTAACACGAATAGTAATTAATGTCTGTAGTGTACACGTAGGAAGTTGTTGTCAGTATATTGTGTAATGTATATCTATTTCTTCTTGAAAATGAGCGTGTTGGCGCAAGGTCGACCGGAGACTTAGAACAAGGTATTAATAAACAAGAGAAATGTTGTGTGATTTAAATGATTTCCAAACCATAACAGAAACAAGGAGAAATGTGATGTGAAAATAATGATGTAAATAACTGGAAATCTCTGTAAAAGAAAGTTCACATCACTGTAACCGCGCACCAAAAGAATACAGTAATAAAATCATTATATGTATTCCAAAATTATTATGTCAAACAGTCTTGAAGTTATCTGTTGAGATACCAATTCGACCCATGTCAAAATCATAGCTGCACCAGTTCAAAATAAAACTACAACAAAAACCCTCTCTTAACAAGTGCTGACCATAGCAGCAAGAACTGAAGTTATCTATTGAGATACCAATTTAACCCATGTCGAAATCATAGCTTTACCAGTTCAAAATAAAACTACAACAGAAACCCTCTCTTAACAAGTGTTGACCATAGTAGCAAGAAGCATACTCCCACAGTAATAAAAATATCAGAGATACACAGTATATTTCTCAAATGAAAATCCTTAACAATTAGTTCGAGGCCTCAAAGGTCGCTTAACCCTTTAAAGAAAAATGCTAACAATTGAATCTTAAAAAGGAAAGACAAGTAACAGAGGGTTTTCCTCTCAACCCGGTTGGGGTTTTTCCTCTAATAACAGGACACGGTGAATCTGGAGAATTTCCTTCTCAATCAGAGGCCACAAGAGAAATAACCACACCTGGCATATCAGAAGAGCCCTTGTATTAGCTGGGTAGTCGGAGAAAGCCTGAAATAACCCGGATAACCTCCGTGCATGCGTACCTATACACCATTAACAGAGAAATGTAAGCAGGGTATTGAGGACGCATCAGGAAAATATATAAAGTGACTATCGAGTAGAGAAGACTGTGAACCTCACCTGTAATAAATAACCTGTGTGCAAAATGAAACCCTCAACGAAAGAAAACCTGGGTACAAAACCCCAAGTTGGTACTCATGTTCGGATTAAGAAAAATGCTGGAGGGTTGACTCCATGCACAAGTAACAAAGGGTTTTCCTCTCAACCCTGTTGGGGTTTTTCCTCAAATAATAGGACACGGTGAATCTGGAGAATTTCCTTCTCAATCGGAGACCACAGAGAAATAACCACACCTGACATATCAAAAGAGCATATGTATTAGCTGGGTAGTGGGAGGAAGCCTGAAATAACCCGGATAACCTTCGTGCATGTGTACCTGTACACCATTAACAAAGAAATGTAAGCATTGTATTGAGGACGCATCAAGAAAATATATAAAGCAATTGTCCGGCAGAGAGGACTGTGAACATCACCTGTAACAAATAACCTGTGTGCAGTATGAAACCCCGGACGAAAGAAAACCTGTGTACAAAACCCCAAGTCGATACTCATGCCCCAGACGAAAGAAAACCTATGTACAAAACCCCAAGTCGATACTCATGCTCAGATTAAGAACAACGCTGGAGTGTTGACTCCAAGCAGGGTTAAGATGCCCACCAGTGTTGAGGCTCTAGGCATTAGAACAAAGAACAACGCTGGAGTGTTGACTCCAAGTAGGGTTAAGATGCCCATCAGTGTTGAGGCTCTAGGCACTAGACCTGCTCCAGCTTTTGAACTGAGCATAAACGAGAACCATTCCTGAGCATTCCATAGGTCAAGTCAAATTAATCAAGGAAAATCTAGAGTAATCAGTTAAAAACCCAGAAGAGGATGTCTAAAACAATGAACTTAAAGTCAGATTAATCGAGGAAAATCTAGAGTAATCAGTTAAAAACCCAGAAGAGGATGTATAAAACAATGAACTTATGTTGGGTCCCTATAATACTAGTGATTACCCCATTACTATTGTAGTTATACCCCTTATTTATATTGTTGTGCCCCTATTACCCCCATATTGTTATTTCTGTGCCCCATAGAATCCATCTATTATTATTTTTGTGGCTTTATATTATTATTGTTAGGTCGACTGGATTATATTGTGACTCCTTAGACTCCTATATATAGAAAGGAGGTGTTGTCATTTGTATCATCGAAGAATTGTTCATTTATGTAATGTAAAGGAGGTTGCCCCCTCGAAGAGGCTGAATTCTAAGGCGTTGATCTTTCTTTTCTATCTTTTCTTGAGCTGGTTTCATAACATTTGGTATCAGAACTTTGGATTCTAGGGTTTCGCTACTCCAAACAGGTCATCATGGAATTTTCGCTATAACTTTTTTTTTTGTGACGTTTCAGAAGTCGCAAAAAAAACCCATTTGAGAAGAAATCGCGCTGAACCTCGGCTCCAAATTTCAGAGCTTTTCGCGTGATAGTTTCGGAGATATGATCTGAGGAAGTTGGTCTTTTTGCAGACTCCTGAATTACACTCAAAACAGGTGACCTGGGGAAAATCGTCATAACTTTCTTTCTGAGCATCGGATTGAAATTTTGTAAGAAGTTACAGAAAGAGGACGGACTGTAGTTTTCTTTTATATATTTTTCAGAGTCAAAGGTTTAAGCAGTGACACGTGGTACTTCATACAAGTTCGCTCTACTGAAATAGTCTATAATCAGGTCACTGCGGGAGATTGTGCATAACTCTTTCTTGGAGAATCCAATTTGAATCAGACTAGTGGCATTGGAAAGAGGACATACAAGGCTACTACAGGTCATAATTTCAGAACTGGATGATTCGAAATTACAGAGATACATCAGATTCAATATCAGGCTTCTACAAAGTAAAAAAAAGGTGTGTAGTTTTTTTTTAATTTTTGCATAAGCTTGGTTTGAAGGAATTCAAAGGGCATAGTAAAGCATTATTATCGGTAACTGATGCCCCGAGGAAAGAAAATGCAAACACCTAGTAAGGAACCTGAAAGCTCTAGCATGACTCATGAAGAAGAGGAAGAAATGCTACATGATATATCAAAATTACAAGAACAAGTGCAACAAATGTCACGCTCACAAAAGCTAACAGATGCTAAGATAAATGGCGTGGAATCTAAGATAAATGGCGTGGAATCTAAGATAAATGGCATGGAATCTAAGATAAAGGGCATGGAAGCTAAGATGGATGATCTGAAGACAGATTTGAGGACAGATTTGAAGACAGACATGGCAGATTTGAAGACAGATTTGACAAATTTTCTACAAGAAATACTTACTAATGGTGAAAAGGTTGTAAAGGAAACTCATGATGTGAACAAAAGAAATGTTAATCATGATTCCATAGACTCTAATGTTGGATCAAAGACCCACCATATTCCAAAAATCGATATGAGGAAGTTTGATGGCAAGGATCCCGCCACATGGATATTACAGATGGAGCAATTCTTCGATCTCAATAATGTGCAAAACACACAAAAGGTACGTATGGCAACTTTATATTTGGAACCAAATCAGTTTGTATGGTATCAATGGCTTTGTTCTCGTAAACAATTTATCACTTGGGCAATTTTTACGGAAGAATTGATAGCACATTATGAGGATACAAAAAGCAACACTTTTTTTAGCCAATTGATAAGTCTCAAACAAAAGGGTTCAATAATGGAGCACATTGAGGAGTTCCAAAAATTGAACATAAGGGTAAAAGATATTCCAGAGGAGCATAGGATTGATGTGTTCATAGGGTCTTTAAAGGATAATATCCAACATGATGTTGCCTTTGGGAACCTGATTCATTAGAGAAGGCATTCAGGTTAGCAAGAAAAATGGAAAGCAAAATTATGGCAACTAGGAAGCATACCATTCACAACTATAAAGACGGAAGTGTTGTTGCCCATAGTCTTCCACAACCTACAAGGTTGACACCACAACAATTGGAAGAAAAAAGAGCAAAAGGGCTTTGTTACAATTGTGATAGCAAATACACAAAAGGTCATAAGTGTGCTGAGAAGAAATTATTCTACATAGATTGTGAAGAGGAAGAAGAAAAGGAGCAAGAAAGGTCAAAAGAAGAGGATATATTCCAGGAACAAAGCCTAGATGAAGAACAAATAAATCCGACCATATCTTGTAATGCATTGGCGGGAATTACCACTCCTCAAACCATCAAGATAGAAGGACAAATCAAGAAGAAAAAGGTAATAGTGTTGATTGATTCAGGAAGCACCCACAATTTTATTCATTGTAGGGTAGCAAAAGAATTGAATTGCTTCCTATATCCAGCACCAGAGTGTCAAGTGATGATTGCAAATGGAGGAACAATAAATTGTTCTGGAAAGTGCCATAATATCAAGCTATCCATGGGAGAATATGTATTGACTAGCCCAATGCTTTCCATTCCAATGGGAGGTGCTGATGTTGTACTAGGAGTCCAATGGCTACAATCCTTGGGGAAACCAGGAAAGATAATCAGCTCTAATGGCATGACAAAGCTTCTAAAAAAGGAGCAAAGAGGTGTAATTGCACAATTATGTTCGCTAGATGTTTCCACATTGGAATCATCTATTTCTCCAGATCTCCAAAAAGTCCTGGACAATCATTCCAAGGTATTTGAGACTCCCAAAGGTCTCCCACCTATGCGTGATCATGATCATGCTATTCATCTGATTCCAGGAAGTGTTCCTCCAAACATCAGGCCGTACAGATATCCATATGTCCAAAAAAGTGAAATTGAACGTATGGTTGCAGAAATGCTAGAGGCTGGTATAATTCAACCGAGTCAAAGTTCTTTCTCAGCTCCAGTAGTATTGGTGCACAAGAAGGATGGATCATGGCGCATGTGTCCAGATTATAGGGAGCTCAACAAGCTCACTATTAAAGATAAGTTCCCCATTCCTGTCATTGATGAATTACTGGATGAATTGCATGGATCAATTTACTTCACCAAGTTGGATCTTCGTTCGGGATATCATCAAATCAGAATGAAGATTGAAGACATTCCGAAAACGGCATTTAGAACTCATGAGGGTCATTATGAATTTTTGGTCATGCCTTTTGGCCTTACCAATGCACCTTCAACATTTCAAGGTTTGATGAATTCAATTTTCAAACCATTCCTTAGAAAATTTGTGTTAGTATTTTTTGATGATATACTAATCTACAGCAAGTCTTGGAAGGATCATGTTGAACATGTTGACAGGGTGCTACAACTATTGGAGGAGAAACAATTATATGCAAAAAGATCCAAATGTTTCTTTGGAGTCCAGGAGGTGGAATATTTGGGTCATATTGTATCTCATGAAGGAGTTAAGGTAGACCCTAGCAAAATTAAAGCCATTAAGGAATGGAAAATCCCCACATCCATAAAGCATCTGCGAGGATTTCTTGGGTTGACAGGGTATTATCGCAAGTTTGTTAAGAATTATGGGAGAATAGCAGCACCTCTAACAACATTATTGAAGAAAGATTCATTTTCATGGACTCCGGAAGCAACAAAGGCCTTTGAACATCTTAAAGAGGCAATGTGCCAAGCACCGGTCTTAGCTACACCGGACTTCACAAAAACCTTTATTGTGGAATGTGATGCTTCAGGAAATGGAATTGGTGCTGTTCTAATGCAAGATGAAAGACCCATTGCTTTTGAAAGTCGTCCAATCAAGGGAAAGTTTTTAAGCAAAGCTATTTATGAGAAGGAAATGTTGGCAATACTCCATGCACTTAAGAAATGGCGACCCTACCTAATGGGAAGACACTTCAAGGTAAAAACGGATCATGATAGCCTTAAATACTTTTTAGAACAAAGATTATCCTCTGAAGAGCAACAAAAGTGGGTCACAAAGATGTTGGGTTATGACTTTGAAATCATCTACAAAAAAGGGAAGCAAAATGTGGTGGCAGATGCACTCTCAAGAAAGGATGAGGATGTGGAAGCATTGTTGTGTGCCATTTCTATTATCCAACCAGATTGGATAAACGAAGCAAAGGAGGAATGGAAGAATGACGAAGAAGTGTGGGCACTTATTCGAAAGCTACAACAAGATTCCAGTACTTCTGATACATTTAGCTGGAAAAATGATTCGTTATGGTACAAAGATCGCTTATACCTCTGTAAGAATTCCCAGCTAAAACAAAAGATTCTTATGGAATTGCACACTTCTCCCTTAGGAGGGCACTCAGGATTTTTAAAAACTTACCACAGGGTTAAGAAGGAATTTTTTTGGGATGGCCTTAAATCAGATATTCAAAAGTTTGTGGCGGAATGTTTGGTTTGCCAACAAAATAAAGTTGAAACAATTAAGACACCGGGTCTATTACAACCTTTATCCATTCCAAGCCAACGTTGGGAGGAGGTTTCAATGGATTTTATCACAGGTTTACCCAAGTCTGAGGGAAAGAGTGTCATCATGGTGGTAGTTGACAGACTTACCAAGTATGCACACTTTTGTGCATTATCACATCCATTTAAAGCCAGTACAGTTTCTACTGCATTTATGGAAACAGTTCAAAAGCTACATGGAAACCCAAAGATTATTGTAAGTGACAGAGATCCCATTTTCACTGGAAATTTTTGGACAGAATTATTTTCTTGTCTTGGTACTCAGTTAGCTCATAGCTCATCTTATCATCCTCAATCTGATGGGCAAACTGAGATAGTAAACAAATGTTTGGAAGGATATCTTCGTTGCTTTGTATCTGATAAACAGACACAATGGGTCAAATGGTTGCCTCTGGCTGAATGGTGGTATAACACTTCCTTCCATACAGCAACAAAAATGACCCCATTTATGGCACTTTATGGGTATCAACCACCATCCATCACATCATATTTAAGAGAAAATTCTAAGGTTCAGGCAGTGGAACATCACATCGAACATCAACAACAAGTCCTCCAACTCTTAAAGGATAACCTCGTGTTGGCACAAAATAGAATGAAACAACAGGCAGATCAACATCGCAGTGAAAGAAGTTTTGATGTAGGTGATTGGGTATTCCTACGGCTACAACCATATAAGCAAATGTCCCTAAAGCAAGCTAAGAAGGATAATAAATTATCACCAAAGTATTATGGTCCGTACAAGGTGTTGGAAAAGATTGGTACTATGGCATACAAATTGGAGCTTCCTGCAGCTTCTCGATTGCACCCAGTTTTCCATGTTTCATGTTTAAAGAAGGTTATAGGCGACAAGCTCCCAGTTCAAACAATATTGCCAGAACTTGACGAGGAAGGAAAAATTATATTGGAACCGGAAGCAGTCACAGAAACAAGAACTCGACAGCTACGAAATCGATCAATTTCAGAGTATCTTATCAAGTGGAAGAACTTATCCGCTGAAGATTCCACATGGGAGGATGAGAATTTTATGCAGAAGTATCCAGAACTGCTCAAGCATTGAGGACAACACTTTTTTGAAGGAGAGGGGCATGTTGGGTCCCTATAATACTAGTGATTACCCCATTACTATTGTAGTTATACCCCTTATTTATATTGTTGTGCCCCTATTACCCCCATATTATTATTTCTGTGCCCCATAGAATCCCTCTATTATTATTTTTGTGGCTTTATATTATTATTGTTAGGTCGGCTGGATTATATTGTGACTCCTTAGACTCCTATATATAGAAAGGAGGTGTTGTCATTTGTATCATCGAAGAATTGTTCATTTATGTAATGTAAAGGAGGTTGCCCCCTCGAAGAGGCTGAATTCTAAGGCGTTGATCTTTCTTTTCTATCTTTTCTTGAGCTGGTTTCATAACAACTTACCCGAGTAACCAAATTGTTGATGAGATCTCAAAACCAAACTTTGAGAAAGAAAACCCTTGCATTGTTGATGAGATCTCAAAACCAAACTCTGAGAAAGCAAACCCTTGCAAATCGTCACGAGCAAGAAAACTGAATCGTGTAGCGAAGGAATGAGGCAAGATTGTGGGAGGGGTGAGTGAGTTAGTTTCCATGTAACCCTCCTCTGTAATCTACACCGTCCATCAGATAGGATCACGAAGAATCGTTGATATGTTGGTGAATCCTGGAGCGAGAGATGACAAGTGGATGGAGCAGATTTAGCATCGAGAAGGTTCAAAGGCCAAGTGGACAGCATGCCTGAGATATCCTCGGCATACATTAAATTCATTTCTTAATGCCTTAAGTTAATCGTGCCAAGAATTAAAGACCTCGTACTGAATATTGCAGTTAACATTCCGCAAGGATATAATATAAGATTTAAATTTTATATGCAAGTTATGTGAAATTAAAGTGATTTGATTTTTGTCGAAAGGAATATGGAATTATTAGATCATTTGAGTAATGGTCAACTTTGATTATTTATTTTTTGGTGAAGAAACGATGCCATTCAAATATATACACATAATAAACTTATAGTATATAAAATTCACATAAACTCGTCTCTCAAAAATAGTTCACATAAATTAAAAAATAAAATTATGCTATTCAAATATATACACATAATGAACTTATAGTATATTAAGTTCACATAAACTCATCTCTCGAAAATAGTTCACATAAGTTAGAAAAAGCTATGGCTGATGTTTCCGTTAATATTTATATATTCTAAATTTATATTTTTCAATATAAATAGAAATACAATAACCTAAATAAACTCATCTCTCGAAAATAGTTCACATAAACTTAAAAAGAATTATGGCTGATGTTGCCGTTAATCTTTATATATTCTATATTTATATTTTTCAATATAAATAGAAATACAATAACCTAAAATATATTTAATTAAAAAATAAAAAATAAAAATTCCTAAAAAAAAACATTTTAATTAAAGAAAATGAACAAGACTCTCACTAGATATCAATGTATTTAGGGATCTTAGCTTATATATTAAGTAGTTAAAAAGGGATTGGTTAGAATTAGTATAGATTTATCTTAGCACATATCTAACATGAGTTGAGAGGGATTAAATTTCCCTCATGGTGCCCTCCTCCTATTTAGTTTCTTTCAAAATAATGATTTTCCCTCTAATGAAGAATAATTTTATTTAATGTTGGTTTATTGGATTGTATGAATAATGAATGCCTTCAACCATGTAGAAGGTTTTTCACCATGTAAACTCTTGCAATGGCATGTTCCAATTGTCAATATAAAATGATGATATAGACAAGAAGTTATAATACAGATTAGAATTAGAATTTTGGCCACCACAAGATGTATACCCACGAGATTAGAATTGTCAAAGTTGCAGATTTTATACCAAAAGTTATGAATAATTGCAAGCTGGTTGTGTGGTTTAAAATGCGGATGCAAATTAGAGTTTAATTTAATGTCAACCCGGGAAGGTAAACTTAGAAGTGCTTATCTAAAATATATAGATCTAGAAAGATTCCTAATTTGTCCAAGATCTTAAAGTCCCCTTACAGGAACATATTCATTAAGATCTCTTTCACTAACTAATCAAACCTAGATCTAACAATTGTCTGAGATCTATGATTCTCTTACAAGAACATGTTCTACAAGATCTCTTCCAACATTAGAACATCTAATAAGAAATTAAAAGCTGAAATGAAATAAACCTAGATCTAATAATTGTATGAGATCTTACGGTTCTCTTACAAGAACACCTTCAAATAAGATTCTTCCAATATTAAAATATTTAACAAAACTTGAACGCTGAAATCAAACAAAAACATAAAATAAATTATAAACAAATAAGCATGCAAGTGAGGCCATGGGGGCCCTCCATAACTCCACAAGCACACCATTTCAATGGAGACTCAGATGTAGAAGCAAAATTGAAGTATGATCCTTTACTCCAAAATTCTAAGATTACAAAAACTTCCAGATTACAAATGGAGGAGATTGTACTCCTATTTATACAATGGGATGAGTAACAAACTCATAATGATCATCCACTAATCTCTCTTTAGTTCCATAAATCTCGCAACCATTTTTAACTATTTTCCCATTATTACAAAATACGATCTCACAAATCTCTCAAGCATTTTTAACTACTTTCCCATTATTACAAAATATGATCCCTTTGAATCCTTCATAAATCTCTCACATATCTTGGATAAGATATGCCAACCAAATCCTCCATGATCTTCTCCTTAGGAATTGGATAAGATATGCCAACCAAATCCTCCATGATTTTCTCCTTAGGAATAGGATAAGGTATGTCAACCAAATCCTCCATGATTTTCTCCTTAGGAATAGGATAAGATATGCCAACCAAATTCTCCATGATTTTCTCCTTAGGAATAGGCTTGTATAATTATCTCCTTAATATGGTGGAGGAGATATTAATTCTTCACATATTTCATACACATCACAAAACTCACATATTCTTGAGATATATATAAAAATATGTATATTTTCTAATATTTAATCATAAATTCACTTGTAATACAAAAATGAATAAAATGGAAAATAAGAAGGTGAAACCCAAATGTATTTATGAAAATGATATGATAAAAGGTTAATGGGATGATGAAATGTAAGGAATAGTGAAGAAAAATGTGGATGAAAATATGTCATTTCTGAGTGCCAACATCCTCCCGAACTAAACTTGTTGCATGTCCTCATGCAACCATGCATAGGTCTCTTTAAGAACATTTGGCATCTTGAACAACTTTGGCTTTACATGATGATGTCTTTAATAATGAATGTTTCCAGGATATGTGAAAGACATGAGTAACAACTTACATTTTCTTATGGTTGGTTCTTGTGTGACAACCATGAATACAAAGAATGTTGGTTCTTGTGTTAACAACATTCATTTCGTTTTTTGTTCTCTTTTCTTCAATAATAATGTAAACACTCACTAGAAATCATAAGCTATCAATGTGCATAAGAAAGCCCTTTTGTAATATTAATGAAGCATGCCAATATTACGTATGAAGCAAAGTGCAACAAAGTATCATTGGGAAATAAATGTTGGTGAATGGTAAATGAGAAAAAATGGAGTGATAGTGGTGAAGAAATGGAATCATGGAAGTGAATCTAGTTCTCCCCCCCCCCCCCCCCCAACTGAATTGGATGCATGTCCTCATGCAACTTGACATGGCTAATGAAAGGAAATGTAGCATGGTAGGGGAATTTTCCAAAATATTCAAGTTAGCATATAAGGAATTGCATGATTAAAGATCAGAAAACAACATACCTCTACTTACCCAAGAATGATGAACTATGCAAGAGGAATGTAGCTGCTGCTGCTGGATCAGGAAAATGTGACTAATGTTGTTGTTACTGGATCCTGGGAAATGAAGGAATCTGAACTGCTGATGCTGAATCATGGAAAAGATAAATGCTGAAAGTGGAACTGTGGTACTCTCATAGATCAGAATTCGTGCTGCTGTAATTGCTGAGGGAGTCGTGAAAAAGTGTATAGTCTTCACCTGCTACTAAACTTCTTGGTACAATTCTAATCATGCGAAAGAATGTGTCGATGTCGAGCATGAATAGAAATCATTGGATTACCGGCCATTGATGTATGCCGTTAACCAATGCGAGGCAACTCACCATTGATGTCAATGGGTGCTAAGGTACCCGAGTACATCTTGCGAAGTGCGAATGGATGTGTTGAGGTCGAGCCACTTGCAAGATCTGAAGATCAAGGGACATTGATGTATTCCCATGATCGTCAGTGAGAGAACTTGCCATTAAGGCATGCAAGCCTTTAGGTACTCAAAAGGAACTCTAGTCTATTTCCCAGATAAGGTGCTAATTTCAATGGGGCAAGACTTGTTGAAAGGTGGGCCTTAAGGAATCTCACATCAGTCAACGCGAGTTTGTAAAAAAATATTTGGTAGGACTATAAATGGAAAGAACTCACGGACAAGCAGTGTGGATCAGCATGGCGAGGAAAACAAGGCAATGTAATCATGGAAAGGGAATGACTTCGAGCGTCCAAAAATGAATGTAAGGAAATGCATGGTGTATGAAGATGAAACTCTTGCTATGAAAAATGGATATGGAAATGTCATACTTTATGGATTTACAATTGGTGGAATTCAAAATCTTTTGCAAAAATGGAGTTGCAAAGTAATGGTTGTGGACATGGATTTGTTTTTAAAATTTTTCATGAATTGTAGTCTTTGGAAGACCAATTGTCGTCACAATGTAATCTCCTTATGATCACTTGATTATCCTGTAACCTGTAAAAAAACTTGGCAGAAAGAAAACATAAGTGTGTTCAAGAAGAAATGGCCATTTCCTTCATGATTCTTATGCAAAAATTTCATACCAAATAAAACATATTAAGGACAATCAAAGTGTTGAAATTGACTTAATCATGATATTAAAATCAATCCATTCTTAAAAATAACCATGAAAAGTAATACTCCCTGTTTGTGTCAGATGAAATATGCTCGGCAAAAAGATTGGCATTAGAAAGATCTGTTGTGTTCTGCATATTAGTATGTGATATAAAAGCATTCAACATGAATATTTAATGCCAACTTGAAGCTATTGAAACAAGATAATCATCATTTATAGAATCCTCCAAATGTTTGATAAATCGATCCTCAAAATTTGTTTCCAAGTGTTCCATTTTTTTTTTTTTTCAAACCTGCATGAATTTTGTGAATTTTTTTTTTTTTTTTTAAACAAAAGAATGAAATTCATTTTTTTTTTTAATAACAAAATTAAAAAAAATCAATATTATTATTATTATTATTTTAATTTGGTTTTATTTATTTATTTTTTTAAATAAAGAAATCAATTAAAAACTAATATAGAAAATTTCTAAAAATAAACTAACACACAATTCGTTCCCAGTTGAAGTATAAACCAAGTAATTTCAGTGAGAGATCTTACTGTCAAGCTACCCGATTCAACTTGTCTTCTCTACCATTTTGATCCAGGCAGAGGAAACAACTCAGATCTGTAAGATAATGTCAGAAAATTCTGCCAATGGTAAGATGGCAACCTCCACATTGCCCACTGATGAAAAGAACCCATCTCGGCTCTTCAACAGACAAAAGAGCGTTCATGAAATTCTCGGAGGAGGAATCGTGGCTGATTTGATGTTATGGAGGCGAAAACCCATAATTCTCTGCACATTAATTGTAAAAACCGTTTTTATTCACGCAGTTCCCAAAATAGGGTCCTGAAGAAACACGATTTCCTCTTAGACCGTTACGAATTTAAGCAAACGATTTTTGGGTTATATGATTCATTCTATTATGGAAAAAACCCAAGTCTTCGTTTTTCCAAATTTGTCCTGGTTCGACCACAAACCACTTTTTAAACCTGACATTTTTAAGGGGTTGCGTTCTGATGATATTGGCATCCACTATGGGGCTTCTTCACAAAGACTTACGCAAAAGAATGACAGCTGCACAGGCCCTTACACATCCATGGCTTTGAGGTCAGCATGCAATCCCGTTGGATATTTTGATTTTCAGATTAGTCAAAGGAAGCTTTGAAGGCACTGTCAAAATCATTGACAGAAAATGAATTATTTTACCTCAGATCACAGTTTAAACTTCTTGAACCCAACAAAGATGGAAGGATTTAATGAAGAATGCGATTGATGCGATGAAGGAATCTAAGGTTCCTGATATTCTCAATTCGATGGAACATCTTGCTTCAAGAAGAACGGACTTCGAAGAGTTCTGTGCTTCTGCAATAAGTATATATCAGCTGGAAGCCCTAGAGCGGTGGGAGTAATTGGGAATTTGGTTCATTCATAGTCATGCTTTTTGTGATAGGCGTCGTGGCAAAGATCCAACAAATTGGTTACAAATCCATATTGCACATGGCCAAAAACTACAAGCATTTCCTATATATTTACTATCAGAAGTATCCAATTGCTCGCCCTGTGACAGAAGATGGTATTGGGTTATTCAATTAATGAAGACAAACCGATCAAGATCTCAGAAGGCAAAGAATTTGGTTTTTTTTTTTTTTTTAAATAAAATAATGAAATTGAACCTATATCTAATAAAAATGGTTAGTTTTCAAAAAGATTTTTGTTTTTTTTGTTTTTTTTTGTTTTTTTAAAGCTAAAATTCAAAGAAAAAAAACTAGATTTTATCTAAATTATTTGAAGATGATATTTTTCTCATTCACAAAATTCTTTATTGTCGCATTGCAGATTAGTTCTCCAGCAAGAGTATTTTTATTTGAGATAAATCAATAGATTTTCTGATCTTCTAGATCGCACGAAGCGCAGGAAGAGAGCATACTAATCTGTTGATTTTTTTATTTATGCAGGTTAGCGTGGATGGATAAAAAACTATTAACATCTGCGACAAAAAAAAACATAATTAATATCTGCGACAAAACCTTGCATTATCTACACTCTTTCTGCAATGTCACAGGGGCGTTTAGACTCTCGGAAGACAAGGCTTTCCGATAATCAGGCTCCTGGCTCACCCGTGATATAGAAACAAGACATAGAGATGCAAAGATGTGCCACTGAATTTATTCATGATGATTTTTTTTTTGAAAACAAGACTAAAAACATCTAATGATAATGATTTCTAATGACTTCTAATGGGATCTCATTTTTATTTTTCTAATCTATTCTACATTAACTTAAAAGATGTTTTATTTTCTAAGTAAAAGCATGCTTCTAGTGAAGCCATCTACGGACTAAAAATTCGAACATGCTCACATCAAGATTTAAAAATTTTACATTATGTTTTGCAAGTATGTGAGAATCCTGTCTTAGAGTTGGATCAAGGTTATTGTCCTTTCTCTCCAAAAAGTATCTGTTCAACATTGTCAAAGCCCTCATCCGTAGATGGATTAGTGAGAAATGGGGGGTTTAAAATAAAAACTAAATTTAAAATAACTATGTACGAAAATAAAAATGCTCCAAACTTTGAACTCCTTTACGAACCTGCTGTCACCAAGTTCCACAAATTAGTCCATAAAAACAAATGCACAAAATAAATACTAAATACTTCTAGTTGCACTTCCCCGGCAACGACGCCAAAATGTGTGGTCTAAAATGCGGATGCAAGTTAGAGTTTAATTTAATTTCAACCCGGGAAGGTAAACTTAGAAGTGCTTATCTAAAATATATAGATCTAGAAAGATTCCTAATTTGTCCAAGATCTTAAAGTCCCCTTACAGGAACATATTCATTAAGATCTCTTTCACTAACTAATCAAGCCTAGATCTAACAATTGTCTGAGATCTATGATTCTCTTACAAGAACATGTTCTACAAGATCTCTTCCAACATTAGGACATCTAATAAGAAATTAAAAAAGCTGAAATGAAATAAACCTAGATTTAACAATTGTATGAGATCTTACGGTTCTCTTACAAGAACACCTTCAAATAAGATTCTTCCAATATTAGAACATTTAATAAAACTTGAACGCTGAAATTAAACAAAACATAAAATAAATTATAAACAAATAAGCATTCAAGTGAGGCCATGGGGGCCCTCCATAATTCCACAAGCACACCACTTCAATGGAGACTCAGATGTAGAAGCAAAATTGAAGCATGATCCTTTACTCCAAAATTCTAAGATTACAAAAACTTCCAGATTACAAATGGAGGAGATTGTACTCCTATTTATACAATGGGATGAGTAACAAACTCATAATGATCATCCACTAATCTCTCTTTAGTTCCATAAATCTCGCAACCATTTTTAACTATTTTCCCATTATTACAAAATATGATCCCACAAATATCTCAAGCATTTTTAACTACTTTTCCATTATTACAAAATATGATCCCTTTGAATCCTTCATAAATCTCTCACATATCTTGGATAAGATATGCCAACCAAATCCTCCATGATCTTCTCCTTAGGAATTGGATAAGATATGCCAACCAAATCCTCCATGATCTTCTCCTTAGGAATAGGATAAGATATGCCAACCAAATCCTCCATGATTTTCTCCTTAGGAATAGGATAAGATATGCCAACCAAATTCTCCATGATTTTCTCCTTAGGAATATGCCTGCATAATTATCTCCTTAATATGGTGGAGGAGATATTAATTCTTCACATATTTCCTACACATCACAAAACTCACATATCCTTGAGATATATATAAAAATATGTATATTTTCTAATATTTAATCATAAATTCACTTGTAATACAAAAATGAATAAAATGGAAAATAAGAAGGTGAAACCCAAATGTATTTATGAAAATGATATGATAAAAGGTTAATGGGATGTTGAAATGTAAGGAATAGTGAAGAAAAAGGTGGATGAAAATATGACATTTCTGAGTCCCAACACTGGTGTCTAGCTCATTTTCATCTAATACGTGGTGATGTCTTAAATTTGTGATTTTTTTATGCGAATTTATATTTGGAAAGATAGGCATCATATTGTTAGCTATCATATTTTTCATGAATTAATATTATTTTATTTAGGTTATCTAATGTCATCTACTAGTAATTTTTCAAAATCTAGCAAATATTTTCTATTGCAACTTGAAACACCATCTTTGAAGATTAAGAGGCATCTATGTTTGAAAGGTAAGTGATTTCTCTTTATCTTCTAGCTCTGAATGACATTTTGTTTATTAATTTTTATTTTCAATGATGTTTTATATGGTAGGATTATTCTCGAATCTATGCCTTACGACGTTTCCTTTGCAACATTTGGTGTAATTTCTAGTTGTATACCTCCTCTAGTGGAGTTGAGTAATCTAAGTTTTTTCATTCCAAATTTTTAATTTTATTAATTCTTATGTTTATTCGATCACCCGTTTCCACTATTGCTCTTCCTTTTTGGGTTGTGATTGATATGGTAGACATCTACGTATCCCAACTATAGGCCTTCCAAAGAGGCCCTTGGATTGTAGGGGACTTTTGTCTTGTTCATAATATTCATAATAATAGTAGTAGGATTAACCTTGATAGAAAATTGAGGATATAGGAAGGGGATTTTTCAATGGTGGACTTCCTCTTGCCATTAAGGACCAAAATTGTTAATCCGATGTGGAAAAGAGAGAAGGACATGTTGTGCAAACTAAGTTTAAGGAATGATAAAGATAGTAATGGTAACGAGAGAAGGGTGAAGGAAGAAAAACAATTGAGTTGTGGTGAAGGATGGGATGTGGAGATTTATTATACAAAGCAGGCCATTGAGAGATCGTCACCGTCCATAAGAAATGAAATCAAATGCAAAAAGGAGTGAATTTTAAGATTTTCCCATGTTTCCTCCCTTCAAATCTGGGAATGTGCTTGTAGGTGTAAGTATTTTCCTATTATT
Source organism: Pinus tabuliformis (assembly GCA_031772625.1). Classification (NCBI taxonomy): domain Eukaryota; kingdom Viridiplantae; phylum Streptophyta; class Pinopsida; order Pinales; family Pinaceae; genus Pinus; species Pinus tabuliformis. The sequence goes on along the minus strand of CM062804.1, from coordinate 531,476,335 downwards.
TGTGAATACCCCTTGGTTTTCTCTTAAATATTTATGAAATCAATATATTTTTCTTGACAAAGTTCCACTTTATACAAATAAATTTTGGGAAAAGGGGGAAAATGAATTCTAACATTCATTCTCATTTAAAATCCATGTTGTTCATTAGATGAAAGGCCTTAGTGCATGATTTCAGGTGGACATGGATGTCATTGAAACCACCTTCAGACATTTTCTTTGTTATTATTTTCTAGGTAAAAAGATTTATTTATTGAATATAAATTCATAACAAATTTCAGGTTGTCTGTCGATAACTTGAATTCGCCTACTCTTAATAGAATTTCACTACAAAACCAAATATTGAATTACGTAGTCTAGCATAGCAATAAATAGGGGAAGGGAATGAGTGGAAGTAGGCTACAATATTGAATTGAATTTAATAACTCCTTAGAAGGAAATAGGAAATCTTTTTGGAGCTAAAAAATGGAACTAGCAGGGGGGAGGGAAAGAGGCATCAACTCAACGAATGTAGGCACCAACCAACAAGAGACCCCAATCCCCTAGTTAAGCACCAAATCAACAATCTGTAGGAAAAAACCAACATCTTTAAGTTGTTCCTTGTACTTGTCATTGATAACTTCTGGTCCTTAACAAATTCTTTAGTGAGTTTTCATCTAACCATGCAACCCTCAAGTTTGCACCTTCAAGCTTAATCACAACCACTTGACTTGTACACCTTAATCTTCTTCTCTTCAACTAGGCTTCTTGACTTGGATCCTTAGAATTTATCTCCTACATGTTATTTCTTTGTATTTGATCAAAAAGAGGTCTCACCATTTGGCACTTCAACTTCCTCAACTCCTGTTGTTCACTATTCAACCTATGCAACACACAAGCCTATCACAGAAACTATCCATGATAGCCTTATTTTTAATGCACCTCTGCCCACAATAGGGGTTGGCCCTATCATCACCTTAACATCACAACTATTTTAGGTAACATCTCCCTTCACGCTACCTTAACAAACCAAAATCAACCTCCAAATATCCCTGCAATAATTCTCTAATAGAGCTCGACCACCTACAAGATTAGACAAGAACGTGGTCTATAACAGGATTGCAATTTTGGTCACAAACCATACTTGAAGTTGGTGTTCAAAAGAATAGAAACAAAACTTCAAACCAAACTTGAACTTAGTGTTCAAACACTAGAATTCAGACAGTGCTAGAACAAGCTTGAAACTCGACCTCAACAGGACTGAAGTTCAACATTCAACAAGGCAAAAACTTGACCCTTAAAACAACTTTGCAACTGGCCTTCTAACCAGGACCAAAAACCTTCCCAAATAGTGCCAAAAACCCTTCCAAAAATGTGTCAAAAATGTGTAATTTATAACAATCTTCACAATATCAATATTGAGATGGTAATAGATCTGAAACCTACAAGAAAAATATGGGATAGGTTGTACGTCATGCATGCAAGAGATTCCAATAGTAGTAGTGGAGAAAAAGAGAAGAAAAAGAGGAAGAATAAAAAGGTCTCTCAGAAAGAAATTGTTTAGTCGAACAAGATCCATTCTTCTAGTGTGAAAGTACCTAATTGTCACATTGAGAAGAAAAATGAATACCAACCCAAGCTTGAATCAACCTTGGTTGAAATAGAAAGACTTACAAGTGAAAACAAGGATAAAAAAAATCGTTTTGCAGATATGTGTTGAGATATAACATTAGTTTAAAGAAGAAATAATTAACCTCAAGACCCAATTAGAAGATGCAAGGAGATTTGAAGATGTGATGAGAAGCCAACTTGAATAAAAGAGCAAATGATGTGAAAAGTTAGAGGAAGATATTGTCTCCATGAGAAACGAGTTAGATAATAGCAGAACTAGCTCAAAGGTAGTCATAGGAGATAATAAAGCAACATCCAAAAGATCTATAGTAGGAGATAACAACAAGATGATTATCAAGGAAGAAAGCAAGAACAAGTAGCAAAACCAACAACAGAGGAATGAATCAAAGAAAGTGTCCTTTGCAAGAAGGCCATCTGCTCTTGGAGATGAATTGAGAAAATATGCAAATTTCCAAAGGAGGTGCTTTGCTCCCTTGAAGAATAGTGTTGAATGTTACTTCTACAATAATTTTGGACATATTGCAGTTGATTGTAGGAACATTCAAGTTAAGTTCCATCAACAAAATACGCAATAGAAAAGGAATTCCTCTCAAGCAAGTAATCAAGGAAGATCGCTCCCCTCATGAAAGCCATCTAACATTAGGTACACAAGTTCTTTCTATGGCTATTGTTTTTCATGCAATACCTTTGGCCATAAGGATGTTGATTGCAAATCATATGCAAAGAAGAGTATGAGTGCATTGTATGCAAAGGGGAAGCCATAGGAGGATAATAAATCAAGAAGGCACAAGGTTATTCCTTCATTTCTAAGTCATGTAAGATGTTATATATGTGACAATCTTGGCCACATCGCTAAAAAATGCAAGTTTCCCAGTTCCTTAAAGCAAACTAGATAGAAGAAGGAGGTCATTAAAAGAAAACCCAACAATAAGCCAGAAGGAGATGCATAGAGCATAAGGTAGCCCACCAAAGTTTGGAAAAAGAAGAAAGAGAAAAAAGTGACTTCAATGAAAAATTGAAGTCAACATGGCCTCAGGGGGAGTTGCTCAAGGAAATGAAGGCATTTATGAGCAAAAAAGAATCCAACCTATTTATATTAGAGTAGCAGTCACGAAGTGTGAAGCACCTCAAGGGGAGAGAAACCCCAATAGTGTTTCTTTGAAGATGTGGCACTACATAATACTTTTCTATTATTCAGATTGAGAGTCTCCAAATGAAGCAATATCAGGGCTTCAGGAGCTTTCATTCCATTAGAGAAACAAAAATTATTCACACACACTTTGGTACAAAGAATGACAAAGAAGTTTCCTAGAAGCTATAGTTACAAATATCATGATAATTGTTGAACATCCATGAGAAGTGTTACCAACAAAAAAATAGGGTTAATGAGGGTGATGGAAAAAAAAGAGAGGGTTCACAGTGGAGTCTGTTATTATTCTTCCTGGCACCTCCCATCCACTATTACATACCAAGATGGATTCCATGGATATGGCAATAAAGAAGATTGTGGAATTCAATTTTGAGAGTTATATGTCCTCCAAGGAGAAGTACCTGAAAGAGGCATTAGGAAAATTGATTCCATAGAGTTTTCCAATTGAAAAATATATAAAAGAAGCTCAAATTAAAGCTACACAAAGTAATGAGGGATTATACTTTATATTACAATAAGATAAATCTCATCATTTTCGTTCTATGCATTGTTTCCTGCGAACTTGTTGGAGGAAGCAGTCATGCCCATTGCTTGCGTAATGATAATGATGGAAACAATGCACATAATACATCATGACTTGGTTATGGATATGATTGATCTCCAGTGGGTAAAATTTGAGAACCACTAGCATGAGAGGAAAGCCATTGTTATTCGAGAAGTCCATGCCCTTCTTTCCCTGGCATTTGAATAAATTGCAACGACCATGATGGTGGAAAACGATGACAGGATTGTAAGGTTGATTGGGAAATTTGGTGTAGGTTTTTATTATGCATATTTGGTTTTCGAGAAAGTGGTTTTCACCGCCAAATAAAATGACGATGAGAAATATATTTGGAAAACTCAGGTTGCTTAATCATTTAGTGTTACCAAAAATACAAGTGGGGATGTTCTTGGTAGAGGAACCAAGATCATTCTGTTGGAATACCTCGAGGAGAGGTGTTTTAAGGACCTTGTTAAGAAGCATTTAGAATTCATCAACTATCTTATATCCTTTGGAATGAGAAGACTATAGAAAAGGAAGTTTCAAATGATGAATAACAATGAAGAGCCAAACGATCCATGTTGGAATTGGATAATGAATGACAATGAAGAGCTGAATGCGACAGACATGGAGCTGAACAAGAAGAGAATATTGGAGATGGATGGCAGTGGATGCACTTGGAGCCTAATGACAAAAGTAATATTGACATCGTTGTTAGATGCACCACTCAGTAAAGGAAGGGGGAGTCGATTGAATTCCTTCACAAGGATTGAATAGAAATGGAATTACTTAGCTAATATGCCTCTTATGGATACTGCAAGAAATTCATACTAAGCATATGTCAACCCACAAACATGTGGTATCATTCAGTCTACATTATATAGACCTTTTTCCAAGTCAAGATAGAGTTGTTACATGGATGTGGAGTGTTACATCGTCAGGGATCTATGATACATAACTATGAATGCATTAGATACCATGAATTGGAGCATAAATGGTGTACAATATGCATTGAAACAGTCAAGAAATCTAGTAAGCATTTATGTGTCAGTCAATTTGCAAGTTGGACTATGCAATACATTATATAGTATATGTTATAGGATGCTAATTTAGTGCAGATCATGATGTTATGCATTACATTATATGTGAACTGATCAGGCTATGACAGAGAGCAGCTACAGTTATGCCAGAACATCAATAGACTACTAACCCTCTACCAAAACAGAGAAAACCACACCAATATGCATTCGATGCTATGATGTATGTGTTATGGTTTGATCGATGGTGCTCCCCTTAACGAATTTGATGTGAAGTGATGATGCACGAATCATAGTTTTATGTTCCTTGTTAGTTTTATGTTCCTTGTTCACGTCTCTGACATGGTGACAACATCTCTAGAATATCATGGAATGGAGGTCATGATGGAGGCCAGAGTTACTAGTATACCATTCATAAAATGAGATGAGTAACCATCTTGTTCAATGTTTTGTGTATTAGATTGTTTACCGCATGAAAAAAAGAAGTTTTGACTCTGAATATGGTGGTGAAATATAGTGCATGCTCCTCAGATGACCAATCCAAAGTCACAAAGCCAGAAAATTTAACATAGATCGACCATATACAATCAACAGGATTGAACACTAAATGAAAGAAATCCATTTTACTATATATCCTTGTTTCACTCAATAAATGTTATTTCCTGTGAATCGTGCATTCCTAATTGACGTTGTGCTTTAATTTATGACAACATGTAATTGGAATAATCTAGTTGGAAGTGATTGTTTGGCTCTCTGCATGATTTTTTGGAATCATTGTAGTTCTATTGGCAATGATCATTTACCCCCTTGCATGAGTTTTTGGTTTACTCTATGCTAGTCATTTGTGTTTCTTTTTTAGATTTAAATCAATGGAGACAACATTGAGAAAAGCAAAGAAAATCAAGTTTAAGAACTTTGACATTGAGAGTCATGAAATGGTGAGGCTATGAGATGAGCAGGTTGTCATGATTGCACTAGAATGAACAAAATAGCTAGTGTGGAGAATGGTTTCAATGTAGGAGAGAGCTTGAAACATTAGTTCTATAAAATAATGTTAATGGTGCGTAGGAGGCATTATGAATCATGATACTTGGAGTCCTTTTTTTATGGAGGTGTAGAACAACATTGGATTCATGGAGCATCATGGTTTAGGTATCTAATGATAATAGTTGGTCCAATGATGAAGACTATTATAGTACTCAAAATTCCAAAACAATAATTTTTCTTAAAGACAATCCACATATATACACAGGAGCCTACAAAAGTTGTTGTAAGTGGAAGTGGGTGCTTCCAGCAAGTTATAGTTTGCAAAATAGAAAATAGGTTGAAGCCTCCCGTAGGCGGGTGCCTCCAAAAGTAGATGTAAAGAGGGAATAGGTGCTTGAATTTACATCACAACATCAAAAGTCATGGTTTTTCCCTTTATGGGTTTCCACTTATATCTGGTGTCCACATATGTTGATGTTATGTGTTGAATCTTATGCTATGATTTAACGTTGTTTATATGTTAAATCTATTATTCATATGATATATTGTTGCTCATCTAATAGTTCATATAACTATAGTGTATTGTTTCTTATCTAATAGTTCATATAACTATTGAAAATAAAAATAAAAATTGGAAATTGATGACCATGAATGCACTATATTGATTGACCCCCCTCTCTCAGTATAGTCAAGTTTCCAACATCTAGTTGGTAGTACAAAAACTATAAGCAAGTAAAAAAAAAATTGGAATTTTAAAAGCATTAATGGAGTTTTACATAGTTATATGGCTAATAATAGTTTGAAATATTTTGGGATACATGGCAAACCAAAATTTTGAAAATGTAAATCACTTTGCTACATTTTTTTTTTCCACTGGAAAAATCCGTAAACTTTTCATTAAAGATGAAAGGTTACATATGTAGATGCATGCCGCATATGCCATTTGTTCACTGGTATCTCTGTACATTTTACAAAATAAATACATATATCTGCTGTTGCATTATATCGCTGTATGGTCGGTATAGTTCATAGAGTTGATGCCTTATGGCATCCATCTGATTACAAAAAATTTACAATAATAAACACAGTTCTGTGTACTGCTACTGTCATACTGCTGTTTTAGATTAAGTCTCATGCAGACCCACAGTAGGATATTGTGGGTCTATGTATGGGCGATGATAAAACTTTTGTTCCTGTTGATCCAAAAACTCGGTTATCTCCCAGTGTCCTTTCTCCATCAACGCGGCCTCCTTGGAAAGTTTGTCAGCATCCTGGTTATGTTCCCTGTAGATATGAGAAGCGGAGATGTGATTAAAAGCTTCCTTGAACTGTAGTACTTCATCAAGTATGTTATTGAGTGAGTGTATATGACATGTAGAGATATTGTTGAACCAATTTATAATGTTCTGAGAATCCCCGAAGATGTTTATGCTGTTACATTGATGACTTAAAGCAAAATGAAGCAGATGACGAAGAGAAATAAGCTCAGCGAAGTTGTTGGTCCCGGCCCCCAAACCGGCTTTGATGAAGTAGGAGTGATTTTCAGTTTTGTGCAAAATGAAACCACCCCCGCTGCTTTGGACATTGGCAGCCCCGTCGAAATAAGCCCAAGGAGTTTCCCGATCAATGGAGGGGGGAGGATTTGGTCTGCGGGATTTTGGTGGAGGCGGATCAGGTAATTCATTGAAGGCACATATGATACGGGCTTCAATAAGTGGCCATTGTAAGGCCTTCTCTTCGAAAATCAGTTGGTTCCTTGCTTTCCAGATGGACCAATTTATGATAATAGGCAGGTTTACAAATTTTGTGCCTTTGTGACTGTTGCCCCATTCAATCCATGCATTGATAAGGTCGATTCCTCTCCATTCTCCCGTGTATTGTATAACCAGTTTTATGTTGTTCCATACTTGCAGTACAGCGTTACAACGCAGAAAGAGGTGCTCTGTGGATTCACTAGCATCTTTGCACAGAGCGCATCTCGTCGGTCCAAATTGAGCTCTTCGCATGAGATGCTCACCCGTGGGTACCCTGTTTCTGAGAACGCACCAAGTGAACAATTTCGAGCGAGGGGAGGCAGATAGCTTCCATATGCTATGCCACCATCGATCAAGAACTTCGGGTTTTCTCTGCCATATGATATGAACGTATCCCTCTTTTGGTGTATATCGCCCACTGTCCGCCAGGTGCCAAATGATTTCGTCCGATCCCTCAGATATTCTGACATGTGATTCCATCAGGGCCGCACAGTATTCCCTCCATGCATCGTGCCATCTCTGCGGGAGATTGAGATGAGCGGCATTCTTCCAAGCCTGATGGAAAAGGTCAGTTTGCTCTTGATCCGCGATTTGTGAGATGACTCTAATACCTTGGGCAGATAGATATTGCACCAGATCTTGTGGGAGCATGTGTCTCCCCCCACAACCGCTCCAAGGATCTATTCCAATGCGGACTCTGCTTCCGTTTCTTATTCTCCATACTATATTGTTCCTGATCAGCGGGAGAGAATGTAGAAGGGCTTTCCATATGGAGGATATGCCAGTCTTGTTCCAAGATGGGAGCCTAGCCCAATCCAAGATGTTGAGAGGCCATATGTACTTGTGATATGTAATGTTTGTCCATAGACTTTGAGAGGAGAGCAGTGCCCAACCCATCTTGGCCGCCAGAGCACTAGCAAAGGAGGGAAGATCCTTCAAACCCCAGCCCCCCCATTTCTTGGGCAGGGCAATCTTTTTCCATCCGATCCAGGCGAATGTGCGCTTTTCTTTGTTGCCAGCCCAAAGGTATCTGGAGCAGAGCTGCTGGAGTTTTGAAAGGATGTTCCGGGGAATCCAGGCGAGAGCCATCCAGAAGACTAGTGTGGCTTCAAGAACAGATTTGATCAGGGTAAGTCTTCCCGCTCTGGATAGATATCTGAAGCTCCAGCATGTAATCCTTTTTTCCACTTTGGTAATCAGCCAGGCCCAATCTGCCACCTTCTGTGTGGTGGGCTTTAGCCAGTAACCCAGGTATTTTAATCCCCTGTCCAAGGGCTGTGCGGTGAAAGGGAAGGCTTGGCAGGCAGAATATGATTCATTTACCGAGGTGTTTACCAAAGTGATAGAAGATTTGGATCGATTAACCTCCATTCCAGTGGCATGTGCAAATAGCTTTAGAATCCTGTTGAAAGTCGAGGTGTCTTGTATACTGCCATCGAGCAAGATGAGTACATCATCTACAAACAGCAGATGAGTAATGAAGCAGTCCTCTGATATTTTAAGGCCCCTGATAGTACCTTCCCTTTTGGCAGAGATGATCAGTCGACTCAAGGCTTCCATTACCAGGAGAAAAAGAAGTGGGGATAAAGGACAGCCTTGTCGAAGGCCTCGCTCAGAATGGAAGAAGTGGGAGGCTGCACCATTTATCAGGATACTGTAAGTGGGGGATGTAATGCAAGCCATGATCCAATTGATGAGGGGATGAGGAAAACCCAAGTGGATGAGAATCATCTTGATATAGAGCCAGCTGACTCTGTCAAAAGCCTTGGAGAGGTCGATCTTAAGGAGAATGCTTTTCAGACGTTTAGTCCAGATGGAATGAATGGCTTCCTGGGCAGATCCAATGGCTTCATGGATTTGTCTGTCTTCTAAGAAAGCAAATTGCTGAGGGGCAATATGCTTGGACAGGATTGGCCTGATCCTGTTGGCAATAATCTTAGATATAATCTTGTAAAGGACATTACACAAGGAGATGGGGCGGAAATCGTCAAAAGAAGAGGGGGAGTCAGATTTGGGGATGAGGGCGATGAAAGTGGAGTTGATCGCATTGTAGATTTGTCCCGAAATTCTGCTTTCCTCTACCACCTTCAGGATATCACCTCCTAAGATGTCAAAAAAGGCAATGTAAAACTCAATAGTCCATCCGTCAGGTCCCGGGCTCTTTTCCTTCTGAAACCATTTGATCGTACTTTCGAGCTCTTCCATGGAAACAGGGTCTGTAAGAGCTTCAGAATCATCGTTGTTTACAAACCTGGGAAAGTGCGATGCCACATTGATAATCTCAGCAAGATTGGTACCAGCCGGGCTCTTGAAAATCCTTCTGAAGTGTGCTGTTCCAAGCTGAGATAATTTATTGAAGGTATCTGCCACTCCCCCATCAGGAAGTGGAAGGTCCCAAATGGTATTGGACACCTTCCTTCCTTTGGCAAAATTATGGAAGAATCTAGAGTTTTCATCCCCCGCTTTCAGCCATAGTGCCCTGCTCCTCAGTCTGAGCGATTCCTCCCGGAGTTTTAGAATATTTTGCTTTTGCTTCTCAAATTCAATAAGTCGAGTCTTACTATCCTCGGAGATGAACCCCAGACTTCTCTCATCCAGAAGGGAGTTTAAGTCTTCTTCAATCTTGATGAGCTGCTCCTCTTCTCTGGCCTTTTTTGCCTTGGCCCACTCAATCACTATGTGCTTGAGCTCAGTCAGGTTTTTTACAAATCCCCTGGCCATCGATGCTTCTCTATCGATAGGATGTGAATGCCAAAAGTCTGAGACCAGTTTTGAGAAGCTAGGATCCTGTAGCCAAAGGTGATTGAACTTGTAAGGAGCTTTTGGCTTAGGTAGGGGTCCCTTGATTTCCATTAGAATTGGGGAGTGATCAGAGATGCCCCCAGATCCCACCCATTGCTTATAGTGGTGTAGTTGGTGAATCAGCGGACCTTTTATCAGAAATCGATCCAATCTGCGGGCCAAGGCCGCTGTCCCAACCCTCCTGTTCCTCCATGTTGGTAGGGGGTTCTGCATGGGAATGTCAACAAGGTCATGCAGTTCTAGCATATTCCTCATGAAAGCAGTGATAGTATCTACTTGCGCCCGAGATCCCCATGTTTCACGATACCCCAAGGAGAAGTTCAGATCCCCCCCCAGAATGATACGGTCCAGATTCATCAGGTTCCTGCTGAGAAGCGTCCTCCAGAAGCTTTCTCTCTGTTGGCAAGGGCCATAAATGTTGATGATGCGGAGGGAGAGGCCTAAGTCCAGTGAGAATATGTCAGCCCCCATGAAACCCTGACCCCCCCAAGAAGAGTCCAGTCTTATGGATTTTGGTTTGTATCCAATCGCCAGGCCTCCTGATCTACCATTGACATCCATAGCAATGTACTTCCATCTGGACGAGATATTTTGCAGGGAGAGGGAGATGGATTCCGCAGGACCTAGGGTTTCTTGAAGGAGGATGATATCAGGGGATTCGACCTCAAAAAGTCGTTTGAGGGCTAGCTTTTTGGGGGAGCTAGCCAAACCCCTGCAATTGAAAGAGAGGCACTTCATGGAGGACCCCTTTTCGGGGGATTTGCTCTAAGGGCCCCAACAATGGTGGATTGTCGACCTGATGCGACTTCTGCGCCAGCTCTTTTGATGGCTTTGTTTAAATCTGATTTCCTTCCCCTAGTAGAAGCGGAGCTCACGCCCGAGGGAACAATGCCCAATCCCATATGGTTCTCAGAGGATTCCGGGAGGGAGGTCCGGGGGCGGAGGGAGTATGGGTGTGGGGGAATCTTATTAACAGGGGTCTCAATGGGCGGAGACGGGGGCGGAGACATGTTGAGTGGCAGAGTGGGAGGAGCGATAGAAGGAATAGGAGGGGGCGAGGGAATATTGCAGTAAGCCATGGAACATGATACAGAGGAAACATAATCAGAAGATTGTGCATTAGAGATAAAGGGAGAGATAGAACATGTACCCGAAGCTTGTGCGGCTGCGGCAGCTGCCCGAGCCCGAGTCAAAGGAGGCGATGGCGCCTCGAGGGAGTTCATCTCTGTATACTCCTGAGCTCCAATGGGAACGGAGAATCCTTGCGATGGCTGAGGTACGATCGGGGAAGTCCGCCTGGATGCTATGGGGGATTGTTTTGGAGTGCTGTCCGGTCGCTTGTTCAAAGGGCAATCCTTGTAGAGATGACCCACTTGGTGGCATCGATTGCACCGAAAGGGTACTCCTTCGTAATCCAGCATCTGAGTACGCCTGAGCTTACCCCATTGCAATGTAATTCTTTCCTCCAATCCTTCTCTGGTGTCCAGATGCACCAGAATGCGAGCTACAGTCTTCTTCCGGGTATCGAGGTAGCCACGATCATGATCCAGATATGTCCCAAGTGCATTGCCGATCCTTTTGAATGATTCTTCGCTCCAATATTGTATGGGCAGCCCTGGTAATCGGACCCATAAAGGCCCTGCAGCAATTTGCTCGCGCTCAGGGTCGAATAACAGACTCCATCTCTTCAGAAGCATAGGAGCAGTTTCTATATGCCAGTATCTTTCGAGGACCGCATTTGTGTGTTCTTCGTTTGCGAATTGAAGGGAGAACCATCCACGAGGTAGAACCTCAACCTCCGGCACCTGTGTGAGGAGTACTCCCCAAATTTCTTTCACCCAGCGCATCAATCTGTCCACCGTGTAGGAACGCCCCCGCACGTGCCCTACCAACATTGTGCGAGCTAGAGCCATGGTTGCTTCAAAATCCGGAGAGTCACCGTAGATAACCGTGGTATCTTTCGAAATTGCCCTAACGCATTTCGACCTCTGCTTCTTGGATCGGGGGGCCGACGGATGCTCAGATAGCGGGTTTGTGACCCCGGGCGGAGGTGGTCCAGAGGGTTTAGGGTTAACAACCGGGGTGCTGAAAGCGCCTGAGGGTTTTGCCCCAAAATCCGGGGAGGGATTTGTCACATTTGTCCGAGGAACCTCTGGTGCAGGCTGTGGATCAGGAGGCGGGGTTGGGATCTGATCCAGATCAGCAGGATCAAGCAAATGAGAAGCAAGGAAAGAAGCTGTGCCGGGAGAGAGTGGCGGGGCTACCAGTCCAGATGAAAAGGGATCCGGCAAGGAGATAACCAGAAGGATATTCTGGGCACCTGAGATATCAGAAAGCGGAGGAACGAAACCCGGGGGGGCAGAGTTAGGGTTAGTGAATAAGACCTGACCCTCCAACGGATCCTCGGAGTAATCCACGAGGTCCGTTTCCGGTAAACCTTCCATGCCGGACAGCGATTGTAGCCTCCTGTCGCTGGTGCTGATCTGTCGATCGCTCGCAACCCTAGCTGCCGAAAACTGCTCCATCCTGTGGTCCTGTAGCTGCGGTCTGCGGCTAACCTTCCCTTTGCGGTTATTTTTGTCGCACGCCGTCAGAGCCTAATTCCATGCTTGACACTCAGGATCACTTTGCTACATAGTTGGTGTGAAATATTCTTTACCAGTTTGACAAAAGGGCACTGATTTATAATGTAATTTTTACTTTTAACATTGAGTTATTGTGCCAAGAGGCGCACGTGTGATTTTGTATGTGCTCAACATGGAGTTGATACATTTTCTTTATATATACTCTGAATAAAAAAAAATGTCGACTATAATACAAACATAAATGGATATACATATTTGGTTACTTCTAATTAAAAACCAACATAAATGGATATACATATTTGGTTACTTCTAATTAAAAGTTGACAGATTCATGTGAGGTATCCCAACCGACGATCGCCTTGAGAACGAGGACTTAGGTCCTTAGAGGTCTTGGTTTCAACTCCGTGGGTAAACCTAAAAAAAAAAGGTAAAAAATATATTCTACTTTCACTATCAAAGTCATAAACAAAATATTTCAATGTCTATCTTAAATAACCTAATTTTATATCAACTTTAGAAAGACAAAATAGTCAAAAGTTTAAAAAATGAATAAACTATATATATTTTTATAAATATTTCAAAACTTAAATAAACTATTTGAACATCCATATATAATCATAAAATAAAATATCTCACTATGCCATATTAAATAACATTAATGTCCATAACTTAAATAAAAAATAACATTTTAATATAAACAATATGGTACATATGTAAAATATTTCAATGTCAACTATACATATATTATGTAAAGCAATTAAAAAATTTAAATTCTTATGCTTATAACATTTTTAATCATTTCAAGTAATTTCACTATTTTACATTTTGGTTATATTTTTTAGGTCAATTTTGTCTAAAATGTAGCAAATATTTGTTGTAATTGTAAATTAATTACTTCATGTATACAATCCAAGTTTCCAATAAGCATTCAAGGCATATATATATATATATATATATATATATATATATATATATATATATATATATAATGTGGAAAGGATTAAATCTAAAGGTTTAAACATCATTACATATTATGAGATTTGATCCCTCTGGGTAATTGGTGGATACATGATTGAGATGGATCTATATAGGTAAAAAAAAAAAAAAAACAAACAAACAAACTTATGGTTAAAATATTTTTAAACATTCCAAGTAATATCACTTTTTTACATTTTGGTTATATTTTTTGGTCAATTTTATCTAAAATCTAGTAAAAATTTGTTGGAATTGCACATTTAAGTTGTGTAGTCTATACAATCCAAGTAACCAGGAGATATTGTATCATGCATTTAAAAATGTGATTTAAACCATTTTTATGTGTGTGTGTGTGTGGAAAGGGACTAAATATCTTGAGGTGCAAACATTTTTCAAGTTTTGCACTCTAAAAAGGTTTACATATCAAGAGATTTGATTTGTTCTCCAGGCTTGATATCATTAAAATTGATCTCTCTCTCTCTCTCTCGATATATATATATATATATATATATATATATATACCCAAAAGAAAGAAGTAATTAAAAGTAAAGTAATTCAATTGATATATAGCATTTAAAAACTATTATTAATAATAAAAATATTCAATTTGGATCATAAATAAAATATTTTAATATATGATATTAGGTAATACTAATATGCATTTGAAATTATATTAATAACTTAAATAAAATATAACATTTAATAGGAACAAAATCATAAAATATTTCGATGCCCATATTATGTAAAATATTTCAATGTCAATTATGCATATATGTATATTATATATAAAGCAATTAAAAGAAAAAATTTATTGTTAATTTTTTTAAACATTTCAAGTAATCTCACTATTTTTGAAATATCCTTGAAGCACATAATAATTTTAATAACATGAATTTTTTTATTTTTATTTTTAGTGTGATTTGAATGGTTGCCGTCAGGAATTAGTTACAACTGATGGTAATACTTGTGAAACTTAAAAACGTCTAAATTAAACTCACCTCAAGACATCCAATAGCCTAATTGAATCTCAATCTCATCATCAGGCTAGCATTTTTGCTACACTTCTATGACATATTCAGGGAGTATTTTTTCTCTGCAACGGAGGTTGTTGCCGACAATATTGTAAAAGGTATTTCCTATATTGTGACCACCTCCTTATTTTTTGAAGGCATTTGTTGCTTTACCCTTCATCTTTTACTTTGAGCAATGTTTGGTAGTGGAACCGAAGATGGATGCCAAAAGATTATGGAGCAACAATATTTTGTATTTGGTTTTGTTGTCAATATTTGATGTAGGTAGGGTGTGAAGACTCGGACAATACATCATGCATATCGTCCCTCAACCCTTGTGCTCCTTATTTGAACGTGATCATGAAGTCTCATGCCACATGATACTCTACTCTCATCTCTCTCATTTGAGTGTTGGTATGCTAAGGTTGTGGCAGAATATATTCATCATTGTTAATGGGTTGATGGTACCCACTAGTCAAGACAAATTTTCAGTGGGAGGATAGATCCTTTCACCGCAATGCCTTAATGAACTCTGTTGACTAAAGACTTATTATTTAATGGGAGAGGAGTAGTTATTAATTATCCCATCAACAAACTCCAACCATAGAATGGAAAGATAAGATAAATTAACCATTTTATTTTTCTTGAAAAGTTTGCATAGTATATGCACATCAAAAGATAAGTTAATAATGTTATTTTCTTGAAAAAGAATGAATGTGAACTTTGCACATAAAAGATAAGAAAACTATGTTATTTTATTGAAAAATATTGCAAGGAAATTACGTGTGGAAAGCTAGATTGTTTTATTATTTTTCTTAGAAATATTTGCATGGTTCCTATGCATTAGACTCTTGGAAAAGAACACATGCTTATGTGCATAAAAATAATAGCTATTATGATAGTTTTCTTGAGGAAAGAATATGTCCTTATATGCACATAGATAATAGTTGTTTTGCTAAAGTTTCTTGAAAAAGAACACGTGTTTATATATATATATATATATATATATATATATATATATATATATATATATATATATATATATATATATATATATATTAGTTTTCTTGAAGAATAATACTTGTTATATACTGCGTAGAAATAATAGCTATTGGAGAGGATGGAGGCTCTGACGGCGTTTCGAAAAGGTCTGGGTTAAGCCGCAGCTAGCAGCACAGGACCACAGTTTAGGCGACGGATCGGGAGCTGGACAAGCGAGTAGGTGACAGATCGACTGCGGCTTGCAAAAAGGAAGAAGTTACTAACCGTCATGGAGGGTCAACAGGTTACGGACCTCGTGGATTACACCGAGGATCCGTTCGAGGGACAGACTGTTTTCCAAAACCCTAACCTAGTTTCGCCGGGTTTCGTTCCACCGTATTCTGAGAGGTCACGCGCACAGGATGCTTTCACGGTGGTATCTCTGCCGGAACCATCTAACATAGCCATCGGCTTGGAGGCACCGCCCCTCTCCCCAGGTACCGCTCTTCTTCTCACCTCGCTCTCGCCCGATGCTCTGAATTTCGACCATTTATCCTCCCCGCTCCCGGGTACTCCAGTGGTACAAGCGAATCAAGCGGGGTTCGTGCCAAACCCTAGCTCGATTACAGGGGTAAAATCTTCTGGTTTCTTCGGCACCCCCACGGTAAATGTAAACCCTCCGAAACCCTCATCACAGTCCAGGGTTTCAGATCCGCTAGCTGAACATCCATCGGCTCCTAGATCGAAGAAGCGGAAAACAAAGTGTGTTAAAGCAACCTCAAAGGACATCACTGTGGAGTTCGGCAACCTAGCGGACTTTGAAGAAACCATGGTACTAGCACGTACAATGCTGGTTGGTCATGTGCGGGGGCGCTCTTACACGACGGAAAGGCTGAAGCGATGGGTTAAGGAAATTTGGGGAGGCATGTTTACACAGATGCCAGCAGTCCGGGTGCTCCCACGAGGATGGTTCTCCCTTCGATTTGCTCACGAGGATCACACGGACACCGTACTCGAAAAATTTTGGCACATAGAAACAGCACCTGTCCTTTTGAAGCGATGGAATCCGCTCTTCGATCCCGAGCGGGAACAGATTGCTGCAGGGCCTCTATGGGTCCGACTGCCAGGATTACCCAAGCAATTCTGGAGAGACGAAGCATTTATCAGAATCGGTAATGCCTTAGGCACATATTTGGACCATGACCGATCCTACATTGACTCGGGGACGCAAACGGTGGCTCGAATTCTGGTGCACCTGGACACCAGAGAAGGATTGGAAGAGAAAATTACCCTGAAATCGGGAAAGCACAGGCGCTCACAGATTTTGGACTATGAAGGAGTCCCCTTCTGCTGCAATCGGTGCCATCAGGTGGGTCACCTCTACAGGGACTGCCCACTGGTCAATAGTCTTGTCAGCTCTCCAAAGATCTCGCCCATTGCATCCAGAAGGAACTCTCCGCTCATTCCACAAGAGGTCCAGAAGCAAGCTGAACAAAAGGGCGACACCGGAAACACTGAGCAGAACAAGATGGAGATGCCCTCCCCTCCCATGACTCGGGCACGGGCAGCTGCTGCAGCCGCACAGGCATCGGGTACTTATCATCTCTCTTCCCCTATCTCAATTGAGAATTCAAATGAATTTTTAAATTCAGTATCATGCTCCTTGGCGCACTGCATTATCCCTCCACCTCCCTTCGTATCCTCCACTGCCCCCCCCACTTTGACTCGCTCTCCATCTCCCCCATCAGAATCATCCCCCAAAAAACCTCCTCCCCATTCATATTCCCTTCGCCCTCGGACTTCTCATGCAGAACATTCTGACCCTCTGATCGGGCTAGGTATTGTTTCCCCAGGGATGGGAACAATCTCCACTAGGGGTAGGAAATCTAATCTTAACAAAGCTATCAAGCGCGCTGGTGTCGAAGTTGCATCAGGGCGTCAGTCCACCATTGACGGGGTCCTTAGAGCATCCAAACCCCCAAAGAGGGGTCCCTCATGAAGTGTCTCTCTTTTAACTGCAGGGGTTTGGCTAGTCCCCCCAAAAAACTAGCCATCAAGCGACTTTTTGAGGTCGAATCCCCTGATATTATCCTTCTTCAAGAAACCCTAGGACCCGCTGAGTCCATCACCCTTACTCTCAGCCACATCTCGGCTCGATGGAACTACATTGCCCTGGATGCTATTGGCAGATCAGGGGGATTGGCTATTGGCTACAACCCAAAATCCATTAGACTGGACTCTTCCTGGGGGGGTCCTGGATTTTTGGGGATTGATATCTTCTCAGTAGAACTTGGGATAAATCTGCGTATTGTTAATACTTATGGGCCATGCCATCAGAGGGAAATATTTTGGAGACAGCTCCTCAGCAGCAGACTAATGTCCCTGGACCGCATCATCTTGGGAGGTGACCTAAATTTTTCTTTAGGTTTTCGAGAATCATGGGGATCCATGGCGCAGAGAGATTCCATTTCTGACTTCATGAGAAGCCTCCTGGAGCAATATGACTATATTGACATCCCTATGAATAAGCCCCTTCCTACATGGAGAAATAGAAGGGTAGGTCGAGCGGCTCTCGCTCGCAGACTAGATCGATTCCTGCTAAAAGGACCTTTGATCCACAATCTCCACCGGTACAAACAATGGGTAGGATCCGGAGGCATATCAGATCACTCCCCAATCTTATTGGAGATTATGGGCCCCCTCCCAAAGCCAAAAGCTCCTTTCAAATTCAATCATCACTGGCTCAAGGATCATAGCTTCACAAATCTTGTCTCAGATTTCTGGAAATCCCACCCTATTGACCGGGAGTCTTCGATGGCAAGGGGTTTTGTCAAAAACTTGACAGAACTCAAGCACATGGTGATAGAATGGGCAAAAGCAAAGAAGATTAAGGAGGACGAACTTCTCAACAGAGTGGAAGAAGAGCTCAAAGCCCTCCAGGATGACAGAAATCTGGCTTTTGGATCTATGGAGGACAAGACTCGCTTGGTCGAACTTGAAAACAAAAAGCAGAGCATTCTAAAACTCAGGGAGGAATCTCTGAGACTTCGGAGCAGGGCTGTTTGGCTCAAAGCAGGGGATGAGAATTCGAGATTTTTCCACAATTTTGCAAAAGGGAGGAGAGTAGCAAACACCATATGGAATATCCCCATGCCTGAGGGAGGAATGGCAGACACTTTCAACAAGCTCTCTCAGCTAGGAACTTCTCACTTCAGAGGTATCTATAAAAGCCCAGCGGGCACAAATCTGGCTGAAATCATCAGGGTGGCATCGCATTTTCCCAGATTTGTGAACGAGGAGGACATGGATTCGCTCACTGACCCGGTCACAATGGAAGAGCTGGAGAGCACCATAAAGTGGTTTCAGAAGGAAAAGAGTCCTGGTCCAGATGGATGGACCATTGAGTTTTACTCAGCTTTCTTTGAATTACTTGACAATGATATCCTGAGAGTGGTTGAGGAGAGTCGAGTATCGGGGCAAATCTATCATGCTATAAATTCCACATTCATTGCCCTCATCCCAAAATCTGACTCCCCTTCATCCTTCGATGACTTTCGACCCATTTCTCTGTTCAATGTACTCTACAAAATCATCTCAAAAATCATCGCCAACAGAATCCGACCCATTCTGTCCAAGCATATTGCCCCCCAACAGTTTGCTTTCCTGGAAGACAGACAGATCCATGAAGCCATTGGATCTGCTCAGGAAGCAATCCACTCCATCTGGACCAAGCGACTAAAATGCATACTCCTCAAGATAGACCTCTCAAAGGCATTTGATCGAGTAAGCTGGCTCTATATCAAAATGATCCTCATTCATTTGGGATTTCCCCTCCACTTCATAAACTGGATTATGGCTTGCATCACATCCCCTACGTTTAGCATCCTTATCAACGGCGCTGCTTCCCATTTCTTCCACTCTGAAAGAGGTCTTCGCCAGGGCTGTCCTCTGTCACCCCTTCTCTTCCTCCTGGTGATGGAAGCCCTGAGTCGATTAATTATCTCAGCAAAAAGGGATGGATCCATCAGGGGCCTAAAAATCTCAGATGAGTGTTTTCTTACTCATCTGCTATTCGTTGATGACGTGCTTATCATGCTAGATGGCAGCATACAGGATACCTCCACCTTTAACAGAATCTTAAAACTCTTCGCACAAGCTACAGGGATGGAGGTAAATCGGACCAAATCTTCTATCACTCTTGTTGGCACTTCTGTAAATGAATCATATGCTGCAAACCAAGCTTTTCCTTTCTCCACCCATCCACTGGACAGGGGACTAAAATACCTGGGATACTGGCTTAAACCTACCTCTCAAAAGATCGCGGACTGGGTGTGGCTAGTAGCAAAAGTGGAGAAAAGGATCTCTTGCTGGAGCTTTAGATATCTATCCAGGGCTGGCAGACTAACCTTGATCAAATCTGTGCTGGAAGCAACTCCGGTATTTTGGATGGCGCTCGCTTGGATACCCCGGAACATTTTATCTAAGCTTCAGAGACTTTGTAACAGATATCTATGGGCTGGCAATAAAGAAAAGCGCACCTTTGCTTGGGTTAGATGGAACTCGATTGCCCTCCCCAAGAAATGGGGTGGTTGGGGTCTAAAGGATCTTCCCACTTTCGCCTGTGCTCTAGCAGCCAAGATGGGCTGGGCCCTGATGACAACACACAGCTTATGGACCTCCATTGTCTTCCACAAATACATTTGGCCCCAAAATGTGTTGGACTGGCTCAGACTGCCTTCTTGGAACAAATTTGGAATATCTTCCATTTAGAAGGCCGTGCTACATGCTCTGCCGCTCATCAGGAACAATATTGTTTGGAGAATAAAAAGTGGGGACAGAGCACACATTGGTCTCGATCCTTGGAATGGCAGTGGCGGGAGACACTTGCTGCCGCAAGCCCTGGTCGACTTCCTTTCTGCACAGGACATCAAGGTGATTGCACAGATTGCGAAGCCGAATCACACAGACATTTTTCACCAGGCTTGGAAGACTGCCATCCATCTCAACCTTCCAGAGAGATGGCATGCGACCTGGAAAGATTATTGTGCTGCTCTGATGGAATCCCATATCCGAATAACTGAGGGCCCGGACGAATTGATTTGGTATCAGGCTGATAGTGGACTGTACACTCCAAAGGAAGGATACACCCAACTTATCATTCAGAAAAAGCCTGAGGTTCTTGACAGTTGGTGGCAGAAAATCTGGAAACTCACAGCCTCACCCCGGTCAAAGCTTTTTACTTGGTGCGTCCTGCGAAACAGGGTACGCACGGGAGACTTCCTTATGCGACGAGCTCTGTATGGTCCGACGAGATGCGCCCTCTGTAAAGCGGACTCTGAATCCACTGCGCACCTATTTCTGCATTGCAATTCTGTACAGCAAATATGGCTCAACATAAAGCCTTTCATTCCTTACAACGGAGACTGGGGTGGTCTCGATCCAATCAGCGCTTGGATTGATTGGGACAAAAGGCACAAAGGATCGAAGGCAGCAAACCTTCCTATTATTGTAAATTGGATTGTTTGGAAAGTTAGGAACAATCTGATCTTTGATGATAAGGTTCCTCGATGGCCTCTCATTGAAGCCAGCATCATCACAGCCTTCAATGAGTTACCTGACCCGCCTCCCCCAAAAGCTCGTCGACCAAACCCTCCTCCCATCATCGAACCAGGCACCCCATGGGCATATTTCGATGGAGCTGCTAATTCTCATAGTTGTGGGGGTGGTTTCATCCTGCACAAAAACGCAAATCACTCCTACCATATCAAAGCTGGCTTGGGGGCAGGAACAAATAATTATGCTGAACTTATCTCATTGCGCCACCTCTTGCATTTTGCTCTTACTCATCACTGCACTAGCATTAACATATATGGGGACTCTCAGATTATTACAAATTGGTTCAATGAGATTTCTACATGTCACATGCACACACTCAGAGTTATTATGGATGAAGTTCGGCAGCTCAAAGAGGCTTTTACTCATATCACTGTTGCACACATTTACAGGGAACACAATATGGAGGCTGACAAATTGTCAAAGGAGGCCGCGCTGATGGATCGTGGCTTATGGGAGATCACTGAAATTTTGGATCAACAGGAACGAAAATTCTACCATCGGCCCTATATAGACCCGCGATATCCTACAGCGGGTCTACCCCATACATAACATAGCAGAAATGGCAGCAGCTCTACAGATTACAGTTTTTTGTATAGACATTTTTGACAAAACTGAAGGTTGCGGAAAGGCAACAACTTTTTCTATAGACAAAATAGGCTTGCACAAGTCTTTTATATCAGGCAAATGATCAATGCAAATTTTTTGTAAATTGTACAGATCCACAGCGATCATGGCATATGCAAACAAGCATCTACATATGTAACTTTTTCATATTAATGAAAACTTTACGGATTTTTCCAGAGGAAAAAAAGAAATAATAGCTATTGTGTTAGATTTCTTGAGAAAGAAAATGTGTTCATATGTAGAAGAATAACATCTATGATGTTAATTTCTTTTGGAAAAAGAATATGTATTTACATACACAAACATCAAAGCTAATGTGCTAGTTTCTTTTAAGATATAGGTAGTTATGGTGGTTTTCCTTTTGGAAAAGAATGTGTCTTGTGCAAAGAAATACTAGTTGTTGTGGTGTTTATCTTTTGGAAATATTTCTCTCTTCTTGTGTGAAGAGATAGTGATAACCATGGTGCTTCTTTTAAATATTACCATGTCCTTGTGGGAAGAACTAATTATTTCCCTTTCTTATGATGCATGTCAAGTAGGGATAAATGAGCATACCTTCGCAATGTTTATGCAATTTACTTTATCTGGGTGGGGTTTGGATGGTTAGACGTGTTTCATAACCATACACATGCATAGATAAATATATATATTTTGTAATTATGTGTTTTTTATTAATGCATGTTTGGTGTCCATAAAAGGTATGCCTCGATACTCTTTATACATTTTATTTATGTATGTGTCACAAATTGGTTGTGCAGTTGAGGATGAGTGTGAAAGAAAAATATAATAACATCTTTTAACATTATTATGCATGTGCGAGAAAGTGGAACGTGAAAATATGTTTAAATTATAACTAGTAAATATTGATTATTTGAGATATTATGTATAATCACGGTGTCAGAATTTGTTGACAATAGTTTCTGCAGGAAAGGATTGTAACTTATGCGAAAGATGGATTATATTTAACATTATGGCAGGCAATGAACTAATGGCCCATGCAGATTGAGGGATTGTCAATTGCAGGATAATCCACTACAGGGAACAACCAGGCCACAAAGACACAATGTTCGAGGAATTGTGGGGTAAATGATATCATGATTAATGTAATGACCTTGAGTAAGCTATGCTTAAATTTAAAATGATATTTATTTGTAAGATTTTAATAATGGTTAAGGGATGGACTCTCTTACAACCATTGAGTGAGGGGTGAACACCCTCATGAAACATTTAATAACATAAACATTTGCTAATTTTTTCCTTTGGGGTTTCTAGGGTATATCGGTGTCCATTCTGTGTTTGACTATCATGCCATTTTAATGATGTTGCTTCCTTGCATGATTTTGACACTTACAACATCAAATATGTGATTAACTAGCGTAATTAAATGAACGATGATAATGGGTTACAACAAAGAGCTTTATGTTAATATGTTGAAACAATGTTTGTTACATTATGTGACTTGATATTCCATTTCTAAAGTCACTTTATGTAATAATGATGATTTAACTATTGGCTAGTTAAGGAACATGGAATAAATGATTGGGAATATTACACTCTAGTAAACTCCATAGAAATTTTCTGATCTTATATATTTTTACACATGGTTTACTAAGGGATGTTACAAGTGGTATCAAATCCAGGTTGCGGCATTGGTGCCTTTTGGGTTCTGTAAGAACGTGAAGTAGAGGTATGATTCTAATGGATACAAGTTCAAGTATGAATCTAATGAAAAATTCCATGGCAGTGTATGTAGTAGGCTACAATTGATTTGAAATACATGATGATGTTAATAACCATGTATTGCAGAGGGACTAGTACAAACCTGCTACCTGGATCTCTTCCAGTTCGTTTCGAGCAATTGTTTCATAAAAGAGAAGCTTTGCACCTGCATCACTTTTGATAGACAATCTTTCATCCACCTGCATGTTCTAGAATAACCAAATATTTTCTCCACATGCAATTTGGATGGTCCTACGCAGAGATAAAAACCAATCATTAAGATTCATCCACGAGTGTTCGCCTTCCCTAGGCCTTGGTTGCTTGCGATGGAAGTCGGCTTCTAGCCATGGATTGCAGGCCGAGGAAACTGCCTACATAGAGAACAAGGGAACCCTAGTGTTGTTCGCACTCACCATCACACTCTGTTTAGTTCTTAATATTATCAATTTACAAATTTTCATTTGTTTTAATTACATAGAAAACTAAATTTTGACAATGTAAATTTTAAATTATTCATTTTTTAAAATTTATTTTAACTTTTTATTATTTTTTATCTTAAAAAATAATGTAATCAAAGTCCATATCATTTTGAATCACTTTGCTAAATTGTCTTTTGTGAAATAATTTTTACTATTTTGACAATAATCATTGATCTAATTTTGTTTTTATAGAATGTAATTTTTACTTTTCGAATTTAGTTATTACGTATAAATTTTTAATAATTTATAAATTATTTAGGAGAACATAGACCCATATGAATCTACCAAGCACTGTGAGTGATCAAATTTCTCTAGATGCAAATTTCCTTTTGAGTACAAATCGTGAGGAAAGGTTTGCACCTCTAGAGATTTGATTCTTCTCATCAGTTGATATATTCTTAGTTAAAATAGATCTATGTGGGTTCTTCATAATATTATCAGTCCCTACGAAAGCGGTAGTCTAGCAACAAATTTTATTCTTGACCATTATTAGTTTAGCATTGACTAATGCAACTTATAATGTTTACTTGGAAAATAAATATTTATTTTTCAATATTATTAAAAAATGATTTTCAAACATTTGATTGAAGCATATTTTGAAGGTCTTATTACAACATTTGCACAAGGTAATGTCATGTGGATAACTACCTCGCATAGTTTATATCTATATGGTTGCAATATTCATGCATTATTTTTAAATATTTGTGTACAAATTGTTTATTTGTAATCTTTGAAAAAATAAATAACTAACATATTTAGCATCAATCACTTCCCACCATAATTTAAGCAACTCTTTGAATAAAAATTGGATATTTTGTGTTTTCCTCAGCACTTAAGTTAGAGTAAACTTGTAAATATGTAGACATACTAGTGGTTACTAACCACCAAAATTTATGTATGTCCATGTGTCTGTGCAAGCAATTAACCAACATAGATCCATCTTAACCCTGAATTTACCAAAAGTGTTGAGATGGATCAAATCTCTCAAAAAGCAGACTTTTTTGAGTGAAAAACTTGAAGATTTTATTCCCCTCATCGCTTGATCGAAACTAAGATGGATCTTCTCATTTTATTTTTATTAAAATCTTGAGTTAATATATTTTTAGTAGTAGTGAGGATAGAGGGTTTATTCAAAAGTAACTATAAACTTTTTTCTTTTAGATTTAATTAAAAAAAATGTTACAAAATATTTTGATTGTGAAATGAGTTATGGTTTTTGGGCATGTGGTATTGATAAGCCATGGTATTATAGCGACGCTTATTTACAAGTTAATGATATCCATGGTAAACTGGAGATGAATATCCATAGTTAAAATCCTTATTATATTATAATCATAAATATAAAGTTTTTATGTGCTTATTAATTAAATTTAAATATGGTTATAGAATCATTATTTTAATTTATACGGTAAAATTGATCTTAATTTATAGCTACTATTTATATGTTATATATTTTAATGTGATATGTATATTATGATTTTCTTTTATCTAAAAAAAATTGTTCGTAACTTTATTAATATTTTTTTACCATATACACATTTACAAATATCATCAACATTACCTCATACTAGGTTGTAGAGTGCCTCTTGGCCAAATTTATCCACTCCACATATATTTTTATTAGTTCCTCACTTGTTTACATTATATAAATTTCACATCTATTTTAATTTGTAACTTTATTAAAACCTTGATTTAATCTCTATGGTATATCTACAAAATCTTTTTATAGTAGTAGTGAGGATAGATGGTTATAAAATTAAATTAAAATACAATAAAATATTTATATTGTGAAGTGAGTTATGGTTTTAGGGCTTGTTGCTAAAATAAAATAAAATATTTATATTGTGAAGTGAGTTATGGCTTTTGGGCATGTTGCATTGATTGGTCATGATACTCGCCCATGGTATTGTAACAAAACTTATTTACAAGTTAATAATATTTGTATATGTATGTTTCTAAAGTTCGTCATCATGGTGATGGTGATGTTATTTTCTAGACATCTCTTAATTTGCACACAATAATCAAGAAAATAACATCACCAAGTTAATAATATTCACGATAAAGTGGAGGCTCATACCCATGGTTAAGAATCTTGTTTATATCGTAAGTGTATTATAACTATTAAGTTTTTATGTGATTATTAATTAAATTTAAATATGGTTATAGAATCTTATTTTAATTTATATGGTGAAATGAATCTTAATTTGTAGCTACTATTAATATATTATATATTTTAATGTGATATGTATATTATGATTTTCTTTTATCTAAAAAATTGTTCATAATTTTAATAATAAAAACAAAATCACCATATTACAAATTGAAATTTATTATTTTTTATTATTTTTAACTTTCTATAATTAATTGAGTCAACATTTAAATGATTACACTCATTTAGGAACACTACAACATCTCCCCCAAATTGCGCTCTCTATTATTTTTAAATTTTTATTATTTTTTAATGAGCCGACATGTAAATGTTAACAAAAATCATGAGCATCACTCCATACTGGGTTGTAGAGTGTCTCTCGGCCCAATTTATCCACTTTGCATCTCAATTTATTAGTTCCTCTTAGGGCAAGACTATAGATTCCATTTGTCTATTAACCACTATTAATTTGAGCTAACATTGACCAATGTGGGTTATAATTTTTTTATCTAGTTTTTCATAGCATCACAACATAATTTTTAACTTGAGCGGTAGGGAGTTAGTTGCCCTATAGAATTTGTTTATATTATATAAATTTCACACATTATTTTTTAGATTGCTTTTCAAGATAAACAATCTCAAAAACAAATGGATCACAAAAGCTTGAAATTAGAAATTTCACATTTATTCTCATTTTTAACATTATTAAAACCTGATTTAATCTCTATGGAATATCCACTAAATATTTTTAGTGGCAGCGGATAGAGAATTTACATATATCTCAAAAGTAATTATAACATTTTTTCTTTTAGATTTAATTAAAAATATATTATAAAATTCAATTAAAATAAAATATTTTTATTAATGTTGCATGCAAGATAGTCGACCCCTCCTGCAATTGGTTGATAGTGCGACCTAGAATTGCTTGTTCCTCAGGTGAGCATGTTTGTGTGGCTAAATGTTTTTTCGAATCTGTTGTTTCTATGATGATGTCCATTTTATATGGTATTTCACTGCTTCGAATGGTAATGTATGGAACAATTTGGGTTACTTGTCTTTTCTGGAAGGAATACCCATCTAATGGGAATGGTTGTTTCTATGATTGGATAGAGTGGCTTTTGAAAATCTCCTTTATCGCATCGTTTTGGTTTTATATTGTTCTGGTGTGTTTCTATATGGAAATTTTCTTGAGGAGCCAGTCTATAGCTCTTCTCTTTTGTGGAGATAGACACTCCCTAGTTTCTTTTTGTCGCAAGCGATGTCCAAGCATAAGGTGTTGGTGATTGGAGAAAAGCATCGTTGGTGGTTGGCCCTCTCGACCTGTTATGATCTTATATAGCCCAGGCCTAATGTTGTTTTCTTCCTACTCTTGTCATATGTATATGTGCCAAGTCTAATTTATTTGGGAGCCCGCTTAGCCCACACAGCGCTGGTCTCTGTTCCATCGGGGGTTTTGTTGGTTTGGGTGGACATGTATACTGTGGTGAAGTGGTGGTTGACATATATGGCTTAGCCATCTCCGAGTGTAGGTTCGTTGGGAACTGGGGGTAGGGGGCGCATTAGAAAGGTTGAGGCCCGAGGTGGGCGAGGAAACTCCTCGTCTCAACCGCCAAGGCAGAGTGGTAAAAAAACAGATGCCCAACATATCAATGCAATGACTCAAGCATATACTACATGTACTCCTGAGCAGGTGAGGCAGATGATTGCAGCTTGGGAGGCAGACCTCAACCAGTGGGTTGAGCATGAAGTGCAGATGGAGGATTAGCGTATATTGGTCCTTGACCTAGACCATACCCGTGACAGGCTCACTCAATATAAGCAGACAATGCATCTTTATTGGCTGATGAAGAGTATAGTAGCTCGAGCTATTATGAACTCTACAGGTTCCATTAAATCTAATCCTGGGTTCCAGGAAATTCAGAAAGAATTCCAACTTGTCCAATTTCAAATTCAGCAGCAGAATGTTTGTCTTGGTCATATTGAGAAGCACATTTCATGCCTTCCTCAATCATAATTACCAGGTTCCAGCGCTAAGGACCCAACTCCAGTGGAGTCCTCTAATGAATACTAGCAAGCAGTTTCTTTTTGTTTATTTTGATGATGTATATGTCGGTGAGTGGTATTTATGTTAGCATGTTAAGGATGAACCAGTTTATATACATTAAGGCCTATAAGGCTGAGTATGACAGAATTAAGAACCTTAGATTTTGGATGGCTTATAATGGGTTCCGATGGCCAACAGACTGGGTTTCCCACTGGGAAGGTTGAGGCCACAGAATGTCTTTCATGGATGTAACCTACTTTTGCAAATAAATGAATGAAAGGTCCTACTAAGCTTACAAAAAACATATATTGTGAAATGAGTTATGGTTTTTGGGCATGGTATTGTAACAAAGCTTATTTACAAGTTAATAATATTTGTATATGTATGTTTTCATAGTTTGTCATCATGGTGTTGTTATTTTCTAGATATCTATATATAATCAAGAAAATAACATCACCAAGTTAATAATATCCATGGTAAAGTGGAGGTGAATATCATAGTTAAGAATCTTGTTTCTTCAGATGAAAAAAACGTTGGTTTATATTATGTACCAGTGCATATATTCAATGAATCATAAGTACAACAAGATTTTCATAGATCTACCAACGAAGCAAGCAAAAATTGTTCAACACATATTCTTCCATAGTCAAAAGAGTGATAACAACATTGTCAAATTGTCACAAGTGAGATAGTGATTTTAATACAAATAGTCTGAGTATCAAAATGAGAAAAAATAACCAAATATACTAACACAATTCAAAAAAGTAAAGTAAAAAATAGGAACTATGGGAGGAGAAAGTAGCCCTCAGCGAATATTGTCTCTTCCACCAAATAAGTATAATGTATGAAACCATAACTATCAGCAATCCCTAGCTTTGACAGCGAGTTAGCAACCTGATTCTTCTAACGAAATATGTGTCAAAGAGTGATCACAATGAAAGTACCTCAAAGAAAGTTAATTTGGGCGATCCAAGCAAAAAGATGTGGGGGGGAGAAATCCAAGTTTGGTGATAGAGCATTGAAGAGAACTTGTGAGTCCCCATATACAAATAAAGTGTCGATGCACAACTGCCTGGAGATACACAAAAGGCCCCATAGTGCCAAAGTTTTAGCCCTCGTGTTGGTACCCGGTCCACCATTCCAATGAAACTTGTAATGGCTTACTTGGTCCACCCAAAGCCAAACACCGCAACAACATTTTGAGTTCTAGGAGGCACCATCAAAGAAACCCACTAGGTAATGTAGTGTGATTGGAGCATATCTATGGGATCAATCCTTTATTGTGCGAATGGGAACTCTGACATCCTACAATCTAAGAAGGACTTTGTGGATAATGAAATGTGTGTTAGTCGGGATCCTATAAAAAATAAGATGGTTTCTAGCACACCATATTTCCCAGATGGTGAGAAAAGGAACAACATTTTCCATTGAGCCCCATTGCAACCACCATAAATAATAATCGACAATGTTTCCAAAATTCCTACAAGGAAGGGTTAAAGCAATGCATATAATGTTCCAGTCACAAGATGCGATCGAGCATTCAAAGAACATATGTGAGTTGTTTGCAGTAGATGTGTTGCACAGGGGGCATCTCCCTGGTCCATTAAATCCCCTCTTGCATACGTTCTCCCAAGTAAGGTTCTTATTTATCCATGTCAGCTAGTTAAAAAGGATGATTTTAATAGGGCTGCCGATTTTCCAGACTAGAGAAAACCAGCAAGGTTGGTGTAGATCATGATGAGAAAGAATGAAATACTTTTAATTTTCCTCCACATCGACCAGATTTGATTGCAGCTTTCCCGCTCGGGTGAGAGAGTTCCCAGTATCGGATTGTTATATCATAAATTTATTACGAACATTAAGCTTTTATGTTCTTATTAATTAAATTTAAATATGGTTATGGAATCATTATTTTAATTTATATGATGAAATGGATCTTAATTTATAGCTACTATTTATATGTTATATATTTTAATATGATATGTATATTATAATTTTCTTTTATCTAAAAAAATGTTGATAATTTTATTAATAAAAACAAAATTACAATATAACAAATTGAATTTTATTATTTGTAACGCTTTATTATTAATTGAGCCAACATTTAAATGTTTACAACATACATCTTCCCTATATTAAGTTCTATATTACCTTTAGCCTTTTATTATTTTTTCAATTGAGATAACATGCTACAACATTACTCCCATATAATATTTACAAATATTTACACCACTATAACATTAATCCATATTAATTTGTAATACATAATTACTTTTAACTTTTTATTATTTTTTATGGTTTTGAATAACAAATTTACTAATGAAAATATATAATTTTGACAAAATATATCTATTTTTTTTTTTTTTTCCAGAAGAAAAAAACAAACAACTTTCTATTACATAAAAAGATGTTTACATATTCATGCATATTGCATATGTTTCAGAGAAAACCCCATATTATATATCATTGATCAAAACACTGGGACTCAAGTCCTCAGAATGTAAACCCAAACTAGTAGGGAAAAAAACAAAAAAAAGAACAAGCCGCAGGCCCTCAAAATCCCCAATAGGAATATCAGAATAAAGCTAAGCATACATCCATGTCAACATTCACCCTAGCATAATAAAGCCAAGCATACATCCATGTCAACATTCACCCTAGCAGATAGGGGAAAGGGCTCTAGGCCCACAGAAAATAAAACCCTCAAGGGGCACAGACATCCCAGAGGTAAGGGATAAACCCCATACTAGGCAACAATAATACAGGCCCGGAAGGGCGACAAGGAACAAGCCGTGATACTGAGGATTGACGGTGACAACGACCCCGACCCACCTCTAGCGAACCAGTTGATGGCAAACGAAACCCCCAACTGACACTGGGCCGAGAACCCTAAAGGAGACTGCAACAGTCCAAGAAGCCAAAGATGGTGAGCACAAAAATGAAGAACAGGGCACCAAGTTGGTCGCAACAAGAATTTTGGTAGCCGCAAGCAAAAACTAACACGAACCTTCGTCACACACCATCGCACAACAAAACACCCTCTAAGCACGAACTTGTCAACAGAGGCCAAAACGCGTAGTGAAAATCCCTCCAAAAGAACTGGCCTGAACTGCAAAACTCCATCCCAAAAAGCCCCTGCCAGAGCAAGCAAACGCGCACCAAAAAATAACCTCCGACAACAATAAAAAACATGAACTGAAGGGCCAAGGCGGCTAGGGTTCTAGCCGCCCCACCCTCCTAACTCCTAACGATCACTCATCAATCCAAACCTAAGGACATCTCACTTTCTCATTCAAGCCTAAGTACCACCAAAATATATCTATTTTACCGATGCAACTATCAACTTTTTAATGAATGGTTTTGGATGCAGCTTTTGACAGTTAAAAATATATAATTTTTCAAAATTTCATGAAGCTTTAACTGATGCAACTATCAAATTTTTAATGAATTGTTTTGGATGACACTTTTGACAATTAAAATTATATAATTTTTCAAAATTTCATAAAAGCTTTATGATATAATTTTGGAAACCAAAAGTCAAAACAAAAGGTTAACAAAGATGAGGAGGAAGAGGCTCGGAAATGTTTAAACCATGAATATTAATTTTAGATGGTATGAGATAAACATGTTCCACTGTTAATTAAATACATCTGAATTAAATGCATAATCAAACCTGCAAATACAAAGATGAAATCACTAGACAAAGAAAAAGTTCAAAAAAGGTATAATTGTAAAAACCATTTAAAAGCTCAAAGATAAATAGTCAATTACTGTAGTTACAAGAGTTAATACATTTTGATTGTAGATTGAGAGATCCTAGTTACAAAATTGTGTTTGGATGAATCTACAATCCCAAACACATTCCGGGTTGGGTTAATAAGATAGATTCCAGAAAACAATTATAAAATGGATCAACAACAATATTTAATATAAATTTAAATGTCAAA
Organism: Pinus tabuliformis; assembly: GCA_031772625.1. NCBI lineage: Eukaryota > Viridiplantae > Streptophyta > Pinopsida > Pinales > Pinaceae > Pinus > Pinus tabuliformis. The sequence goes on along the minus strand of CM062804.1, from coordinate 531,444,327 downwards.
ATTGTTGATATTGAGCTTGGGTAAGCCTCATTTCTCCAAGAAACAAAGTAATAAGGACTTGAGAGGGAGGCGCGTGACGATCGAGCGGAGGTGCTCTGCAGATATCATCCAATTTGGGGAGAGCTATGTGGTATGACTGGCCACTCACAGGTGCGATAATCTCGCATGAATTTCGACAGCTATAGCTCATGTTCCTTACCCATCTAGCCTCTAAATCATATATTACTCTCTGTTATTCCTGCCTATCTCTGAATGCTTCATATTTTCTTCATTATCTTCCCTATGATATAGCCTATCTAGCACTTTTGCTCCATGCTGCATCACTATTTGCCACCTGAAATTATCTGCCTAGCTCATATTGTACCAGTCACTCTCCACCTATGGCATTTGTCTGCATGACTCTTTCATTGTTGTGTTGAGTCTTTTCCTTGTTGTTTTCTTCTGTTTTGCACCTCGGTTTCGGTTCGTCAGCACTTCCAAGTATGATTATCTGTCCTTCAATATGCTTTCAATATAATTGTTTTTGGATTTAGATCAATGGGGTAGTTTTTGTATACTGGAGTTAGATATCTGGGAGTGTATATTGAATTATATAATCTCTACATGTATCTATTTTCTTCTAGTCAGAATCTCTCATATGAGGAAAGTTGTATTTTCCTATGCTATATGGATTTGTCCCATATCTAATAGAGCAGTCACTTGCTGGTCATGGATTCAGGCTATTAGATTACAGAGCTATTGCATATATCAAAACCATGTTCTGAGTTTCGATTTAAACTTGGGCCATGGTGGTGTGTATGTGAGAAGTTTTTTTGTTGTTGTATAGTATGTCAGGAAGAGGTGTCATGAGGGTTTATGTGATAATCTGAGTTGTGTAATTGTGGTTTACTTCGCCTCTGTTTTTCTGTGGAATCCTTTTCGGTCCGTTCCTACTGCCTCTCTATTGTTATTGGCTCCGGGTTCTCTCCTGTATACATTTCTGGGTTTTTCGTCCTGGTTCTCTGGTTTTGGTTTCCGATTATTGGTTACCAGTAATTGGTTTCCGGTAATTGATTTGAATTTTACCATCGTGGGTAGAGCATTCTAGAATCAAATCAATTGCCTTAATTTCTATCAAGCCATTTCAGGACGAGTGTTAATGCTGATATCTATTGACGCCGTCAGAGTTTGATTTTATCCCCATCATGGTGTATGCTTGCGCTTGATGATGACTATCATCTTTATAGAGGAGGACAGCTGGCTTGGTTTATGACTTTTTCCTCATCGAGAATGTGCCTTTTACTTCCCGAGGTGTCCTTTGCTAGTACATTCCGCTGACTCGAAGTAGGTGAAACCTTCTCTCTCCAGGTCTTTTGTATCGGTCATATCTTATCCTATCTGTATGCAGTGTACATCCCGCAGCTCCTTTGGATTTTCTCTTGTACTTTGGGTTAAGTCTTAGGTGACTTATTTATGACGGAATTAATGTCGGATACATCTGCCACGGAAGCTATGGTCCACGCGGCCATACAGGCGGAATCCCTCCATCGTAATGCCAGGTTGTCAAACGAGTGGCATTCCACGCTGGATGAAATGTTGATTCATCCATCGGACCCTCGTACTGTCACTAATGTGGAGAATGAGCTTACTGGGAAGTCTATTGCTGGGGATCGAACTCGAAAGTGCCATAAACCTGTTAAATCTATTTCGCCTCCTGCTGCCATTAGAATTGACAACGTTCATTTGACTGAACGCATTGATAGTCTCCAAGATAAAGCTCTGATTGGCCGGTGGCATTTCCCAGAGATGAATGACCAGCAGATGAGAGAATGGCTTGAATTGTAGCGGAAGCCTATTATTGGGTATGTCCCGATTATTGCCAGATTACTAAAAGAGTGGTACTGCTTTCATTTTCTTAGCGCAGTGGATTTGGAATCCATTCTGAATCATCAATGGGTTTATGGTCGTAGTTTTCTTGCCTTGCATAGGTGGTATTTGGGATATAACCCCCTACAAAACACGCCTTCTAACAATCTCATTTGGCTGAAACTTCTCGGGCTACCGCCGGAGTTATGGTCGATAGAGACCTTAACTGAAATTGGAAATGCAATTGGCAGGTGTGTGTATGTAGACCCATGGTGCCGCGGGGAGAAGGACAAGCGTATGGCCTGGATTTTGATTGAAAGATCCTACAGAGGAGGCTTTCTGGAGCATATCGATATCAGTTGGAATGAGCAATCCATTAGGCAGAGGTTAGATTTCTAGGGTGTACCTTTTCGGTGCGCTGCTTGCCATCTCACTGGGCACCTTGTTAAACATTGTTCGCGACGTCATTTTAAAGGCCAAAAGCATTACGGTCTTACTAAATTCGTGGAGTTGCCTCATAAGATGAACGTTCCTTCGGAGGATACAGAGAAATCGGCTTCTCCAAAATGCATTTCTCGGCCTTCCCGTGATGATGTATGTGATGATGATCATCTGCTATCTCCCTCGCCGCCTAAAGCCCCTGATCCATTATATCGGATCTCGCCGTCCATGCCTGAGTTGGAAACGACCTCTGATTATGAGATCCCTCGTCCTCCAAATCCCCCATTGGAACCATCCGCTGATCTTGTTGTTCCTAACCCGAATCCCATTCCTCGGCCTGCAATTGGTAAGGAAGCCCTGCATATTCAGTCTTCATCTTCGCCCCTTTTTCTAAATACTTCTCCTGGTGACCATGGTATAGAATCCCGGATTTCTCCTACTCCTGCAAATTCCCCTAATTCATCGCCTATAAACTCTATTGGTAGTGATTTGGACTACCTTTTGTCCAAAAAATCACTTGACCTCAAGCCTCTCACTGTTCATAAGCCTGATATTCCAAAATCGCCTAAGATCAGCCCTTCTTCTGCTAGAAATATCACAGTGAGAAGAAAGAATAATAGGGGCAGTAGGCACTTCAGGGGGAGGGGAGTTGTTTCTGACTGTAGCATCAGAAATCTTTCTTTGGTTGACATTCCTATTATTGACATGTCTGAAGACAGGCCTCTTAGAGCTGGAAGGGCCGGATCACCTTCGAAATGAATTTCATAATATCTATAAATATTAGAGGTCTGGGAGCAGACCTAAAATTTTTGGCCTTAAAAAACTTTTTCTTTTATCGACGAGCCCTAAAATCATTTTAATTCAAGAGACCATGCATACTACATCTGTTACAGTGTCCTACTTCAGGAAAATGTTTCCCCTATGGCACATCTCAGCGGTTGAGGCCATAGGCCTATCTGGTGGTTTAGCGATATTATGGGACCCTCATTGGATATGCGCAAAAGCTTACAGCTGCATTGCAGGCATTCTCATTTCTGCTCAGATTAGAGGGCTTAAATGTCCTATTAATATATTGAACATATATGCTCCATACAAGAACAGATCGGCATTTTGGGAAAGTCTCTTCGCTTCGGAAGTTTTTGATGTTAAATCATTATTGATTACAGGTGACCTAAATATCACATTTAACATGGACGAAATCTAGGGCATCAGTAAGAAACAAGATCCTATTGTTGCCAGGATTAGGAATGAGTTTCTAAATAAAAATTTTATCGACATTCTCCCTCCCAAAATCCTTCCTACTTGGGACAATGGTAGGAATGAAAAGGCTTACATTGCTAAGAGAATCGACAGATTCGTCATACATGTCAGCTTGATTGAATCCCTGGGCATGCCTTATTCAACAGCCGAAAATGTCTTTATATCCGATCATGCTTGGGTGGAGAGCTATGGGATTCAGAAAAGGCTTCCCATTTAAATTCAACAGACAATGTCTGGAGGATCCTGACTTCAATAGCACTGTATTAAAAGCGTGGAAAGAGATGTCTTCATCAAGATCTGCTCCTATCCATATGTCCTTCAATGATAAGATGGATAAAATCTGGAAGATTGTAAAAGAATGGCAGTTTCAGAAAAGGCAAGCGAATAAAAAAGAACTCCGGGATATCCAAAAGGAGCTTGACTTTGTTGCGGAATCTATGGCATATGATTCTTTGTCTTTTGAAATGAGATGTTGTATTAAGAGTCTTCAAAAGAAGAAATTGTTAATCTTGAAACAAGAAGAAGCTTTCTAGAGGTTGAAAAGTAGGGCGATATGGATGAAAGAAGGTGACCGGAACACAAATTTTTTCCATAGATTCGCAAACTCAAGAAGGGAAAAAAATGCAATATGAAAAATCAGCGATGGTAAGGGAGGCTTCCTTTTTTCCCAGTAGGATATTACAAATGAGGCGGTGGCATATTTCAAAAATCAATATAGTAGAGCGAATAATCGCAGATTTTAGGATATATTATGGGGAATAGACTTATTTCCGGGGATGTTTGATGGTGATTTAAATGATCAAATTTTTCAGCCTGTTACAGAGGATGAACTACTTGCAATTATGAAATCATTCAAAAGGGACAAGAGTCCCGGTCCGGATGGCTGGTCGATTGAGTTTCTCATCCATTTCTTTGATATCATCAAGGATGACCTGTTGCAGATGGTTGAAGGCACCAGAACGGCGGGCAGTGTCAACAAACAGCTCTGCTCCACCAATATCGCTCTCATTCCCAAAAAGGGGGATGCACAGACCTTCAAGGATTTTAGGCCGATTTCGTTGTGTAACATTACCTTCAAGATCGTTTCAAAGATCATAGCTGAGAGAATGAAGGGAGTATTGTCAGAATTTCTAACAAAAGAACAACACGGTTTTCTAAAAGGGAGAAACATTCATGATGCAATTGCTGGCACACAAGAGGCATTATATGCTATTCATTCAAAAAAATTTGATGCGATTATTATCAAAATTGACCTCTGGAAGGCATACGACTGCCTAGATTGGGGCTACATCAGGTGTTTGCTTGCAAGAATTGGCTTGAGATCCAATATGATCAATTGGATCATGGCTTGTGTTGAACCTGTGGATTATGCAATCATCATCTATGGCATGCCATCCCCTTTCTTCTGTGCGGAGAGGGGCCTGCAGCAAGGATGCTCCCTCTCTCCGTTGTTATTTATCCTGGCGATGGATACTCTTAGCCTGCATATCGACAAGGCTGTAAATGAAAATATGTGGCGTCCCCTTAAAATCTGCAGAAATGTTTCTTTATCACATAATTTATTTGTTGATGATATCATCTTATTCGCCATGTTTTGCAGGGTCACTTGGTTACGTTTCTATGATATCATAAAAAAGTTTCAAATAGCTACGGGTTTTCAAGTTAAAAATGAGAAGTCGACTATCTATCACTATGATTTAAATCATGAAGATGTTTTATGGTTATCAGAGCTATTTGGAATGAATGCGCAGTCTATCAGCTATGGCATAAAGTACTTGGGCTTCCAGATTAAATCTAATGGTTACTCGAAATCTGATTGGAATTGGATCTTGGATAGATTCTACAGGAGGATTTCTGCATGGGAATTCAGATGCCTCTCCTTGGCGAGAAGAATGATATTAGTGCAATCAGTTTTAAACCAACTTGCAGTTTACTGGGCGCATTTATTTCTTCTTCCGGCGAGTATTATTAATAACATGAATAGATTATCAGCTAATTTTATATGGGGGGGTCCAGCTGAAAGGAGGAAATACCATCTCATAAAACTTGCCAGTATTTCATTACCAAAGAATATGGGAGGTTGGGGCTTGATTGATTTGTGCTCTTTTGGAAAAGCCCTATTGTGCAAGTCGCTATGGAGAGCTATACAGGGTGAGGGTCCATGGAGTTACATGATTCGGATGAAGTACTTAGGCAGGAAGATCTTACAGTTCTGGTTCAGGAAAGGTTCCATTGGTGCTTCATATGGGTCTCCAATCTGGCTTGGTTTTCGCAGGATTGAACCGTATTTCTTAAAGAATTTAATCTGGAATTTTCAAACTGGAAGTAAGATACTTATTAGCAAAGATCGTTTCAAATGCGACGCTAAAGAGTTAAATATACCTGAATCCTTACTGAATTTCTTTCATAGAAGAGGCATGTTTTATTGGGACAGTTTGATTGTTGGCTGGCAAGGACCCATCCCGATGTGAAAAGAAGCTGGCGATTTGCAAATGCCCCAGGAGATTGCACATCAATGGGTTCGCATTAGGATGAGTCTTCGGAATTGTGGCATTTTTCGTTCAGAGGATTCTGACTATCTAACATGGAACATTTCGAAAGAAATCAATGTTGTGAGAGTAAAAGAGGTTTATCAACATATGATATTGCAGCAGATTCCCTACACCCTTGTTTTTCCTCAGATTTTCTGGAAGGATCGCTACCCATCGAAAATGATCCTATTTACTTGGCTTGCTTTTCACAACAGAAATTTAACATGGGAGATTTTAATGAAAAGAGGATAGCACGGCCCAAATATTTGTGTATTATGCAGATCGGACGGGGAAAGTAATGTGCATTTATTTTTAAAATGTAAAAAAACGAAGCAGATATGGCTGGCATTAGAAAAAGAATATGGTTTTCAGCACTGCTCACAGGATTCAATTTATGAATGGATTCTATGGTGTAGCGGACAAAAAGAAACATGGCGAAGGATTTTTATCCTTTCCCTGTGGAACATTTGGAAGTGGCGCAACCTCAACATCTTTAAAGGCTCTAATTCCTCATGCTCGGAAATCATAGATAGGATTTCTGCTAATTTTGATGCCCTCCCACAGAAGTCTACCAATCAAAAAAAGATTGTTTCCGAATTGCAATCAACGGAATGCTCAACTTTCCCATTAGTGTTCTTCGACGGTGCTGAACAGCTGGGTGTATGTGGATGTGGTTTTATCATTATGATGAACGAAAACACTCATTTCTCCATCCACTGGAACGGAGGTTCTGGCTCCAACAGCAAGGCGGAGGCTATGGCTCTTGCTGGACTCTTAAAATTTTGTCTTTTCCTTGATATTCAACAGGTATCAGTATTTGGAGATTCGAAAGTTATGGTCGATTTCGTATCAAGGAAAAATCACATTTTAGTGCCTCACCTGACTGGCTGGATGGATAGGATCAACTATTTCTGGGGCTGCATGATCGGAAGTTCTATTGGTCACATCTGTAGGGAAAAAAATATGAAAGCTGATGCTCTTTCTAAATTGGGCCTCCTATCTTCTCTAGGTTTATGGTATTTACAGATTTTCTCAGTAGAGCTCCCCTTACAGCTTCCCAATGCCTGACGATGAGAGCCAACGAGACCAACATCGTGGGCACAAACACATGAATGCCTATGCCCGTATTATTTGCAGAAATCCGGTGGCATACATGAATTGATTCCTTTGCTTCAAGAGCGCCACCTCCTTCCCCTGCAGCTTGGGATTTATAGCAATTTGTGATAGTGGATGCCCATGTGAAACGGAAGGAAAATCCATGAGCTCAGTCAAGATGGAGATGGAAGTGCGAAAGATAGTAAAATCCACAATACTATGAAGTCAAGGTCAGTCAAGATGCAGAGAGGAGACTTGAGGGCAGTGGGCTCCTATGGTCTATTGTTAATAACTGCTAAACTTTGACTGATTTGGATATTGGTTACTTAGATTTATTTTGTATGTCTGAAAAAATATGAGGGGTGAATTTAGAATTTAGGGGTTGAAAATAAACAAGTAATTGTTGCTATAATCCTTATGGAACTTAGGAATTTGCTGCTAAGCTCAAACCTCTTTTCATTGACTAAAAGGTAATTTAAAACTCCATGGTCCCAATGGTAAAATTATTGGGAAGTGTGTTTTATGAATGATTTCAACCTCATTTAAAACAAATTAATGATCAACATAACCATCTAAATCATAGTATCGATTTGTCCCACAAAGTTTTTTGCGTTTTTAAATTGAAAAAGAGAAAGTCAGTATCCCTCACATCAATAAAAAGGAGGTTTTTCTTACTTTAAAAAAGCGTTTGTGAGAAGAGACCTTCGGCACTAGGTAGTTGCACTGACAGGGACAAAATACGCCGCTCTTCATTAATTTGAACTTCCTGTGATTGAATTGAAAACAAATGGAGCCATTTTACCTCACAACAATAAAAGAGGAGGTTTTTCCTATTTAAAAAAAACACTGAGGTTAGATGCTCCTGCATCATGTAGTAAAGCATGAACCTACTAGTATTAGATGCAGGAGAATATTTAAGAAAGTAGATTGGTTGGTATTCTTGGATAAATTTTAAAAGCATATTACTGAACTTACTAGATCATTTGCAAGGTCATTTGACAGGGTCAATGTTTGAAAATGTAACTCCTACTTGTCTTAGTTGTGATTCTTACTAAGTAAAGGAGTCTGTTCCTATTAGTCAGGATCTATTTCCTACATTGGTGTGTGGTTGAGATATTCTCTCAACCAACATATTGTGTGTGCATGTATATATGTAATTGCATTTGATTAATAAAACGATTGACATTATCAGATTTTATCATGGTATCAAAGCCTTGAGGGCTTCGCCCTTCCTGGGCCGAGGAAATAAAGAGTTCAGTTTTTTGTTTTTGGTTTGTCCATTTTTTCAAGCTGAGCTTGGCGAAGTGTGGAGTGTTTCCACTATGTGTTTTATTTAACGGAGATTGGTGGCTGCCACTACAAAGGTCACTCATGTTTTTGTGCCCGTCGAAGCTCCTGCAATGAAAGCTGTGAAGGTTAAGGGCGAGGCAGTGAAAACAACATATGCATAGGCAGGGACATCTGTTGCTGAGGAACGAATCACTCCTTAGAGGCTGTGTGAATCTCTGTGCTTGGTGCGGTAGAGTGTGCTAGTTTCAATTTTGTGGGTTTTGTTTGTTATATTGTCGGAGCTGTTCACTGGGCCGGAGAGACACCACCCCTGCGTGGATCGATTGGCGGACGTGGAGCAGCGGATCGTGGCCGAAGTGGCAAGTTGGCTGCATAGTCTCTTTTTTGAATCCAAGTGGATGTTCTGTGGTGTTGTGGCAGCGGAGACGGCGCAAAGGGTGTTGTCACTCGTGGCTGCAGAGGCACCGTTGAAGCAGATCCGCCTCAGGGATCAAAACAAAATCCGATGGCGCTGGCATCTGGGTTGATTTGTGGCGAAAATGGCCTCCGACAACCCCAAACCCGCGAAATTACCATCCTTTTAAGCCTACCTACCCTTGAATCGGTCAATTCTATCCTATATCGGTACATTAACACCCTGCTAGCGCGAAGATTCCATCTCTCACATTGAATCTTTAATCTCGTGGCCCTTTTGCAAATTATGTTGTTTTTGAAATTACAGGGGACGAAAGCTTAATTTTTGAAGGCTTTGAAGCGTCTAGATTGTTCTTGATGCCTCCGATCAAGAATATCATCCAGGACATGAAGTGCGGCATCGGAAGTATTTCCAAGGGGAGTTTCGATGTGAATCTCTCCGACAACCACAGATCGCGATCACACTCGCAAGGCGTTATAGCAACCTCCGATGATGAGAATCATTGCAAAACAACCGTCGATATTTTGCATGAACGACAGTCATTTGCAGCAGAGCAATGCAACCCTATATGAGAAGATGGGGAACTATGGGGGGTCAGCACACAGGTGACGCCAACGATGCCACCATGTCCCACTGGCTGCAGTTGGCTGACTTGAGGCACTTGGCTTCCCTAGGTCTAGATCACAGCTTTCTGTCCAATTCGCTTGTGTCGGGATATGGCTCTCCATCAATGGAGGAGAAGCAGAAGTTGTTTAAGATGTTAAGAACCATGAACCTCGGTGGCGAGTCTAGACTAGAGCCTTTTACTCCCCCTAGGGCTGCCATCGACGTGTTCACGATCCCCGAAATCAAAGGCGAGTTTGGTGTTGCGATTTTGGATTTACATGCCATGGATGATAATGAGCTGCTTACTGAGCATGCAGTGGCAGAAGCTCTTGAAACATCGCCATTCATGACTGTAAATGAAAGGAGATATGGAAATGAGTTTGATCATGGTGCTGGGTCTAGCAAGCTGGAGATGGGACCAAATATTAGCTTGTTCAGTTCATCTATAATTGATAAAGAAACCACTGGATGAGAAGGAAACTTGGCAAACATTAAAGTTGGAGTTCAACTGAGTGGAGAGCCAGTTGTCGTGTTATTGTTTTTGTTTGTAAATAGTGGTCAAAAGTCATGTTGGGCAAAGAGAGAGAAATTTGATATTTTGTCAACTTGAAAGTTTATTTTTTATGTCTTGGATAAAATTATTATGCTTTATTGAACCTAGCTAACTCAATTTAGGTAAAGTTATTTTGTTAGAATTCGCGACTCTAACAAATGATGACAGGTTAAGTATGGAGTTCCAAGATTTAATTGACAAAGAAAAAGATGCCCAAGATGTGAAACGTGCAGCAACAACGATTAAACGATGATGGACAACGAGGTGAGAGTGTGAGTTTGTGGAATAGACTCTATTATGTTGTAATGTAAGCAAGTCTAGGATGTTTTGTAGTGGTCTTTGTAATGTATGTACCTGGTAACTCTAAGAGTTGGAGTTGTGTTGTAAGCCTTGTAAGGCATGTGTATCCCCATACAATTCGTGGTAATCTAAAAACCACTTTGTATTTGCAGTGTCGGTTTGTGGTAAGCTAGAAACCACGTGTAACAGTGAAGTGGGATAGAGATTCCTATTGGCATGGTTTAGGGTTAGCTGAGAAAACCCTTGGCCTTGTTGAGTCAGGTCTTTGGTGAGCCTTAGTGGCTAGAGTGCCCTAGTGGTAAGTTTGTAGCCCAGAGTGGCTGGAGTGCCCTAGTGGAAAATTTGTGGCCCATAGCGGCTGAGGTGAGCCTTCATGGCTGTGTTTAGCCTTTGTGGCTGAGAGCCCTTGGAGGCATGGTTGAGGGTGATCCGATAAAACACAATGCATGGCTACAGGTAATCCGACAAAACCCAGGTTAACAATGATGGAGGGGGATTTACCCAGGTTAACAATGATGGAGGGAGATTTATAGGTACAGGTACATGTATGCAACTATAATGGTTGACAGAACCATGTATGCGAAGCACATCCTACAAGACTGGCAGTTGCAGTGGTTGGCACCCATGCATTCCGATAGATGGTTGTTCCTTTATATGGACGTTGACATATTCTTTTGTTATGTTTGACCACAACTAGATTTTGCAGATTGATATTAAGACAAGTAGGCATTAAGGGGGAGTGTTGGAAAATGTAACTCCTACTTGTCTTAGTTGTGATTATTATTAAGTAAAGGAGTTTGTTCCTAGTAGTTAGGATCTATTTCCTACATTGGTGTGTGGTTGAGATATTCTCTCAACCAACAGATTGTGTGTGCATCTATATATGTAATTGCATTTGATTAATGAAACAACTGACATTATCATGTTTTATCAGTCCAGGTGCAAGTTGGAGATGTGAAACTCAATTTTATAGAATCTTTTATCGTAGAGGTTACAAATTTATCTAAAGTTGGTGGAAATTGGTTTAAAAAGTAGAAGATAAAGGGATATATGTAGAAAGAATTTTTAGTAAACTCTGACATGGTTACAACTTAGCAAAAAACAAAAAACAAAGTAACTGATAAAACAAGAACTGTAATCTAAAAACAATAACTCTAGCCAACTCTAGATGTAGAAAGAGTTTTTAGTAAACTCTGACATGGTTACAACTTAGCAAAAAACAAAAAACAAAGTAACTAATCAAACAATAACTGTAATATAAAAACAAGAACTCTAGCCAAAAAACATGAAAAAACAACCCAAAAATGAAAAGTGAAAAGTATGTACGCTGGAAGGTTTTTTTTTTTTTTGGCTGAGTAAATTTTCAACTTTTTTTTAAAAATGACAGTAAAACCAAATTTTGTTGCGCAAACAACCCCTTGAAATAAAAAAGTGTTGATGCTTGCATCAATGTTTTTTTCACTAAAATTCCAACATATTTTAGCAATGACATTAAAAATAAAATACCATAACTGCAAAAATGATTAAATTCCAATAGTTTTCAGCAATACGTTGAAGATAAAATATCACGACTTCAAAAAACCTAAAATTTCCAACAATTTTCAACAATGGTGTTATGACTCTGAAAATTTTTATAATTTTAACATTTTTCAACCATGACGTTAAAGATAAAATATCATGACTTCAAAAAACCTTAAAATTTCAACATTTTTCAACCATGGAATTAAAAACAAATATCATGACTATAACAAACATTAACTTTCCAACATATTTCGAGATCAAACATCATGATCAAATTAAACCTTAAAAATAAATACCTAAATAAAAAATATTTACACCAAATGCAAAAATTATAGTTCTTTTAAAATCTTAGCCTAAAACAACTTGGCACATTGGAATGAAAACTTAAAAATCAACCATCGAATGGACACATAGTGAGGGTGTGCTTAACCCATCGCAATTGAAACTTAAAAATAAACTATCAAATTAACACATAGTGGAGGCGAACATGATTCATTATAACGAAAACTGAAAAATCAACTACCAAATCGACAGATATTGGGGACAGGTTGCTAGTCAAACAATGACGCAACCCTTACAACAAAAAATAAATAAGAAAAAAAAAAAAAAAACAAAACAAAACAAAAATTAAAAGAATTAAATTAAATAATAACCCCAAAAAATAATAATTTAATAAAAAATAAAATTAAAACATTGAAAAAAAATTGACAAAATGACTATATATATAATACAAAAAAATGTATATATAAAAGTAAAAACAAAAACAAAAAAAAAAACACCTATAAAACACGATGAAAATTCAACATAAAAAATAAGAAAAAATTAAAAAAAAAAAAGACAAAATAAAATAAAAGTTGTTTTTTTTTTAAAATTATATATATATATATATAATCGGTCTACCACTATCAACCTGCCACACCCGCCCCGCCAAGCCTCTTAGCCGTTGGGCAAGGGTGGCAGGTTGATTCCCGGAATTGACTTGCCACCACACCCAGCGGCCAAGAGGCCACAAGCTAGGTAATTCCCAGAATCACCTTCTAGCCCCTAATATGTTGGAGGGTGATTCTCAGAATCACCCTCTTGCCCCTAGCATGATGGAGGGTGATTGTAGGAATCGACTTGCTACCCTTGCCCAAATGCTAAGGGGTCACTAGCTAGGGCGCCCGAGCTGGCCGGTGATCCCTTAACAACTAGGCAGGGGTGGTAGACCGATTCCCGGAATCAACCTCCACCATGCTGGGGGCGAAGGGGTGTTTTTAGGAATCACCATTGTCCATTGTGCTAGGGGCCAAAGACTGATTCCGAGAATCACCCTTTGTCATGCCAGGGCTAGAGGGTGATTCTAGGAATCACCCCTTATTGTGTCGGGACCAGAGGGCCATGCTGGGGCCAGAGGGTGATTATGGGAATCACCCTCCATCACGCCGACACCAGAGGGTGATTTCGGAGATTACCCTCCACAATGTTGGTGGCGAGAGGGCACTGCGCCACTGTGTTGGTGGCTCTACCATGCCACGGCTAGAGGGTGATTCCTGAAATCTCCCTCCATCGTGCTGGGGATGAGAGGGTCGTTCCGAGAATCACCCTCCGCCATTACTAAAGATTACATTTGAGATGCTTCATTGATCACAATTTTATTTTTATAAAGAGTAAAAAAGAGCACTTATTCTATCTATGTCAACACAATATACATTGATCTTATCTTTTAAACCTGCCAAATTTAATATAACACACACAAATCATTTTACATGTTTAAAGATAGGTAAAAAGAATATCTTCAATGATTGTACATTTTTTTTTTTTTTTAATTAATTTATTTATTTTTAATTTTATTTATTTATTTATTTATTTTATTTTATTTATTTATTTATTTTATTTATTTTTAGAAGAAAAAGCATCATAGATTATATTAAGTCAATATAAAAGACCATGATTGGATACAAAAGGATGATTTGAGCAGCTCCAAATCAAGACATCATTGAGAAGAAGCATATAGGATGGATGACATATAGCACAGCATAATATGAAGACTGTAGAGAAAAAAGAGCAGATGAATCTAGATGAAAAGGGACAGTACTCATGGATACATATGCTTATCATTATAATCATAAGAACAGAGCAAAGACAGGCATAGCCCGAAGATTTAGGCCTGTTTGCTTGAAACAGAGTAAAAAAAAGAGCTGATACAGTGCAGAATGGACTTATAGGGAGCCTTGGAATCTCTGAAGATTTTATGGTTCTGCCACTTCCAAGCACACCAGATCATGATAATAAGAAGAGGGCGCCTTGACTCGCATTGAGTACTCCACCATTGAAAGGCTGCATGAACAGAAACAAAGACATTAAGAGGAAAATCAAATAAAATGGCAAGCTCATACCAGATTTCCTGTGTGGAGTTGCAATGAAAAAACATGTGAAGATTAGTCTCCTCTTCTGACTCGCACATCGAACACCTGCTAGGTCCATGCCAATTTCTCTTCCTCAGATTATCCCATGTCAGATTTCTGTTGTTGAATACCAGCCATGCAAAAAAGATCATTCTAGGAGGGCATCCTGTTTTCCATAAAGCCATCGGGAAAATTAAGGTAGAGCTCGAAGCCTTTGAGCAGATGATATCGGAGTAGATGTCTTTAACTCTGGCTGGCGCAGGAGTATTTGACATGGACCAAATTAGGTGGTCATTTAGACCCCCGCGAATAATCCCGCTTGCCTGTAGGGAGGCTTTGACCGCATTCCAAGTAGAAGAGAGTTCAACCGGCAGACCAATGTCATTAGCATCCTTCCAAATGGGAATAATGCCTAACCAATCCGAGATGAGTTTGTCCCAAGTGAAAACACCAATTTTGTGTAGGACAAATAAAAGATATTCTGGAAGATAGTAGCTGCGACTACAAGCGATAGGATCAAGACCAATGATGAGCCTGTTTCCAGAGTGGATCCTCCATCTTAGTTTTGACAAGAAGAATTTCTCAACTTTCCTGAAGCTAAGCCAAATAGCCGATCCTTTTTTGATTCCAATTGCATCATTTCTATACCAGAACTCCAGGCATTTACCTTTCAAATATTTCTGTTTAATAGTCTCGCTCCATGGCCCGTCCCCGAAAATCCCTCTCCAGAGCGATTTGCACAAAAGTGCCTTGCCAAAAATTCTCAAATCCTTTAGTCCCCATCCCCCCAGATTCTTTGGTAATGAAATTCTGTCCATTTTAGATAGGTGAAACTTCCTCTGATCGGAACTTCCTCCCCAAATGAAGTTAGCCGTGATCGAGGTCATCTTTTGGATTATGCTTACCGGAAGGAAGAATAGATGAGCCCAGTAGACCGCCATCTGCATTAAAACAGCTTGAGAAAGTGTGACCCTGCCCGCCAAGGAAAGACTCCTGAATTCCCATGCAGAGATTTTTTTGAAAAATCTTTCTGTCAACCAGAGCCAGTCATTTTTGGAGTAACCTTTTGCTTTAAGGTGGAAGCCAAGGTATTTGAGGCCTTGCTTGAGCGATTTGGATTCTATACCAAAGAGCTGAGAAATCCAGTTCACCGTCTCCAAGTCAACATCGTTGTGATATAGCAGAGATTTTGCTTTGTTTATAAGGAGTCCGGAAGCTCTTTGAAATCTGTCTAGAATATCTTTTAAACATATCCACGATGATCTATAAAGCATTGCAAATAAAAGAACATCATCTACGAAGAGGTTGTGTGAAGAGAATATATGCCTGCATATCTTTATGGGTTTGCATCTATCTTCAGCCACAGCTTTGTTGATATGGATACTTAGAGAATTCATGGCCAGGATGAACAAGAGAGGCGAGAGAGGACATCCCTGTCGCAGGCCTCTCTCGGCTTGAAAGAAGTGAGAGGGAAACCCGTTAACAATAACCGCATAGTTCACATTCTCGATGCATGCCATTATCCATCAGATGTTTCTTGACTTGAGGCCGATCTTTGCAAGAAGGCATTCCATAAATCCCCAATCTAAGTAGTCAAAAGCCTTCTGCAAATAAATTTTCATGATGGCTGCTGGAGATTGTTGAGAAAACATATAAGAGAGGCATTCTTGTGTATTAGCTACAGCATCCAGGATGTTCCGGCCTTTTAGGAAAGCATATTGATCCTTTGTCAAATAGGAAGCCAGAATTCCTTTAATTCTTTCAGCAATAATCTTCGTGATAATCTTGAAGGATATATTGCACAGAGATATCGGTCTGTAGTCATTAAACGATTTTGATTCCACTTTTTTTGGGATGAGGGCGATCAAAGTTGAAGAAGTAATATGATGAATATTACCAGACATCCTCGACGCTTCCACTATCATTAGGATATCATGCTTGATGAGGTCAAAGAAATGAGTGAGGAATTCAATTGTCTAGCCATCCAGCCCAGGACTGTTATCTTTCTTAAAAGACTTCAAGATTCCAAGAAGCTCTTCTTCTGTTACTGGTTGAAACAGCGCCTCATTTTCATCTTCGCCGAACATTTGGGGGACCAGTTCAATACCCCACAGAATATCTCGGAAGGCAACATTATTTCTTCTGCTGTATTGGTTCTTAAAATAGTTTACAGCCTCCCTAGTAATGTCTTCCTGTGATACAAAAGAGTCTCCATTATCATTCTTAATTTTCCAAATGAAGTTTTTGTCACGTCTTGCACTTGCAAACTTGTGAAAAAACTTCGTATTCTTGTCCCCTTCTTGAAGCCATGTTGCCCTGCTTTTAAGCCGCCAGAAGGATTCCTCTTGCTTTAATAACTCTAATTTTTTCCTTTCAAGCTCTCGAATGCTACCTTTCACGGAGAAAGAGAGGGTGTTAGCATTTGCTTCTTTCAGAATGGAATCCAGTTCCTGTTGGATAAACAACAGCTCCTTTTTATCTTTTTCCTTTTTTCCCACTTCCCATTTCTTTACAATCTTCCTCAAAGCAGCCATCTTGTCTCGAAATGTGAGGAACGGGGGGAGAAATGTGTTTGCTGACATCTCCTTCCATGCATTTTCGATAAGATCATTGAAGGCTGGGTCCTGTAGGAAAGATCGATTGAATTTGAACGGGTATCCCTTTTTGAAACCTTTCACTGGCCAGGATAGCAAAATTGGTCTATGATCGGACACTAATACATTCTCCACTGATGAATGAGGCATTCCCATCTTGTCTATAATGCTAACATGCACTAGGAATCGATCGATCCTTTTCGCAATGTAAGCCTTATCAGTTCTGCCATTCATCCATGTCGGCTTCATTTCCCCAGGGACGACATCCACCAAGTTCTTGTTAAGGAGTTCGAGCTTAATGCTATCTGCAAAAGAATCCATTTTCCTACAATGTCCCTAGCATTCATCAAAGCTCAAAGTAGTATTTACGTTGCCTTTACAGCAAGCGACCACCACGAGCGAGAGCGCCAGAAATCTTAAGTGACATGCAGAGAGGAAATTATACAAACTAGAGCAAAAGAGCAGTCGAGCACGAGCCCCCCGTCCCAAGCAGGAGGGACGACTGGCCGAAAGGCCAAAACCACTCACAAGAGAATGGGCAGAGGTTTTATAGGATTTCAGCACAAAGGGATCTTAAGCTTGTAAGCAGACATGTGTCCTACCCATAATAATCATGCATGCATGTTCTTCGAGCTTAAGACAGATAGCGTTAAGACAACGTGGCGAATGGTTGCAGAATCCTCATGCGCATACTTGGGAAAGCTATGGCTGGAATGGAGATGGGACATGGCAGAAGTTTGGCTTCCTATAGTCGTCCATCATTGGGCCTGAACGGAGGCTTCTAGTTCTTCCCTTAATTCAGCTGCAACTATCCATTGGCATCCTCTGCTGGTGTTGAAAGCTGGTTGGTCCCGGAGAACACTTTACATGTTTAAAGATAGGTAAATAGAATATCTTCAATGATTATACATTTATTTTCTTTATAAGAAGTAAAAAGGAACACTTTAACTACATCAATATATTACAATAGTTTATAGTTTATGGACGAATGAGAAAGGAGGAAACTATTATCAATAATTTGTAAAAAAAATTCAAATTATATTTATGATATAGTGTTTTAATTTATTAATTAGATGATTTTTTAATTAAAATATAGTACAAAATATGAGAAATTATATTATAAATAATTAAAAATATATAACATAATATATTTTAATTTTTTAATTTTATCAAAAACCATAATAAGTTATAATTGTCAAATTTTATTAAATAAATAAATTTATGAATATAAAATATATTAAAAATAAATAAATAATATTTCAGCGTTATTATTTCAAACATTTTTTCCAAAAAAATATAATATAAATTTATTTACAAAGATAATCACTTTCACTATTAAATTAAATCAAAATAAACACATATGAACTAACTATATATATATATATATATATATATATATATATATATATATATATATATATATATATATACATATATATATATATATATATACATATATACATATATATATACATATATACATATATATATATATATATATATATTGAAAATAAATTAAGAAAAATCATGACAAAAATAATTTTGTATTTTAGTTGCTTTTAAGATTTTCTAGAATTTAAAATTTGAGCTATATAATTTATCTAATTTTAATGTTTTAAGATTTTCAAAAATATAATCTATTTATACATATAAAAATACATTTAAACAATTAAAATTCATAATCTTACCAAAATTAATATATATATAAAACTCCCCTAAACAAAAAAATATATTATTTATCACACTTCAATTTTCAATACCGCTTATATAAACCAAATATCAACACCACTAACAATTAAACAATTAAAATTCATAATGTTACCAAAAATATATATATATATATATATATATAATGTTACCAAAATATATATATATATATATATATATATATATATATAAAAGTCCCCTTTGTTGTGGAGGTGTAGAAGATTATTGGATTCATGGAGCATCATGGTTTAGGTGTCTAATGATCGTAGTTGGTCTAGTGATGAAAACCATTATAGTACTAAAAATTCCAAAACAATAGTTTTTCTTAAAGACAATCCACATATATACACAAGAGCCTACAAAAGTTGTTGTAAGTGGAAGTGGGTGCTTCCAGCAAGTTGTAACTTGCAAAATAGAAAAGAGGTTGAATCCTCGTGTAGGTGGGTGCCTACAAAAGCATATGTAAAGAGGCAATGGGTGTTTGAATTTACATCACAACAACAAAAGTCATGGTTTTTCCGTTTATGGGTTTCGAGTTATATCTGGTGTCCACATATGTTGATGTTATGTGTTGAATCTTATGTTATGATTTAATGTTGTTTATATGTTAAATATATTATTCACATGATATATTTTTTCTCATCTAATAATTCACATAACTATGGTGTATTGTTGCTTATCTAATAGTTCATATAACTATTGAAAAGAAAAGTATAAATTGGAAATTGATAACCATGAATGCACTATACTAATTCACCCCCCTCTCTTAGTGTAGTCAAGTTTCCAACATCTAGTTGGTAGTACAAAAACTATAAGAAAGTAAAAAAAATTGGAATTTTAAAAGCATTAATGTAGTTTTACATAGTTATATGGCTAATAATAGTTTGAAAATTTTTGGGATACATGGCAAACAATAATTTTGAAAATGTAAATCACTTTGCCAAATAGTTGGTGTGAAATATTGTTTACCATTTTGACAAAAGGGCATTGATTTATAATGTAATTTTCACTTTTAAAATTGAGTTATTGCACCGAGAGGCGCATGTGTGATTTTGTTTGTGCTCAACATGGAGTTGATACATTTTCTATATATATATATATATACTTTGAATAAAAAAGAAATGTCGACTATAATAAAAACATAAATGAATATACATATTTGGTTACTTATAATTAAAAACCAACATAAATGGATATACATAGTTGGTTACTTTCAATTAAAATTTGACAGACCCACGTGAAGTAGGCCCGATGATTGCCTTCAGAATGAGGACTTAGGTCCTTAGAGGTATTGGTTTCAACTTCGTGGGTAAACCTAAAAAAATTGGTAAAAAAATATATTCTACTTTCCCTCTAAAAGTCATAAACAAAACATTTCATTGTCTTTCGTAAATAACATAATTTTATATCAACTTTAGGAAGACAAAATAATCAAAAGTTTAAAAAATGAATAAAGTATACATATATATATATATATATATATTAAATATTTCGAAAACTTAAATAAACTATTTGAATGCCCATATATAATCATAAAATAAAATATCTCACCATGCCATATTAAGTAATATTAATGTTCATAACTTAAATAAAATATAGCATTTTAATATAAACAATGTTACATATGTAAAATATTTCAATGTCAAATATATATATATTATGTAAAGCAATTAAAAAAATTATATTCTTATGCTTATAACATTTTTAATCATTTCAAGTAATTTCACTATTTTACATTTTTCGTTATATTTTTTGGGTCAATTTTGTCTAAAATGTAGCAAATATTTGTTGTGATTGCAAATTAGTTACTTCTTGTATACAATCCAAGTGCCCAATAAGAATTTCAAGGCATATATATATATGGAAAGGATTAAATCTCAAGGTGCAAACATTTTTTCAAAATTTTCACTCTAAAAAGCTTTACATATTAAGGGATTTGATCTCTCTCAGTAATTGGTGGATACGCGATTGCGATTGATCTATATTGGTGTAAAGCAATAAAAAGAAAGCATAAAGTTATGGTTAAAATATTTTTAAACATTCCAAGTAATATCACTATTTTACATTTTTGTAATATTTTTTGGTCAATTTTATCTAAAATCTAGTGAAAAATTGTTGGAATTGCACATTTAAGTTGTGTAATCTATACAATCCAAGTGATCAGGAGACATTCAAGACATTGTATCATGCATTTAAAAATGTGATACTAACTATATATATAATGGAAAGGGATTAAATATCTTGAGGTGCAAACATTTTTCAAGTTTTGCACTCTAAAAGGGTTTACATATCAAGAAATTTGATCTGCTCTCCACGCTTGATATCATCAAAATGAATATATATAACATTTAATATGAACAAAATCATAAAATATTTCAATGCTCGTATTATGTAAAATATTTTATTGTCAATTATGCATATATCTATATATTATATAAAGAATTTAAGAGCAAAAATTATTGTTAATTTTTTTTAAAACATTTCAAGTAATCTCACTACTTTTGTGATATCCCTTAAGCAAATAATAATTTTAATAACATAAAATTATTATTGATTTATTTATTCATTTAGTGTGATTTGAATGGTTGTTGCCAAGAATTAGTTATAATTGATGGTAATACTTGTGAAACTAAAAAACATCCAAATTAAACTCACCTCAAGACATCCAATAACCTAATTGAATCTCATCATCAAGGTAGTCTTTTTGCTACACTATTGCAACATATTTTGGGAGTAATTTTTCTCTGCACTAGAAGTTGTCTCCGACAAAACCCTAAAAGATATTGCTTATATTGTGACCACCTCCTTATTTTTTTTAAGGCATTCCTTGCTTTACCATTCATCTTTTATTTTGAGCAATGTTTGGTAGTGGAGCTGCAGATGGATGCCAGAAGATTATGGCGCAACAATATTTTGTGTTTGGTTTTGTTGTCAATATTGATGTAGGTCGGGCGTGAAGACTCAGACAATATGTCGTGCATATAGTCCCTTAACCCTTGTGCTCCTTATTTGATCGTGACCATGAAGTCTCATGCCACATGCTACTTTGCTCTCATATTTGTCATTTGAGTGTTGGTATGCTAAGGTTGTGGTAGACTCTATTCATCATTGTCAATGGGTTGATGGTACCCAAGATTCAAGAAAAATTTTCAATGGGAGGATAGATGCTTTCACTGCATTGCCTTCATGAACTTTGTTGATTAAATACTTGTTATTGAATGGGAGATGAGTAGTTGTTAATTAGCCCATCAACAAACTCCAACCATCGAATGAAAAGATAAGATAAATTGACCATGTTATTTTTATTGAAAAAATTGCATAGTTTACACACATCAAAAGATAAGTTAGTAATGTTATTATCTTGAAAAAGAATGCATGTGAACTTTACACATAAAAGATAAGAAAACTATGTTATTTTATTGGAAAATATTGTAGGGAAATTACGTGTGGAAAGCTAGATTATTTTATTAATTTTTTTGGAAATATTCACATGGTTTCTATGCGTTAGACTCCTGGAAAAGAACACATGCTTATGTGCATAAAAATAATAGCTATTATGTATGTTTTATTGAGGAACGAATATGTCCTTATATGTACATAGATAATAGTTGTTTTGCTAAAGTTTCTTGAAAAAGAACACACCCACACACACATATAGCTATTATATTAGTTTTCTTGAAAACGAATATGGGTTATATACACATGTAGAAATAATAGCTATTGTGTTAGATTTCTTGAGAAAGAATATGTGTTCATATGCAGAAGAATACCATCTATGATGTTAGTTTCTTTTGGAAAAAGAATATGTATTTACGTCTATCAAGAAAATAGTTGTTGGGTTAAATTCTTTTGGAAAAAGAATATGTATTTACATGCACAAAGATCAAAGCTAATGTGCTAGTTTCTTTTAAAATATGGGTAGTTACGATGGTTTTTCTTTTGGAAAAGAATGTGTCTTGTACAAAGAAATAATAGTTGTTGTGGTGTTTATATTTTGGAAATATTTCTCTCTTATTGTGTGAAGAGATAGTGATAACAAGGGTGATTATTTTAAATATTACCATGTCCTTGTGGGAAGAAGTAACTATTTTCCTTCCTTATGATGCATGTCAAGTAGGGATAAATGAACATACCTTGGTGATATTTATGCATTTTACTTTATGCGTTTGAGATTTGGATGGTTAGACATGTTTCATAACCATACACATGCATAGATAAATATATATGTTTTGTAATTATGTTCTTTTAATTAACACATGTCTATTGTCCATAAAAGACATGCCTCGATACTCTTTATACATTTTATTTATGTATGTGTTAGAAATTGGTTGTGAAGTTGAGGATGAGTGTAAAAGGAAAAGATCAATAACATGTTTTAACATTATTATGCATGTGCGAAAAAGTGGAACATGAAAATATGTTTAAATTATAACTAGTAAAGATTGTTATTTGAGATATTCTGTATAATCATGGTGTCAGAATTTGTTGATGATAGTCACTGCAGGAAAGGATTGTGACTTAATATGTGAAAGATGGATTATATTTAAAATTATGGTAGGCAACGAACTAATGGTCCATGCATGCAGATTGAGGGATTGTCAACTAAAGGATGATCCACTATAGGTAACAACCAGGCCACAAAGACACAATGTTTGAGGAATTGTGGGGTAAATGATACCATGATTAATGTAATGACCTTAAGTAAGTTATGTTTAAATTTAAGATGATATTTGTTTGTAAGATTTAATAATGGTTAAGGGATGGACTCCTTACATCCATTGAGTGAGAGGTGAACACCCTCACAAAACGTTTAACAACATAAACATTTGCTAATTTTTCCCTTCAGGGTTTCCAGGGTATATCAGTGTCCATTGGTGTGTTTGACTATTATTCCATTTTAATGATGTTGTTTCCATGCATGATGTTTACACTTACAACATCAAATATGTGATTAACTAGCCTAATTAAATGAACGATGATAATGGGTTACAATAGGGAGCTTTATGTTAATATGTTGTAACAATGGTTGTTACATTATGTGACTTGATATTCTTTTTCTAAAGTTACTTTATGTAATAGTGATGATTTTAACTAATGGTAAGTTAAGGAACATGGAATAAGTGATTGGGAATATTACATGCTAGTAAACTCCGTAGAAATTTTCTAATCGTATATATTTTTACACGAGGCTTACTAGGGGATGTTACAAGTTGTATCAAAGTGAGGTTGCAGCATTGGCGCCTTTTGGGTTCTGTAAGAATGCGAAGTAGAGGTATGATGCTAATGGATACAAGTTCAAGTATGACTCTAATGAAAAATTCCATGGCAATGTATGTAGTAGACTACATTTGATATGAGATACACGATGATGTTAATAACCAGAGATTGAAAAGGGGCTTGTACAAACCTGCTGCTTGGATCTCCTCTAGTTTTCTTCGAGCAATTGTTTCATAAAAGAGCAACTTTGCACCTGCATCACGTTTGATAGACAATCTTTCATTCACTTGCACATTCTACAAAAAAATAAATAGTTTCTCCACATGCACTTTGGATGGCCCTACACGAAGAGAATAACCAATCATTTTGCTCCATCCACGAGTTTAGGCCTTGGTTGCTTGCGATGGAAGTCGGCTTCTAGCCATGGACCGTGAGTCATGACAATTGCCTACATAGAGAATGAGGAAACCCTAGTGTTGCTCGCACTCGCCATCACACTTTGTTTAGTTCTTAATATTATCAATTTACAATTTTTTATTTGTTTTAATTACATAGAAAACTAAATTTTTACAATGTAAATTTTAAATTATTCATTTTTTAAAATGTATTTTAGCTTTTTATTATTTTTTATCTTAAAAAATAATGTAATGAAATTCCATATCATTTTGCTAAATTGTCTTATGTGAAATATTTTTTACTATTTTGAGATCTAATTTTGTTTTTATAGAATGTAATTTTTACTTTTCAAATTTAGTTGTTATGTATTAGTTTTTAATAATTTATAAATTAATTAGATTGACATATACCCATCTGAATCTACCAAGCACCATGAGGGATCAAATTTCTCTAGATGTAATTTTCTTTTTGAGTACAAAGTCTGAGGAAAGGTTTGCACCTCTAGAGATTTGATTCTTCTTATCAGTTGATAGATTCTTAGTTAAAATAGATCTATATGGGTTCTTCATAATATTATCAGTCCCTGCCAAAGCAGTATTTTAGCAATAGATTTGGTTGACCATTATTAGTTTAGCATTGACTAATGCAACTTATAATGTTTAGCTTGGAATATAAATATTTATTTTCAATATTATTAAAAAATGATTTTCAAACATTTGATTGAAGCATAATTTGAAGGTCTTATTGCAACATTTGCAAAAGATAATGTCATGTGGATAACTACTTTATGTTGATAAGGTTACAATATTCATGCATTATTTGTAAATATTTGTGTTCTTCCCACCATAATTTAATCAAATCTTTGCATAAAATTCGGATATTAATTTAAGCAAATGTTTGCCTAAAAATTGGATATTTTTTTGTTATCCTCAACACTTATGTAAGAGTAAACTTGTAAATATGTAGACTTACAAGTTGTTACTAACCACCAAAGTTTATTTATGTCCTTGTGTGTGAGCAAGCAATTAACCAACATAGATCCATCTTAACTCTGAATTTACCAAAGTGTTAAGAGGGATCAAATCTCTCAAAATGCAAACTTTTTTGAGTGCAAAAGTTGAAGATTGTATTCCCCTCGTCCCTTAATAGAAACTAAGATGGATCTTTTGATTTTATTTTTATTAAAAGTTTGAGTTAATATATTTTTAATAGTAGCGAGGATAAATAGTTTATTCAAAGAAATTATAATCTTTTTTCTTTTAGATTTAATTAAAAAAATGTTATAAAATATTTTGATTGTGAAATGAGTTATGGTTTTTGGGCATGTCGTATTGTAACAAAGCTTATTTAAAATTTATTGATATCCATGGTAAAGTGGAGGTGAATATCCATAGTTAAAATTCTTATTATATTGTAATCATAAATTTATGTGCTTATTAATTAAATTTAAATATGGTTATAGAATCATTATTTTAATTACTATGGTAAAATCTATCTTAATTTTTAGCTACTATTTATATGTTATATATTTTAATGCATATATTATGATTTTCTTCTATCTAAAAAAATTGTTCATAATTTTATTAATAAAAAAAAAATTACCATATACTTGTTTACAAATATCATCAACATCACCCCAGACTAGGTGGTATAGTGCCTATTGCCCAAATGTTTCCACTCCACATATCATTTTATTAGTTCCTCACTTGTTTATATTATATAAATTTCACATCTATTTTAATTTTTAACTTTATTAAAATTTTGATTTAATCTCTACCTAATATCTATGAAATATTTCTATAGTAGTAGTGAGGATAGATGGTTTACATATATCTCAAAAATAATTATAATATTTTGGCTTTTAGATTTAATTTAAAAATGTTATAAAATAAAATTAAAATAAAATAAATTATTTGATTTAATCTCTACAGAATATCTGTGATATATTTTTTTAGTAGTAATGAGATAGATGGTTTACATAATTCTCAAAAGTAATTATAATATTTTGGCTTTTAGATTTAATTAAAAAAATGTTATAAAATTAAATTAAAATAAAATAAAATATTTATATTGTGAAGTGAGTTATGGTTTTTGGGCATGTTGCATTGATTGGTCATGACACTAATGGTATTGTAACAAAACTTATTTACAAGTTAATAATATTTGTACATGTATGTTTCCAAAGTTCGTCATCATGGTGATGTTATTTTCTAGACATCTCTTAATTTGTACACAATAATCAAGAAATAACATCACCAAGTTAATAATATTCAACATAAAGTGGAGGCTCATACCGTAAGTGTATTATAACTATTAAATTTTTATGTGCTTATTAATTAAATTTAAATATGGTTATAGAATCTTATTTTAAATTTATATGGTGAAATAAGTCGTATATTTTAATGTGATATATATATTATGATTTTTTTTTAATCTAAAAAATTGTTGATAATTTTATTAATAAAAACAAATTTACCATATTACAAATTGAAATTCATCATTTATATTAATTTTAACTTTTTTATAATTACCTGAGTCAACATTTAAATGATTACAATCATTTAGGAACACTACAACAGATCCCCCATATTAGGCTCTCTATTATTTTTAATTTTTTATTATTTGCCGACGCGTAAATGTTTACAAATATCAACATCACCCACCCAATTTATCTACTCTGCATCTCAATTTATTAGTTCCTCTCAAAGCAAGAGTATATATTTCATTTGTCTATTAACCACTATTAATTTAGCTAACATTGACCAATGTGGGTTATAATTTTTTTTGTTTATATTATATAAATCTCACGTCTTGTGTTTGAGATTGTTTTTAGAATAAACAATCTAAAAAAAATGAATCACAAAATCTTGAAATCAAAGGATAGAACATTTCCATATATGTAAAAAGTACTTATAACATTTTTGCTTTTAGATTTAATTAAAAATATGTTATAAAATTCAATTAAAACAAAATATTTTTATTGTGAAATGAGTTGTGATCTTTTGGCATGTTGTATTGATTGGTCATGATATTTTAACAAAGTTTATTTACAAGTTAATACTATTTGTATATGTATGTTTTCACAGTTTGTCATCATGGTGATGTTATTTTCTAGATATCTATATATAATCAAGAAAATAACATCACCAAGTTAATAATATCCATGGTAAAGTGGAGGTGAATATCATAGTTAAGAATCTTGTTATATCATAAATTTATTATAAGCATGAAGTTTTTATGTGCTTACTAATTAAATTTAAATAGGGTTATGGAATCATTATTTTAATTTATATGATAAAATGAATTTTAATTTATAGCTACTATTTATATGTTATATATTTTAATATGATATGTATATTATGATTTTATTTTATCTAAAAGATTGTTGATAAATTTATTAATAAAAACAAAATTATAATATAACAAATTGAATTTTATTATTTGTAATGTTTTATTACTAATTCAACCACCATTTAAATGTTTACCACATACATCTTCCCTATATAAAATTCAATGTTACTTTTAATCTTTTATTATTTTTTCAATTGAGACAACATGCTACAACATTATCCCATATAATATTTATTGTAAAATACAGTACTATAACATTATTTCATATTAAATTATAATACATAATTACTTTTAACCTTTTATTATTTTTAATGATTTTGAATAACAAATTTACTAATAAAAATATATAATGTTGACAAAATATATGTACTTTTTCAGGAAGAAAAAGCGTGAATTGTATTATATTGAGACTATATAAAGGATCAAGATAGTACATTGTTAAGCATATGAAGCTGGAGAGTTTAAAAACAAAAGGGACAAAAACTAGAGGATGAGCAAATCCTCTAAGAAGAGTAGACGAATGTACAACTGAGATTCAAATTGGTCTTACAGCATATTCAGATTTTGAGATGTAAAACAGAGATTGTTCAAAAACATATTATATACCAAACATATGCCGAGATGAAAAAGAGAGGGGGCAAGATAGCAAACCTGGGGATATTGAAAGGAGATTAAAAACCAGGGAGAGAGAAATCCTGTATGACATAGGATTCCTCGCCAAAAATTACCTTCATGGACCAGGAACCTGTTGGAGGAAGAAGTGTATCCTTTGACAGGCAGTCCACTTGTTGATTCTGAGCCCTGAAGATATGCTGAATGGAGCTGTCTCTCATAATTCCCCAGTAAGACATAATCCTGTCCATCCATCTTGTGAGGTAAGGGGTCCTGATAATGCATTTTCCATTAACATGATCTACCATGATCTTGGAGTCTCCGAAAATAGAAATGGACTGTATGTCAAAAAAATACAGAAGGCCAGGAGACTCGCCAGGGCGCGCGCCTCTGTAGTGCTGTTGGTGCCCTTTCCTGCATGAAATGAAATATTGAAGATTCTCATTCATTATAATATGTAACCCACAACCACAGGAGTCTTGCTGAGCAGCGCCATCAAAAAACGCCCTTGGGGTCCTAGAGAGATCATCTTCTTGCATAATTCTGTTGCCATCTTTTGTTTTGGGATGCTTTTTCGGGACAACGTCATAGATGGATATGATGTGTTGTAAAATATCCATAAGAGGTTCTTTTACTTCTTTGAAAATTTTCCTGTTCCTCCATCTCCATGCACACCATAGGACGATAATAATGATAGATCTCCATGAATCTCTCTGCCCATTCCACCATTCAAAAGCTGTATGTGTTGAAGCATGTAAAACAAGAGGAAAGCCATATAAAACTGCGAATTCATGCGATATTTGCTGTGTAGATTGGCATTGGAAGAACATATGAAAATTTGATTCCTCTTCTGATTCGCACATTAAACATCTGCTCGGTCCATGCCAATTCCTTTTCTTTAGATTCTCCCAGGAAAGATTTTTATTGTGGAACACCAGCCACGAGAAGTAAATTAGTTTGGGAGAGCATCTAGTTTTCCAAAAAGCTGATGGGAATTTAGGATTGGAATGCATGGTCTTAAAACCAATCATATCTGAATAGATATCCTTTACACAGACTTGTGTGTTTGCTGTTTGCGCCTTCCAAGTTAGATAATCATGCTGTTTGGACCGATGAAAACCGCAGCATCTCAAGATATCCTTGACAATGTTCCATTGCCTTGCCATGGGATCTGACATTCCTAGGTCACAGGCTTCTTTCCATATAGGAAGTGAGCCATGCCATCCCGCTATAAGCTTAGCCCATGTAAAGAGACCTTTGCTATGGAGGAAAAATAGAAGTCTTTTGGGGATGGAGATGCTCTCTTTCCTGCACATGATGGGATCTATCCCAATGAGGATTCTGCTGCCAGATTGTAAGCGCCATTTAAGATTCTTGAGGAAATATTGCTCTATTTTACGAAGACTGAGCCATATAGCTGATCCATACTTGGCTCCAATCCTACCTAATCTGAACCAGTGTTAATGAATAGTTTTGGAGGACACTTTTGACAATTAAAAATATATAATTTTTCAAAATTTCATAAAAGCTTTATTATATAATTTTGGAAACTTATTTTCAAATGATAATTTTAAAAGTCAAAACTTGGCATTTGACAAAATTTTGTTTGTTTTCATTTTTATTGTATTTACTTGATAATTGAATTTAAAAAATTAGGTTTGCAAAAAAAACTCAACTCTCCTTGCTTCCCTCAAGTATCTTTATATCCTCTACAAATTCTGTACATTTTTTATATCCATTACATATTTTGTGATCCCGTGACTTTGCTGTATGCCCGTTGAATGCAGAAATCTGCAATGGACAGAATCTCAAGCCTTCTCATGGAGTGTGGTTTATACAATTATCGAAAGGAGATAGTGAGATTTCAATCAAGTTTGACTAAGAACCAAGGGGAGTGAAACGGAAAGTTATTTTTTTGAGGTCCCAACACCTTTTCTCATGGACTTTCAACATGGAGTTTGAACTTGAACTCTTTATATGCCCTGTTTCAACTACTAAACCTTAATCCAATAAATTGATATTCATACAATTGAAAAAGATCTGAGAACCCTTTCGAACAGAGCTGAAGCAATTACACAGGAATCAGCCACAGGGACACCGTGTCCAATTAAGCTAACCTTGATTAACAAATTTATTCTCATCTTTTTCTGGGTATATGGATTGCCTAACGGAAGGCAATCATGGGAGATTTATTTTGATATCCAGGATCAAGTTTTATTCAGCATCTAATTTCAAAGAAATAGTATACTGGGGAGTTGCCCCTGGGAATAAATGAAAAGATTGACTTGTAATATATGTTTAAATAGAAATCAAGAGAAAGCTAAACAGAACTGCAAATGTTTGAGACTGATTTGGGATGTATGGATGATCATCTTTCACCTTTGTCGATTTTTGTTTGAAAGAATCTCATCACTGTGCTAACTAATTATCACAGGGCTTTTTAAGCAATGAAGTTTCATAAAGTTCCATGTTTATTTGTTACATCTAGGATTGAAGTTTATCTGATTAACATACTCTGTTTTCCATCAAAATACTGATACAAGTTTTATGTTTGTAATCACTTTCTTTATTATTAATAAAAAGTGTTTTTTCTGATTAGGAAAAAAACCTTCAGAGACAGAAAAATTATAACTATTTTTAAATTTTCACAACTTATTCACTCTTTTGTATAAGCAAAAACATGGTTTTATTTTATAGGTTAAGCATGAGATCGTAATTTTCCTTCTGTAATGGAATGGAATAATATGATGAATTTGATGAAATTTTCCAATAAAATATATATAGTAATTTTTTTTCAGTCTCAAGAAATTGAGCTTGGAGTAGCTTTCAGGCATACATAGTGTTGTTTAGGATTAGACCATGAAAACTATAAAACCCCACCTAACGGTTAGACCACATCCCATAACTATATAGTAATTTATTCTAATTACAAATCAGAATAAAACGGATAACAGAACAATTATAAAGTATAAAGATGAAAGGTAAACAGGAATGAGGAGGAAGAGGCTCAGAAATGTTTAAACCATGAATATTAATTTTAGATGATATGAGATAAACATGTTCCACTGTTAATTATATACATCAGAATTAAAATGCATAATCAAACCTGCAAATACAAAGATGAAATCACTGGAAAAAGCAAAAGTTCAAAAAAGGTATAATTGTAAAAACCATTTAAAAGCTCAAAGATAAATAGCCAATTACTGTAGTTACAAGAGAATACATTTCGATTGAAGATTGAGAGATCCTAGTTACAAAATTGTGTTTGGATGAATCTACAATCCCAAACACATTCCGGGTTGGGTTAATAAGATAGAATTGATGATGTGACTTGCATTCATATTGCTAGGTAATATAAGGTTTGGACGCGGTCAACTTTCCTAGACCTCACATGGGCCCAAATTACAAGACTCTGAAGGAAATTCAAGCAAAAGGCAGTCTACCCTGATGCATAGCAGTCGACAGCATAGATTTCAATCAAGTTTGACTAAGAACTAAGGGGACTGAAACGGAAAGTTAATTTTTTTTTGAGGTCACAACACCTTTTCTCACGAACTTTGAACCTGAAGTTTAAACTAAACCTTAATCCAATTAATTGATATTCATAGAATTGAAAACGATCTTTCGAACAGAGCTCAAGCAATTAGACAGGAATCAGCCACAGGGACACCACCATGTCCAACTAAGCTAACCCTGATTAACAAATTTATTCTCATCTTTTTCTGGGTATATGGATTGCCTAACGGGAGGCAATCGTGGGAGATTTATTTTGATATCCAGGATCAAGTTTTATTCAGCATCTAATTTCAAAGAAATAGTATACTGGGGAGTTGCCCCTGGGAATAAATGAAAAGATTGACTTGTAATATATGTTTAAATAGAAATCAAGAGAAAGCTAAATAGAACTGCAAATATTTGAGACTGATTTGGGATGTATGGATGATCATCTTTCACCGAATCTCATCACTGTGCTAACTAATCATCACAGGGCTTTTTAAGCAATGAAGTTTCCTGAAGTTCCATGTTTATTTGTTACATCTAGGATTGAAGTTTATCTGATTAACATACTCTGTTTTCAATCAAAATACTGATACAAGTTTTATGTTTGTAATCACTTTCTTTATTATTAATAAAAAGAGTTTTTTCTGATTAGAAAAAAACCTTCAGAGACAGAAAAATTATAACTATTTTTAAATTTTTCCCAACTGATTCACTCTTTTGTATAAGCAAAAACATGGTTTTATCTTATAGGTTAAGCATGAGATCGTAATTTTCCTTCTGTAATGGAATGGATTAATATGATGAATTTGATGAAATTTTCCAATAAAATATATATAGTAATTTTTTTTTTTCGTCTCAAGAAATTGAGCTTGGAGTAACTTTTCAGACATACATAGTGTTGTTTAGGATTAGACCATGAAAGCTATAAAACCCTACCTAACAGATAACAGATAAGAATAAAACAGATAACAGAACAATTATAAAGTATAAAGATGAAAGGTAAACATGTTCCACTGTTAATTATATACATCAGAATTAAAATGCATAATCAAACCTGCAAATACAAAGATGAAATCACTGGAAAAAGCAAAAGTTCAAAAAAGGTATAATTGTAAAAACCATTTAAAAGCTCAAAGATAAATAGCCAATTACAAGAGTTAATACATTTCGATTGAAGATTGAGAGATCCTAGTTACAAAATTGTGTTTGGATGAATCTACAATCCCAAACACATTCCGGGTCGGGTTAATAAGATAGATTCCAGAAAACTATTATAAAATGGATCAACAACAAAGTTGAGGTATTACAACAATATATTTAATATAAATTTAAATGTCAAAATTGTTGATATTGAACTTGGGTAAGCCTCATGTCTCGAAACCACTCACAGATAAACCCATTTGATTGTTGTAATCTGTGAAGTATGCACTATTCTGTAAACGTATTAGGTGATGGACTTTAGCAATAAAATCATCGCATTTCTGCTTCAATTCATCATCTGTCACCATCGGTTCAGATTTCACAAGAACATGATCCTCGGCCATCAATTTTTTCATGTCAGAATCGTCTTGGCCTCTGTCTTGTGTCATACCATTAACACCGCTGCGGGTTCGCTTAGCAGATGGTGTTTTCTGCTCAGGTTGTGTAACAGTAAGACTCATGGAAATGGAATTAGTCCATTCAATTTTTCCAGGAGCTTCTCTGCTTTCCGTCCCAGTCCCCTCCAAAGCGTTCTGCTGCTTTGGCCTGGTTTCAATTTCCTTCACAAATGCACTTGAATCTCCATGTTGCTCGGTACTGGAAGTTACACAGAACAATCCCGATTGGATGGAGAGAAGAACGATGATGATATTACACAAAATCAACCAGAAGACTGAATCAAGACGCCGAAGCTCAACTTTGGTGAAACAGCATATAGGAATCGAACTCAGCAGAGCTCCCCTTACAGCTTCCCAATGCCTGATAATGAGAGCCAAGGAGACCAACATCGTGGGCACAAACACATGAATGCCTATGCCCGGATTACTTGCAGAAATCCGGTGGCATACTTTTCCCTCTTCAAAATTCTGGGCTTTTGCCATTGATTCCTCTGCTTCAAGAGCGCCACCTCCTTCCCCTGCAGCTTGGGATTTATAGGACTTTGTGATAGTGGATGCCCATGTGAAATGGAAGGAAAATCCATGAGCTCAGTCAAGATGGAGATGGAAGTGCGAAAGAGAGTAAAATCCACGATCACTACGAAGTCAAGGTCAGTCAAGATGCAGAGAGGAGACTTCAGAGCAGTGGGCTCCTATGGTCTATTGTTAATAACTGCTCAACTTTGACTGATTTGGATATTGATTACTCAGATTTATTGTGTATGTCCGAAAAAATATGAGGGGTGAATTTAGAATTTAGGGGTCGAAAATAAACAAGTAATTGTTGTTATAATCCTTATGGAACTTAGGAATTTGCTGCTAAGCTCAAACCTCTTTTCATTGACTAAAAGGTAATTTAAAACTCCATGGTCCCAATGGTAAAATTATTGGGAAGTGTGTTTTATGAATGATTTCGACCTCATTTAAAACAAATTAATGATCGCCATTTAAGTTTTCGCGTTTTTGAATAGATGCGAAATCTAAAATTTGAACTTCCTGTTATTGAATTGAAAAAGAGAAAGCCATTATACCTCACATCAATAAAAATGAGGTTTTTCTTACTTTAAAAAAGCGTTCGTGAGAAGAGACCTTCGGCACTAGGCAGTTGCACGACGCGGACAAAATACGCGGCTCTTCATTAATTTGAACTTCTTGTTATTGAATTGAAAACAAATGGAGCCATTTTACCTCACAACAATAAAAAGGAGGTTTTCCCTATTTAAAAAAATGCGTAGTCTAACGAGGCAAAGTAGTTGCCGGGAAAGTTATTGAAATTCCAGTTATATTTAGAGAAAATCCCGCAAGGATTTTTGTAAATCTAAGTTATAGTTCTTAAACTTCAAAATTTTAGGTGTCCTAGACATTTTTGATGATGCTGAATCCATTCCACCATCAAAAACACGATTCAAACACTGCCTCTACAAGATTTTTTGAAATTCTTTTGCCCGGATTCCGGCTACTTTTGGCCATCCAGGCAATTCCTCCGCCTCGTTAGACAACTCCTTTAAAAAAAAATGCTAAGGTTAGATGCTCCTGCGTCATGTAGTAAGGCATGAACCTACTAGTATTAGATGCAGGAGAATACTTAAGAAAGCAGATTGCTTGGCATCCCTGGATAAATTTTAAGAGCGTAATACTGAACTGACTAGATCATTTGCAAGGTCATTTGATGGGGTCCATATTTAAAAATGTAACTCATACTTGTCTTAGTTGTGATTCTTACTAAGTAAAGGAGTTTGTTCCTAGTAGTTAGGATCTATTTCCTACATTGGTGTGTGGTTGATATATTCTCTCAACCAACAGATTGTGTGTGCATGTATATATGTAATTGCATTTGATTAATGAAACAATTGACATTATCAGATTTTATCATGGTACCAGAGCCCTGAGGGCTTCGCCCCTTGTGGGCTTGGCCCCCACTGGGCCGAGGAAATAAAGAGTTCGGTTTTTTGTTTTAGGTTTGTCCATTTCTTCAGGTCGAGCTTGGCGAAGTGTGGAGTGTTTCCACTATGTGTTTTATTTAACGGAGATTGGTGGCTACCACTACAGATGTCGCTCATGTTTTTGCGCCTGCCGAAGCTCCTGCAACGAAAGCCGTGAGGGTTAAGGGTGAGGTGGTGAAAACATCAGATGCATAGGCAGGGACATCTGTCGCTGAGGAACAAATCACTGCTTAGAGGCTGTGCGAATCTCTGTACCTGGTGCGGTAGAGTGTGCTAGTTTCAATTTTGTGGGTTCTGTTTGTTATATTGCCGGAGCTGTTCACTGGGCCGGAGAGACACCACCCCTGCGTGGATCGATTGGCGGACGTGGAGTAGCAGATCGTGGCTGAAGTGGCAGGTTGGCTGCAGATTCTCTTTTTTGAATCCAAGTGGAGGTTCTGTGGTGTTGTGGCAATGGAGACGGCGCAGAGGGAGTTGTCGCTCGTGGCTACAGAGGCACCGTTGAAGTAGATCCGCCTCAGGGATCAACACAAAAACCGGTGGTGTTGGTATCTAGGCCGGTTTGTGGCAAAAATGGCCTCCGACAACCCCAAACTAGCAGAATTACCGTCCTTTTGAGCCTGCCTACACTTGAATTGGTCGATTCCGTGCTATCTCGGTACATTAACACCCTGCTAGCGCGAAGATTCCATCTCGCACATTGAAGCTTTAATCTCGTGGTCCATTTTGCAAATTATGTTGTTTCTGAAATTACGGGGAACGAAAGCTTAATTTTTTAAGGCTTTGAGGCGTCTAGATTGTTGTTCATGCCTCCAATCAAGAATATCATCCAGGACATGAATTGCGGCATCGGAAGTATTTCCAAGAGGAGTTTCAATGTGAATCTCTCCGACAACCACAGATCGTGGTCACACTCGCATGGTGTCGCAGCGACCTCCGGTGATGAGAATCACTGCAAAACAACCGTCGATATTTTGCATGAGAGATAGTCATTTGTAGCAGAGCAGTGCAGCCCTATATCAGAATATGGGGAACTATCGGGGGTTAGCACACAGGTGACGCCAACGACGCCACCATGTCCCGCTGGCTGCAGTCAACTGGCTTGAGGCACTTGCCTTGCCCAGGTCTAGATCACTGCTTTCTTTCCAATTTGCCTGTGTCGGGATATGGCTCTCCGTCAATGGAGGAGAAGCAGAAGTTGTTTAAGATGTTAAGAACCATGAACCTCGGTGGCAAGTCTGGACTGGAGCCTTTTACTCCCCCTAGGGTTGCCATCGACGTGTTCACGACCCCCGAAATCAGAGGCGAGTTTGGTGTTGCGATTTTGGATTTACATGCCATGGATGACAATGAGCTGCATACTGAACATGCAGTGGTAGAAGCTCTTGAAACATCACCATTCATGACTGTAAATGAAAGGAGATATGGAAATGAGTTTGATCATGGTGCTAGGTCTGGCAAGTTGGAGATGGGACCAGATATTAGCTTGTTCAGTTCATCTATAATTGATAAAGAAACCACTGGACGAGAAGGAAACTTGGCAAAAATTAAAGTTGGAGTTCAACTGAGTGGAGAGTCGGTTGTCATGTTATTGTTTTTGATTGTAAATTGTGGTCAAAAGTCATGTTGGGCAGAGATAGAGAAATTTGATATTTTGTCAACTTGAAAGTTTATTTTTTATGTCTTGGATAAAATTATTGTGCCTTATTGAGCCTAGCTAACTCAATTTAGGTAAAGTTATTTTGTTAGAATTCACAACTCTAACAAATGACGACAGGTTAAGTATGGAGTTCCAAGATTTAATTGACAAAGAAAAAGATGCCCAAGATGTGAAACCTACAGCAACAACGATTAAACGAGATGGACAACGAGGTGAGAGTGTGAGTTTGTGGAATAAACTCTATTATGTTGTAATGTAAGCAAGTCTAGGATGTTTTGTAGTGGTCTTTGTAATGTATGTACCTGGTAACTCCAAGAATTTGAGTTGTGTTGTAAGCCTTATAAGGCATGTGTATCCCCATACAGTTCGTGGTAATCTAAAAACCACTTTGTATTTGCAGTGTCAGTTTGTGGTAAGCTAGAAACCACGTGTAACAGTGAAGTGGGACAGAGATTCCTGTTGGCATTGTTTAGGGTTAGCTGAGAAAACCCTTGGCCTCGTTAAGTCAGGTCTTTGGTGAGCCTTAGTGGTTGGAGTGCCCTAGTGGCAATTTTGTGGCCCAGAGTGGCTGGAGTGCCCTAGTGGAAAATTTGTGGCCCATAGCGGCTGAGGTGAGCCTTCGTGGCTGTGTTTAACCTTTGTGGTTGAGAGCCCTTGGAGGCATGGTTGAGGATGATCCGATAAAACCCAATGCATGGTTACAGGTAATCTGACAAAACCCAGGTTAACAATGATGGAGGGAGATTTATAGGTACAGGTACATGTATGCAGCTATAATGGTTGATAGAACCATGTATGCAAAGGACATCCTACAAGACTGGCGGTTGCAGCAGTTGGCACCCATGCATTCCGATAGATGGTTGTTCCTTTATATGGACGTTGACATATTCTTTTGTTATGTTTGAGCACAACTAGATTTTGCAGATTGATATTTAGACAAGTAGTCATTAAGGGGGAGTGTTGGAAAATGTAACTCCTACTTGTCTTAGTTGTGATTCTTACTAAGTAAAGGAGTCTGTTCCTAGTAGTTAGGATCTATTTCCTACATTGGTGTGTGGTTGAGGTATTCTCTCAACCAACAGATTATGTGTGCATGTATATATGCAATTGCATTTGATTAATGAAACAATTGACATTATCAGGTTTTATCAGTCCAGGTGCAAGTTGGAGATGTGAAACTCAATTTTATAGAATCTTTTATCGTAGAGGTTACAAATTTATCTAAAGATGGTGGAAATTGGTTTAAGAAGTAGAAGATAAAGGGATAGATGTAGAAAGAATTTTTAGTAAACTCTGACATGGTTACAACTTAGCAAAAAACAAAAAACAAAGTAACTGATCAAACAAGATGTAATCTAAAAACAAGAACTCTAGCCAAAAAACATGAAAAAACGGAAGGATGGGTATTCAAAAGCCCCAAATATAGTCATACTATCTTGCCTGCCCTGCTCCTCGCCTACTGCAGCTTGCCTCAGCCCTTGCGCTCTGCGCCCTTCAGGCCCCTCGCGTCCCCCTGCCGATCCAATGGAGGGCAGCGGGGATCCTGATCCCCCTCTTACACCTCCGGAGGTGATGGCCTTTCGCGCGATGATTGCCGCTGGAACAAAGCGCCCGCCCTCAGGTACGCAGAAGAAGTTTGTGAAAAAGCTGGATTCGATCCCTTCAGTAGCTTTACCTGAACAAGAAACTTGCAAAGCTGCAATGAACCTTGCGGAGAGAGGCCTCATAGGCCAGTTCACAGGTCTCTGGCCATCACCTAAGTCGGTGGAGGATTGGACTCAAAGGAACTGGAAGCCCCTGATCAAAGAAGGAGTCAAGAGCTATTTCGTAGGTAAGGGTTTCTTCGTGTTTGTCTTTGAAAACCCAGATGATAAAGGCTTGATCTTTAGAAATGGACCGTATTTTATGGGGCCGCAGGGCCTATACTTGAACAAATGGGCACCAGATTTTGACCCCACCCAGGACATCCCTACTGCAGTCCCGGTCTGGGTCAGACTCCCTCATTTGCCTCTGCATTGCTGGAACCAAAAATCCCTCCAAATCATAGGTAACGCCCTGGGAAAATATATAGATCAGGCAGCGAGAAAAGACCAGTATTCATGTGCCCGTATTTGTGTAGAAGTGGACTTAGAGGAGGGGTTACCGGAAGCCATCAATCTCACTGTAGCTGGGTGGTCGTATGTCCAGGAGTTGGACTACGAACAGTTACCCTTTAAATGCAGACATTGCCACAGCCATGGTCACTTTGCAAAGAACTGCAAAAAGAGAGCAGAGGAGCAAGCAGAAAAACAGAATGGGGAACAATGGACCCTCGTCCAGAAGAATGCATCCACCAAAAAAAAAGGAAATGGCAAAGGCTCCACGGAAGGAGATCCTAGCACCAGTAAAGCCAACCAGGAAACAGAAGCAAATCCTAAAGATACGGACAAGGATCAGGCTAATCAAGCTATCCCAATCCAGGAGAATGAAGAACAAGTGGATATTCCTATTCTAAACAAGGAGGCAGGGGAAGCAATCCAGAGGGAGGCTAACCAGGGCAGCCCATCGAATCCCACATATGCAGAGATAGCAAAGAAAAAACCAATTGAAAGCTCTAGCTCCTCAGAGGACGAAATCTATGAGCGCCAAACGAAAAAAGCAGGAAGGAAATCCCGCAAAGAAAAAAGGGAGGAGGAGGCAGAGAGACTCAAAACGCAAGGAAGCCAAGCCACCATAGAAATGACTATTGGGCGAAACACCAGACCAAGGCCCTCCAAGGGAGGGCTCAGCACCCCCTCAAGCAAATAATGAATCTCGTCTCTTGGAATTGCAGAGGTCTGGGGAACCCCTCTAAAATAGAGGCAGTCAAGGATCTTATGAAAGCGGAGCCCTCAGATATCCTCATGCTCCAAGAGACCAAAATAGAAGGGCATGCCCTTCTAGAGATCAGCAGTTCAAAGTGGAACAAAAAAGCAGGCAAAGCGGTCAGCTCAAGGGGTACATCTGGAGGGCTGGCAACACTCTGGAATGATGACCTTTTTCAGCTGGAAAATCACAAGGAAACTCAGCATTGGATCCAAACTGAATTGATGCACAAAACAAGTAAGCTATCTATCTCCCTTTTTAATCTTTATGTACCTGTTTCTTACCATGAAAAGAGAGAATGTTGGAACTCTCTATCAGCATTTCTAGAACAGACTTCCCCCAGCAACATTATCATAGCAGGGGATCTAAACATTATTATGAAAGCAAAAGAAAAGAGGGGAGGGACAAATAACAGAGACCCCATGCTAGATGAGGTGGAGGATCTCTTCCAGCGTTGGGACTTGCTGGACTTCAACCCCATCAGAGGCATCTACACATGGTCCAATAATAGAGTGGGAACGGATCACATCTCAGCTCGGTTAGACAGATTCATGGTTCAAAGCTCCATAATGATGAACAAAAAAATAATAACCACTAAAATTTTGCCCAAACTGGCCTCGGACCATAAACCCATCCAGCTCCTCCTGGAAGATGAAGAAGACCTAGGACCCATACCTTTCCGATTCAGCCCCCTATGGATTGAGAAGGAAGGCTTTGAAGAGACAGTAAAGGCAGCCTGGGACAAATCATTTATGGGATCTCCTAGTTATGTCTGGGAGCAAAAGCTAAAGGCAACTAAATATGCGTTGAAGAACTGGATAAAGAAGCCAGAACACACTCCTACTGAGCAAAGAAAGGAGTCAGTCCAGGCACTGCAAAATTTGCAAACAGAGATGGAAAACAAAGATATAACTTCAGATTTGTTGGAGAAAGAAACGAAAGCTCAATGTTCTGCACACCAAACCTTCAGAAAGGAGGAAGAATACTGGCGATTAAAATCCAGGAGCTTGTGGTTGAAGGCTGGAGACAGAAACACCTCCTACTTCCATCGTCAATACAGAGCGAGATTGACCAGGAATCACATAGCAGAGATCAAAACTCCAGAGGGCAGTGTATGCAAAAGTTATAATCAGATCAAGGCAGCTGCAGAAAACTACTTCAGGAATCTTTATAGGAAAGAAAACCACAGCAATGATGAAGAAATTGCTGACTTCACGACTAATATTCCCACTCTGATTAGCCCTGAAGAAAATGCAGTCCTATGCAGGCCAGCCACGGAGGAGGAAATTATTAAAGTCATCTGGTCCATGGACGCAGATAAGGCTCCCGGGCCTGATGGATTTACAGTCCATTTCTATAAGGCGTGTTGGCACATCATAAAAGTCGACCTATACAAAATGATAAGCGGATTCATGAGAAAGGCTAAGGTAGGCGGAGGAACAAATTCTACATATCTCGCTCTAATCCCCAAAGAGATCAACCCGGAGACATTCGCAAGGTTCAGGCCGATATCGTTGTGTAACGCCTCATACAAAATCCTGGCAAAATTGATCGCTAACAGGATTAAGCCGCTGCTAAAAAAATTGATCTCACCTTCTCAAGGCGGATTCGTGGAAGGCAGAAATATTATAGACAATGTAATACAGGTCCAAGAGATCATACATTCCAGCAAGCAGCGGAATGAAAAAGGCATGTTGGTCAAGTTAGATATGGCAAGCGCCTTTGACAGAGTGGACCGTTCATTCCTCTGCAAGGTCCTGCTGGCTTTTGGTTTTTCGCATCAATTCATTAATCTAATTAAAGCCTGCATAGGAAATCCTTGGATCGCCCCGTTAGTCAATGGCCGCCCCACGAACTTCTTTCAAACTCAGAGGGGCATCAGACAGGGATGCCCCCTCTCCCCGTCCCTGTACATCTTAATGGCGGAATCACTCAGTCGAAAACTTGCTGAGGAAAAATCAAGAGGCACCATCCCGGGCCTTAAGCCATTCCACGGAGCTGAAGCCCAGAACCATGCGTTATTTGCTGACGATACAATTCTTTTAGGCGGAGCTACCACAAGAATCGCCAGAGCCATAAACGCAACCCTCAACAAATATTGCAGAGTTTCAGGGGCGTTAATAAATGAAAATAAAACCGAAGTGTATAGCTGGAATATAGAGCAGAGGGAGCTATCAGACATAACCACGCTCCTTGGATTCAAAGGACAGGTAAACTGGGACAAATTCAGGTATCTGGGCCTCCCCATTACATCAGGAACAAATAAAAGATCGCTCTGGAGCGAAATAATTTCGAAAATCAAAGCTAAAATTGCAGCGTGGGGAGGTCACTGGCTGACGAAGGGAGGAAAGGTAATTTTAATCAAAGCAGTGCTCTCAGCGCTACCAATCTACCAGGCAGCGTTCCTCCTAGCTCCAAGAAATGTGACAGAGCAAATTTCCAAATTGCTCAGAGACTTCCTGTGGCAGGGAGGAAAGGGAAATGAAAATAAAATTCATTTGGTGAAATGGGATGTGGTTAAAAAAACAAAGGCAGATGGAGGGTTGCAAATCAGAGACCCAGCCCTCATAAATTTAGCATTGGGAGGAAAGATCCTTTGGAAGCTGATCCATGAACCCACACATCCGGTCAGTGAATTGCTGAGATCCAAATACAGTCCCAACAAAACCCTTAGCAATCTCCAGAATGCAAATACAGCCAATAGCACGCAGGTCTGGAAACTTTGCTGCAGGAGCAGTAAGTTCTTCATCAAACATGTCTACAAGATCCCGGGCAATGGCAAGCGCACCCATTTGTGGAATGACAGAATTATGGGGAAAGAACCCTTGAGGGACAATGAGGACATAGCTGATCTCAGGGATTGGCTGAAGCAGGCAGGAGTTAATACTATATTCGATTTGTCAAAGTGGGATCAACGTGGGGATTGGGCAGGATGGGATTTTCAAGGAGTTCCAGAGAGGTTAACACACCAACAAACTATGTTTGAAGACTTGTTGGAGGAAGCAGCGCCCACCAACAGAACCATGAAAGACAAATGGGGTTGGGGCCAGTCCGGAGTCTACACAACAACAGCAGGATATAGAGCAGTGCAGGCCTCAAAAAACAGCAGTGAAAATTCGGTCTTTTGGAAGAATGTCTGGGATCCATTAGCCCTTCCGAAAGTGAACTTCTTTTTTTGGACCCTGGCTCATAACAAACTCTTAACTGGCGACAACTTGGCAAAAAGGAATATAGCAGGACCCCACAGATGTGCACTTTGCAACAGCAACTTAGAAACAGCTCAGCATCTTTTTTTGGAATGCAATTTTGCAAAACAGGTATGGAGCATTATCTTACAAAATTTTCAGATTACTTTTCCTTCACAAACCTCTGTTGCAGATTTATATGCCAACTGGAATAGAATCTACCCTCAGTGCATCCCCTCCAAATCATTCTGGAAAAAAATATGGACAGCTATCCCAAAGTATGTATGTTGGCAGCTCTGGTTAGCTCGAAATCAGCAGATCTTCAGAGAGATAAGGCACACTCCATTGCAAGTAGCAGCAAAAGCTAAATCTCTCCTACTGGAAGCAGCTCAGCAGCAGTATTTTAAAGAAGACCCTCTGCTACTGCCTGAAGAAAAAAGATGGCTTGGTGCGCTAGAGCCCTATCCACACAAGCAGCTACTATCTCCAAAAAAGGCAAATCAGGAATGGCGCATAAGAGAAGAAGATGACAAATTCCAACTATGGTGGCGGACACAAAATTTAACCACTATTTTCTTTGACGGAGCATCCAAAGGTAACCCAGGAAGTGCAGGTGCAGGGGGAGTCATATACTCCACAGATGGGATTGCAAAAGACTGCTTCAGCTGGGGACTCGGCCAGAAATCTAACAACCAAGCAGAGATTCTTGGGCTACTGAAAGCATGCAACATTGCAAGAGACAAAGGAGTTAAAGATCTCCAAGTGTTTGGAGATTCAGAGCTAATAATAAAGAGCATGAAGATGGGAAACCCTTTTAGAAATGCCAGCCTAAACAAAATTCTGGACAGGTTGAAGAGAGTTCTTTTAGACTTTGATACATGTAAGTTTTATCATATCCTCAGAAAGTCAAACGGGGAAGCGGATCAGCTGGCAAACAAAGGCAGCTCTTTGATGAAAGGACTCCTAATTGTAAACAGCGAAAGCACTATACATATGCCTTGAAAATCAAGCAGATTTAAAACAGCAATAGGGAGAAGTGTGTAATGTAACTGGAGCCGCTTGGGATTAGATCCAAGAATTTTCAAATCAATAAAATCATAACCGTTTGAGTTAAAAAAAAAAAAAAAAAAAAAAAAAAAAAAAAAAAAAAACCATGAAAAAACAACCCAAAAATGAAAAGTGTGTATGCTGGAACGACGATATATATATATATATATATATATATATATATATAT
Organism: Pinus tabuliformis; assembly: GCA_031772625.1. Lineage (NCBI taxonomy): Eukaryota > Viridiplantae > Streptophyta > Pinopsida > Pinales > Pinaceae > Pinus > Pinus tabuliformis. The sequence goes on along the minus strand of CM062804.1, from coordinate 531,400,201 downwards.
ATATATATTTATTTATTTATTTATTTATTTATTTATTTATTTTCGGCGGGGTAAATTTTCAACATTTTTTAAAAATGACAATAAAACCAAATTTTGTTGCGCAAAAAACCCCCTGAAATAAAAAAGTGTTGATGCTCGCATCAATGTTTTTTCTTCACTAAAATTCCAACATATTTTAGCAATGACATTAAAAATAAAATACCATAATTGCAAAAATGATTAAATTCCAATAGTTTTCAATAATACGTTGAAGATAAAATATCACAACTTCAAAAAACCTAAAAATTCCAACAATTTTCAACAATGGTGTTATGACTCTAAAAAATGTTATAATTTTGACATTTTTCAACCATGACGTTAAAGATAAAATATCATGACTTCAAAAAACCTTAAAATTTCAACAATTTTCAGCCATGGAATTAAAAACAAATATCATGACTATAACAAACATTAACTTTTCAACATATTTTGAGATCAAACATCATGATCAAATTAAACCTTAAAAATAAATACCTAAATAAAAAAATATTTACACCAAATGCAAAAATTATAGCTCTTTTAAAATATTAGCCTAAAACAACTTGGCACATTGCAATGAAAACTTAAAAATCAACCATCAAATTGACACATAATGGGGGCGTGCTTGACCCATTGCAATTGAAACTTAAAAATCAACCATCAAATTAACACATAGTGGAGGCGAACTTGATTCATTGTAATGAAAACTAAAAAATCAACTATCAAATTGACAGATATTGGGGACAGGTTGCTAGTCGAACAACGACACAACCCTTAAAAAAAAAAAAAAAACAAAAACAAACAAACAAACAAAACAAAAATTAAAAGAATTAAATTAAATAATAACCCAAAAAAAATAATTTAATAAAAAATAAAATTAAAACATTGAAAAGAAATTGACAAAATGACTATATATATAATATATATATACAAAAAAATGTATATATAAAAGTAAAAATAAAAATAAAAATAAAAAACACAAAAAACACTTATAAAACGATGAAAATTCAAACATAAAAAAAAAGGAAGACAAAATAAAATAAAAGTTTTTATTATTATTATGATTATAAGTATATATATATATATATATATCTAAAATCGGTCTACCACTATTGACCTGCCACACCCGCCCTGCGAAGCCTCTTAGCTGTTGGGCAGGGGTGGCAGATTGATTCCCGGAATTGACTTGCCACCACACCCAACGGCCAAGAGGCCACAAGCCAGGTAATTCCCAAAATCACCTTTTGGCCCCCAATACGTTGGATGGTGATTCTCAGAATCACCCTCTTGTCCCCAGCATGGTGGAGGGTGATTCTGGGAATCGACTTGCCACCCTTGCCCAAATGCTAAGGGGTCACTAGCTAGGGCGCCCGAGCTGGCCGATGAGCCCTTAGCAACTAGGCAAGGGTGGTTGCTAAGGGCTCATCGGCCAGCTTGGGCGCCCTAGCTAGTGACCCCTTAGCATTTGGGCAAGGGTGGGAAGTCGATTCCCAGAATCACCCTCCACCATGCTAGGGGTGAGGGGGTGTTTTTAAGAATCACCATAGTCCATTGTGCTGGGGGCCAAAGACTGATTCTGAGAATCACCCTTTGTCATGCCAGGGTTAGAGGGTGATTCTAGGAATCACCCCTTGTTGTGTCGGGACCAGAGGGTGATTCTAGGAATCACCCTCAGCCATGCTGGGGCCAGAGGGTGATTATGGGAATCACCCTCCATCATGCTGACACCAGAGGGTGATTTCGGAGATTACCCTCTACAGTGTTGGTGGCGAGAGGGCACTGTGAGTGATTCCCGGAATCACTCACCACTGTGTTGGTGGCTCTATTGTGCCGGGGCTTGAGGGTGATTCCTGAAATCTCCCTCCATCGTGTTGGGGATGAGAGGGTCATTCCAAGAATCACCCTCCGCCATGCTGGGGGATAGAGGATGATTCCCAGAATCACCCCCCATCGTGCCGAGGCTAGAGGATGATTGCCATAATCAACCTCCTCTGCGCTAGGGACAGAGGGTTATTTCAATAATCACCCTCCGTTGTGTTGGTGGCGAGAGGGTACCATGGGCAATTCCCGGAATCACCCTCTGTCATGCTGGGGCTAGAGGGCGAATCTCGGAATCACCCTCTGTCATGCTGGGGGCGAGAGGGTGATTCCAAGAATAACACCTGTCATGTTCAGGGCAAGAGGGTGATTCCCATAATCACTCCCCGCTGTGGGTGGCAAGAGGGCACTATGGGTGATTTCCAGAATCACCCTCCACCGTCTTGGGGATTAGAGGGTGATTCTGGGTGATTAATCACCATCTGTCGTGTCGGGGCTAGAGGGTGATTTCCGGAATCACCCTCTGTCATGTTGGGGCTAGAAAGAATCACCCTCCGCTGCCCTCTGTCATGTTGGGGCTAGAAAGAATCACCCTCCGCTGCCCTCCATTATGTTGGGGGCTAGAGGGTGATTTTAGAAATCATGCACACCCTAGCCCGCGGCCCCTTGACCACTTGGTTGGGGTGGCAGGCTGATTTTATTTATTATTTTTTAATGTGTTATATATATGTGTGTGTGTGTGTATAAGAAAATTTAAAGTGTAAAAAAAAATCCCAAAAAAAGGGTTTGATGTTGCATCAACACTTTTCAAAATTGGCATGAAAGACACTAACGTTTAAAATAAATGTGCAAATAAAATTTAAAGTATCAAAAATATGCTCCCAAAATAAGGGTTGCATTCTGAATCAACACTTTTCAAAATCGAATGATTTTCTGCTACCTCTCAAAATGTGAGAACTCGGTTCAGTTCTTGTTTGATTGGTTACTGTGTTAAAAGAGCATAGCTCAAAAACATTGAAAAAGAAGTTGAGAGATATCTTCTTTTTCCTCTAGAAGCACATAACTTTTGAAGATAGGTATGGTTTAGTTTTCTTTTATCATCTCCATTTACTTATGCATTTTGAGAAAGGTTATGAGATCAATATGTTGTATTATCTACCTAATAGTCTAAAGAAAATGCTTTCAATATTCAACACAATTCAACAAACACAGATAGAAGTTTATATCATTTTGGGATGGTTAAAATTATGGTTGAGGTTATGTTGCATCAAAAAAATGATAATTGTGAGGCATTCCTCATAAGGAATTACTTACAGAAGCTCCCAAAGCTCTGTTGGAGGTAGAGGTTTGAGGCACAAAAAGAAAATGAACCAAAGCTAGGATTTTAGAGGCAGGAATTTCAAACCCTGATCCTAAGCCTATGGGTTATAATGAGAAAGAAAGGAGTAAGGTTAGGGTTTCAAACCCTGAGCTGAAAAAAGTTAAAGTGTAGCTATGAGGAAAGAATAAGAAATAATCAACAAGGAAGCAAACAGAGGAATTGAAGGAGAAAAACGTAAAAGGAGAAAAGAAAAGGAAAATTGTTGTACATAAGTCGAAGCATAGTAAAGCTACGAAGATTAAAAAGAAGAAGCCCATAGAGATTATAGATGAGCCTAAAAGGACTACTCAAAGCATGTGTAAGAGTTTGAAGAAACAAGGTAATATTGAAATTATGAAGCAACCAATAATTGAAGTCAATGAATATGATAAAGAAGACAATGGTCCACAAGAAAAGGAGATTCCTTCAAAATTCAATAGAAAGAGACCAAAAGTCTCTGTGTCATTATTATCTATAGCTCCAAAACCAAAATTTAGTAGTCTAGAGATTGATACATTGCAACATAAAGTTTATAAATATATCGAATCTCTTCAAAAAGACACACTGAATGCATAGGCTAGACAATATGATTAGGTATCATCTCTTGTTTATATTCCACTAACAACTCCTACTTATATTCCTGGTTTTACATGCTACTATCTCTAGAAGTCCGGTATTTGGCCTTTTGTGTTTCCAGTCCCATAGAGTCCTGTATAGGCATGGTGTATGTGACCTTTCCATGGCAATCAGTTTTATATTCCAGGATTTTCATGCTGCTGTCTCTAGAAGTCCTGTATTTGGCTTTTTGTGTTTCCAGTCCCATAGAGTCCTGGATGCACAGGGCATCCAATCTGGTCTTGTTCAAGCTTACTTTCAAATAGCTTTTGATGTACTATCTGTTTTATATTGCCTCAATATAATACAATTATGCTTTTTCGATCTGGAAAAAAAAAAAAAAAACAAAAAAAAAAAAAAAAAAAACAAAAAAAACAAAACAAAACAAACCAAACCAAAACAAACAAACAAACAAAAACAAAAAAAAAACAAAAACAAAAACAAAAAAAACTAGAAAACAAAAAAACAAAAAAAACAAAACAAAAAAACAAAACAAAAACAAAAAACAAAACAAAACAACACTCCTACTTATAATCCACCTCCTTGTTTTTACAAAGAAAAGGAAACAATGGAAAAGTTAAATGAAGAAATTAGCGAGTTAGGAGTTCTGGAACAACATATTAAGGATGACAATGAAGTCTTGAAAACCCAGAACCAAAATATGTTGAAGAGAATTCAATATTGGTACAAGAAAAATCAAAATCTTAAAAAAGTTAAAAAAATAATTCATGTAAAAATTATAAATTTAAAAACTAGGATCCTACTAAGGAAACTTAGATGGTCCATTACAATGAAAAAGAAAAGAGCCTCAAGCAGTAACTTAGACATTTTGATCCAAGCCACAAAGACCATGGTGTAGTCAGGGAAGACTTCAAAATTTTGCAATTTTATCTATGCATGGGGACATGTAAAATCCTCAGCGTGTGGAATGTTGAACCTTAAGAATGAGCTAATGTCATACTTTTTTCCATTTATTTGCCTACTATATTTACTGTCTCACACTCCATTGCTATCATTTTGATTTAAAATTATGTCATAAGCTACAGGGATTAGATTAGATAAATCCAAGGTAAAGTGTCCATATTTTTACATTTTCATGCATTCTTAAGTAAAAATGGTTTAAATATTGTAGCAACATAAATTGATCCATTTTGTAGTCAGTGTTTGATTCGTTATCTAAGTTGTAGGTTTATGCAAGTACATGTGTAATACAACAAAATCATGAGTTGGGGGACTTGGAAAATGGTAACCTCAGGCTCCTCCACCTGTATGATTCAATTCAACGCTTTCCATATCATCAAAAAAGAAAATTCAAAGGCATAGTCAAAGTGGTGGCAGAGTATGACGAAGAACATGGACCCGCAATGAGTTGTTGGCAAGAGTTTCATATTACTTCCATGAAGATCGAGCCATATCTAATAACGATATAATATATGAGAAATTCATGCATTTCAAAATGAATTTCTCAACACATGGATGCAAATTCGATTCTTATGGTTTCATAAAATTTGAAGATAATTATTTTAACAAAACAACTTTAGAATCTCACACCAAAAAGCTCTAACAAATTATATTCAAGATGTATAAATGCTCATAGATGAATGATAACAGACAATATTGTTGTTGGTAAACACTCTACTCATTAGTTACTTTAGTAGTTTTAGATATCATACAACTTCCTTAGTAGTGCGAAATTGAGCATGAGGATCCCCTGAGTAAGGGAAGCTTTTCTCTTTTCCTTTCCAATTTATTTCGTTACAGTTAGTTTAATTATATGCTTAGTTCAAGGCTTCTCACAATTGCTAGTTTTAAATGATTTGAATGAATGTTTTTTATTTCCTTTGTTTACAATCTAGTGTGGTGTATCAACACAATGTAGGCTACTCATATGAACCATTCAATTCAATAGAGACTTGTTCATTTTTGAATTGCATAACTCAATAGTTAAAATATAAGTTATATGATCAATTGACTTTGTCATTGTTTCATGATATTTTTTTACATGATGATGGTTTAAAAATATTTAGAACCGTGACCATGTTGAATTCTTTAAATTACAATTACTTTTCATAAATTAGAACTATTTTTTCATGATGAATTTCAATAGACAAATTGGAAACTAAGTCCTGCATATACTGTGCAATACACTTCACTAGTTTACCAACTCAGATTGATTAATTAAATACAAGGGAATTCTAGCTCAAAAGAATTAACTGGTATAATCTTCCCCTAAGGCTCCATGTCTATAGTGGAGTCTTGCACCAACGTCCTTCCCACCTATTCACTCATGGAGCACATCGATGTGGTCATGATGCTCAACAAGAAGACCATCTATGATATTTGTAGGTACTCTCTAAAAAAGGAGAGGCCTACTTACACCAATCTCAATAAGGTCATTTTCTTGGTCTTCTCCTCCATGACTACTTCCTTTTTGTTTGATGGTGCCATTAAAATGGATACAATGGAATTATGGATGAATGTAGTGCCGTATCCATGTATATGCTTCATGCTTTCTTCCTACACCCCTATTATCTTTGTAAAGAAATCTTAACATGGGTAACTTTTTGTGTCAAATATCATAAACAATGCATTTGATCCATTATCAAAGACCATGAACAATACATTCAAGCTAACATCAATGCGTCAGGCTAGCTCTTTTGTAACCTACATGCTTTCTAAGCTCTTCTCTTCATGGTTCTACAAAGGTGAACCCAAGGAATGAAGCAAGAAATTATATGAGTAGAGTATATTTAAAGGCCCTTTGTAATCCCTATAGTGGTAGTGGTTATAGATGGTTTCAACAGAGGAGTTTACATTATGGCATAATCACCATTGCTAGCATGACTAAGAAACATGGAATGTAGTTGAGTCAACTAGTGGAGGGCATGTAAGACTATGTAGGGGTAGCAACTAGTTAGAGTATTCCTGAAAATGATACTATGTGTTCTCAACCTGTATATGTGTCTATGTGTTCTCAACGTGTATATGTGTCTTTATGGAGATGTGGATGAAGACAAGTGAAATCTACAAAAACAAATGAAGAAAATAGTGAAATGGAGTGTGTGTGTTTTAAGCATTTCCATGGAGTGTGTTTTATATAATTACTGGGAAGAAGATAGTGAAATGGAAAATTTGATTTTTGCTCCACTTAATTCGAGAAACCCTTGTAGAGAGATGATGATTCAATGCTGAAATTTCGTTGGAAGAGGCATTGTCTTTGTTTGGTACCGGTTGAATTTTTTTGGAAAGGAAAAAACAAATATTTTTTTATTAAATAGAAAGATGTTTATATACAGTAAACATATAATATATGTGGCAATATAATCTTCAAAAAAACCAGGTAAGGAGCGCTACATATAGCTCAACAAAGAAGTAATTTTTTATATTCTAATAAAGCTGGAAAATACTTTAACTAACATGATAACACGCAGGAGTTCAATGGTTGGATTGTTTTTCAGAATAAACAATTTTAAAAAATGAATCATAAAAGCTTGAAATCAGAAATTTCGTATGTATTCTCATTTTTAACATTATTAAAACCTGATTTAATTGCTATGGAATATCCATTAAATATTTTAAGTAGTAAAGGATAGAGCATTTACATATATCTAAAAAGTAAGTATAACATTTTTTCTTTTAGATTGAATTAAAAATATGTTATAAAATTCAACTACAACAAAATATTTTTATTGTGAAATGAGTTGTGGTCTTTTGGCATGTTGTATTGATTGGTCATGATATTTTAACAAAGTTTATTTACAAGTTAATAATATTTGTATATGTATGTTTTCACAGTGTGTCATCATGGTGATGTTATTTTCTAGATATCTATATATAATCAAGAAAATAACATCACCAAGTTAATAATATCTATGGTAAAGTGGAAGTAAATATCGTAGTTAAGAATCTTGCTATATCATAAATGTATTATAAGCATTAAGTTTTTATGTGCTTGCTAATTAAATTTAAATATGATTATGGAATCATTATTGTAATTTATATGATGAAATGGATCTTAATTTATAGCTATTATTTATATGTTATATATTTTAATATGATATGTATATTATGATTTTATTTTATCTAAAAAATTGTTGATAAATTTATTAATAAAAACAAAATTATAATATAACACATTGAATTTTATTATTTGTAATGTTTTATTATTAATTTAGCCAACATTTAAATGTTTACAACATATTTCTTTCCTATATAAAATTCTATATTACTTTTAATCTTTTATTATTTTTTCAATTGAGACAACATGTTACAACATTATCCCATATAATATTTATTGTAAAATACGAAAGTATAACATTATTCCATATTAAATTATAATACATAATTACTTTTAACTTTTCATTATTTTTAATGATTTCGAATAACAAATTTACTAATAAAAATATATAATGTTGACAAAATATATATACTTTACCGATACAACTATCAACTTTTTAATATCAATTTTTTAATGAATAGTTCTGGAGGACACTTTTGACAATTAAAAATATATAATTTTCAAAATTTCATAAAAGCTTTTATTATATAATTTTGGAAACTTATTTTCAAATGATAATTTTATAAGGGTCAAAACCTGGTATTTGACAAAATTTTGTTTGTTTTCATTTTTATTGTATTTACTTGATAATTGAATTTAAAAAATTAGGTTTGCAAAAAAACTTAACTCTCCTTGCTTCCCTTAAGTATCTTTATATCCTCTAAAAATTCTGTACATTTTTTATGTCCATTACATATGTCCATTACATATTTTGTGATCCCGTGACTTTGCTGTATGCCCGTTGAATGCAGAAATCTGCAATGGACAGAATCTCAAGCCTTCTCATGGAGTGTGGTTTATACAATTATCGAAAGGAGATAGTGAGATTTCAATCAAGTTTGACTAAGAACTAGACCCTGATGCATAGCAGTGAGCAGGATAGATTTCAATCAAGTTTGACTAACAACTAAGGGGAGTGAAACGGAAAGTCAAGATGCAGAGAGAAGACTTGAGGGCAGTGGGCTCCTATGGTCTACTGTTAATAACTGCTCGAAAGGAGATAGTGAGATTTCAATCAAGTTTGACTAACAACTAAGGGGAGTGAAAGGGAAAGTTAATTTTTTTGAGGTCACAACACCTTTTCTCATGGACTTTCAACCTGGGGTTTGAACTTGAACTCTTTATATGCCCTGTTTCAACTACTAAACCTTAATCCAATAAATTGATATTCATAGAATTGAAAAAGATCTGAGAACCCCTTCGAACAGAGCTCAAGCAATTAGACAGGAATCAGCCACAGGGACACCATGTCCAATTAAGCTAACCCTGATTAACAAATTTATTCTCATCTTTTGCTGGGTATATGGATTGCCTAACGGGAGGCAATCATGGGAGATTTATTTTGATATCCAGGATCAAGTTTTATTCAGCATCTAATTTCAAAGAAATAGTATACTGGGGAGTTGACGCTGGGAATAAATGAAAAGGTTGACTTATAATATCTGTTTAAATAGAAATCAACAGTAAGCTAAATAGAGCTGCAAATATTTGAGATGTGTGGATGATCATCTTTCACCTTTGTCGTTTTTTGTTTGAAAGAATCTCATCACTGTGCTAACTAATTATCACAAAGTTCCATGTTTATTTGTTACATCTAGGATTGAAGTTTATCGGATTAACATACTCTGTTCTCAATCAAAATACTGATACAAGTTTTCTGTTTGTAATCACTTTCTTTATTATTAATAAAAAGAGTTTTTTTCTGATTAGAAAAAAACACCTTCAGAGACAGAAAAATTATAGCTATTTTTAAATTTTCACAACTGATTCACTCTTTTTTTTTTTTTTTTTCCGGGGAAAATAGAGTTCGTAATTTCTATTAAAAAGTTGTTAATAGATATTACATGTTGTAGATGCCGAGGCATATGCTGTAGAGTGGCCAGAGCCACGTTACAAAGAAGTAAGCAAGATATAAATATCCAGAGAGTGTCCAGGTGAATACATGAAGCTGTATGTCACCAGAAGATATAGAAACCCCAAAATTCTCAAAATAAAGCCCAAGGCCATACAGGAAAATGTACATCCATATGTCCATACAAAATATATACCCGATTAAATAGTTGCTGCAATACAAAAAGAAGCTCCCAAGTAGCAGTTGCAAAAAACTAGTAAGGGGGAGGACCCCCCATCAGCAGGCCGTCGATGTAGGGACAATGATAGAACCTGTGGATCCCAGCTGGTGTGTGTTCTTCGATCAGCCAGTCTCCTAGAGGCCGATCCGCCGCCTCTTTCGAAAGCTGGTCAGCAATCGCATTTCTTTCCCTGTAGATATGAGAAACAGTGATCTGGTCAAAATGTGTTTTTAGAAAAACAATTTCTTCCAAGATATGTTTCAAAGAATATGCATGACAGATAGTTTTATTGTTTGTCCAATCAATCACAATCTTTGAGTCCCCAAAAATTTGAATTTGTCTGCATTGTTTAGTATGGGCAAAATAAAGAAGGTGTCTCAAAGTGATAAGTTCCGCAAAATTATTTGAGCCCGAACCCAGACCCAGTCTTAGGTGAAAAAAATGAGTATCCGATAGGAAAAAAACAATCCCCCCACCACATCCTTGTGGCAGCGCTGCCCCGTCAAAATATGCCCAAGGCATATCCTTATTTATGTTTTCAGGCTGAATAATTCTAGGTCGGATAGGTTTGCTCTCAAAAGGTATTTCATTGTAGGCAGCACAAATGGATGCCGAGAGTAACTGTTTGTTGATTCTACAGTTCTCAAAAATGTAAGCGTTCCTGCTCCGCCAAATGAAACTCGATATCACTGCTGGGAGATTTAAGGCCTTTTCTGTGGCAACCGCTTCCCACCAATTTGTCCAGGCAGTCGGTATGTCCTCGCCCTGCCAAATCTTTCTGATATTCAGTACCTGTGTGACCTGTTGCCAGATTTCTTTTGTTGTCTCGCAGTGGAGGAACAGGTGGTTCGACGATTCTTCATTTCTTTGGCAAAGTACGCACCAAGATGGTCCTGCTATGGCCCGCTTCGTGAGGGCATCCCCTGTAGGTAATTTATTTGCGATTATGTTCCACAGGAGAAGCCTGTTTCTGGGCTGCACTTGGAGCTTCCACACAATTTTCCACCAGCCTAGCAGGTTTGCAGGTTTTCTGACTTCCATAAGCCTGATATAACCCAGTTTGGGTGAGTATGTCCCAGATTTAGCAGGGGCCCATATAAGCTGATCTTCATCCTCCCGAAGTTTGATATGAGTTTCAATAAGAGCTCGTATGTATCCATTCCACAGTTCTGTCCAAGCCTCCGGGAACTGTCCGAGCCCAACATTAATCCAAGCTTGAGAAAATATAGTGGAGCGCTCCCGATCGCCGATCTGTGCTAAATATTTGATGCCCCTGTGATTGAGGTGATGGATCAGATCTCTGGGCAATATGTGAGCATTCCCCGAACCAGGCCAAGGGTCAAGTCCAATACGAACCTGAGCCCCATTACCCACCCTCCAGAGTAGATTATCTCTAATAAGGGGCATCGCCTTGAGAGTGGCACGCCAGATCGCTGAAATACCTTGTTGATTCCAAGAAGGTCTGCGAAGCCATTCCGTGAAGCAGGATGGCCATATGTATTTGTGATGAATAATCTTAGCCCATAGACTGTCCATCTTGGTGAGGGCCCAGCCCTGTTTGGCCGTGAGAGCAAGTGCAAATTCCTGTAGGGACTTGATACCCCATCCACCCCATTGCTTTGGCAGTGCAATGGTGGTCCATCTGGTCCAAGCAAAAATCCTTCCTTTTTTGTTTCCATTCCAGAGAAAACGGGAGCAGATTTGTTGAATCCTGTTCAAAATGCCTTTTGGGATCCATGTCAGAGACATCCAATAAACAGGGGTGGCCTCCAGGACTGTCTTGATCAGTAGGAGTCTGCCTGCTTTAGACAATAGCCGATGCTGCCAACCTGTTATCCTCCTTTCAATTTTGTTTATAAGCCAATACCAGTGAGTAATTTTATACCCATCCGGCTTCAGTCTAAATCCCAGATATTTGATTCCATCCATCAACTGGCATTCTATGAAAGGGAAAAACTGTCCAGCTAGTAGAGCTTCCTGCTGTGAGCAATGCATCATGGACCTGGTGGATTTCTGCTCGTTTATTTCCATGCCCGTGGCTTTACAAAAGAGGAGCAGAATGTCATTAAGGGCGACGGTGTCCCTGATACTGCCATTCAGGAAGATTAATATATCATCCACAAACAATAGGTGGGTTAGGACAAACTGCTCCGTAATTTTGAGACCACTTATGTCTCCCGTCCTTCTAGCTTCAGCTATAAGCCTGCTCAATCCTTCCATAACAATGAGAAAAAGTAATGGGGATAGAGGGCAGCCTTGCCTTATCCCCCTGGAGATATGAAATCGTTCCGAAGCCGCACCATTGATGAGTATAGCAAATGATACCGAAGTAACACAGCCCATGATCCAATTAATGAGAATATGAGGGAAACCTAGATGAGTAAGTATCATCTTCAAATATAACCAATTTACTTTGTCAAATGCCTTGGCAAGGTCAATTTTTAGGGAGATGCCTTTCAGGTTCTTTAGCTTGATAGAGTGTAAAGCTTCTTGGGCAGTGCCAATAGCCTCTTGAATATGTCGGTTCTTGAGGAAGGCAAATTGTTTTGCCGAGATATGTGAGGATAGGATTGGCTTTATACGGTTGGCAATGATTTTGGCTATGATTTTATAGAGACAGTTGCAGAGGGATATGGGCCGAAAGTCATTGAAGGATGTGGGCTCGTCAGATTTGGGGATCAAGGCTATAAAGGTCTGGTTCATGGGTGGGTGAATGTGACCCGTGATCCTGCTTTCCTCCACCACCGCCAATAGGTCCTCCTTCATCATCTCATAGAAGGCCAGGTAGAATTCCACAGGCCATCCGTCTGGTCCTGGGCTCTTGTCCTTTTTGAACCACTTAAGCGTGCTTTCAAGCTCTTGTTCACTGACTGGTTGGCAGAGATCCTCAATGTCCTCCTGTGCCACGAACCTTGGAAACTTACCAGCAAGTCTGATAATCTCTGGAAGGTTTACAGAATTTGGGGCCGTATAGAGTCCCTTGAAATGAGTGATCCCCAATCTAGCCAGCTGTTGATGAGTGGTTGCCCAACCATCAGGCTCCATTGGAAGCTGCCATATAGTGTTAGCGGCCTTTCTGCCATTGGCAATATTATGAAAAAATTTTGTATTGTTGTCCCCTGCTTTAAGCCAGATGGCTCGGCTCTTCAGGCGCCAGAGTTCTTCCCTTTCCATTAAGATCTTCGATTTTTCCTCAATCAGTTGGCAGAGTTCAGCTTTTGTTTCATCCGATTGATAACCTGTTCCCCATTCGTCTGTTAATTGGCCTATTCTATCTTCCTTATCCTTCAGGTTCTGTTCCTCTCTGCTTCGCTTCAGACGAGCCCAGGTTTCTGACATTTTGTTGAGCTTTTTAAGCCTGTCACAGAAGTCCGAAGCTTTCCTCCCTTCTCTCAACTGGGGCTGTGAGGCCCAGAAATCCGATACCAACTTGATGTATTCTGGGTCTTGAAGATGGCCAGCAAAAAATTTGTAGGGGGAGCGCGGCTTTGGCGAGTTGCCACTGATCTGAAGAAGGATAGGGTGATGATCAGACAGACCCCCGTTGCTGACCCACTGTCTATATAATGGGAATTTCTGTATCAGCGCCTCATGCATCATGTACCTGTCCAGCCTCCTTCCAAGAGCAGCCTCTCCCGTACGCTGATTGTGCCAAGTAGGAAGTTTTTTATTCATGGGGATGTCCACAAGATGCTGGCCATCGAGGAGCATGGACATTTGTTCCGCGATAGGATCCCCTTGTGAAGATATCCCCCATGTCTCCCCAGATCCCAACGAGAAATTAAAATCACCCCCGATAATGGTGCTCTGTGTAATATGTCCTTCAGATAGAAAATTTTGCCAAAAGTCGAGCCTGTTTTGATTGGGTCCATAGATGTTGAGAATTCTGATGGGAAGGCCCAATTCACCCAAAGTGATGTCCATACCAAGGAAACCTCTCCCTCCCCATACCGAAAGAGGTCTGTGTATTTTAGGATTGATACCAATGAGTAGTCCACCAGATCTACCACAGGCATCCAACCCATGCAGGAACCATCCAGGGAGAAAAGAGTGTAGACAACGAACTGCAAGTTCAGAGGAGCATAGTGTTTCCTGAAGAAAAATGATATCACATCTGGATTCAAGTACCAGTCTCTTGAGAGCCAATCGTTTTTTAGGGCTGGCTAAACCCCTGCAGTTGAAGGAGAGACAAATCATGGGGTCACCCAGTTCTAGGGCTCATTCGCTCTAAGTGCCCTTTCAATAGTGATCTGTCGGCCCAAAGCCACATCAGCCACCGCAGATAATTTTGCAGAAGAAATTTGGGATGGCCGGCCTCGCTTTTGTTTCCGATGCCGACCTGGGGAGGATCCCAGACCTAATATTTTAGGCCGAGTTCTGGATCTCAAAAGATAATGGTGCCCACCAGATACCATCGGGGAGGGAGGGGAATCCGGGAGACCAGTCTCCGGGATATAGGAAGGGGGGGTAGTTGAGAAAGTAGGGAGGGGGGGATCGATGGGGCAATGGATGGATGGTAAGGAGACACTCTCAGAAAAGGAAGTTCTGAATGCATGGTGCATAATGGATTGCAATTCATTCGAAATAGAAGGTTGACAAGTAGGAATGGAGTTATCACCTGAATGTGAAGATGCCGTCTCCATCGGCTTTGCTGCGGCTTCAGCAGTCTTGGATCTGGTACGCGGCGGCTCAGTTGAAGGCACAGCAAATTTCCTGGATGATCTCTTTTTCCCCCCTTCGCTCGGCCCCTTGGTTGTCGTCTCCTGCTGTCTCGGATCACCCTCCGCATTATTGACATCTGCCATTGGAGTAACAGGAGGTTGTTTTCTGGGACCATGCATGCTCTCCTTGACCCCCCCTGTAACCAATGGGCAGTCCTTATAGAGATGACCAGTCTTGTGGCATCTGCGGCAACGGAAGGGAACACCTTCGTAGTCCAGTATCTGCTTCCTGGTGACATGGTTATGATAGATTTCTATAATCTCCTCCAGACCCGGTCTAGTATCCATATGAACCAAAATGCGAGCCATGGAGCGTTTACCAGACTTCTCGTATGAGCGATCATGCTCCAGGTAGGTGCCTAGGGCGTCACCAATTTTCTTGAAAGCGTATGGACACCAGAATTGCCATGGCAAGCCTGGTAAGCGCACCCAGATAGGGCCAGCCCCAAGTTGTTCGCGCTCAGGATCAAATAAGGGATCCCAGCGTTTAAGGAATACCGGCATAAGCTCAATGTGCCAATATTTGCCCAGAATCCATTCAGCGAATTGATGGTGGCAGAAGTGCAGGGCGAACCATCCTCTGGTAAGAACCATCACCTCGGGTAATTCTTTAAGCAACGGTCCCCATATCTCCTCCACCCACGCCTTAAGTCTCTCCGCCGTATAATTTCGTCCTCGAACACGACCAACAAGAACCTTACCCGCGGCATCCATAATGTCCGGCAGCGGAGCTTCAGGCCCAAAATTTACTTTGAAACCAGAATAATTAGCTTTAAGGCATCTTCCTTTAGTAACCTTCTCCGAGCGTTTACCCGAGAGGGATTCTCTGAGTAACTTGCGACACGGGTCCGATGAGCTTTGTTGAGCAGAATGTACCGACTGAACAGGGAATGGCGGGGTAAAGCAACCAGAACGAATAGGGGAGCGAGGGGCCGAGGAAACGGTACCCTGCAGGTTCGGGCCGGAAGTAAGGGGGGGCATACGTTGATTCAGTGGCATAAATGAGACCGAGAGGGAGTGAGAGCTAGATGGAGGGGGAGGGGACGGGGGCGGAGGGAGGGGAGGTCGCAAAGGTTGATGGAGAGGAGCGTCCAGAGAAGGCGACACAGGGAAACATGAACCCAAGAACTGAAGAGTCGCCGGAGAGAGGGGTGGGCTATCAAGTGCGGCGCCCGGGGTAGGATATTCCGGCCTTTTGCCTTTCCCAGTAGGCAGCTGGTGCTGAGGCTGTGAGGAAGTGCCAGCCGTTACCCCAAGAGCAACGCTACGCGGAATCATCAACGGTCTGGTGGTGTGAGCCCAAATTTCTTGGTTGGGTATGGGGTCCTCCCCATAATCTAACAGGTCCTCCTCAACCATGTTAACTGTCGGTGGGAGCACAGAAGGGTTCGAGACCGGATCCGTCGGATGCGGGAAACGGAGGTCAGCGCTAGGTGGTTCGATACCGGGACGGCGGCAACAGATAACGGAGGTCGGCGTCAGGTGTTGGCGAGCAGGGAGGAAACCACGGGGGAGAAGGTAGACGCCAAGAAACCAAACCGCAAAGCACAAGCAAAAGTAAACTGACGAGCGGCAGGTGGTCAGCCCTGCCCTATGGCAGTGGCCCCATCTGTAAAACCTTGGAGGGCCCAGCTGACCGCATCCATTGTCGACTAGCGCGCCAGCTGAAAGAGGCCTGTAGTTCCCGCACTAGGGTTCCGCCATCGCCGTTGCAGAGCTTGCCATTCACTCTTTTGTATAAGCAAAAACATGGTTTTATTTTATCGGTTAAGCATGAGATCGTAATTTTCCTCCTGTAATGGAATGGATTAATATGACGAATTTAATGAAATTTTCTAATAAAATATATAGTAATCCTTTTTTACTTTTCATTTCAAGAAATTGAGCTTGGAGTAGCTTTCAGGCATACAGAGTGTTGTTTAGGATTAGACCATGAAAGCTGTAAAACCCCACCTAACTGTTAGACCACATCCTATAACTATATAGTAATTTATTCTAGTTACGAATCAGAATAAAACGGATAACAAAACAATTATAAAGAATAAAGATGAAAGGTAAACAAAAATGAGGAGGAAGAGGCTCGGAAATGTTTAAACCATGAATATTAATTTTAGATGGTATGAGATAAACATGTTCCACTGTTAATTATATGCATCAGAATTAAAATGCATAATCAAACCTGCAAATACAAAGATGAAATCACTGGAAAAAGCAAAAGTTCAAAAAGGTATAATTGTAAAAACCATTTAAAAGCTCAAAGATAAATAGCCAATTACAAGAGTTAATACATTTCAATTGAAGATTGAGAGATCCTAGTTACAAAATTGTGTTTGGATGAATCTACAATCCCAAACACATTCCGGGTCGGGTTAATAAGATAGATTCCAGAAAACTATTATAAAATGGATCAACAACAAAGTTGAGGTATTACAACAATATATTTAATATAAATTTAAATGTCAAAATTGTTGATATTGAACTTGGGTAAGCCTCATGTCTCGAAACCACTCACAGAGAAACCCATTTGATTGTTGTAATTTGTGAAGTATGCACTATTCTGTAAACGTATTTGGTGATGGACTTTAGCAATAAAATCATCGCATTTCTGCTTCAATTCATCATCTGTCACCATCGGTTCAGATTTCACAAGAACATGATCCTCGGCCATCAATTTTTTCATGTCAGAATCGTCTTGGCCTCTGTCTTGTGTCATACCATTAACACCGCTGCGGGTTCGCTTAGCAGATGGTTTTTTCTGCTCAGGTTGTGTAACAGTAAGACTCATGGAAATGGAATTAGTCCATTCAACTTTTCCAGGAGCTTCTCTGCTTTCCGTCCCAGTCCCCTCCAAAGCGTTCTGCTGCTTTGGCCTGGTTTCAATTTCCTTCACAAATGCACTTGAATCTCCATGTTGCTCAGTACTAGAAGTTACACAGAACAATCCCGATTGGATGGAGAGAAGAACGATGATGATATTACACAAAATCAACCAGAAGACTGAATCAAGACGCCGAAGCTCAACTTGGGTGAAACATCATATAGGAATCGAACTCAGCAGAGCTCCCCTTACAGCTTCCCAATGCCTGATAATGAGAGCCAAGGAGACCAACATCGTGGGCACAAACACATGAATGCCTATGCCCGGATTACTTGGAGAAATTTGGTGGCATACTTTTCCCTCTTCAAAATTCAGGGCTTTTGCCATTGATTCCTCTGCTTCAAG
This sequence comes from Pinus tabuliformis, assembly GCA_031772625.1. Classification (NCBI taxonomy): domain Eukaryota; kingdom Viridiplantae; phylum Streptophyta; class Pinopsida; order Pinales; family Pinaceae; genus Pinus; species Pinus tabuliformis. Next base: position 531,382,317 of record CM062804.1, on the reverse strand, counting down.
AGCGCCACCTCCTTCCCCTGTAGCTTGGGATTTATTGGAATTTGTGATAGTGGATGCCCATGTGAAACGGAAGGAAGTGCGAAAGAGAGTAAAATCCACGATCACTACGAAGTCAAGGTCAGTCAAGATGCAGAGAGGAGACTTGAGGGCAGTGGGCTCCTATGGTCTATTGTTAATAACTGCTCAACTTTGACTGATTTGGACATTGACTAGATTACTGTGTATGTCCGAAAAAATATGAGGGGTGAATTTAGAATTTAGGGGTTGAAAATAAACAAGTAATTGTTGCCATAATCCTGACGGAACTTAGGAATTTGCTGCTAAGCTCAGGTAATTTAAAATTCCATGGTCCCAATGGTAAAATTATTGGGAAGTGTGTTTTATGAATGATTTCGACCTCATTTAAAACAAATTAATGATCGCCATAACCGTCTAAATCATAGTGTGGATTTGTCCCACAAAGTTTTCGCGTTTTTGAATAGATACGAAATTTAAAATTTGAACTTCCTGTTATTGAATCGAAAAAGAGAAAGCCATTATACCTCACATCAATAAAAAAGAGGTTTTTCTTACTTTAAAAAAGCGTTCGTGAGAAGAGCCCTTCGGCACTAGGCAGTTGCACGACGCAGACAAAATACGCAGCTCTTCATTAATTTGAACTTCTTGTTATTAAATTGAAAACAAATTAGTTACCGATTCACCATGTGTTAAAAAAAAAAAAAAATTGAAAACAAATGGGTACAGTGATATGGGGTTTAACGGTAAGTTTCGTTGGGTGAAACCCACGAGACGGAGGTTCAAATCTCGTTGAGTACATGGCCTGTTGTGTCTTGGCTAGAAGAGTAGGCGACCCCAGAGTGGACGTCTCGGCTCTTGTTGAGGCATAAGTTCTTGCTATGTGTGGCTTGCAGGTTGCTGCACCTAGCCTAGGTTTATAGTGGCAGCCAGTTGGATTTGATCCTGGGCCTGCCCAGGATAACTCTCACCAGTTACCGATTGTCCTAGTGTTAAAAAAAAAAAATTGAAAACAAATGAAGCCATTTTACCTCATAACAATAAAAAAAGAAGAAGAGGTTTTTCCTATTTAAAAAAACGCATAGTCTAACGAGGCGAAGGAGTTGCCCGGAAAGTTATGGAAATTCCGGTCATATTTAAAGAAATCCGGTAAGGATTTTTGTAAATTTAAGTTATAGTTGTTAAACTTCAAAATTTTAGGTGTCTTAGACATTTTTTATGATGCTGAATCCATTTCCACCATCAAAAACACGATTCAAACATTGTCTCTACAAGATTTTTTGAAATTTTTTTGCCCGGATTCCAGCTACTTTTGGCCATCTAGGCAATTCCTCCGCCTCGTTAGACAACTCCTTAAAAAAAACCGCTGAAGTTAGATGCTCCTACATCATGTAGTAAGGCATGAACCTACTAGTATTAGATGCAGGAGAATATTTAAGAAAGCAGATTGGTTGGCATTCCTGGATAAATTTTAAGAGCATAATACTGAACTGACTAGATCATTTGCAAGGTCATTTGACGGGGTCCATATTTGAAAATGTAACTCCTACTTGTCTTAGTTTTGATTCTTACTAAGTAAAGGAGTTTTTTCCTAGTAGTTAGGATCTATTTCCTACACTGGTGTGTGGTTGAGATATTCTCTCAACCAACAGATTGTGTGTGCATGTATATACGTAATTGCATTTGATTAATGAAACAATTGACATTATCAGATTTTATCATGGTATCAGAGCGGGCTTCGCCCTTCGGGGGCTTGGCCTGTCCTGGGCCAAGGAAATAAATAGTTTGGTTTTTTGTTTTTGGTTTGTCCATTTCTTCAAGCCAAGCTTAGCGAAGTGTGGAGTGTTTCCACTATGTGTGGAGTGTTTCCACTATGTGTTTTATTTAACGGAGATTGGTGGTTGCCACTACAGAGGTCGCTCATGTTTTTGTGCCCGCCGAAGCTCCTACAACAGAAGTCGTGAGGGTTAAGGGCGAGGCAGTGAAAACATCAAATGCATAGGGAAGGACATCTGTTGCTGAGGAACAAATCACTGCTTAGAGGCTGTGCGAATCTCCGTACCTGGTGCGGTAGAGTGTGCTAGTTTCAATTTTGTGGGTTCTGTTTATTATATTGCCAGAGCTGTTCACTGGGCCGGAGAGACACCACCCCTGCATGGATCGATTGGCAGACGTGGAACAGCGGATCGTGGCCAAAGTGGCAGGTTGGCTGCAAATTCTCTTTTTTGAATCCAAGTGGAGGTTTTGTGGTGCTGTGGCAACGGAGACGGCGCAGAGGGAGTTGTCGCTCGTGGCTACAGAGGCACCATTGAAGCAGATACGCCTCAGGGATCAACAAAAAATCCGATGGTGCTAGCATCTAGGCCAATTTGTGTACGAAAAAATATTGATTACTTAGATTTATTGTGTACGAAAAAATATGAGGGGTAAATTTAGAATTTAGGGGTTGAAAATAAACGAGTAATTGTTGCCATAATCCTGACGGAACTTAGGAATTTGCTGCTAAGATCAGGTAATTTAAAACTCCATGGTCCCAATGGTAAAATTATTGGAAAGTGTGTTTTATGAATGATTTCGACCTCATTTAAAACAAATTAATGTTCGCCATAACCGTCTAAATCACAGTGTCGATTTGTCCCACAAAGTTTTCGCGTTTTTGAATAGATGCAAAATCTAAAATTTGAACTTCCTGTTATTGAATTGAAAAAGAGAAAGCCATTATACCTCACATCAATAAAAAGGAGGGTTTTCTTACTTTAAAAAAGTGTTCGTGAGAAGAGACCTTCGGCACTAGGCAGTTGCACGACGCGGACAAAATACGCGGCTCTTCATTAATTTGAACTTCTCGTTATTTAATTGAAAACAAATGGAGCCATTTTACCTCACAACAATTAAAAAAAAAAAAAAGGTTTTTCCTATTTAAAAAAATGCGTAGTCTAACGAGGCGAAGGAGTTGCCCGGAAAGTTATGGAAATTCCAGTCATATTTAGAGAAAATCCGGCAAGGATTTTTGTAAATCTAAGTTATAGTTGTTAAACTTCAAAATTTTAGGTGTCCTAGACATTTTTGATGATGCTGAATCCATTTCCACCATCAAAAACACGATTCAAACACTGTCTCTACAAGAATTTTTGAAATTTTTTTGCCCGGATTCCAGCTACTTCTGGCCATCCAGGCAATTCCTCCGCCTCATTAGACAACTCCTTTAAAAAAAACGCTGAGGTTAGATGCTCCTGCATCATGTAGTAAGGCATGAACCTACTAGTATTAGATGTAGGAGAATATTTAAGAAAGCAGACTGGTTGGCATTCCTGGATAAATTTTAAGAGCATAATACTGAACTGACTAGATCATTTGCAAGGTCATTTGACGGGGTCCATATTTGAAAATGTAACTCCTACTTGTCTTAGTTTTGATTCTTACTAAGTAAAGGAGTCTGTTCCTAGTAGTTAGGATCTATTTCCTACACTAGTGTGTGGTTGAGATATTCTCTCAACCAACAAATTGTGTGTGCATGTATATATGTAATTGCATTTGATTAATGAAACAATTGACATTATCAGATTTTATCATGGTATCAGAGTGCTGAGGGCTTTGCCCCTCGTGGGCTTGGCCCGTCCTGGGCCATGGAAATAAATAGTTTGGTTTTTTGTTTTTGGTTTGTACATTTCTTCAGGCCGAGCTTAGCGAAGTGTGGAGTGTTTCCACTATGTGTTTTATTTAACGGATATTGGTGGCTGCCACTACAGAGGTCACTCATGTTTTTGTGCCCGCTGAAGCTCCTACAACAGAAGCCGTGAGGGTTAAGGGCGAGGCGGTGAAAACATCAGATGCATAGGGAAGGACATCTGTTGCTGAGGAACAAATCACTGCTTAGAGGCTGTGCGAATCTCCGTACGTGGTGCGGTAGAGTGTGCTAGTTTCAATTTTGTGGGTTTTGTTTATTATATTGCCAGAGCTGTTCACTGGGCTGGAGAGACACCACCCCTGCATGGATCGATTGGCAGACGTGGAGCAGCAGATCGTGGCCAAAGTGGCAGGTTGGCTGTAGATTCTCTTTTTTGAATCCAAGTGGAGGTTCTGTGGTGCTGTGGCAATGGAGACGGCGCAGAGGGAGTTGTCGCTCGTGGCTACAGAGGCACCGTTGAAGCAGATACGCCTCAGCGATCAACAAAAAATCCGATGGTGCTAGCATCTAGGCCAATTTGTGGCAAAAATGGCCTCCGACAACCCCAAACCAACGAAATTACTGTCCTTTTGAGCCTACCTACCCTTGAATCGGTCGATTCCATGCTATATCGGTACATTAACACCCTACTACCGTGGAGATTCTATCTCGCACATTGAAGCTTTAATCTCGTGGCCCTTTTTGCAAATTATGTTGTTTCTGAAATTATGGGGAACGAAAGCTTAATTTTTGAAGGCCTTGAAGCGTCTAGATTGTTCTTGATGTCTCCGATCAAGAATATCATCCAGGACATGAAGTGCGACATCAGAAGTATTTCCAAGAATATTTTCGATGTGAATCTCTCCGACAACCACAGATCATGGTCACACCGCACGGTGTCACAACGACCTTCAGTGATGAGAATCACTGCAAAACAACCACCGATATTTTGCATGAGAGATAGTCATTTGCAGTAGAGCAATGCAGCCCTATATGAGAAGATGGGGAACTATGGGGGGTCAGCACACGGGTGACGCCAACGATGCCACCATGTCTCGCTGGTTGTAATCGGCTGGCTTGAGGCACTTGGCTTGCCCAGGTCTAGATCACCGCTTTCTTTCCAATTCACCTGTGCCTGGATATGGCTCTCCGTCAATGGAGGAGAGGTAGAAGTTGTTTAAGATGTTAAGAACCATGAACCTCGATGGTGAGTTTGGACTGGAGCCTTTTACTCCCCCTAGGGTTGCCATCGACGTGTTCACGACCCCCAAAATCAGAGGCGAGTTTGGTGTTGCGATTTTGGATTTACATGCCATGGATGACAATGAGCTGCATACTGAGCATGCAGTGGCAGAAGCTCTTGAAACATCACCATTCATGACTGTAAATGAAAGGAGATATGGAAATGAGTTTGACCATGGTGCTGGGTCTGGCAAGCTGGAGATGGGACCAGATATTAGCTTGTTCAGTTCATCTATAATTGATAAAGAAACCACTAGACGAGAAGGAAACTTGGCAAAAATTAAAGTTGGAGTTCGACTGAGTGGAGAGTCGGTTGTCGTGTTATTGTTTTTGATTGTAAATAGTGGTCAAAAGTCATGTTGGGCAGAGATAAAAAAATTTGATATTTTGTCAACTTGAAAGTTTATTTTTTATGTCTTGGATAAAATTATTGTGCCTTATTGAGCCTAGCTAACTCAATTTAGGTAAAGTTATTTTGTTAGAATTCGCGACTCTAACAAATGATGACAGGTTAAGTATGGAGTTCCAAGATTTAATTGACAAAGAAAAAGATGCCCAAGATGTGAAATCTGCAGCAACAACAATTAAACGATGATGGACAACGAGGTGAGAGTGTGAGTTTGTGGAATAGACTCTATTATGTTGTAATGTAAGCAAGTCTAGGATGTTTTGTAGTGGTCTTTGTAATGTATGTACCTGGTAACTCCAAGAGTTGGAGTTGTGTTGTAAGCCTTGTAAGGCATGTGTATCCTCATACAGTTGGTGGTAATCTAAAAACCACTTTGTGTTTGCAATGTCAGTTTGTGGTAAGCCAGAAACCACGTGTAACAGTGAAGTGGGACAGAGATTCCTGTTGGCATGGTTTAGGGTTAGCCGAGGAAACCCTTGGCCTCGTTGAGTCTGGTCTTTAGTGAGCTTTAGTGGTTGGAGTGCCCTAGTAGCAAGTTTGTAGCCCAGAGTGGCTGGAGTGCCCTAGTGGGAAATTTGTGGCCCATAGTGGCTGAGGTGAGCCTTCGTGGCTGTGTTTAGCTTTCGTTGCTGAAAGCCCTTGGAGGCATGGTTGAGGATGATCCGATAAAACCCAATGCATGGTTACAGGTAATCTGACAAAACCTAGGTTAACAATGATGGAGGGGGATTTACCCAGGTTAACAATGATGGAGGGAGATTTATAGGTATAGGTACATGTATGCAGATATAATGGTTGACAAAACCATGTATGCGAAGGACATCCTACAAGACTGGTGGTTGCAGCGGTTGACACCCATGCATTTCGATAGATGGTTGTTCCTTTATGTGGACGTTGACGTATTCTTTTGTTATGTTTTACCACAATTAGATTTTGCAGATTGATATTCAGACAAGTAGTCATTAAGGGGGAGTGTTAGAAAATATAACTCGTACTTGTCTTAGTTGTGATTCTTACTAAGTAAAGGAGTTTGTTCCTAGTAGTTAGGATCTACTTCCTACATTGGTGTGTGGTTGAGGTATTCTCTCAACCAACATATTGTGTATGCATGTATATATGTAATTGCATTTGATTAATGAAACAAATGACATTATCAGGTTTTATCAGTCCAAGTGCAAGTTGGAGATGTGAAACTCGATTTTATAGAATCTTTTATCGTAGAGGTTACAAATTTATCTAAAGATGGTGGAAATTGGTTTAAAAAGTAGAAGATAAAGGGATAGATGTAGAAAGAATTTTTAGTAAACTTTGACATGGTTACAACTTAGCAAAAAACAAAAAACAAAGTAACTGATCAAACAAGATGTAATCTAAAAACAAGAACTCTAGCCAAAAAACATGAAAAAACAACCCAAAAATGAAAAGTCTGTATGCTGGAACGACAATATTTTATTATTATTATTATTATTATTATTTTTTATTTTTTTTATTTTTTTTTCGGTGGGGTAAATTTTCAACATTTTTTAAAAATGACAGTAAAACCAAATTTTGTTGCGCAAAACACCCCCTGAAATAAAAAAGTGTTGATGCTCGCATCAATGTTTTTATTTCACTAAAATTCCAACATATTTTAGCAATGACAATAAAAATAAAATACCATAACTGCAAACATGATTAAATTCCAATAGTTTTCAACAATACGTTGAAGATAAAATATCACAACTTAAAAAAACCTAAAATTTCCAACAATTTTCAACAATGGTGTTATGACTCTAAAAAATGTTATAATTTGACATTTTTCAACCATGACGTTAAAGATAAAATATCATGACTTCAAAAAACCTTAAAATTACAACAATTTTCAGCCATGGAATTAAAAACAAATATCATGACTATAATAAACATTAACTTTTCAACATATTTCTAGATCAAACATCATGATCAAATTAAATCTTAAAAGAAAATACCTAAATAAAAAAATATTTACACCAAATGCAAAAATTATAGTTCTTTTAAAATCTTAGCCTAAAACAACTTGGCACATTGCAATGAAAACTTAAAAATCAACTATCAAATTGACACATAGTGAGGGCATGCTTAACCCATTGCAATTGAAACTTAAAAATCAACCATCAAATTAACACATAGTGGAGGCGAACTTGATTCATTGTAACGAAAACTGAAAAATCAACTATCAAATAAACAGATATTGGGGACGGGTTGCTAGTCGAACAACGACACAACCCTTACAATAAAAAAATAAATAAATAAAAAGTAAAATTAAAAAAAACAAAACAAAAATTAAAAGAATTAAATTAAATAATAACCCAAAAAAAAAAAAAAAAAAAAATTAAAACATTGAAAAGAAATTGACAAAATGACTATATATATATATATATATATATAATACAAAAAAATGTATATATAAAAGTAAAAATAAAAATAAAAAACACAAAAAACACCTATAAAACGATGAAAATTCAAACATAAAAAAAAAAAGGAAGAAAAGAAAAAAAAAAAGACAAAGTAAAATAAAAGTTTAGTTCTTTTGTTTTTTTTTTTTTTTTTTTTTTTATAATCGGTCTACCACTATCGACCTGCCACACCCGCCCCGCCAAGCCTCTTAGCCGTTGGGCAGGGGTGGCAGATTGATTCCCGGAATTGGCTTGCCACCACACCCAGCGGCCAAAAGGCCACAATCCAGGTAATTCCCAGAATCACCTTTTGGCCCCCAATACGTTGGAGAGTGTTTTTGAGAATCACCCTCTTGTCCCCAGCATGGTCGAGGGTGATTCTAGGAATCGACTTGCCCCCTTCGCCCAAATGCTAAGGGGTCACTAGCTAGGGCACCTGAGCTGGTCGATGAGCCCTTATCAACTAGGCAAGGGTGGTAGACCAATTCCCGGAATCAACCTCCACCATGCTGGGGGCAAGGGGGTGTTTTTAGGAATCACCATAGTCCATTGTGCTAGGGGCCAAAGACTGGTTCCGAGAATCACCCTTTGTCATGCCAGGGCTAGAGGGTGATTCTAGGAATCACCCCTTGTTGTGTTGAGACCAGAGGGTGATTCTAGGAATCACCCTCAGCCATGCTAGGAACAGAGGGTGATTATGGGAATCACCCTCCATCATGCCGACACTAGAGGGTGATTTCGGAGATTACCTTCCACAGTGTTTGTGGCGAGAGGACACTGTGGGTGATTCTCGGAATCACTCACCACTGTGTTGGTGGCTCTATTATGCCGGGGCTAGAGGGTGATTCCTGAAATCTCCCTTCGTCGTGCTAGGGATGAGAGGGTCATGCCGAGAATCACCCTCTGCCATGCTGGGGGATAGAGGATGATTCCCAGAATCACCCTCCGTCGTGCCGAGCCTAGAGGATGATTCCCATAATCAAGCTCCACCGTGCTAGGGAGAGAGGATTATTTAAATAATCACCCTTCGTTGTGTTGGTGGCAAGAGGATACCACGGGTGATTCCCGGAATCATCCTCTGTCGTCCTGGGGCTAGAGGGTGAATCTCGGAATCACTCTCCATCATGCTGGGGGCGAGAGGGTGATTCCAAGAATAACCCCCATCATGCTCGGGGCAAGAGGGTGATTCCCATAATCAACCCCCTACTGTGGGTGGCAAGAGGGCACTATGGGTGATTTCCAGAATCACCCTCCACCATCTTGGGGCTTAGAGGGTGATTCTGGGTGATTAATCACCATCTGTCGTGTCGGGTCTAGAGGGTGATTTCCGGAATCACCCTTTGTCATGTTGGGGCTAGAAAGAATCACCCTCCGTTGCCCTCCATTGTGTTGGGGGCTAGAGGGTGATTTTGGAAATCATGCACACCCTAGCCCGCGGCCCGTTGACCACTTGGTTGGGGTGGCAGGCTGATTTTATTTATTATTTTTTAATGTGTTATCTATATATATATATATATATATATATATATAAGAAAATTTAAAGTGTAAAAAAAAAGCTCAAAAAAAAGGGTTTGATGTTTCATCAACACTTTTCAAAATTGGCATGAAAGACACTAATGTTTAAAATAAATGTGCAAAGAAAATTTAAAGTATCAAAAATATGCTCCCAAAATAAGGGTTGTATTCTGAATCAACACTTTTCAAAATCAAATGATTTTCTGCTACCTCTCAAAATGTGAGAACTCGGTTTAGTTCCTGTTTGATTGGTTACTGTGTTAAAAGAGCATAGCTGCAAAAACATTGAAAAAGAAGTTGAGAGATATCTTCTTTTTCCTCTAGAAGCACATAACTTTTAACATAGGTATGGTTTAGTTTTCCTTTATCATCTCCATTTACTTATGCATTTTGAGAAAGGTTATGAGATCAATATGTTGTATTATCTACCTAATAGTCTAAAGAAAATGCTTTCAATATTCAACACAATTCAACAAACACAGATAGAATTTTATATCATTTTGGGATGGTTAAAATTATGGTTGAGGTTATGTTGCATCAAAAAAATGATAATTGTGAGGCATTCCTCATAAGGAATTACTTATAGAAGCTCCCAAATCTCTGTTGGAGGTAGAGGTTTGAGGCACAAAAAGAAAATGAACCAAAGCTAGGATTTTAGAGGCAGGAATTTCAAACCCTGATCCTAAGCCTATGGGTTATAATGAGAAAGAAAGAAGTAAGGTTAGGGTTTCAAACCCTAAGCTGAAAAAAGTTAAAGTGTAGCTATGAGGAGAGAATAAGAAATAATCAACAAGGAAGCAAACAGAGGAATTGAAGGAGAAAAACGTAAAAGGAGAAAAGAAAAGGAAAATCATTGTACATAAGTCGAAGCATAGTAAAGCTACGAAGATTAAAATGAGGAAGCCCATAGAGATTATAGATGAGCCTCAAAGGACTACTAAAAGCATGTGTAAGAGTTTGAAGAAACAAGGTAATATTGAAATTATGAAGCAACCAATAATTGAAGTTACTGAATATGATAAAGAAGACAATGGTCCACAAGAAAAGGAGATTCCTTCAAAATTCAATAGAAACAGAACAAAAGTCTCTGTGTCATTATTATCTATAGCTCCAAAACCAAAATTTAGTAGTCTAGAGATTGATACATTGTAACATAAAGTTTATAAATATATCGAATCTCTTCAAAAAGACACATTGAATGCATAGGCTGGACAATATGATTAGGTTTCATCTCTTGTTTATATTCCACTGACAACTCCTACTTGCAATCCACCCCCTTGTTTTTACGAAGAAAAGGAAACAGTGGAAAAGTTTTGGAACAACATATTAAGGATGACAATGAAGTCTTGAAAACCCAGAACCAAAATATGTTGAAGAGAATTCAATATTGGTACAGGAAAAATCAAAATCTTAAAAAAGTTAAAAAAATAATTCATGTAAAAATTATAAATTTAAAAACTAGGATCCTACTAAGGAAACTTAGATGGTCCATTACAATGAAAAAGAAAAGAGCCTCAAGCAGTGACTTAGACACTTTGATCCAAGCCACAAAGACCATGGTGTAGTCGAGGAAGACTTCAAAATTTTGCAATTTTATCTATGCATGGGGACATGCAAAATCCTCAGCATGTGGAATGTTGAACCTTAAGAATGAGCTAATGTCATACATTTTTCCATTTATTTTCCTACTATATTTAGTATCTCACACTCCATTGCTATCATTTTGATTTAAAATTATGTCATAAGCTACAAGGATTAGATTAGAGAAATCCAAGGTAAAGTGTCCATATTTTTACATTTTGATGCATTCTTAAGTAAAAATGGTTTAAATATTGTAGCAACATAAATTGATCCATTTTGTAGTCAGTCTTTGATTCGTTATCTAAGTTGTAGGCTTAGGCAAGTACATGTGTAATACAACAAAATCATGAGTTGGGAGACTTGGAAAACGGTAACCTCAGGCTCCTCCTCCTGTATGATTCAATTCAATGCTTTCCATATCATCAAAAAAGAAAATTGAAAGGCATAGTCACAGTGGTGGCAGAGTATGACGGAGAACACAGACCCGCAATGAGTTGTTGGCAGGAGTTTCATATTACTTCCATGAAGATCGAGCCATATTTAATAATGATATACTATATGAGAAATTCATGCATTTCAACATGAATTTTTCAACACATGGATGCAAATTCTTGTCTTATGGTTTCATAAAATTTGAAGATAATTATTTTAACAAAACAACTTTAGAATCTCACACCAAAAATCTCTAACAAATTATATTCAAGATGTATAAATGCTCATAGATGGAATGATAACAGACAATATTGTTGTTGGTAAAAACTTTACTCATTAGTTAGTTTAGTAGTTTTAGATATCATACAACTTCCTTAGTAGTGCGAAATTGAGCATGAGGGTCCCTTGAGTAAGGGAAGCTTTTCGGTTTTCCTTTCAAATTTATTTCGTTACAGTTAGTTTAATTATATGCTTAGTTCAAGGCTTGCTAGTTTTAATTGATTTGAATTAATGTTTTTTATTTCCTTTGTTTACAATCTAGTGTGGTGTATCAACACAATGTAGGCTACTCATATGAACCATTCAATTGAATAGAGACTTGTTCATTTTTGAATTGCATAACTCAATAGTTAAAATATAAGTTATATGATCAATTGACTTTGTCATTGTTTCATGATATTTTCTTACATGATGATGGTTTAAAAATATTTAGAACCGTGACCATGTTGAATTCTTTAAATTACAATTACTTTTCATAAATTAGAACTATTTTTTCATGATGAATTTCAATAGACAGATTAGAAACTAAGTCCTACATATATCGTGCAATACACTTCACTAGTTTAAAAACTCAGAATGATTATTTAAATACAAGGGAACTCTAGCTCAGAAGAATTGACTGGTATAATCTTCCCCTAAGGCCCCATGTCTATAGTGGAGTCTTGCACCAACGTCCTTCCCACCTATTCACTCATGGAGCACATCGATGTGGTCATGATGCTCAACAAGAAGACCATTTATGATATTTGTAGTTACTCTCTCGAAAAGGAGAGGCCTACTTACACCAATCTCAATAAGGTCATTTTCTTGGTTGTCTCCTCCATGACTACTTCCTTTTTGTTTGATGGTGCCATTAAAATGGATACAATGGAATTATGGATGAATGTAGTGCCCTATCCATGTATATGCTTCATGCTTTCTTCCTACACCCTTATTATCTTTGTAAAGAAATCTTACCATGGGTAACTTTTTGTGTCAACTATCATAAACAATGCATTTGATCCATTATCAAAGACCATGAACAATACATTCAAGCTAACATCAATGCGTCACGCTAGCTCTTTTGTAACCTACATGCTTTCTAAGCTCTTCTCTTCATGGTTCTACAAAGGTGAACCCAAGGAATGAAGCAAGAAATTATATGAGTAGAGTATATTTAAAGGCCCTTTGTAATCCCTATAGTGGTCGTGGTTATAGATGGTTGCAAGAAAGGAGTTTACATTATGGCATAATCACCATTGCTAGCATGACTAAGAAACATGGAATGTAGTTGAGTCAACTAGTGGAGGGCATGTAAGACTATGTAGGGCTAGCAACTAGTTAGAGTATTCCTGAAGATGATACTATGTGTTCTCAACGTTTATATGTGTCTATGTGTTCTCAACGTGTATATGTGTCTTTGTGGAGATATGGATGAAGACAAGTGAAATCTACAATAACAAATGAAGAAAATGATAATGAAATATACGACAAATGACATCTTTTTCAATGAGTATGTAGATGAATATCATAAAATCACTGTTAATAATATAATTGTCTTATGACATAAAAATTACAAGAATAAAGAAAATTACTGAATTTTATTTCTATACTAAAAATCAATGAACACAACAAGGACACATATTCACCTCATGCGTAAATATAGAGAACCTGATAATGCACACTTGCAAATGGTAGTATTTTAGTTTCATCATTTAATATCATAAATGAATTAAAAATGAGAGAGTAAATCTATTGTCCTGCCATTAACTCTTTTTACCGTGCACTTAGTGTCAAGGTCAAAGAGTAATAAGATTTGGAAAGGAAGAGGCAACTCCCCTTCCTATTACAAGCATCCCTTTCTCCTGTTAATGATAAATCACATGTAAAAAATAGATTTGGTTCACTCTATAGTCATGCCTTTGTTAGAATTCATGTTGTTTGCAGTGATTGGTCCAATGAATGAATAAGAAAGGGGTTCCATCATTACGTTGGGGAATTCCTATTCCTTTATTCCACCTTTTTCAAGAGATTAGATTGATTCAATTTGCAATAGATTCTCATAATTCATATTCATCTTTATCAGGCTCTCGCTCAATTGCGTGTCCAACTCTCTTTGTTTCCACATGATTACATTCAAACTACAAACATCTAATTGGCCAATCTATGTGGCTACCACAGATTTTCTTAGAGTTCACTTGCGTTGGAATTTTACGTGATGATTGAGATATTTCTAGCATGTATATATGTAAAGGATATGAAATCATGCCTTGCTATATTGACTTAGAAAATAAATGACTTACAATTTACCACTAGCATGAGAGAAAAGTCATTGTTATTCGAGAAGTCCATGCCCTTCTTGCCGTGGTATTTGAACACATTGCAACGACCATGATGGTGGAAAATGATGAGATGATTGTAAGGTTGATTGGGCAATTTGGTGTAGGTTTTTATTCTGCATATTTGGTTTTCGAGAAAGTGGTTGTCACCACCAAACACAATGACAATGAGAAATACATTTGGAAAACTCAGGTTGGTTCATCATTTAGTGATACTAGAAATACAAGTGGGGAGGTTCTTGGTAGAGGAACCAATATCATTATGTTGGAATACCTTAAGGAGAGGCATTTCAAGGACCTTGTTAAGAAAAATTTAGAATTCATCAACTATCCTATATCCTTTGGAATGAGAAGACTACAAAAAAGGAAGTTTCAAATTATGAACAACAATGAAGAGTTGAACGATCCATGTTGGAATTGGATAATGTTTGACAATAAAAAGCTGAATGTGATGGGCATGGAGCTGAACAAGAAGAGGATATTGGATATGGATGGCAGTGGATGCACTTGGAGCCGAATGAGAAAATTAATATTGGCATCTTTTCTAGATGAACCACTCAGTAAAGGAAGGGGGAGTCGAATGAATTCCTTCACAAGGATTGAATAGAAATGGAATTACTTAGCTAATATGTTTGTTATGAATACTGCAAGAAATTGATATTGAGAATATGTCAGCCCATAAAGATGTGGTATCAGTCATTATGCATTATATATACCTTTTGCCAAGTCAAGACAAAGTTGTGACATGGATGTTAGAGCATCGCAAGCATTACATGGATGTTAGAGCATCACAAGCGTTACATGGAGGTGGAGCATTACATCGTCAGGGATTTGTGATACATATCTATGAATGCATTACATACCATGAACCGGAGCATAAATGGTGCACAATATGTATTCAAATAGTCAAGAAATATAGTAAGAATTTATGTGTCAGCTGATTTACAAGTTGGACTATGTAATACGTTACATAGTATATTTTACAGGATGCTAAGTTAGTGTAGATCATGATGTTATGCATTGCATTATATGTGAACAGGACAGGCTATGCCAGAGAGCAGATACAGCTATGCCAAAACATCACTAGACTACTAACCCTCTACCAAAATAGAGCAAACCACACCAATATGCATTCGATTCTAGGATGTATGCATTAAGGTTTGATTGGTGGTGCTCCTCTTAATGAATTTTATGTGAAGTGATGATGCACGAATCGTAATTGTATGTTCCTTGTTCAAGTCTCTGGCATGGTGACAACATCTCTAGAATGTCGTGGAATGGAGGTCATGATGGAGGCTAGATTTACTAGTATACCATTCATAAAATGAGACGAATAAACCTCTTGTTCAATGTTCTGTATATTAGATTGTTTACCGCATGAAAAACAAAGTTATGAATTTGAATATGTTGGTGAAATATAGTGCATGCTCCTCAGATGACCAATCCAAAGTCATAAAGACAGAAAATAAACATAGATCATCCATATACAATCAACATGATTGAACACTTAATGCAAGAAATCCATTTTACTATAGATCCTTGTTTCACTCAATAATTGTTCTTTCCCGTGAATCGTGCATTCATAATTGACGTTGTGCTTTAATTTATGACAACATGTAATTAGAATAATCTAGTTGGCAGGGGTTGTTTGGCCCTTTGCATGAGTTTTTGGAATCATTGTAGTCCTATTGGCAATGATTGTTTACCTGCTTGCATGAGTTTTTGGTTTACTCTATCCTAGTCATTTGCGTTTCTTTTTTAGATGTAAATCAATGGAGACAGTGTTGAGAAAAGAAAAGAAAATCAAGTTTAAGAACTTTGAAATTGAGATTCATGAAATGGTGAGGCTTTGAGATGAGAAGATTGTCATGATTGAACTAGAATGAACAAAACATCTAGTGTGGAGAATGGTTTTAGTGTAGGAAAGAGCTCGAAACATTAGTTCTATAAAATAATGTTAATGGTGCGCAGGAGGCATTATGAATCACGATACTTGGAGTACTTTGTTGTGGAGGTGTAGAAGATAATTGGATTCATGGAGCATCATGGTTTAGGTATCTAATGATCGTAGTTGGTCTAATGATGAAAACCGTTATAGTACTCAAAATTCCAAAACAATAGTTTTTCTTAAAGACAATCCACATATATACACAAGAGCCTACAAAAGTTGTTGTAAGTGGAAGTGGGTGCTTCTAGCAAGTTGTAGCTTGCAAAATAGAAAAGAGGTTGAATCCTCGTGTAGGTGGGTGCCTACAAAAGCAGATGTAAAGAGGCAATGGGTGCTTGAATTTACATCACAACAACAAAAGTCATGGTTTTTCCGTTTATTGGTTTCCAATTATATCTGGTGTCCACATATGTTGATGTTATGTGTTGAATCTTATGTTATGATTTAATGTTGTTTATATGTTAAATATATTATTCATATGATATATTTTTTCTCATCTAATAATTCATATAACTATGGTGTATTGTTGCTTATCTAATAGTTCATATAACTATTGAAAAGAAAAGTATAAATTGGAAATTGATAACCATGAATGAATTATACTGGTTCACCCCCCTCCCTTAGTACAGTCAAGTTTCCAACATCTAGTTGGTAGTACAAAAACTATAAGAAAGTAAAAAAAATTGGAATTTTAAAAGCATTAATGTAGTTTTACATAGTTATATGACTAATAATAGTTTGAAAATTTTTGGGATACATGGCAAACCAAAGTTTTGAAAATGTAAATCACTTTGCCAAATAGTTGGTGTGAAATATTGTTTACCATTTTGACAAAAGGGCATTGATTTATAATGTAATTTTCACTTTTAAAATTGAGTTATTGCACCGAGAGGCGCATGTGTGATTTTGTTTGTGCTCAACATGGAGTTGATACATTTTCTCTATATATATATATACTTTGAATAAAAAAGAAATGTCGACTATAATAAAAACATAAATGAATATATATATTTGGTTACTTATAATTAAAAACCAACATAAATGGATATACATATTTGGTTACTTTCAATTAAAATTTGACAGACCCATGTGAGGTAGGCCCGACGATCGCCTTGAGAACGAGGACTTAGGTCCTTAGAGGTATTGGTTTCAACTCCTTGGGTAAACCTAAAAAAATTGGTAAAAAAATATATTCTACTTTCCCTCTAAAGTCATGAACAAAACATTTCAATGTCTTTCTTAAATAACATAATTTTATATCAACTTTAGGAAGACAAAATAATCAAAAGTTTAAGAAACGAATAAAGTATATATATATATATATACATATATATATATTTCCAAAACTTAAATAAACTATTTGAATGCCCATATATAATCATAAAATAAAATATCTTACCATGCCATATTAAGTAATATTAATGTTCATAACTTAAATAAAATATAGCATTTTAATATAAACAATGTTAAATATGTAAAATATTTCAATGTCAACTATATATATATATATATATATATATATATATTATGTAAAGCAATTAAAAAAATTATATTCTTATGCTTATAACATTTTTAATCATTTCAAGTAATTTCACTATTTTACATTTTCATTATATTTTTTTGGTCAATTTTGTCTAAAATGTAGCAAATATTTGTTGTGATTGCAAATTAGTTACTTCGTGTATACAATCCAAGTGCCCAATAAGAATTTCAAGGCATATATATATATATATATATATATATATATATATATATATATATATATATATATATATATATTAAATCTCAAGGTGCAAACATTTTTTCAAGTTTTTCACTCTAAAAAGTTTACATATTAAGGGATTTGATCTCTCTCGGTAATTGGTGGATACGTGATTGCGATTGATCTATATTGGTGGAAAGCAATAAAAAGAAAACATAAACATATGGTTAAAATATTTTTAAACATTCCAAGTAATATCACTATTTTACATTTTTGTTATATTTTTTGGTCAATTTTATCTAAAATCCAGTAAAAAATTGTTGGAATTGCACATTTAAGTTGTGTAGTCTATACAATCCAAGTGATGAGGAGACATTCAAGACATTGTATCATGCATTTAAAAATGTGATACTAACTATATATATAATGGAAAGGAATTAAATATCTTGAGGTGCAAACATTTTTCAAGTTTTGCACTCTAAAACGGTTTACATATCAAGAAATTTGATCTTTTCTCCACGCCTGATATCATTAAAATGAATATATATAACATTTAATATGAACAAAATCATAAAATATTTCAATGTTCGTATTATGTAAAATATTTTAATGTCAATTATGCATATATCTATATATTATATAAAGAATTTAAGAGAAAAAATTATTGTTAATTTTTTTTAAACATTTCAAGTAATCTCACTACTTTTGTGATATACCTTAAGCAAATAATAATTTTAATAACATAAAATTATTATTGATTTATTTATTTATTTAGTGTGATTTGAATGGTTGTTTCTTGGGATTAGTTATAATTGATGGTAATACTTGTGAAACTAAAAAACATCCAAATTAAACTCACCTCAAGACATCCAATAACCTAATTGAATCTCATCATCAAGATAGTCTTTTTGCTACACTGTTGCAACATATTTTGGGAGTAATTTTTCTCTGCACTAGAAGTTGTTGCCGACAAAACCGTAAAAGATATTGCCTATATTGTGACCACCTCCTTATTTTTTTTAAGGCATTCCCTGCTTTACCATTCATCTTTTATTTTGAGCAATGTTTGGTAGTGGAGCTGCAGATGGATGCCAGAAGATTATGGCGCAACAATATTTTGTGTTTGGTTTTGTTGTCAATATTGATGTAGGTAGGGTGTGAAGACTCAGACAATACGTCGTGCATATAGTCCCTTAACCCTTGTGCTCCTTATTTGATCGTGACCATGAAGTCTCATGCCACATGCTACTTTGCTCTCATATTTGTCATTTGAGTGTTGGTATACTAAGGTTGTGGTAGACTCTATTAATCATTGTCAATGGGTTGATGGTACCCAAGATTCAAGAAACATTTTCAGTGGGAGGATAGATGCTTTCATTGCATTGCCTTCATGAACTTTGTTGACTAAATACTTGTTATTGAATGGGAGATGAGTAGTTGTTAATTAGCCCATCAACAAACTCCAACCATCGAATGGAAAGATAAGATAAATTAACCATGTTATTTTTCTTGAAAAATTTGCATAGTTTACGCACATCAAAAAATAAGTTAGTAATGTTATTTTCTTGAAAAAGAATGAATGTGAACTTTACACATAAAAGATAAGAAACCTATGCTATTTTATTGGAAAATATTGTAGGGAAATTATGTGTGGAAAGCTAGATTATTTTATTAATTTTTTTGGAAATATTCGCATGGTTTCTATGCGTTAGACTCCTGGAAAAGAACACATGCTTATGTGCATAAAAATAATAGCTATTATGTATTTTTTATTGAGGAATGAATATGTCCTTATATGTACATAGATAATATTTGTTTTGCTAAAGTTTCTTGAAAAAGAACACACACACACACACACATATAGCTATTATATTAGTTTTCTTGAAAAATAATATGTGTTATATACACATGTAGAAATAGTAGCTATTGTGTTAGATTTCTTGAGAAAGAATATGTGTTCATATGCAGAAGAATACATCTATGATGTTAATTTCTTTTGGAAAAAGAATATGTATTTACGTGCATCAAGAAAATAGTTGTTGGGTTAATTTCTTTTGGAAAAAGAATATGTATTTACATGCACAAAGATCAAAGCTAATGTGCTAGTTTCTTTTAAAATATAGGTAGTTACGATGGTTTTTCTTTTGGAAAAGAATGTGTCTTGTGCAAATAAATAATAGTTGTTGCGGTGTTTATATTTTGGAAAGATTTCTCTCTTATTGTGTGAAGAGATAGTGATAACGAGGGTGATTATTTTAAATATTACCATGTCCTTGTGGGAAGAAGTAACTATTTCCCTTCCTTATGATGCATGTCAAGTAGGGATAAATGAGAAGACCTTGGTGATCTTTATGCATTTTACTTTATGCGTGTGAGATTTGGATGGTTAGACATGTTTCATAACCATACACATGCATATATAAATATATATGTTTTATAACTATGTTCTTTTAATTAACACATGTCTATTGTCCATAAAAGACATGCCTCGATACTCCTTATACATTTTATTTATGTATGTGTTAGAAATTGGTTTTGCAGTGGAGGATGAGTGTAAAAGAAAAAGGTCAATAACATCTTTTAACATTATTATGCATGTGCGAAAAAGTGGAACATGAAAATATGTTTAAAGTATAACTAGTAAAGATTTTTATTTGATATTCTGTATAATCATGGTGTCAGAATTTGTTGACGATAGTTACTGCAGGAAAGGATTGTGACTTAATATGTGAAAGATGGATTATATTTAAAATTATGGTAGGCAATGAACTAATGGTCCATGCATGCAGATTGAGGGATTGTCAACTACAGAATGATCCATTATAGGTAACAACCAGGCCACAAAGACACAATGTTTGAGGAATTGTGGGGTAAATGATATCATGATTAATGTAATGACCTTAAGTAAGTTATGTTTAAATTTAAGATGATATTTGTTTGTAAGATTTTAATAATGGTTAAGGGATGGACTCCCTTACATCCATTGAGTGAGGGGTGAACACGCTCACGAAACGTTTAACAACATAAACATTTGCTAATTTTTCCCTTCAGGGTTTCCAGGGTATATCAGTGTCCATTGGTGTGTTTGACTATTATGCCATTTTAATGATGTTGTTTCCTTGCATGATGTTTACACTTACAACATCAAATATGTGATTAACTAGCCTAATTAAATGAACGATGATAATGGGTTACAACAGGGAGCTTTATGTTAATATGTTGTAACAATGGTTGTTACATTATGTGACTTGATATTCTTTTTCTAAAGTTACTTTATGTAATAGTGATGATTTTAACTGATGGTAAGTTAAGGAACATGGAATAAGTGATTGGGAATATTACATGCTAGTAAACTACGTAGAAATTTTCTAATCCTATATATTTTTACACGAGTTTTACTAGGGGATGTTACAAGTGGTATCAAAGCGAGGTTACAGCATTGGTGCCTTTGGGTTCTGTAAGAATCCGAAGTAGAGGTATGATTCTAATGGATACAAGTTCAAGTATGACTCTAATGAAAAACTCCATGGCAATGTATGTAATAGACTACATTTGATATGAGATACATGATGATGTTAATAACTAGAGATTGCAAAGGGGCTTGTACAAACCTACTGCTTGGATCTCCTCTAGTTTTCTTCGAGCAATTGTTTCATAAAAGAGCAGCTTTGCACTTGCATCACGTTTGATAGACAATCTTTCATTCACCTACATATTCTACAAAAAATAAATAGTTTCTCCACATGCACTTTGGATGGCCCTACACAGAGAGAATAACCAATCATTTTGCTCCATCCACGAGTGCTCGCCTTCCCTAGGCCCTGGTTGCTTGCGATGGAAGTCGGCTTCTAGCCATGGACTGTGAGTCGTGGCAATTGCCTACATAGAGAATGAGGAAACCCTAGTGTTGCTCGAACTCGCCATCACACTTTATTTAGTTCTTAATATTATCAATTTACAATTTTTTATTTGTTTTAATTACATAGAAAACTAAATTTTTACAATGTAAATTTTAAATTATTCATTTTTTAAAATGTATTTTAGCTTTTTATTATTTTTTTATCTTAAAAAATAATGTAATGAAAGTCCATGTGAAATATTTTTTACTATTTTGAGATCTAATTTTGTTTTTATAGAATTTAATTTTTACTTTTCAAATTTAGTTATTATGTATTAGTTTTTAATAATTTATAAATTAATTAGATTGACATAGACCCATTTGAATCTACCAAGCACCAAGAGGGATCAAATTTCTCTAGATACAAATTTCTTTTTGAGTACAAAGTTTGAGGAAAGGTTTGCACCTCTAGAGATTTGATTCTTCTCATCGGTTGATAGATTCTTAGTTAAAATAGATCTATGTGGGTTCTTCATAATATTATCAGTCCCTGCCAAAGCAATATTTTAGCAATAGATTTGCTTGACCATTATTAGTTTAGCATTGACTAATGCAAATTATAATGTTTAGCTTGGAAAATAAATATTTATTTTTCAATATTATTAAAAAAATGGTTTTCAAACATTTGATTGAAGCATAATTTGAAGGTCTTATTGCAACATTTGCAGAAGATAACGTCATGTGGATAACTACTTTATGCTGATAAGGTTGCAATATTCATGCATTCTTTGTAAATATTTGTGTTCTTCCCACCATAATTTAATCAAATCTTTGCATAAAATTCGGATATTAATTTAAGCAAATGTTTGCATAAAAATTGGATATTTTTTTGTTTTCCTCAACACTTATGTAAGAGTAAACTTGTAAATATGTAGACTTACAAGTTGTTACTAACCACCAAAGTTTATTTATGTCCATGTGTGTGAGCAAGCAATTAACCAACATAGATCCATCTTAACTCTGAATTTACCAAAAGTGTTAAGAGGGATCAAATATCTCAAAATGCAAACTCTTTTAAGTGCAAAAGTTGAAGATTGTATTCCGCTCGTCCCTTAATAGAAACTAAGATGGATCTTTTGATTTTATTTTTATTAAAAGTTTGAGTTAATATATTTTTAATAGTAGCGAGGATAAATAGTTTATTCAAAGTAATTATAATCTTTTTTCTTTTAGATTTAATTAAAAAAATGTTATAAAATATTTTGATTGTGAAATGAGTTAAGGTTTTTGGGCATGTCGTATTGTAACAAAGCTTATTTAAAAGTTAATGATATCCATGGTAAAGTGGAGGTGAATATCCATAGTTAAAATTCTTATTATATTGTAATCATAAATTTATGTGCTTATTAATTAAATTTAAATATGGTTATAGAATCATTATTTTAATTACTATGGTAAAATCTATCTTAATTTTTAGCTACTATTTATATGTTATATATTTTAATGCATATACTTGTTTACAAATATCATCAACATCACCCCAGACTAGGTGGTATAGTGCCTATTGGCCAAATTTTTCCACTCCACATATCGTTTTATTAGTTCCTCACTTGTTTATATTATATAAATTTCACATCTATTTTAATTTTTAACTTTATTAAAACTTTGATTTAATCTCTACCTAATATCTATGAAATATTTTTATAGTAGTAGTGAGGATAGATGGTTTACATATATCTCAAAAATAATTATAATATTTTGGCTTTTAGATTTAATTAAAAAATGTTATAAAATAAAATAAAAATAAAATAAAATATTTGATTTAATCTCTATAGAATATCTGTGAAATATTTTTTTAGTAGTAGTGAGATAGATGGTTTACATATATCTCAAAAGTAATTATAATATTTTGGCTTTTAGATTTAATTAAAAAAATGTTATAAAATTAAATTAAATTAAAATAAAATATTTATATTGTGAAGTGAGTTATGGTTTTTGGGCATGTTGCATTGATTGGTCATGACACTAATGGTATTGTAACAAAACTTATTTACAAGTTAATAATATTTGTATATGTATGTTTCCAAAGTTCGTCATCATGGTGATGTTATTTTCTAGACATCTCTTAATTTGTACACAATAATCAAGAAATAACATCACCAAGTTAATAATATTCACCATAAAGTGGAGGCTCATACCGTAAGTGTATTATAACTATTAAATTTTTATGTGCTTATTAATTAAATTTAAATATGGTTATAGAATCTTATTTTAAATTTATATGGTGAAATAAGTCGTATATTTTAATGTGATATGTATATTATGATTTTTATTTTTTTTAATCTAAAAAATTGTTCATAATTTTATTAATAAAAACAAATTTACCATATTACAAATTGAAATTCATCATTTATATTAATTTTAACTTTTTTATAATTACTTGAGTCAACATTTAAATGATTACAATCATTTAGGAACACTACAACAGATCCCCCATATTAGGCTCTCTATTATTTTTAATTTTTTATTATTTGCCGACATGTAAACATTTACAAATATCAACATCACCCCATACTAGGTTGTAGAGTGTCAGCCCAATTTATCTACTCTGCATCTCAATTTATTAGTTCCTCTCAAAGCAAGACTATAGATTCCATTTGTCTATTAACCACTATTAATTTAGCTAACATTGACCAATGTGGGTTATAATTTTTTTGTTTATATTATATAAATTTCACATCTTGTGTTTGAGATTGTTTTTCAGAATAAACAATCTAAAAAAATATGAATCACAAAATCTTGAAATCAGAGGATAGAACATTTACATATATGTAAAAAGTACTTATAACATTTTTGCTTTTAGATTTAATTAAAAATATGTTATAAAATTCAATTAAAACAAAATATTTTTATTGTGAAATGAGTTGTGATCTTTTGGCATGTTGTATTGATTGGTCATGATATTTTAACAAAGTTTATTTACAAGTTAATATTATTTGTATATGTATGTTTTTACAATTTGTCATCATGGTGATGTTATTTTCTAGATATCTATATATAATCAAGAAAATAACATCACCAAGTTAATAATATCCATGGTAAAGTGGAGGTCAATATCATAGTTAAGAATCTTGTTATATCATAAATTTATTATAAGCATGAAGTTTTTATGTGCTTACTAATTAAATTTAAATATGGTTATGGAATCATTATTTTAATTTATATGATAAAATGAATCTTAATTTATAGCTACTATTTATATGTTATATATTTTAATATGATATGTATATTATGATTTTATTTTATCTAAAAAATTGTTGATAAATTTATTAATGAAAACAAAATTATAATATAACAAATTGAATTTTATTATTTGTAATGTTTTATTATTAATTCAACCAACATTTAAATGTTTACAACATACATCTTCCTTATATAAAATTCTATATTACTTTTAATCTTTTATTATTTTTTCAATTGAGACAACATGCTACAACATTATCCCATATAATATTCTTCGCATATATTCTTCGGTGAAAATGTTCTGAGGCTCGGTGAAAGAGTTAAACACATTCTTTATATATTCTTCGCATATATTCTTCGGTGAAAGAGTTCTAAGGCTCGGTGAAAGAGTTAAAAACATACTCTATATATTCTTTGCATATATTCTTCGGTGAAAGAGTTTTGAGGCTCGGTGAATGAGTTAAACACCTACTTTATATATTCTGGCTTGGTGAAAGAGTTAAACACCTACTTTATATATTCTTTGCATATATTCTTCGGTGAAAGAGTTCTGAGGCTCGGTGAAAGAGTTAAAAACATACTCTATATATTCTTCGCATATATTCTTCGGTGAAAGAGTTCTGAGGCTCGGTGAAAGAGTTAAAAACATACTCTATATATTCTTCGCATATATTTAGAGGAAGCAGGATGTGATGGCACGATATTAGTTGGGATAGTCGTCATCCTTCTTCTCCATGCTGACGATATTGTTCTTTTGGCAAGGTGCCCATATGATCTTGATAAGCAACTCAGGCTTCTTAAGGATTTCTGCTCTACCATGGGTATGACTGTTAACACTGACAAAACAAAAGTTATGATTATCAAATCCAAGAAGGACACTTACGCTAATTTTATGTATGACAATAATAACTTGGAGGAAGTGTATTCTTACAAGTACCTAGGAATTGATATTCATCACAAGCTCAACTGGAACCATAGCATTGAGAAAATGATTAATGGGGGGTGGAAAGCTTATTTTGGTCTTGAAAATAATTGTAAAACAGCAAACCTTGTAATGCAGGATAAAAACCTCTTTGAAACTTTAGTCACTCCTGTTATCTTATATGGCTATGAGGTTTGGGGTTGCAGCATCTCCAGAGAATCATGGAGAAAGATTGAACAAATCCAGAAGCGTTTTATAACTTATAACCTGAAAATTAAAAGTAATAAACCCTATCCTATTCTCCTTATAGAAGCATGTATTTCCCCTATTGAGAGCCTAGCTATGAT
The DNA here is from genome assembly GCA_031772625.1 of Pinus tabuliformis. Classification (NCBI taxonomy): domain Eukaryota; kingdom Viridiplantae; phylum Streptophyta; class Pinopsida; order Pinales; family Pinaceae; genus Pinus; species Pinus tabuliformis. The sequence goes on along the minus strand of CM062804.1, from coordinate 531,356,445 downwards.
TAGGTTTCTGTTGTACAAGCACAAACTCAATAACATAGACGATCATAGACTTCCTAAGCTAGCTTTAAACTCCAGCCAAAACCACCTAAGGCTCAATTGGGGGTGGCATAAAGACACAAGGGCTTGGTTAAACTATTGGGAGATCAACGAGATCGATGCATTGTAAAACATAAATAACATTAAAGATATTGTTACTTCTAAGTTCAAAGAAAAAATGTGGCGTGAGAAAGATTTAGCGGCTGAAAGAAAATTAAGTTATTATAAGAAGGTCATCAACCCCACCCTAGAAGATCAAAAGTATCTCTCTATTTTAACTAGCTCAAAGAAGAAAATTAATATAGTCAAGATTAGAACGAATTCTCATGAGCTCCATAGTGAAATAGGTCGTTGGGAAGTTCCTAAAACGCCATGGATGGAAAGGATCTGCCATATATGTGAGAATATGAACACCGAGGATGAAAACCACTTCCTCTTAGAGTGCCCCGCGTACAACCACATTAGATCTCAGTTTCACAATCTTTGTTACAATACTGACCTTCCTAGCCTTTTACAATGTCAAAATTATAGTGAGCTCGGGAGGCTTCTCTCCAAGCTTTTTGAGCATAGGAATAAAATCTTAAATCAAAATAAATAATTTGTTTCTTTAGGCCCGATAGACCAATGTTTGGTCTTAGTGGACATTAACCATCATCATCATCATCATTCATTGTAAAATACAATACTATAACATTATTCCATATTAAATTATAATACATAATTACTTCTAACTTTTTATTATTTTTAATGATTTTGAATAACAAATTTACTAATAAAAATATATAATGTTGACAAAATATATATACTTTACCGATACAACTATCAACTTTTTAATGAATAATTTTGGAGGACACTTTTGACAATTAAAAATATATAATTTTTCAAAATTTCATAAAAGCTTTATTATATAATTTTGGAAACTTATTTTCAAATGATAATTTTAAAAGTGAAAACCTGGCATTTGACAAAATTTTGTTTGTTTTCATTTTTATTTTATTTACTTGATAATTGAATTTAAAAAATTAGGTTTGCAAAAAAACTCGACTCTCCTTACTTCCCTTAAGTATCTTTATATCCTCTACAAATTCTATACATTTTTTATTTTTTTATTTTTTTTTATTTTTTTTTAAATAGGAGGGGTTAGTTCCCTTTAGAAGCATTATGGGCCCTCTTTTTTTACATATATATTGGTACATATGCGTGTCAGAACAGGCCAATCTCCATGGAACAATATACACTGCAGCATTCGTGCAGCTCCGCAGGATTCGAACACGGCCAGGGGGGTGTGCAAACCAACCGCCCCGACCGCTAGATCATGCACTCACGTGCAAATTCTGTACATTTTTTATATCCATTACATATTTTGTGATCCTGTGACTTTGCTGTATGCCCGTTGAATGCAGAAATCTGCAATGGACAGAATCTCAAGCCTTCTCATGGAGTGTGGTTTATACAATTATCGAAAGGAGATAGTGAGATTTCAATCAAGTTTGACTAAGAACTAAGGGGATTGAAACATAAAGTTATTTTTTTGAGGTCGCAACACCTTTTCTCATGGACTTTCAACCTGGAGTTTGAACTTGAACTCTTTATATGCCCTGTTTCAACTACTAAACCTTAATCCAATAAATTGATATTCATAGAATTGAAAAAGATTTGGAAACCCTTTCAAACAGAGCTGAAGCAATTAGACAGGAATCAGCCACAGGGACACCATGTCCAATTAAGCTAACCCTGATTAACAAATTTATTCTCATCTTTTTCTGGGTATATGGATTGCCTAACGGGAGGCAATCATGGGAGATTTATTTTGATATCCAGGATCAAGTTTTATTCAGCATCTAATTTTAAAGAAATAGTATACTGGGGAGTTTCCCCTGGGAATAAATGAATAGATTGACTTGTAATATATGTTTAAATAGAAATCAAGAGAAAGCTAAACAGAACTGCAAATGTTTGAGACAGATTTGGGATGTATGGATGATCATCTTTCACCTTTGTCGATTTTTGTTTGAAAGAATCTCATCACTGTGCTAACTAATTATCACAGGGATTTTTAAGCAATGAAGTTTCATAAAGTTCCATGTTTATTTGTTACATCTAGGATTGAAGTTTATTTGATTAACATACTCTATTTTCAATCAAAATACTGATACAAGTTTTCTGTTTGTAATCACTTTCTTTATTATTAATAAAAAGAGTTTTTTTTTTTTTTTTGGATTAGAAACAAAAACCTTCAGAGATAGAAAAATTATAACTATTTTTAAATTTTCACAACTGATTCACTCTTTTGTACAAGCAAAAAAATGGTTTTATTTTATAGGTTAAGCATGAGATCGTAATTTTCCTTCTGTAATGGAATGGATTAATAGGACGAATTTGATGAAATTTTCCAATAAAATATATATAGTAATCCTTTTTTTTCATCTCAAGAAATTGAGCTTGGAGTAGCTTTGAGGCATACATAGTGTTGTTTAGGATTAGACCATGAAAGCTGTAAAACCCCGCCTAACGGTTAGACCAAATTCCATAACTATACAGTACTTTATTCTAGTTACGGATCAGAATAAAACGGATAACAGAACAATTATAAAGTATAAAGATAAAAGATAAACAGAAATGAGGAGGAAGAGGCTCGGAAATGTTTAAACCATGAATATTAATTTTAGATGGTATGAGATAAACATGTTCCACTGTTAATTATATATAGAATTAAAATGCATAATCAAACTTGCAAATACAAAGATGAAATCACTAGAAAAGCAAAAGTTCAAAAAAGGTATAATTGTAAAAACCATTTAAAAGCTCAAAGATAAATAGCCAATTACTGTAGTTACAAGAGTTAATACATTTCGATTGAAGATTGAGATATCCCAGTTACAAAATTGTGTTTGGATGAATCTACAATCCCAAACACATTCCGGGTCGGGTTTTTTTTTCAGAAGAAAAAGCGTAATATATTCATATAAGAAGATTACATAGAGCAAATGCAAGAAGCATATGCAGAAACATTCATATAAGAAGATTACATAGAGCAAATGCATGAAGCATATGCAGAAACATGAACCAAGCCACATGCAAATCTACTAAAACAGATCCCAAATAAAGCCCTGAAAGGCCAATATTGCCCCCCAGACAAGGCAACCCATCTATAAGGTACAGAAGAGGCACCATAAAACCAAGTAGACAAGCATCTGAAGAAAGAGCAACAAGATCTATCCGCCCAATATGGAAGGAGAGGCACGAAATGAGGAAGAGAGCAGCAAAAGAAGCCACTCCTTCCCCGCCCCCTCAAACTCTCCACCCGAATCAGACGAGAAACAGAGGAAGAACGCTGCCACAATCATCCGCATCTGCTTGCAGAAAAGACCAATGGAGACTTCCATAGAAGCGGCACGAAACAGGGCAGAAGCACAACTATTCCCTCAACGCTCCAAAGGATATGTCGTGGCCAGAACAAACCTAACTGCCGCAGAGAAGGAGAAGACCCACCGAAGCAGAGGCGTCACCGCGAGCAGAGGCGACAAGGGGAGCCACCTCGCCCCCGCTTAGAGAAAACTAAAAGATCAAAAGATGAAGCGAGCAAGACGAAAACCTCTCTATTGCCTCTCACCACTCGACTCAGTCGCTGGTGAAGCCCACTCAGATCCCCACTCGCCTCTGTTGATGCCCTTGTTGCCTGAGGAGAACCCTCGTTGATCGCCGCGTTCCCACTCCTGCTCCTACTCGGCCTGCGCTCAAACCCCTGCTCACCACTCCAACTCGACCTCCTCTTCTGCTCCTGCGCTCAAACCCCTGCTCCTGCTCCTGCTCCTACACCAAACAAAGCCCGTAGTCAAGGGTCGTTTCGCTTCTGCGCTCCTCCGCCGCTCCTGCTCGCCCTCCTACGCTCAACCCCCTGCTTGACGTTTCTGCTCCAGCTCGCCCTCCCCATCTGCTCCTGTGCTCAACCCCCTGCTCCTGTTCTTGCTCTTGCTCCTACACCAAACAAAGCCCGTTGACAAGGGTCGTGCTCCTGCGCTCCGCCCCTTCCGCTTTTGTGCTCCTCCCTTGCTTGCCGCTCCTGCTCGCCCTCCTGCGCTCAACCCCTACTCACCGCTCCTGCTCACCCTCCTGCTCGCCCTCGTGCTCGTGCTCGTGCTCCGCCCCTTCCGCTTCTGCGCTCTTCCCCTGCTCGCCGCTCCTGCTCGCCGCTCCTGCTCACGCTCCTGCTCGCCCTCCTGCTCGCCGCTCCTGCTCGCCCTCCTGCTCGCCGCTCCTGCTCACCCTCCTACTCGCCCTCCTGCACACAACCCCTGGTCGTCGCTCCTGCTCGCTCCCCTGCTTGCCCTCCTACTCGTGCATTCCGAGTCGGGTTAATAAGATAGATTCCAGAAAACTATTATAAAATGGATCAACAACAAAGTTGAGGTATTACAACAATATATTTAATATAAATTTAAGTGTCAAATTGTTGATATTGAACTTGGGTAAGCCTTATTTCTCGAAACCACTCACAGATAAACCCATTTGATTGTTGTAATCTGTGAAGTATGCACTATTCTGTAAACGTATTTGGTGATGGACTTTAGCAATAAAATCATCGCATTTCTGCTTCAATTCATCATCTGTCACCATCGGTTCAGATTTCACAAGAACATGATCCTCGGCCATCAATTTTTTCATGTCAGAATCGTCTTGGCCTTTGTCTTGTGTCATACCATTAACACCGTTGCGGGTTCGCTTAGCAGATGGTTTTTTCTGCTCAGGTTTTGTAGCAGTAAGACTCATGGAAATGGAATTAGTCCATTCAATTTTTCCAGGAGCTTCTCTGCTTTCCGTCCCAGTCCCCTCCAAAGTGTTCTGCTGCTTTGGCCTGGTTTCAATTTCCTTCACAAATGCACTTGAATCTCCATGTTGCTCGGTACTGGAAGTTACACAGAACAATCCCGATTGGATGGAGAGAAGAACAATGATGATATTACACAAAATAAACCAGAAGACTGAATCAAGACGCCCAAGCTCAACTTGGGTGAAACAGCTTCCCAATGCCTGATGATGAGAGCCAACGAGACGACCATCGTGGGCACAAACACATGAATGCCTATGCCCGGATTACTTGCAGAAATCCGGTGGCATACTTTTCCCTCTTCAAAATTCAGGGCTTTTGCCATTGATTCCTCTGCTTCAAGAGCGCCACCTCCTTCCCCTGCAGCTTGGGATTTATAGGAATTTGTGATAGTGGATGCCCATGTGAAACGGAAGGAAGTGCGAAAGAGAGTAAAATCCACGATCACTAGGAAGTCAAGGTCAGTCAAGATGCAGAGAGGAGACTTGAGGGTAGTGGACTCCTATGGTCTCCTGTTAATAACTGCTCAACTTTGACTGATTTGGATATTGATTACTTAGATTTATTGTGTATGTCCGAAAAAATATGAGGGGTGAATTTAGAATTTAGGGGTTGAAAATAAACAAGTGTTGTTATAATCCTTATGGAACTTAGGAATTTGCTGCTAAGCTCAAACCTCTTTTCATTGACTAAAAGGTAATTTAAAACTCCATGGTCCCAATGGTAAAATTATTGGGAAGTGTGCTTTATGAATGATTCCGACCTCATTTAAAACAAATTAATGATCGCCATAACCATCTAAATCATAGTATCGATTTTTCCCACAAAGTTTTCGCGTTTTTGAATAGATGCGAAATCTAAAATTTGAACTTCCTGTTATTGAATTGAAAAAGAGAAAGCCATTATACCTCACATCAATAAAGGGGAGGATTTTCTTACTTTAAAAAAGCATTCGTGAGAAGAGACCTTCGACACTAGGTAGTTGCACTGACACGGACAAAATACACCGCTCTTCATTAATTTGAACTTCTTGTTATTGAATTGAAAACAAATGGAGCCATTTTACCTCACAAAAATAAAAAGGAAGCTTTTCCTGTTTAAAAAAATAAGCTGAGGTTAGATGCTCCTGCATCATGTAGTAAGGCATGAACCTACTAGTATTAGATGCAGGAGAATATTTAAGAAAGAAGATTTTTGGATAAATTTTAAGAGCATAATACTGAACTGACTAGATCATTTGCAAGGTCATTTGACGGGGTCCATGTTTGAAAATGTAACTCCTACTTGTCTTAGTTGTGATTCTTACTAAATAAAGGAGTCTGTCCCTAGTAGTTAGGATCTATTTCCTACATTGGTGTGTGGTTGAGATATTCTCTCAACCAACAAATTGTGAGTGCATGTATATATGTAATTGCATTTGATTAATGAAACAATTGACATTATCAGATTTTATCATGGTATCAAAGCCTTGAGGGCTTCGCCCTTCCTGGGCCGAGGAAATAAAGAGTTCGATTTTTTGTTTTTGATTTGTCCATTTCTTCAGGTCGAACTTGGCGAAGTATGGAGTGTTTCCACTATGTGTTTTATTTAACAGAGATTGGTGGCTGCCACTACAGAGGTCGCTCATGTTTTTGTGCCCGCCGAAGCTCCTGCAACGGAAGTGATGAAGGTTAAGGGCGAGGCAGTGAAAACAACAGATGCATAGGCTGGGACATCTGTTGATGAGGAACAAATCACTGCTTAGAGGTTGTGCGAATCTCCGTGCCTGGTGTGGTAGAGTGTGCTAGTTTCAAGTTTGTGGGTTCTGTTTGTTATATTTTCGAAGCTGTTCACTGGGTCGAAGAGACACCACCCCTACGTGGATCAATTGGCGGACGTGGAGCAGCGGATCATGGCTGAAGTGGCAGGTTGGCTGCAGATTCTCATTTTTTGAATCCAAGTGGAGGTTCTGTGGTGCTACGGCAGCAGAGACGACGCAGAGGGAGTTGTCGCTCGTGGCTCCAGAGGCACCGTTGAAGCAGATCCGCTTCAGGGATCAACACAAAACCCAGTGGTGCTGGCATCTAGGCCAATTTGTGGCGAAAATGGCCTTTGACAATCCCAAACCAGCAGAATTATCATCCTTTTCAGCCTGTGTACCCTTGAATCGGTCGATTCTATGCTGTATCGGTACATTAACACCCTGTTAGCGCGAAGATTCCATCTCACACATTAAAGCTTTAATCTCCTGGCCCTTTTTGCAAATTATGTTGTTTCTGAAATTACGAGGAATGAAAGCTTAATTTTTGAAGGCTTTGAAGCGTCTAGATTGTTCTTGATGCCTCTGTTCAAGAATATCATCCAGGACATGAAGTGCGACATTGGAAGTATTTCCAAGAGGAGTTTCGATGTGAATCTCTTCGACAACCACAGATCGCGGTCACACTCGCATAGCGTCACAACGACCTCCGGTGATGAGAATCACTGCAAAACAGCCACCGATATTTTGCATGAGAGACAATCATTTGCAATACAACAGTGTAGACCTATATGAGAAGACGGAGAACTATGGGGGGTCAGCACACGGGTGACACCAACGATGCCACCATGTCTCGCTGGTTGTAATCGGCCGGCTTGAGGCACTTGGCTTGCCCAAGTCTAGATCACCGCTTTCTTTCCAATTCACCTGTGCCTGGATATGGCTCTCCGTCAATGGAGGAGAGGTAGAAGTTGTTTAAGATGTTAAGAACCATGAACCTCGATGGTGAGTTTGGACTGGAGCCTTTTACTCCCCCTAGGGTTGCCATCGACGTGTTCACGACCCCCAAAATCAGAGGCGAGTTTGGTGTTGCGATTTTGGATTTACATGCCATGGATGACAATGAGCTGCTTACTGAGCATGCAGTGGAAGAAGCTCTTGAAACATCACCATTCATGACTGTAAATGAAACGAGATATGGAAATGAGTTTGATCATGGTGCTAGGTTTGGCAAGCTGGAGATGGGACCAAATATTAGCGTGTTCAGTTCATCTATAATTGATAAAGAAACCACTGGACGAGAAGGAAACTTGGCAAAAATTAAAGTTGGAGTTCAACTGAGTGGAGAACCGATTGTCATGTTATTGTTTTTGTTTGTAAATAGTAGTCAAAAGTCATGTTGGGTAGAGATAGAGAAATTTGATATTTTGTCAACTTGAAAGTTTATTTTTTATGTCTTGGATAAAATTATTGTGCCTTATTGAGCCTAGCTAACTCAATTTAGGTAAAGTTATTTTGTTAGAATTCACGACTCTAACAAATGACGACAGGTTAAGTATGGAGTTCTAAGATTTAATTGACAAAGAAAAAGATGCCCAAGATGTGAAACCTGCAGCAACAACGATTAAACGATGATGGACAACGAGGTGAGAGTGTGAGTTTGTGGAATAGACTCTATTATTTTGTAATGTAAGCGAATCTAGGATGTTTTGTAGTGGTCTTTGTAATGTATGTACCTGGTAACTCTAAGAGTTGGAGTTGTGTTGTAAGTCTTGTAAGGCATGTGTATCCCCATACAGTTCGTGGTAATCTAAAAGCCACTTTGTATTTGCAGTGTCGGTTTGTGGTAAGCCAGAAACCACGTGTAACAGTGAAGTGGGACAGAGATTCCTATTGGCATGGTTTAGGGTTAGCCAAGAAAACCCTTGGCCTCGTTGAGTTAGGTATTTGGTGAGCCTTAGTGGCTGGAGTGCCCTAGTGGCAAGTTTGTAGCCTAGAGTGGTTGGAGTGCCTTAGTGGAAAATTTGTTGCCCATAGTGGCCGAGGTGAGCCTTCGTGGCTATGTTTAGCCTTTGTGGCTGAGAGTCCTTGGAGGCATGGTTGAGGGTGATCCGATAAAACCCAATGCATGGTTACAGGTAATTCGACAAAACCCAGGTTAACAATGATGGAGGGGGATTTACCCAGGTTAACAATGATGGAGGGATATTTATAGCTACAGGTACATGTATGCAACTATAATGGTTGACAGAACCATGTATGTGAAGGACATGCTACAAGACTGGTGGTTGCAGCGGTTGGCACCCATGCATTCTGATAGATGGTTGTTGCTTTATATGGACGTTGACATATTCTTTTGTTATGTTTGACCACAACTAGATTTTGCAGATTGATATTCAGACAAGTAGTCATTAAGGGGGAGTGTTGGAAAATGTAACTCCTACTTGTCTTAGTTGTGATTCTTACTAAGTAAAGGAGTCTGTTCCTAGTAGTTAGGATCTATTTCCTACATTGGTGTGTGGTTGAGATATTCTCTCAACCAACAGATTATGTGTGCATATATATATGTAATTGCATTTGATTAATGAAACAATTGACATTATTAGGTTTTATCAGTCCAGGTGCAAGTTGGAGATATGAAACTCAAATTTATAGAATCTTTTATCGTAGAGGTTACAAATTTATCTAAAGATGGTGGAAATTGGTTTAAAAAGTAGAAGATAAAGGGATAGATGTAGAAAGAATTTTTAGTAAACTCTGACATGGTTACAACTTAGCAAAAAACAAAAAACAAAGTCACTGATCAAATAAGAAATGTAATCTAAAAACAAGAACTCTAGCCAAAAAACATGAAAAAACAACCCAAAAATGAAAAGTGTGTATGTTGGGGTAAATTTTCAACATTTTTTAAAAATGACAGTAAAACCAAATTTTGTTGCGCAAAAAACCCCCTGAAATAAAAAAGTGTTGATGCTCGCATCAATGTTTTTTTTCACTAAAATTCCAACATATTTTAGCAATAACATTAAAAATAAAATACCATAACTGCAAAAATGATTAAATTCCAATAGTTTTCAATAATACGTTGAAGATAAAATATCATGACTTCAAAAAACCTAAAATTTCCAACAATTTTCAACAATGGTGAAAAATGTTATAATTTTGACATTTTTCAACCATGACGTTAAAGATAAAATATCATGACTTCAAAAAACCTTAAAATTTCAACATTTTTCAGCCATGGAATTAAAAACAAATATCATGACTATAACAAGCATTAACTTTTCAACATATTTTGAGATCAAACATCATGATCAAATTAAATGTTAAAAATAAATACCTAAATAAAAAAAATTTACACCAAATGCAAAAATTATAGTTCTTTTAAAATATTAGCCTAAAACAACTTGGCACATTGGAATGAAAACTTAAAAATCAACCATCGAATGGACACATAGTGAGGGCGTGCTTAACCCATCGCAATTGAAACTTAAAAATCAACCATCAAATTAACACATAGCGGAGCACGAACTTGATTCATTGTAACGAAAACTGAAAAATCAACTATCAAATCGACAAATATTGGGAATGGGTTGCTAGTTGAACAACAACACAACCCTTACAACAAAAATAAATAAATTAAAAGTAAAATAAAAAAAAAAAAAAACAAAAACAAAAATTAAAAGAATTAAATTAAATAATAACCCCAAAAAATAATAATTTAATAAAAAATAAAATTAAAACATTGAAATTTTTTTGGCAAAATGACTATATATATATATATATATATATATATAATACAAAAAAAAACCTATAAAAATGATGAAAATTCAAACATAAAAAATTATATATATAAAAAAAAAGACAAAATAAAATAAAAGTTGTTGTTTTTTTTTTAATTATATATATATATATATATATATATATATAATCGGTCTACCACTATCGACTTGCCACACCCGCCCTGCCAAGCCTCTTAGTCATTGGGCAAGGGTGGCAGGTTGATTCCCGCAATTGACTTGCCACCACACCCAGCGGCCAAGAGGCCACAAGCCAGGTAATTCCTAGAATCACCTTTTGGCCCCCAATATGTTGGAGGATGATTCTCAGAATCACCCTCTTGCCCCTAGCATGGTGGAGGGTGATTATGGGAATCGACTTGCTACCCTTGCCCAAATGTTAAGGGGTCACTAGCTAGGGTGCTCGAGGTGGCCAGTGAGCCCTTAGCAACTAGGCAGGGGTGGTAGACCGATTCCTGGAATCAACCTCCACCATGCTGGGGGCGAGGGGGTGTTTTTAGGAATCACCATAGTCCATTGTGCTAGGGGCCAAAGACTAATTCCTAGAATCACCCTTTGTCATGCCAGGGCTAGAGGGTGATTCTAGGAATCACCCCTTGTTGTGTTGGGACCAGAGGGTGATTCTAGGAATCAACCTCAGGCATGCTGGGGCCAGTGGGTGATTATGGGAATCACCCTCCATCATTCCGACACCAGAGGGTGATTTCGGAGATTACCCTCCACAGTGTTGGTTGCGATAGGGCATTGTGGGTGATTCCTGGAATCACCCGCCACTGTGTTGGTGGCTCTATTGTGCCGGGGCTAGAGGGTGATTCCTGAAATCTCCCTCCGTCGTGTCGGGGATGAGAGGGTCATTCCGAGAATCACCCTCTACCATGCTGGGGGATAGAGGATGATTCCCAGAATCACCCTCCATCGTGCCAAGGCTAGATGGTGATTCCCGTAATCACCCTCCACCGTGCTAGGGACAGACAATTATTTTGATAATCACCCTCCGTTGGGTTGGTGGCAAGAGGGTACCATGGGTGATTCTCGGAATCACTCTCTGTCATGCTGGGGCTCGAGGGTGATTCCTAGAATCACCCTCCGTCATGCTAGGGGTGAGAGGGTGATTCCAAGAATAACCCCCGTCATGCTCGGGGCAAGAGGGTGATTCCCATAATCACCCCCCGTTGTGGGTGGCAAGAGGGCACTATGGGTGATTTCTAGAATCACCCTCCACCGTCTTGGGGGTTAGAGGGTGATTCTGGGTGATTAATCACCCTCTGTCGTGTCGGGGCTAGAGGGTGATTTCCAGAATCACCCTCTGTCATGTTGGGGCTAGAAAGAATCACCCTCCGCTGCCCTCCATTATGTTGGGAGCTAGAGGGTGATTTTGGAAATCATGCACACCCTAGCCCGCGGCCCGTTGACCACTTGGTTGGGGTGGCAGGCTGATTTTATTTATTATTTTTTAATGTGTTATATATATATATATATATATATATATATATAAGAAAATTTAAAGTGTAAAAAAAAAGCCCAAAAAAAAGGGTTTGATGTTGCATCAACACTTTTCAAAATTGGCATGAAAGACACTAATGTTTAAAATAAATGTGCAAATAAAATTTAAAGTATCAAAAATATGCTCCCAAAAAAAAAGGTTGTATTCTGAATCAACACTTTTCAAAATCGAATGATTTTCTGCTACCTCTCAAAATGTGAGAACTTGGTTCAGTTCCTGTTTGATTGGTTACTGTGTTAAAATAGCATAGCTGCAAAAACATTGAAAAAGAAGTTGAGAGATATCTTCTTTTTCCTTCAGAAGCACATAACTTTTGAACATAGGTATGGTTTAGTTTTCCTTTATCATCTCCATTTACTTATGCATTTTGAGAAAGGTTATGAGATTAATATGTTGTATCATCTACCTAATAGTCTCAAGAAAATGCTTTCAATATTCAACACAATTCAACGAACACAGATAGAAGTTTATATCATTTTGGGATGGTTAAAATTATGGTTGAGGTTATGTTGCATCAAAAAAATGATAATTGTGAGCATTCCTCGTAAGGATTTACTTACAGAAGCTCCCAAAGCTCTGTTGGAGGAAGAGGTTTGAGGCACAAAAAGAAAATGAACCGAAGCTAGGATTTTAGAGGCAGGAATTTCAAACCCTGATCCTAAGCCTATGGGCTATAATGAGAAAGAAAGAAGTAAGGTTAGGGTTTCAAACCTTAAGCTGAAAAAAGTTAAAGTGTAGCTATGAGGAGACAATAAGAAATAATCAACAAGGAAGCAAACAGAGGAATTGAAGGAGAAAAATGTAAAAGGAGAAAAGAAAAGGAAAATCGTTGTACATAAGTCGAAGCATAGTAAAGCTACAAAGATTAAAAAGAAGAAGCCCATAGAGATTATAGATGAGCCTCAAAGGACTACTCAAAGCATGTGTAAGAGTTTGAAGAAACAAGGTAATATTGAAATTATGAAGCAACCAATAATTGAAGTCAATGAATATGATAAAGAAGACAATGGTCTACAAGAAAAGGAGATTCCTTCAAAATTCAATAGAAAGAGACCAAAAGTCTTTGTGTCATTATTATCTATAGCTCCAAAACCAAAATTTAGTAGTCCATAGATTGATACAATGTAACATAAAGTTTATAAATATATTGAATATCTTCAAAAAGACACACTGAATGCATAGGCTGGACAATATGATTAGGTATCATCTCTTGTTTATATTCCACTAAAAACTCCTACTTACAATCCACCCCCTTGTTTTTACGAAGAAAAGGAAACAATGGAAAAGTTAAATGAAGAAATTAGGGAGTTAGGAGTTCTGGAACAACATATTAAGGATGACAATGAATTCTTGAAAACCTAGAACCAAAATATGTTGAAGAGAATTCAATATTGGTACAGGAAAAATCAAAATCTTAAAAAAGTTAAAAAAAATAATTCATGTAAAAATTATAAATTTAAAAACTAGGATCCTACTGAGGAAACTTAAATGGTCCATTACAATGTAAAAGAAAAGAGCCTCAAGCAGTAACTTAGACATTTTGATCCAAGCCACAAAGACCATGGTGTAGTCGGGGAAGACTTCAAAATTTTTGCAATTTTATCTATGCATGGGGACATGCAAAATCCTCAGCGTGTGGAATGTTGAACCTTAAGAATGAGCTAATGTCATATTTTTTTCCATTTATTTGCCTACTATATTCTTAGAAGCCTACTATATTTACTATCTCACACTCCATTGCTATCATTTTGATTTAAAATTATGTCATAAGCTACAGGGATTAGATTAGAGAAATCCAAGGTAAAGTGTCCATATTTTTAAATTTTCATGCATTCTTAAGTAAAAAAGTCTTTGATTCGTTATCTAAGTTGTAGGTTTATGCAAGTACATGTGTAATAGAACAAAATCATGAGTTGGGGGACTTGGAAAATTGTAACCTCAAGCTCCTCCACCTGTATGATTCAATTCAACGCTTTCCATATCATCAAAAAAGAAAATTCAAAGGCATAGTCGAAGTGGTGGCAGAGTATGGCAAAAAACGCGGACCCGCAATGAGTTGTTGGCACGAGTTTCATATTACTTCCATGAAGATCGAGCCATATCTGATAACGATCTGCATTTCAACATGAATTTCTCAACACATGGATGCAAATTCTTGTCTTATGGTTTCATAAAATTTGAAGATAATTATTTTAACAAAACAACTTTAGAATCTCACACCAAAAATCTCTAACAAATTATATTCAAGATGTATAAATGCTCATAGATGGAATGATAACAGACAATATTGTTGTTGGTAAACACTTTACTCATTAGTTACTTTAGTAGTTTTAGATATCATACAACTTCCTTAGTAGTGCGAAATTGAGCACGAGGGTCCCTTGAGTAAGGGAAGCTTTTCGGTTTTCCTTTCAAATTTATTTCGTTACAGTTAGTTTAATTATATGCTTAGTTCAAGGCTTCTCACAATTGCTAGTTTTAATTGATTTAAATGAATGTTTTCTATTTCCTTTGTTTACAATCTAGTGTGGTGTATCAACACAATGTAGGCTACTCATATGAACCATTCAATTGAATAGAGACTTGTTCATTTTTGAATTGCATAACTCAATAGTTAAAATATAAGTTATATGATCAATTGACTTTGTCATTGTTTCATGATATTTTTTTACATGATGATGGTTTAAAAATATTTAGAACCGTGACCATGTTGAATTCTTTAAATTACAATTACTTTTCATAAATTAGAACTATTTTTTGATGATGAATTTCAATAGACAGATTGGAAACTAAGTCCTGCATATATTGTGCAATACACTTCACTAGTTTACAAACTCAGATTGATTAATTAAATACAAGGGAATTCTAGCTCAGAGGAATTGACTGGTATAATCTTCCCCTAAGGTCCCATGTCTATAGTGGAGTCTTGCACCAACGTCCTTCCCACCTATTCACTCATGGAGCACATCGATGTGGTCATGATGCTCAACAAGAAGACCATTTATGATATTTGTAGGTACTCTCTCGAAAAGGAGAGGCCTACTTACACCAATCTCAATAAGGTCATTTTCTTGGTCGTCTCCTCCATGACTACTTCCTTTTTGTTTGATGGTGCCATTAAAATGGATACAATGGAATTATAGATGAATGTAGTGCCCTATCCATATATATGCTTCATGCTGTCTTCCTACACCCCTATTATCTTTGTAAAGAAATCTTACCATGGGTAACCTTTTGTGTCAAATATCATAAACAATGCATTTGATCCATTATCAAAGACCACGAACAATACATTCAAGCTAACATCAATGCGTCACGCTAGCTCTTTTGTAACCTACATGCTTTCTGAGCTCTTCTCTTCATGGTTCTACAAAGGTGAACCCAAGGAATGAAGCAAGAAATTATATGAGTAGAGTATATTTAAAGGCCCTTTGTAATCCCTATGGTGGTAATGGTTATAGATGGTTGCAAGAAAGGAGTTTACATTATGGCATAATCACCATTGCTAGCATGACTAAGAAACATGGAATGTAGTTGAGTCAACTAGTGGAGGGCATGTAAGACTATGTAGGGGTAGCAACTAGTTAGAGTATTCCTGAAAATGTGTTTATGTGTTCTGAACGTCTATATGTGTCTTTGTGGAGACTAGATGAAAAGTAAAATCTACAAAAACAAATGAAGAAAATAATAATGAAATATATGACAAATGGCATCTTTTTCAATAAGTATGTAGATGAATCTCATAAAATCACTGTTAATAATATAATTGTTAATAATATAATTGTGTTATGACATAAAAATTACAAGAATAAAGAAAATTACTGAATTTTATTTGGATACTAAAAATCAGTGAACACAACAAGGACACATATTCACCTCATGCGTAAATATAGAGAACCTGATAATGCACACTTGCAAATCTACTGTCCTGCCATTAACTCTTTTTACCGTGCACTTAGTGTCAAGGTCAAAGAGTAATAAGATTCGGAAAGGAAGAGGCAACTCCCCTTCCTATTGCGAGCATCCCTTTCTCCTGTTAACGATAAATCACATGTAAAAAGTAGATTTGGTTCACCTTTGTTGGAATTCATGTTGTTTGCAGTGATTGGTCCAATGAAAATATCACCCTTATTTTTTATTTGTAATCATATGGAAAATGTCTAAATATCCCAGCTAGAGGTTTATAGAGAAGGCCTTTAGATTGCATGGAACTTTCATACTGTTCATCATGATCACAGTGGGATCGATCGTGTTAAGGAGTTTGAGGATATAAGAGGCGAGTTTGCTGATGAGGGCCTGCTATTTTTAATATATTTTTTTAAGAAATGATAACGATAATAATGGAAATGAGAAAAAGTTAAAGAAGTGTACTTGAGTTGTGAAATATCAAATAAAGAAAGGCCAGGAAAAATGTTTTTTCATTACTAATATTTAATATCTCAATCCAATGGGAATATTTATTGGTTTAGGAAGTTTAGGTGACTAATTTGACAACATTGCAGGTAAAGAATATTTTAAATTAATAATTATTTAAGGAAGTGTAAAGAATGTTATACATATTGTTGTGTAATCATATGGATTTCAAGACAAGACATGGTATCAAAGCAATCTCATTGCTATGGCAAAGATAACGATCTCAACCAATTTTTATTTTTTTATTGTAATTTTAAATGAGATATTGTTAATTGGTTTTTCACATTACACTTGTTTTTTCAAAATTGTTAATGATTAGATTTAATGTAAAACATATTTCTCTTGCGTGATCTATATGCAGAAAGAAGTGGTAGTTTCCTTTCCTATCATAAGTAGCACATCTTCCTTTGAACCTTAAATGCCATGCAAAAGTAGAGTGGATGATAGACTAGTACATTTGGTTTTCTCCATAAGCATAATGACATCAACTTACTTTGAAAACCTCTCATATTATTCAAGTTGACTAGTCTAATTGGCATGCTTAATCAATTAGAACAAGAGGGCTCTATCATTCTATACATCCATTACCATTCTTATATTATATTTTTGTCAATAGAATGGATTAATTCAATTTGCAACAAACACTGGTATGGAGAGTGATCAAACTCTTAAACCTTCTCAAGCGCTTCTCTAGCTTTCTTTGCTTCAGGATGAGCAACTTCAAGCTGCAAACATTAGATAGGCTACTTTGGGTGTTTTAGAGAGATTTTCTTATAAATGGGTTGGGTTTGATGTTTATGAGATGAATATATTATTTTTGTTGTATATATGTATAAAGATTAGACGTGGAAAATAAGCGATAAAGATAAATTAATTTTTAAATATACCAAATTTATGTTTTTTCATTTTCAAAGTTGGGTAGGAATATTACATTTGAGATTTTTCAATAACACATTTTTATTCTTATAAAAAGTAAAAAGGATAAAATCGATGAGATTATTATAAAATGTTTTAATTTGTATGAGGGGACAGCTCAATTGGTGATCAAATTAATGTGAAAATTGTGAACACTGAGAGATCCAAGGTTCAAATCCCCACTAGAAAGAGGAAGACAAGTTCTAGACCCTTACAGATTGACTAGTAGTTATGTGAGAGATCAAGGTTATTTTACAGATATAATCATTTTGAATAATGCTTTTTATAATTTTTCAAATTCTATTATATATTTTTTATTAATATTTTTTTCAAATTTTAACAAAACTTTATTAATTTTACTTGATATACATTTAAAAAAATTAAATTTATTATAAAATTAACTTACTTTACTTTTCATAAAACATCTTTATATCTATTATAAATTTTTATATTCATTACAATTTATTTTTGTATATAGCACATGTTTATTTTACAGATATAATTATCTATTTCTCAATAAATAATTTTGAATAATACTTTCATAATTCAAAATTATAATTTTTCAAATTTGTTATGTAATTTTAAGTAAAAAAATTTTGAATAATAATTTTAAAAATCAAAATATACCATTTCTCAAATTCTAATAAAACTTTATTAATCTTACTGCATATACATTTAAAAAAAATAAATTTACTATAAAATTAACTAATCCTGATATCTATTATAGATTTTTATATTCATTTAATTTTTGTGTATAGTACGACTTTACTACATGCTCGTTGAATACAGGAATCTCAAGCCTTCCCATGGAGTGTGTTTTAAGCATTTCCATGGAGTCTGTTTTATATAATTACTGGGAAGAAGATAGTGAAATGGAAAATTTGATTTTTGCTCCACTTAATTCGAGAAACCCTTGTCGAGAGATGATGATTCAATACTGAAATTTCGTTGGAAGATGCATTGTCTTTGTTTGGTACTGGTTGAATTTTTTTGGAAAGGAAAAAAGAAATATTTTTTTAATAAATAAAAAGATGTTTATATACAGTAAGCATATAATATATGTGTCAACTAATTTTCAAAAAAACCAGGTAAGGAGCGCTGCATATAGCCCAACAACAAGTAATTTTTTATATTCTAATAAAGCTGGAAAATACTTTAACTAACATGATAACCAGCAGAAAGATTCTCTGACCAGCAATAAAAATCTGGAGATGCTTTGATATACTTGAAAAAAAAACATAGGCAAAAGAACTCCCAAAAAACATCATTTGAAATAAAAACAATCCAAAGCCTTAGTGGTTGAAAACCCTAGACTAGATATCTGTAAAATTAAAAACATGGGCACGCAGACCCGCCAAATGTTAACCCTGAAAAGAGGCATTAGACAAAGCCCATAACATGCAACATACATTACAGAGCGGGTTAAGAAAACCCCCATTGAGAAGCATAGAGAAGAAAGGTCCGAAAGTTTGCCAGTGAAGCCGGTGATCATGTTGCTGCTATCCTCCCGAGTGCTCCCGTCGCCCATGCCCTTGCTACCGGTTACGCTTTACCCATACTCGAGGACAACGTAATGAAGGATTTGGCCATGGTCAATGTAAAAAAGAAGTGAACCGAAGTTTCCTGACATCACATGGGAGAACGTTGATTCCCTCGCTAAGACTCTGTGAAGTAAATTACAAGTCAGTACGAGCAAAAGGCAGGATATTACCATGAAGACTCTACTTCATATGAGTGAGTGTTAGCATAATAACGATTCTATAATGCGGAATAAACGCTTAAAAGAATCGAAAACTTTAATGTTCAAGAAATCGTATCTCCCGCCATTGATATTTGCTCACACTATGTCACTGTTTCTCTCTCCCGGTTTGGCACTTCCGAAACTCTACTCACTCTGATTTGATGGCGTAAGACTGAAGGGAATTGAGCGGTGAGTTTGGGGACCAAACCGAAGTATTTATACCCAAGCTTCCACCAAGTGATTGGTGGCTACGTGTCAAGTGTTCCATAGCTTCAGTGGATCATGGGGAACGTTCCAATTTCCCTATGAACGTGGTAGAGAACTGTAGAAAAAGTAATGGACCACTTCAAGAGCTCCCAACAAGAAAAGGAATCCCGCGAGACGGTTTCCGTGAGAACCGGCCATACAGGGAGCTAACATTCTCCCACTTGGTCCATACTTCTAATCTAATGTCTCATCTTAAAACCCATCGATAATCTGTATTAAGTAATAAATACATGAATCATGGCAATAAGTCCTCTACTGACGAGTATTATCTTCCATGTGTTACTATGTATTTATTTATATTATAATTTATGTGGCAACAATTTCTTAATAAACCCTATGTTTATTCTTGGTCCTACACAGATAAATTCTCTCAAATCAAATTAAAGTGCACATAAATATGAGGAAAACATCACAGTAATTAAGAATTTCATTAAAATAACATTGTCCATACAATGAGAAACTACATAATGGAACCAAGTCCCATATTCACTACATGATCCTTGAATTTCAACGGTGGCATGCCCTTAGTCAAAAGATCAACAATCATCAGCTCAGTGCTGACGTGCTCAATGACCACTTTTTTTTTCTTTAACATGTTTTCTTATAGCTAAATACTTAATGTTGATGTATTTACTTCAACTCCCACTTTTGTTGTTTTTAGCCATAAAAACAATAGCTGAATTCTCACAATACATTCTCAATAGCTTAGAGATAGAATCCATAATTCTAAGCCCAGAAATGAAACTCTTAAACCATACACCATGTAAAGTAGCCTCAAAACAGGAGATGAACTCGGCTTCCATAGTGGAAGTGGCAGTCAAGGTCTGCTTGGCACTCCTCCATGATACAGCTCCATTGGCCATCATAAAAATGTATCCTGATGTTGATTTGCGTGAATCAACACATCCAGCAAAGTCAAAATCTGAGTAGCCAATTACTTCCAAACTGTCCGTCCGTCTATACATAAGCATGTAGTCTTTGGTTCCTTGAAGGTACCTCATTACTTTCTTTGCAGCTCTCCAATGGTCTAAACCTGGATCACTCTAATATCGTCCCAACATTCCCACAACAAATGCAATGTCAGGTCTTGTGCAGACCTGAGCATACATTAGGCTTCCGACAGCAGAAGCATATGGAATGTTCTTCATTTGTTCCCTTTCAAAGTCGTTCTTCAGGCATTGGTTCAAATTGAACCTATCACCCTTCACAATGGGAGCTACACTTGGTGAACAATCCTTCATTCGAAATCTCTCTAAAATTTTATTAATATAGGTTTCCTGAGACAGACCCAAGATGCCTCGAAATCTGTCTCTATGGATCTTAATGCCAATGACATAAGATGCCTCACCCATATCCTTCATATCGAAATTTTTAGAGAGGAATTGTTTCACCTCATGCAACAAACCCTTATCATTGGTTGCTAGCAAAATGTCATCCACATATAAAACAAGAAAACAATTTTTACTCCCACTGACTTTCTGGTATATACATTGATCCACAATGTTTTCTACAAAACCGAATGAAGAAATTACATTATGGAATTTCAAATACCATTGGCGGGATGCTTGTTTTAAACTATATAAGGATTTCTTGAGCTTGCAAACCAATTGCTCACCATTACTAGAGGGGAATCCTTCAGGTTGTTTCATCTAAACCTCCTCCTCTAGATCTCCATAATGTCGTTTTCACATCCATTTGTTGCAACTCCAAGTCAAAATGGGCTACTAATGTCAAAATAATGCGCAAGGAATCTTTCTTAGATACAGGAGAGAAAGTCTCCGTGTAATCGATTCCTTCTTTTTTAAGTGAATCCCTTAGCAACGAGTCTTGCCTTGTATATCTCAATGTTGCCCAATGAGCCTTTCTTTGTCTTAAAGACCCATTTACATCCAATGGCTTTTGCACCATTAGGCAACTCAACAAGATCCCAGACTCCATTACTCTTTATAGAATTCATCTCTTCCTTCATGGCATCGTACCATAATTCTGATTCTTTGCAACTCATGGCTTGTGAAAAGGACTCAGGATCATTTTCGGCTCCAATGTTGTAGTCAGATTCTTGCAGATACACAACATAATCATCAGGAATTGCTGATCTCTTTGGTCTAATAGATCTTCTTAATGTTGTACCATCATCTTCCTGAGAAGTATGTGGTTCAATTCGTTGTTCAAAAGTTCTTGGCAACTGTTGAACTACTTGATCTACTGGAATGTCGTCAGTAGCTTGTGGAATTTCAACAATTGGTTTTTCAACACCAGTTTGTACTTGAGGGGTGCTGTGAACAATAACCAATCTATCACTTGAGGTGAAAGGTTGAGATTCTGAATGATCCTTCTCAGAAACTATGTTCCTGGTTTGATTGCTCTCACTGATCAAGTCATTTTCAAGAAACTTTGCATTTCTTGATTCCACAATCCTAGTGCTATGAGATGGACAATAAAATCTGTAACCTTTAGAACTTTCAGCATATCCAATGAAATATCTACTAATGGTCCCTGGGTCCAGTGTCTTCTTTTGTGGATTATAAATTCTCACTTCAAATGGGCATCCCCAAACGCGCATATGTCGCAAACTCGGTTTCCAACCTTTCCATAATTCAAATGGAGTTTTAGGAACAGCCTTGGTTGGAACTCGGTTTAATATATACACTGTCATCTTAAGTGCTTCAGTCCACAAGGATTTAGGAAGATTAGAGCTGCTAAGCATACTCCATACCATGTCGAATAATGTTCGGTTTCTTCTTTCTGCTACATCATTCTGGTCGGGTGAACCAGGCATGGTGTATTGGGCAACAATCCCATGCTCTTGAAGAAATTTTGCGAATGGCCCAAGTGCTTGTCCATCCTCTGTGTATCTACCATAATATTCTCCACCTCTATCTAATCTCACGATCTTAATTTGCTTGCCGCATTGTTTCTCTACTTCAACTTTAAAGATCTTAAAGGCATCTAATGCTTCGTTCTTTTTATGAAGCATGTAGAGATACATATATTGTGAGTAATTATCTATAAAAGAGATGAAGTATCTTTGACCACGTGAATCCATGTCTAGACTACATATATCAGTATGTATGATCTCTAATATGTTCGAACTCCTATTGGCACCTTTATTTGACTTGTTGGTCTGCTTTCCCTTTATGTAGTCCATACAAGTCTCAAAATTAGTAAAATCCAGAGTATTAAGTACCCCTTCATTTACTAATCTTTTAATTCTTTCTATGGAGATATGACCTAATCTCCGGTGCCATAATTTAGAGAAATCATCATTAATAACACATCTTTTAGTGCCAGTGTGGACATGCATTGAATCATAAGTGACATTGTTTTGTAAATTAATGCAGTAAAGACCATTAGACAAAGTACCATTCCCAACACAATCAGATTTATAAAATAAACTAAAAAATGTTTATGAAAAGTTAAAGGAATATCCAAAAGGTACAAGCCTTGAAACTGAAATCAAGTTTCTAGAAAAACTTGGAATATAAAAGGTCTTTTCTAATTCTAAAACAAAGCCACTACTAAAAGTTAAATAGCATGTTCCTATAGCTTCCAAATGTGAGCCCATCTTGTTTCCTGATAAGATGCTTTGCTTACTTCCCACTGGCTTCCTTAGGTTTTGCAAACCTTGCAAGGAATCTGAAATGTGAATTGTTGATCCAGAATCAATCCACCAGGTGTTAATATTGACATTAACCATATTAGATTCATAACAAACAAACGAGATTGGATTACCTTTGTCCGTAAGCCATTTCTGAAATTTGGCGCATTCCATCTTCATGTGTCCCTTCTTTTTACAGAAGAAACACTTGGAATCCTTCTTGATATCGGCTTGGGGAGGTACTTTACCTTTCCCTTTCTGATTGGCTTGAAATTTTCCCTTTCCACGCATTGCTAGCGTTGCACTTTCTCACAGTTCCATCAACAATCTCCCTTCCTCTTGAACACACATAATCATGAGTTCATTAATTGACCATTTATCCTTATGTGTGTTGTATGAGATTTTGAAGGGTCCGTATTGATGCGGACGGGTGTTTAGGATGTAGTGCACCAGGAAGGACTTTGATATTTCAACCTCGAGTTTCTTTAATTGAGCCACAGTGTCCCTCATTTGCATGATGTGCTCACGTACACCTTTCACACTGGTGAGCCTTAGGGATGAGAACTTCATGATTAGGGTGTTTGCTAGTGCCTTGTCTGAAGTGACGAATTGATCATCAATAGATTTCAGTAAGTCTCAGACCTTTTCATGCTGATCAAGGGAACCACAAATACCAGCAGAAATTTTAATCTTAATGAACATCATGCTTAGGCGATTAGATCGTTCCCATCGTTCATAAAACGTGATGTTCGTTGCAGTGTTGGTATCAGTGAGTGCCGGTGGTTCATATTTCCTAATAGCATAGTCTATGTCCATCCACCTTAAATGAAGGAGAACTCTCTCCTTCCAGACCTTATAGTTATCTCCCTTAAGTTCAGGGATACGACAACGAATATCAAAGAAATTTGCAGGGTGTACAACTGCATAAAATTAAAGATTACATGCTTATGTTAAAATTGAGGCCTAAATGAAATTTCATGCTTTACCAATGTAAATCATGCTTAAAATTGAATCTAATGACATAAAAAATGTCCGTGAGCTAAATTTTCAATTCAAGTAAATTCAATTATTCTTTATGATAGAATTTATCAAATTATTCACTTAATTCATAATTCTAAATGGTATATTATGATTATAATTTGATATAAATTCTATCTTAGATTTAAACTTTATGATAAAACTATTAATTCATAATTCTTGTGGGTAAGTTATGAATAATTTGATATTTTATCCTAATTAATTATATAAATATAATAAAAATTCTTGTGGGATAAAATTTATTATATTAAGTATAATTAATTATAATTAATGTCTAAATATTCTTTATGTGATCCTAATCAATCTAATATATAATATTATTTAATTAGAGATGTTGTGGTTATTCTTTAATCAATTAAAAATTATATGGATCACTAGACATTATTTCTTGTATGCATAAAAATTAACTTGATATGAGAATAATTATAAATTGCATAGATAAAACTATAATATTCATGCATAACATTCAATGATGGGTCTCGTATACTCATCCAAAATAGCATGTATTAATTAGAGCAGAAATAATCAATTCATGCAAATTAAATATGAGCACAGTTAATATATTTGCACAACAATTATCCAAATTGCATATAATTAAACCAAATAAATATTATAAGCATGAAAATTGAGCAAAAATTAGACATATTTCCAAATAAATGTCTTAATTCAGAAAATTATCAAAATATGGCATTGAGCCAAGCTAATGGCTCGAACCAAACTGATGGTTCAATGGCTCAATGCGTGCCTTCATAACCTGATCTAGAGCGTTGGTTCGAGTCCCTACGAAATACCTCTTCAATTTTTATATAACGAAAGAAAGAGGGTTGGCCCATCCGGGCCGTATGCATAGTACCCATTATTATTTATTTGCAGAAATAGAAATTTCATCTTTTTCATTAAGTTCAAAAAAAAAAAAACAGATTCAGTTGGAGCTAGAGCTGGAGCTTTGCGAGTCAAGGACTGTAACCGAAACTCCAATATATGTTGTAGAGCTCTGCGAGTCAAGGACTGTAACCAAAACTCCAATATATGTTGTAAATATCCAAAAGACTGATAAAGCCAAAATATATCATCTAATATACAACTAAAATATTGATCACTGTGATAATAACAATAAATCGCTGAGCTTATCAGAAGAAGAAAAAACAGAGGTTAAAAGGTCAAGGCCTAATCTCATTTTTGTCACTGCATAATGTTTCAAAAACACTGCCAATCATAAAGCAGCAATAACACGGAGACAAACAGAGACAAAACATCGATAAACACCAAGGCAGAGATCAAACTGCTTCGATACCAAATTTTAGCATAATAACATTCCTACTGCCCTATAAGCGTGGTAGAGAACTGTAGAAAAAGTAATGGACCACTTCAAGAGCTCCCAACAAGAAAAGGAATCCCGCGAGACAATTTTCGTGAGAATCGGCGGAACAATGAACACGAGAGATTTCAATCAAATTTACTTAAAGATTTTTTTAATGGAGTGAAACGGGAAGTTATTTTTAAGTTCACAACACCTTTTCTCATGAACTCTTTACATGCCCTGTTTCAACTACTAAACCTTAATCCAATAAATGGATATTCATAGAATTGAAAAAGCTCTGAGAACCCCTTCGTACCAAGCTCAAGCAATTAGCCATAGGGACACCATGTCCAATTAAGCTAACCCTGATTAACAAATTTATTCTCATCTTTTTCTGGGCATATGGATTGCCTAACGAGAGGTAATCATGGGACGTTTATTTTGATACCCAGGATCTAGTTTTATTCACCATCTAATTTCAAAAAAATAGTACACTGGGGAGTTGACCCTGCGGATAAATGAAAAGATTGACTTATAATATATGTTTAAATAGAACTGCAAATTTTTGAGAGCGATCTGGGATGTAACTTAGAGACAGGAAAATTATAAATATTTTTAAATTTTCACAACTGATTCACTCTTTTATATAAGCAAAAGCATGGTTTTATTTTATATGTGAAGCATGAGATATATCGTAATTTTCCTTTTGTAATGGAATGGATTAATATGATGAATTAGATGAAATTTTCCAGTGAAACATATGTAATAATCATTTTTTTTATCTGAAGATTCAATCGTCGCTGGAGCAACTCTCAGGTTTATATAGTGTTGCTTGAGATAAGATCAGAAAACTTATAAAATCCACCTAACAGTTAAATCACATCCAATACCTATATAGCAATCTATTCTAGTTAATACATGGTATGAGATAAACATGCTCCACTATCCAATACCTATATAGCAATCTATTCTAGTTAATACATGGTATGAGATAAACATGCTCCACTATTAATTATATACATCAAAATGAAAATGCATAATCAAACCTGCAAATACAAAGATGAAAACACTGGAAAAAACAAAAGTTCAAAAAATTATAATGGTGTAAACCATTTAAAAGTCCAAAGATAAATAGCCAGTTACTGTAGTTACAAGAGTTAATACTTGAGGGCAGTGGGAAACAGAGTAAAAAACACGATCACTACAAAGTCAAGGTCAGTCAAGATGCAGAGAGGAGACTTGAGGGCAGTGGGTTCCTATGGTCTAACTGTTAATAACTGCTCAACTTTGACCGATTTGGATATTGATTACTTAAATTTCTTGTGTATGTCTGAAAAAATATAAGGGGTGAATTTAGAATTTAGGGGTCAAAAATAAACGAGTAATTGCCGGTATAATCCTTATGGAACTTAGAAGTTTGCTGCTATTAACGCCGTTGTTTCTAAGCTCAAACCTCTTTCATTCACTAAAAGGTAATGACATTTAAAACTCCATGGTCCATCAACATCATAACCATCTAAATCATAGTGTCGATTTGTCCACAAAGTTTTCGCGTTTTTGAATCTAAAATTTTAACTTCCTGTTATTGAATTGGAAAAAAAAGAATCCATTTTACCTCACAACAATAAAAAGGAGGTTTTTCTTACTTTAAAAAATCATTCCTGAGAAGAGACACTCGGCACTAATCAGTTACACGGACGCGGACAAATGCATGGCTCTTCATTAACACTTACAGCGAGCCGATGAAAACAAAGCCGTCGGTTTGTTTGTTTTTATTTTTATTGTTATAAATACGCTAATTTTATTAGAGTAGAGTAAAACCAGTACATCAATATCCATTTAGATACAAAATGAAAAGTAGCATATCATCACATATTCTCTATAAAATACGGTAGCTCATTGCAAAATCTCATATCAGATCACTCTAAGAGTCCATGTCTTCTTATACATCCAGAGTATGTCAAAAATACAACCTCCTAGTGAAAATATATAACAGTGATAACCATCTAAAACCTATAACCAAAACCAAATGTGTGTATAGCTTATACAAAAAGTATAGAGATGGACGGGAGTGTATTCCAACTGTGAATCAAGCAAAAAGGGGAAAACATTGAAACCGAAATCAGGGGAATGGCATAAAACCAACGTCTATAGAGCACCCATCCATCTCCAGAGTGATATGTAAGCCATCATTGCAGGCGAATAGACCCTTCTTAGACATGGCATCAACAATAGTGTTGTGCTCCCTGTGAATGTGTTGTATAGTGACCTCCAAAGAGTGCTATGTAAATGAATGATGTTCCTGAGCCAGCCTTGTAGATGGGGTGTGTTATAGTGGAAGTTTCCAATACATGATTGATGATGGCCTGGGAGTTATGAGTCCACAATTTTGTTAGGGAAATTATAGAAATCCGGGTAAGATTTTGAGAAAACTGAGCAGAAATTTTTGTAACTCTGATTTACAACTGTTAAATTTAAGGATTTTAAGTGTTTCTAAGGTTTTTGATGGTGCTTTTCAAAATTTTAGGTATTTCTCGACTTTTTAATGGTGCTAAATCTATTTCTACAATTTAAAAAATTATTAAAAAACACTCAAAAAAAAATTAGATTTCTTAAATCTTTTTACTAATTTACAATTAAAATTTCTCCATCCAACCAAAATTGTAGCATCGGTAGGCAACGCCGAAAACAAATTACACTTTTTCCTTTTCGGCTGTAGAATGGAATTGCTCCATTCATACTGGCAAACATGTAACTGGGGTTCAACTGGATCACTAATTGCTCCCTCGGGTTGGAAGATGATAATAGGTTTAGAGTTCAAACAATTTGCCATCACTCACTTTCCACGTCCCAATTAAACGTTAATTCTATGATGCTACACTCTCATTAATTAAACGTTAATTCTATGATGCTACACTCTCATTAAGGCAAAACGATGTGCTAAATACCAGTGATATGCACCTTGTCATCTATTGGAAATAAAGGAAAATTATAATCTATTGGAATTGAAGGAAAATTATAAATGTAATATCTTGGAATGTGCATTAAAATATATTTTTCGTTAATGTGTAAGTATGATATTTATATTTTAATGTAAATTTTAATGTTTTAATTATATTTTGAGTTAATTTTGTTAATTTTGAGCATTAATTCAGTTTTGTTATTGAAAAGTTATGGGTTCAATTCACTTTTATATTTTTGGGGTTAGGTGCTTTATTCAAGTGCTTTAGAAGTTTTTAGGACATTGAATCTATTTACACATTCAAAAATATAATTCAAGTCAAAAAAATCCAAAATTTTACCCAAAATATTATTAGCTCATTCTTGCTATTGGGAGGTCATGGGTTCAATTCTCTTCTACACCCTCATGGTTAGGCTTTGATTATTTTGTTCAAAGGAATTTTGTTTAAAATTAGGTAGCTATTCATTCCAATTACAATGTGCTTTAGAAGTGTTTAGGGCATTGGATCTATTTACACATTCAAAGACATATTTCAAGTAACAAAAATCCACAATTTTACCCAAAATATTATTATCAAATTCCAAAAGTGTTAAACTACACCATACTTAAATTAGAAAAAAATATATATCTATTTAACTTTATACTAACACACACATATGAGTTTAATTTAATATAAATTGTGTTAGACACAGTGCCCTATGATCTCTAGTCATGTTTTAAATTAAAAATAATTAAATATATCCACACTACCAAACACTAAAATATGTGGGGTCTAAACATCTTGAAACCCTAACTTTAAGTCCCTCTGTTCATTACATTCAAATACCCTAACATCAACGCCAAGCTCTCCCTTATTTGTGTTTTAACTACTTGTTCCTTAACATTGTTTATCTATCCACACTAATAAATATTGAAATATGTAGGATCAAATTTGTTTAAAACACACACTCATACTTGCTCTATTCATTCAATTTGAATACCCAAATACTAATGCCAATATACCCCTCATTGTTGTTTATGGTGCCCATTACCACTCCTCACTTTCATCCGAAAAACTCTTTTTCTACTATAAATACCTCAATCCAATAAAAATATGATTAGTTTATGAAGTTCATGTAACTAGTTTGACGACAATGCATGTAAAGAATATTTTAAACTAGCAATTTCCCCAGTAAATGCGAAGACACAATTCAATTCCACACATTGTCTAAGTGTAATCATATGGATTTCAAGAAATGACATGGTATAAAAGAAAGTGCACAAACCAATTTTTTTTTTAAACAATCCTATTATCATGACAAAAAACAATGATCTCAATTAATTTTTAACTTTTCTAACTTTTTATTGTGATTTTAGATGAGGTATTGTTTCTTAATTGGTTTGGGGCACTACCCTTGTTTTTCCAAGATTTCTAATGATTGGATTTTATCAAAGTAACATAATTGGATGTAAAGTGTATGCGTCTTTTTCATGATTTGCATGTGGAAGAAAGTGGTAGTTTCCCCTCTTATCACAAGTAACACTTCCTCCTTTGAGCCTTAAATTCCATGCAAATGGTAGAGTAGATCAATATGTAGATTAGTATATTTCATTCACTCCATAGTCATACATGTGTTTGCCTACTCTAAAAACCACTTATGTTATTCATGATGGTCAATCTAGAGGGTAGGTTCAACCACTAAGAAAGAAGTGCTTTGTCATTGCATACATCCATTGTCATTCTTTTAATTTATTTTTGTCAAGAGAATGGATTAATTCAATTTACAACTAATTACGATAAAGAATATGCAGAGTGATGAGACTCTTCTACCTTTTCAAGTGCATGTCTATCTCTTTCTTGCTTCCATATGCCCAACTCAAAGTGTAAATGTTTGATATGTTGGTTTGTGTGGTTGAGAGAATTCTCTTAGAATTGGATTGGGGTTGATGTTTACATGATGACTAAGTTATTTCAGTGGTATATATTTGTAAAGGATATGAAATTATATCTTGTTATGTTGACTTGGAAGATAAGTGATAAAGACAACTTAACATTTAAATGTACCAAATTTAGTACAATGCTCATAAAGTTTTTTTAGTTTCAAAGTTGGGTAGGAAGATTTCTTTTGGGATAATTGACCATTTTTTTTTGGGTGATATGATGTTTTAATTTTATCAATTAAAAAAATAAAAAATTTAATATAAATTTCTAAGAGAATCATATTTTTATTATTATGAGAAATATGTTATCCTCTCCACTAAGGTTTAATTTTTGCATATAACATAATTTTAATAGTATTAAAAATTATAAGATGATTATAAGTTTTTAGTTTTATAACTAAATAATTTTTTTGTAAAATATAGATTATAATTTTTTAAATAAAAGAAATAACATTATTTTTCAATTTTATTAAGTAATCATATATTTCATAAAAATATAAATACATTTAAAAAAAAAAAAACCACAACATTTACTATAAATCAAAATCAAAATTGTTACATGTGAGTTATGATAATTTTTTATTATTGGAAATCGATTTAAAAAAATAAAAATAAATAAATAAATAAATCAAATCAAATCAAATCGGAAAATATTATTGACGAAAATAAAATGTTTATACCATATACAATAGTGACCAATAAAGGAAGAGAATTACCTCTCACACGTAACCATTGTACTTGGATTCTTTACAAAGAAAGATCACCTTCTTGGATGTTGAAGGGCAACCCCATTCCAACACCCAACACCACTCATGAAGGACACATGAGAAAAATATCAATACCGGGAGATTCTCCCACCACTTGTTTATATATTTATATATACGCATTTTTGTATACCTCCTCTAGTGGAGTTGAGTAATCTAAGCTTTTTCATTCCAAAGTTTCAATTTTATTAATTCTCATGTTTATTCCATCACCGCTTTCCACTATTGCTCTTTCCTTTTGGGTTGTGATTGATATGGTAGACATCTGTGTATCCCAACTATAGGCCTTCCGAAGAGACCCTTGGATTGTAGGGAAATTTTGTCTTGTTTATAATAATAGTAGTAGGATTAACCTTGATAGAAAGTTGAGGATATAGGAAGGGGATTTTCCAATGATGGGCCTCCTCTTGCCATTAGGGACCATACTTGTTTATTCGATGTGGAAAAGAGAGAAGGAAATGTTGTGCAAACTAAGTTTAAGGAATGATAAAGATAGTAGTGGTAATGAGAGAAGTGTGAAGGAAGAAAAACAGTCAGTAGGGGAATTTTGAGGTCTAAAATGGGCATACTAAGAAAAATGTAGAACCAAAATAAACTTTATAATAACCAATAGGATTCAAGATGATGATGTCAACCATGGGGGATGATTCACTGTTTTGGAGTAAAAAAGTAAAAATAGTAAAATAGTAAAACTACTTTTTCAACTCGTATTTTCAATTTATCTCTCTAAAGTTTAACTCAAATAACGAGTTGGAGTATTCATTGGATGCAAAATTTAATTCCTCATCCAAGGAGTACCCATCTTGCATACTTACGACGGACCTTGCTACATGAAAAATGAGAAATACATGAAAAAAGGTTATTGCAATCATGGTTTTCATGTATTTCTCATTTTTTGTGTAGTAGGGTCCATCAAAAGTATCCAACATGTGTATTCCTTGGATGGGGAATCAAATTTTGCAGCCAACGAGTGTTTCCGCTCGAAATTTGAGTAAAACCATAGGGAGATAAGTTGAAAATACGAGTTGAAAATTAGTGTTTTTTTCCCCTCTAAAATTTGATGATGTAATCTAATATTATTTTATTATTTGCACTATTATTTTATTATTTCCTTAGGAGGCCCATTCTAGACCTCAAAAATCCCCTAATGTGAGTTGTGGTGAATGATGGGATGTGGAGGTTTATTGTACAAAGGAGGCCATTGAGAGATCGTCTTCCTCCATAAGAAATGAAATCAACTACAGAAAGGAGTGAGTTTTAAGATTTTCCCATGTTTCCTACTTTCAAATCTAGGAATGTGCTTGTAGGTGTAAGAATATTCCTACTATTTGTGAATACCCCTTGGTTTTCTCTTAAATATTTATGAAATCAATATATTTTTCCTGACAAAGTTCCACTTTATACAAATAAATTTTGGGAAAAGGGGGGAAATGAATTCTACCATCCATTCTCATTTAAAAGCCATGTTATTCATTAGATGTAAGGCCTTAGTGCATGATTTCATGTGGACATGGATGTCGTTGAAACCACCTTTAGATATTTTCCTTGTCATTATTTTCTAGGTAAAAAGATTTGTTTATTGAATATAAATTCATAACAAATGTCAGGTTGTGTGCCAATAACTTGAATTCTCCTACTCCTAATAGAATTTCACTACAAAACCAAATATTGAATTAAGTAGTCTACCATAACAATAAATAGGGGAAAGGAATGAGCTGAAATAGGCTACAACATTGAATTGAATTTAATAAATCCTTAGAAGGAAATAGGAAATTTTTTTGGAGCAAAAAAATGGAACTAACGAGGGGAAGTAGGCATCAACTCAGCAAATGTAGGCACCAACTCAACAAATTGTAGGCAACAACCTACATCTTTAAGTTGTTCCTTGTACTTGTCATTGGTAACTTCTAGTCCTCAACAAATTCTTTAGTGAGTTGTCATCTAACCATGAAACTGTCAGGTTTGCACCTTCAAGCTTGACCACAGCCACTTGACCTATACACCTTAACCTTCTTCTCTTCAACTAGGCTTCTTGACTTGGATCCTTAGACTTGATCTCTTACATGTTAGTTCTTTGTATTTGATCAAAATCAGGTCTAACCATTTGGCACTTCAACTTTCTCAACTCCTATTGTTCACTATTCAACTTATGCAACACACAAGCATATCATAGAAACTGTCCATGATAGCCTTGTTTTTACTACACCTCCGCCCACAATAGGGCTTTGCTCTATCATCACCTTAACATCACAACTCCATCAGGTAACATCTCCCTTAACATTGCCTTCACAAACCAAGATCAACCTCCAAATATCCTTGCAATTCACCAATAGAGCTCGACCACCTACAAGATTAGACCAGAACTTCCTCTATAACAATATTGCAATTTTGTTCACAAACCAGACTTGAATTAGGTGTTCAAAACAATAGAAACCAATATTCAAGCCAAACCTAAACTTAGTGTTCAAACACTAGAATTCAGACACCAAAACAAACTTGAAACTCGACCTCAATAGGACTTAAGTTCGACCTTCAATAGTGAAAAAGCTCGACCTTTAAAACAAATATGCAACTTGCCTTCTAACAAGGACAAAAAATCTTCCCAAAGAGTGACAAAAATCATTCCAAAAAAGTGTCAAAAATTTTCAATTTATAAAAATCTTCACAATCTCGATATTGAGATGGTAATAGATCTCAAACCTACAAGAGAAATATGAAACACGTTGTACGTCATGCATGTAAGAGATTCCAATAACAGTAGTGGAGAAAAAGAGAAAAAAAAGAGGAAGAAGAAAAAGGTCTCTCAGAAAGAAATTGTTCAGTCGAATAAGAGCCATTCTTCTAGTGTGAAATAGAAAGACTTACAAGTGTAAACAAGGATAAAAAAAATTATTTGTCAGATATGTGATGAGATATAACATTATTTTAAAGAAGAAATAATTAACCCGGAGACCCAATTAGAAGAGGCAAGGAGAGTTGAAGATGTGATGAGCATCCAACTAGAATATTATGTGAAAAATTAGAGGAAGAGGTTGTCTCCATGAGAAATGAGTTAAAAAATAACAGAAATAGATCAAAGGAAGCCATAAGAGATAATAAAGCAACATCTGAAAGATCTGTAGCAAGAGATAACAATGACATGATTGTTAAGGAAGAAAGCAAGAACAAGTAGCAAAACCAACAACAGAGGAATGAATCAAAGAAAGTGTCCTTTGCAAGAAGGCCATCTGCTCCTAGAGATGAATTGAGAAATTTACAAAGTTATAAAGGAGGTCCATTGCTCCCCGAAGAATAGTGTTGAATATTACTTCTACAATAATTTTGGACATATTGCAGTTGATTGTAGGAACAATCAAGTTAAAGTCCATCAAAAAAATATGCAATAGAAAAGGAATTCCTCTCAAGCAACCAATCAAGGAATATCATTCCCCTCACGAAGACCATCTAACATCAAGTACACAATTTCTTTCTATGGTTATTGTTATTCATGCAATACCATTGGCCATAAGGATATTGATTGCAAATCTTATGCAAAGAAGAGTATGAGTGCCTTATATGCAAAGGGGAAGTCATATGAGGATAATAACTCAAGAAGGCACAAGGTTCATCCATTTCTAAGTCATGTAAGATGATATATATGTGACAATCTTGGCCACGACGCTAAAAATTACAAGTTTCCTAGTTCGTCAAAGAAAACTAGATAGAAGAAGGAGGTCACTAAAAGCAAACCCAACAATAAGACTAAGGAGATGCATAAAGCATAAGGAAACAAGTGACTTCAATGAAAAATTAAAGTCAACATGGCCTCAAGGGGAGTTTCTCAAGGAAATGAAGGCATCCATGAGAAAAGAAGAATCCAACCTAGTTAGAGTAGTATTCATGAAATGTGAAGCACCTCAGGGGAGAGAAACCTCTATAGTGTTCTTTGAAGATGTGGCACTACATAGTACTTTTCCATTATGCAGATTAAGAGTCTCCAGACGAAACAATATTAGGGCTTCAGGAGCTTTCATTCCATTAGAGAAACAAAAAATATTCATACGCAAGTTGGTGCAGAGAATGACAAAGAAGTTTCCTAGAAGCTATGGTTACAAAGATCACGATAATTGTTGAACATCCATGAGTGGGGTTACCAACAGAAGAATGGGGTTCATGAGGATGATGGTCAAATAATAAAGGGTTGACAGTGGAGTCTGCTATTATTCTTCCTAGCACCTCCCATCCACTAGTACATACCAAGATGGCTGCCATGAATATGGCAATAAAGAAGACCATGGAATTCAATTTTGAGAGTTATATGTCCTCCAAGGATAAGTACCTGAAAATGACATTAGGAAAATTGATTCCACAGAGTTTTCCAATTGAAAAATATATAAAAGAAGCTCAAATAAAGCAACAAAATGAGGGATTATATTTTAGATTAAAATAAGAGAAATCACACCATTTCCGTTCTATGCATTGTTTCCTGTAAACTTGTTGGAGGAAGTGAGGAAGCAGTCATGCCCATTTCTT
Source organism: Pinus tabuliformis (assembly GCA_031772625.1). Classification (NCBI taxonomy): domain Eukaryota; kingdom Viridiplantae; phylum Streptophyta; class Pinopsida; order Pinales; family Pinaceae; genus Pinus; species Pinus tabuliformis. Next base: position 531,321,109 of record CM062804.1, on the reverse strand, counting down.
GTGTAATGACAATGATGAAAACAATGCACATAATACATCATGACTTGGTTATGGATATGATTGATCTCCAGTGGGAAAAAATTGAGAACCACCATCATGAGAGGAAAGCCATTGTTATTTGAGAAGTCCATGCCCTTCTTGCATTGGAATTTGAACACATTGCAATGACCATGATGGTGGAAAGTGATGAGATGATTGTAAGGTTGATTGGGAAATTTGGTGTAGGTTTTTACTTTGCATATTTGGTTGTCGAGAAAATGGTTGCCACCACCAAACACAATGACGATAATCAATATATTTGGGAGGTTGGTTGATCATTTAGTGTTACCAAAAATACAAGTGGGGAGGTTCTTGGTAGAGGAACCAAGATCATTTTGTTGGAATACCTCAAGGAGAGGTGTTTCAATTACCTTGTTAAGAAGCACTTAGAATTCATGAAGTATCCTATATCCTTTGGAATGAGAAGACTACATAAAAGGGAGTTTCAAATGATGAACAACAATGAAGAGTCAAATGTGATGGGCATGGAGCTGAACAAGAAGAGGATATTGGAGATGGATGCACTTGGAATCGAATGATAAAAGTAATATTGGAATCGTTTCTAAATGCACCACCCAGTAAAGAAAGGGGGAGTCGAATGAATTAATTCACAAGGATTGAATAGAAATGAAAGTACTTAGCTAATATGCATGTTATGGATACTGCAAGAAATTGATACTGAGCATATGTTAGTCCATAAGCATGTGGTATTATTCAGTCTCCATTATATAGACATTTTTCCAAGTCAAGACATAGTTATTACATGGATGTTAGAGCATCGCAAGTGTTACATGGAGGTGGAGCGTTACATCGTGAGGGATATGTGATACATAACTGTGAATACATTACATAACATGAACTAGAGCATAAATGGTGCACAATATGGATTGAAATAGTCAATAAATCTAGGAAGCATTTATGTGTTAGCCGATTTACAAGTTGGGTAGTGTAATACATTATATAGTATATGTTATACGATGCTAAGTTATTGCAGATTATGATGTTATGCATTACATTATATGTGAATCGGTCAGACTATGCCAGAGAGTAGCTACAACTATGCCAGAACATCACTAGACTGCTAACCCTCTACCAAAAAAGAGAAAACCACACCAATATGCATTTGATGCTAGGATTTATGCGTTATGGTTTAATCGATGGTGTTCCCCTTAACGAATTTTATGTGAAGTGATGATGCATGAATCATAATTTTATGTTCCTTATTCACATCTCTGGCATGGTGACAACATCTCTAGAATGTTGTGGAATGGAGGTCATGATGGAGACTAGAGTTACTAGTACACCATTCATAAAATGAGACGAATAACCCTCTTGTTCAATGTTCTGTGTATTAGATTGTTTACTACATGAAAAACAAAGTTCTGAGTCTGAATATGGTGGTGAAATATAGTGCATGCTCCTCAAATGACCAATTCAAAGTCATAGAGCTGGAAAATTAAACATAGATAAGCCATATACAATCAACATGATTGAACACTTAATGAAAGAAGTTCATTTTACTATAGATCCTTGTTTCACTCAATAAATGCTCTTTCTTGTGAATCATGCATTCATAATTGATGTTGTGCTTTAATTTATGACAAAATGTAATTAGAATAATCTAGTTAGCAATGATTGTTTGGCCCTCTGCCTGAATTTTTGGAATCAATGTAGTTCTATTGGAAATGATTGTTTACCCCCTTGCATGAGTTTTTGGTTTACTCTATGCTAGTCATTTGTGTTTCTTGTTTAGATGTAAATCAATGGAGACAATGTTGGGAAAAGCAAATAAAATCAAGTTAAAGAACTTTGACATTGAGAGTCATGAAATGGTGAGGCTTTGAGATGAGCAAGTTGTCATGATTGCACTAGAATGAACAAAATAGCTAATGTGGAGAATGGTTTTAGAGTAGGAGAGAGCTCGAAACATTAGTTCTATAAAATAATGTTAATGGTGTGCATGAGGCATTATGAATCACGATACTTTGAGTACTTTGTTGTGGAGGTGTAGAAGAACATTGGATTCATGGAGCATCATGTTTGAGGTTTCTAATGATAATAGTTAATCCAATGATGAAGATCGTTATAGTACTCAAAATTCCAAAACAATATTTTTTCTTAAAGAAAATCCACATATATACACAGGAGCTTACAAAAGTTGTTGTAATTGAAAGTGGGTGCTTCCAGCAAGTTGTAGCTTGCAAAATAGAAAAGAAGTTGAAGCCTCCTGTAAGTGGGTGCCTACAAAAGCAGACATAAAGAGGGAATGGGTGCTTAAATTTACATCACAACAACAAAAATCATGGTTTCTCCCTTTATGGGTTTCCACTTATATCACGTGCTTTCATATGTTGATGTTATGTGTTGAATCTTATGCTATGATTTAATGTTGTTTATATGTTAACTCTATTATTCATATGATATATTGTTGCTCATCTAATAGTTCATATAACTATGATGTACTGTTGTTTATCTAATAGTTCATATCACTATTGAAAAGTAAAGTAAAAATTAGAAATTGATGACCATGAATGCACTATACTGATTCACCCCCCTCTCTTAGTATAGTCAAGTTTCCAACATCTTGTTGGTAGTACAACAACTATAAACAAGTAAAAAAAAGTTGGAATTTTAAAAGCATTAATGGAGTTTTACATAGTTTTATGGCTAAAAATAGTTTGAAATTTTTTGTGATAGATGGTAAACCAAAATTTTGAAAATGTAAAGCACTTTGCTAGATTGTTGGTGTGAAATATTCTTTACCATTTTTACAAAAAGGCAATGATTTATAATGTAATTTTTATTTTTAACATTGAGTTATTGCATCCAGAAGCACATGTGTGATTTTGTTGGTGCTCAACATGGAGTTGATAATAAAAACATAAATGAATATACATATTTGGTCACTTCTAATTAGAAACCAACGTAAATGGATATACATATTTGATTACTTTTAATTAAAAGTTGACAGACCCACCTGAGGTAGTGCCACTGACGAGAACGAGGACTTAGATCCTTAGAGGTCTTGGTTTCAACTCTGTGGGCAAACATTAAAAAAAGGACTTAGGTCCTTAGAGGTCTTGGTCGCGGAGCTTTCTTTTTACCACTAAAATTCTTTACGTTACATTGTGTGTTTGTTTCAATTTCCTAATTTCATTTAATTTCTTTCTTTATTCAATGATAAACTCTAAAGCCAACCAATGGTATCAGAGCTGTGAGAAATCGCTGAAGGTTATTGTCGACCTGCTGACTGTTGAATGATGCATTCTTGTAGAAATCTGCCCTTCTGAAGACCAACACCCTGCCACGCTGAGAAAACCATAGCCGCCAAGTTGCAGTGGAGAATGAATAAGAAAGGGGTTCCATCATTGTGTTGGGGAATTCCCATTCCTTTATTCCACCTTTTTCAAGAGAGTAGATTGATTCAATTTGCAATAGATTCTCATAAATTATATTCATTTTTATCAGATTCTGGCTCAATTGTGTGTCTAACTCTCTTTGTTTCCACATGATTAGATTCAAACTTCAAACATCTAATTGGCCAGTCTATGTGGTTTCCAGAGATTTTCTCAGAGTTGAGTTGAGTTGGAATTTTACATGATGATTGAGATATTTCTAACATGTATATATGTAAGGGATATGAAGTCATGCTTTGCTATATTGACTTAAAACAAGTTCACAAATACAACTTACAATTTAAACTTGCCAAATTTAGTGCAATGCAAATAAAACTTTTTCATTTTCAAAGTTCAGTAAAAAGATTACATTTGAGATGCTTCATTGATTACACTTTTATTTTTATAAAGAGTAAAAAGAGCACTTATTCTATCTATGTCAATACAATATACTTTGATTTTATTTTTTAAACATGCTAAATTTAAGATAACACACAGCATTTTACATTTTCAAAATAGGTAAAAAGAATATCTTCAATGATTGTACATTTATTTTCTTTAACACACGCAAAGCATTTTACATTTTCAAAGATAGGTAAAAAGAATATCTTTAATATTGTACATTTATTTTCTTTATAAGAAGTAAGAAGGAACACCTTAACTACATCAATTCATCACAATAGTTTACAATGGTTTGTAGTTTATGGAAGAATGAGAAAGGAGGAAACTATTATCAATAATTTGTGAAAAAAATTCAACTTATATTTGTGATATAGTGTTTTAATTTATTAATTAGATGATTGTTTTCAATTAAAATATAATACAATATATCATAAATTATATTATAAATAGTTAAAAAAAATTATAACATAATATATTTTAATTTTTCAATCAATTTATTTTTTTGGTAGGTAAGCATCCATAGGGGATTTGAACCGACCTCTCGCAAGGAGTGCCTTAACAGTGCACCCATTCACCGCTAATCCAAAGCCCCGTGGGTAATTTTACAATTTTATTAAAAATCATAATAAATTATAATTGTCAAATTTTATTAAATAAATAAATTTATGAATATAAAATATATTAAAAATAAATAAATAATATTTCAGCTTTATTACTTTAAACAATTTTTCTGATAAAAATATAATATAAATTTATTTATAAAGATAATCACTTTCACTATTAAATTAAATCAAATCAAAATAAACACATATGAACAATAATTAAAATAAAATATTCAAGTATATATATATATATATATATATATATATATATATATATATATATATATAATTTGAAAAAAATTAAAAAAAAATCATGACAAAAATAATTTTGTGTTTTAGTTGTTTTTGAAGTTTTTTAGAATTTAAAATTTGAGTTATATAATTTATATAATTTTAATTTTTAATATTTTAAAATTTTCAATCTATATATATATATATACATTTAAACAATTAAAATTCATAATCTCACCTCTATATATATAACATATAACTCCCTTAAACAAAAATAAATATTATTTCTCACACTTCAATTTTCAATACCACTACTATAAACCAAATATCAACACCACTGACCTCTCTCCTCTCTCCACTTGTTTATATATTTATATCTACACATTATGTGTAACCAGACCTGTGGTTGATGATGTTTCATTCCATTTTTTCCAATCGTATTAGTTCTCCTTTGTTTAGCTATCACCCTTTTTATTTATTTCTACCATTTTTTATTTGTAATCATATGGAAAACGTCTAAATATCCCAGCTAGAGGTTTATAGAAAAGGCCTTTAGATTGCGTGGAACTTTCATACTGTTCATCATGATCACAGTGGGATCGATCGTATTAAGGAGTTTGTGGATATAAGAAGCGAGTTTGCTGATGAGGGCCTGCTATTTTTAATATATATTTTTTAAGAAACGATAACGATAAATAATGGAAATGAGAAAAAGTTAAAGAAGTGTACTTGACTAGTTGAGTTGTGAAATATCAAATATGCATATTTATTAAAGAAAAAAGAGTTTGCAAAAATGCTTCCCACTGCAAATATCTTAATCCAATGGGAATATTTATTGGTTTAGGAAGTTTAGGTGATTAATTTGACAACATTGCATGCAAATAATATTTTAAACTAACAATTATCCAAAGCGATGCAAATAGTGGTAATATTAGATTCCAAAGCGATGCAAATAGTGGTAATATTAGATTCCATATATGGTTGAGTGCAATCATATGGATTTCAAGACTCCACAAATTGTTGAGTGCTATGGATTTCAAGACAAAACATGGTATCAAAGAAAGTAGGTAGATTTTTTTGCCCAAACAATCTCATTGCTATGGCAAAGAATAATGATCTCAACTAATTTTAATTTTATTTTTTTTTATTGTAATTTTAAATGAGATATTGTTAATTGGTTTTTCATATTACTCTTGTTTTTCCAAAATTGTTAATGATTGGATTTAATGTAAAACATATTTCTCTTGCATGATCTGTATGGAGAAGGAAGTGGTAGTTTCCTCTCTTATTATAAGTAGAACATCTTCCTTTGAATCTTAAATGCCCTGCAAAAGTAGAGTGGATGATAGAGTAGTACATTTGGTTTTCGTCATAACCATAATGACATCAACTTACTTTGAAAACCTCCCATATTATTCAAGTTGGCTAGTCTAAGTGGCATGCCTAATCAATTAGAAAGGACACCTCTACCATTCCACATATCTATTACCATTCTTATATTATATTTTTGTCAATAGAATGGATTAATTCAATTTGCAACAATGCTAGTATGCAGAGTGATCAAACTCTTAAACCTTTTCAAAGTTGGGTAGGAAAATTATATTTGAGATTTTTCAATAACATATTTTTATTCTTATAAAAAGTAAAAAGGATAAAATGGATGAGATTATTATAAATTGTCTTTTGCTTTCAAATGTAATAGAATGTTTTAATTTGTATGAGGGGACAGTTCAATTGGTGATCAAATTAATGTAAAAACTAAACACTGAGAGATCCAAAGTTGAAATCCCCACTAGGGAGAGGAGAACAGGCTCTAGACCCTTATAGATTTACTAGTAGTTACATGTAAGAGATCCAAAGTTCAAATTACTATAACGAAAATTTATTATATATTTGTTTTACAGATATAATTATCTATTTTCGATGAATCATTTTGAATAATACTTTTCATAATTTTTCAAAATATATTATATATTTTTAAGTAAATAGTTTTGAATAATAATTTTCTCAAATTTTGACAAAATTTTATTAATCTTACTTGATATACATTTAAAAAATTAAATTTCCTATAAAATTAACGTACCTTACTTTTCATAAAGCATCTTTATATCTATTATAGATTTTCATGTTCATTACAATTTTTGTGTATAGCACATATGTATTTTACAGATATAATTATCTATTTCTCAATAAATAATTTTGAATAATAAATTTTCCAAATTTTAATAAAAAATTATTATATTTTGGAATAAATATTTATGCTTCGACGGCCTTGAAAAAAAGCAGGCCAAAAAAAAAAAAACACTAGTCGTTGAAGACTGGAGATCTGTAAAAATAAAAACATGGGCACGCAGACCCGCCAAATGTAAACCTCGAAAAGAGGCATCAGACAAAGCCCATAACAGGCAACATGCATTACAGAGCGGGTTAAGAAAACCCCAGCTGAGAAGCATAGAGAAGAAAGGTCCGAAAGTCCGCCATTGAAGCCGGAGATCATGTTGCTTTGAACCTGAAGTTTGAACTTGAACTCTTTACATGCCCTGTTTCAACTGCTAAACCTTAATCCAATAAATTGATATTCATAGAATTGAAAAAGATCTGAGAACCCCTTCGAACCAAGCTCAAGCAATTAGACAGGAATCAGCCACAGGGACACCATGTCCAATTAAGCTAACCCTGACTAATAAATTGAATCTGATCTTTTTCTGGGTATATGGATTGCCTAACGGGAGGCAATCATGGGACGTTTATTTTGATACCTAGGATCTAGTTTTATTCACCATCTAATTTCAAAGAAATAGTATACTGGGGAGTTGACCCTGGGGATAAATGAAAATATTGACTTATAATATTTTTTTTCGGAGAGAAAAAGCTGTATGATTTATATTAAGGATATATAAATATCAGAGATACATATGCGTTCGGAATGATATCCAAAAAGGCAGCAACATTGTTGTAGGGGACTTATAATATATGTTTAAATGGAACTGCAAATTTTTGAGACTGATTTGGGATGTAACATAGAGACAGAAAAATTATAATTATTTTTAAATTTTCACAACTGATTCACTCTTTTATATAAGCAAAAGCATGGTTTTATTTTATATGTGAAGCATGAGATATATCGTAATTTTCCCTTTGTAATGGAATGGATTAACATGATGAATTAGATGAAATTTTCCAGTGAAACATATGTAATAATCATTTTTTTTTTCAGATCGCTGGAGCAACTCCCAGGTTTATATAGTGTTGCTTGAGATGAGATCACAAAACTTATTAAACCCACTTAACAGTTAAATCACATCCAATACCTATATAGCAATTTATTCTAGTTACAGATCAGAATAAAATGGATAACAACCAAAATTACAATTATAAAGATGAAAGGTCAAAAGAGATGAGGAAGAAGAAGCTCGGAAATGTTTAAACCATGAATATTATTTTTAGATGGTATGAGATAAACATGTTCCACTGTTAATTATATACATCAAAATGAAAATGCATAATCAAACCTGCAAATACAAAGATAGAACACTGGAAAAAGCAAAAGTCCAAAAAATTATAATGGTGTAAACCATTTAAAAGTTCAAACATAAATAGCCAATTACTGTAGTTACAAGAGTTAATACTTTTCGATTGTAGATTGAGAGATCCTAGTTACAAAATTGTGTTTGCATGAGTCTACAATCCCAAACACATTCCGGGTCTGGTTAATAAGATGGATTCCAGAAAACTATTATAAAATGGATCAACAACAAAGTTGAAGTATTACAACAATATATTTAATATAAATTTAAATGTCAAAATTGTTGATATTGAACTTGGGTAAGCCTCATTTCTCCAAACCACTCACAGATAAACCCATTTGATTGTTGTAATCTGCGAAGTATGCACTATTCTGTAGACGTATTAGGTCATGGACTTTAGCAATAAAATCATCGCATTTCTGCTTCAATTCATCATCTGTCACCATCGGTTCAGATTTCACAAGAACATGATCCTCGGCCATCAATTTTTTCATGTCAGAATCGTCTTCGCCTCTGTCTTGTGTCATACCATTAACACCGCTGCGGGTTCGCTTAGCAGATGGTTTTTTCTGCTCAGGTTTTGTAACAGTAAGACTCATGGAAATGGAATTAGTCCATTCAATTTTTCCAGGAGCTTCTCTGCTTTCCGTCCCAGTCCCCTCCAAAGCGTTCTGCTGCTTTGGCCTGGTTTCAATTTCCTTCACAAATGCACTTGAATCTCTATGTTGCTCGGTACTGGAAATTACACAGAACAATCCCGATTGGATGGAGAGAAGAACGATGATGATATTACACAAAATCAACCAGAAGACTGAATCAAGACGCCCAAGCTCAACTTGGGTGAAATAGCATATAGGAATCGAACTCAGCAGAGCTCCCCTTACAGCTTCCCAATGCCTGATAATGAGAGCCAAGGAGACCAACATCGTGGGCACAAACACATGAATGCCTATGCCTGGGTTACTTACAGAAATCCGGTGGCATACTTTTCCCTCTTCAAAATTCAGGGCTTTTGCCATTGATTCCTCTGCTTCAAGAGCGCCACCTCCTTCCCTTGCAACTTGGGATTTATAGGAATTCGTGATAGTGGATGCCCATGTGAAACGGAAGGAAAATCCATGAGCTCAGTCAAGATCGAGATGGAAGTGCGAAAGAGAGTAAAATCCACGATCACACCGAAGTCAAGGTCAGTTAAGATGCAGAGAGGAGACTTGAGCTATGGTCTATTGTTAATAACTGCTCAACTTTGACTGATTTGGATATCGATTACTTAGATGATTACTGTGTATGTCCGAAAAAATATGAGGGGTGAATTTAGAATTTAGGGGTTGAAAATAAACGAGTAATTGTTGCCATAATCCTGACGGAACTTCGGAATTTGCTGCTAATCTCAGGTAATTTAAAACTCCATGGTCCCAATGGTAAAATTATTGGGAAGTGTGTTTTATGAATGATTTCGACCTCATTTAAAACAAATTAATGATCGCCATAACCGTCTAAATCATAGTGTGGATTTGTCCCACAAAGTTTTCGCGTTTTTGAATAGATACGAAATTTAAAATTTGAACTTCCTGTTATTGAATTGAAAAAGAGAAAGCCATTATACCTCACATCAATAAAAAAGAGGTTTTTCTTACTTTAAAAAAGCGTTCGTGAGAAGAGCCCTTCGGCACTAGGCAGTTGCACGACGCGGACAAAATACGCGGCTCTTCATTAATTTGAACTTCTTGTTATTGAATTGAAAACAAATGGAGCCATTTTACCTCACTACAACAAAAAAAAAAAAGAGGCTTTTCCTATTTAAAAAAACGCGTAGTCTAATCAAGCAAAGGAGTTGCCCAGAAAGTTATGGAAATTTCGGTTATATTTAGAGAAAATCCCGCAAGGTTTTTTGTAAATCTAAGTTATCGTTGTTAAACTTCAAAATTTTAGGTGTCCTAAACGTTTTTGATGATGCCGAATCCATTTCCACCATCAAAAACACGATTCAAAAACAGTCTCTACAAGATTTTTTGAAATTTTTTTGCTCATATTCTGGCTACTTTTGGCCATCCAGGCAATTCCTCCGCCTAGTTAGACAACTCCTTTAAAAAAAAGCTGAGGTTAGATGCTCCTGCATCATGTAGTAAGGCATGAACCTAGTAGTATTAGATGCAGGAGAATATTTAAGAAAGCAGATTGGTTGGCATTCCTGGATAAATTTTAAGAGCATAATACTGAACTGACTAGATCATTTGCAAGGTCGTTTGACGGGGTCCATATTTGAAAATGTAACTCCTACTTGTCTTAGTTGTGATTCTTACTAAGTAAAGGACTCTGTTCCTAGTAGTTAGGATCTATTTCCTACATTGGTGTGTGGTTGAGATATTCTCTCAACCAACAGATTGTGTATGCATGTATATATGTAATTGGACTTGATTAATGAAACAATTGACATTATCAGATTTTATCATGGTATCAGAGCCCTGAGGGCTTCGCCCCTCGTGGTCTTGGCCCCTCCTGGGACATCTGTCGCTGAGCAACAAATCACTGCTTAGAGGCTGTGCGAATCTTCGTACCTGGTGCGGTAGAGTGTGCTAGTTTCAATTTTGTGGGTTATGTTTGTTATATTGCCGGAGTTGTTCACTGGGCCGGAGAGACACCACCGCTGCATGGATTGATTGGCGAACGTGGAGTAGCGGATTGTGGTTGAAGTGGCAGGTTGGCTGCAGATTCTCTTTTTTGAATCCAAGTGGAGGTTCTGCAGTGTTGTGGCAAAGGAGACGGCATAGAGGGAGTTGTCGCTCGTGGCTACACAGGCACCGTTGAAGAAGATATGCCTCAGGGATCAACACAAAATCCGATGGTGCTGGCATCTAGGCCGATTTGTGGCAAAAATGGCTTCCGACAACCCCAAACCAGCAGAATTACAGTCCTTTTGAGCTTGCCTACCCTTGAATCGGTCGATTCCGTGTTGTATCAGTACATTAACACCCTGCTAGCACGGAGATTCCATCTCGCACATTAAAGCTTTAATCTCGTGGCCCTTTTTGAAAATTATGTTGTTTCTGAAATTACGGGGAACGAAAGCTTAATTTTTGAAGGCTTTGAAGCGTCTAGATTGTTCTTGATACCTCCGATCAAGAATATCATCCAGGACATGAAGTGCGGCATCGGAAGTATTTCCAAGAGGAGTTTCGATGTGAATCTCTCCAACAACCACAGATCGTGGTCACATTCACACGGTGTCGCAACGATCTCCGGTGATGAGAATCACTGCAAAACAACCGTCGATATTTTGCTTGAGAGATAGTCATTTGCAGCAAAGCAGTGCAACCCTATATGAGAAGACAGGGAACTATGGGGGGTCAGCACATGGGTGACGCCAATGATGCCACCATGTCCCGCTGGCTGTAGTTGGCCGGCTTGAGGCACTTGGCTTGCCTAGGTCTAGATCACTGCTTTCTTTCCAATTCCCCTGTGCCGGGATATGGCTCTTTGTCAATGGAGGAGAAGCAGAAGTTGTTTAAGATGTTAAGAACCATGAACCTTGGTGGCGAGTCTGGACTGGAGCCTTTTACTCCCCCTAGGGTTACCATCGACGTGTTCATGACCCCCGAAATCAGAGGCGAGTTTGGTGTTGTGATTTTGGATTTACATGCCATGGATGACAATGAGCTGCATACTAAGCATGCAGAGGCAGAAGCTCTTGAAACATCACCATTCATGACTGTAAATGAAAGGAGATATGGAAATGAGTTTGATCATGGTGCTGAGTCTGGCAAGCTGGAGATGGGACCAGATATTAGCTTGTTCAGTTCATCTATAATTGATAAAGAAACCACTGGACGAGAAGGAAACTTGGCAAAATTTAAAGTTGGAGTTCAACTAAGTGGAGAGTCGGTTGTCGTGTTATTGTTTTTTATTGTAAATAGTGGTCAAAAGTCATGTTGGGCAAAGATAGAGAAATTTGATATTTTGTCAACTTGAAAGTTTATTTTTTATGTCTTGGATAAAATTATCGTGCCTTATTGAGCCTAGCTAACTCAATTTAGGTAAAGTTATTTTGTTAGAATTTGTGACTCTAACAAATGATGACAAGTTAAGTATGGAGTTCCAAGATTTAATTGACAAAGAAAAAGATGCCCAAGACGTGAAACCTGCAGCAACAATGATTAAACGATGATGGATGATGAGGTGAGAGTGTGAGTTTGTGGAATAGACTCTATTATGTTGTAATGTAAGCAAGTTTAGGATGTTTTGTATTGGTCTTTGTAATGTATGTACTTGGTAACTCCAAGAGTTGGAGTTGTGTTGTATGCCTTGTAAGGCATGTGTATCCCCATACAGTTCGTGGTAATCTAAAAACCACTTTGTATTTGCAGTGTCAGTTTGTGGTAAGCCGAAAACCACGTGTAACAGTGAAGTGGGACAGAGATTCCTGTTGGCATGGTTTAGGGTTAGCTGAGAAAACCCTTGGCCTCATTGAGTCAAGTCTTTGGTGAGCCTTAGTGGTTGGAGTGCCCTAGTGGCAAGTTTGTAGCCCAGAGTGGCTGGAGTGCCCTAGGGGAAAATTTGTTGCCCATAGCGGCTGAGGTGAGCCTTCGTGGCTGTGTTTAGCCTTTGTGGTTGAGAGCCCTTGGAGGCATGGTTGAGGATGATCCGATAAAACCCAATGCATGGTTATAGGTAATCCGACAAAACCCAAGTTAACAATGATGCAGGGGGATTTACCTAGGTTAACAATGATGGAGGGAGATTTATAGGTACAGGTACATGTATGCAGCTATAATGGTTGACAGAACCATGTATGTGAAGGACATCCTACAAGACTGGCGGTTGCAGTGGTTGGCACCCATGCATTCCGATAGATGGTTGTTCCTTTATATGGACATTGACATATTCTTTTGTTATGTTTGACCACAACTAGACTTTGTAGATTGATATTCAGAGAAGTAGTCATTAAGGGGGAGTGTTGGAAAATGTAACTCCTACTTGTCTTAGTTGTGATTCTTACTAAATAAAGGAGTCTGTTCCTAGTAGTTAGGATCTATTTCCTACATTGGTGTGTGGTTGAGGTATTCTCTAACCAACATATTGTGTGTGCATGTATATATGTAATTGCATTTGATTAATGAAACAATTGACATTATCAGGGTTTATCAGTCCAAGTGCAAGTTAGAGATGTGAAACTCAATTTTATAGAATCTTTTATCGTAGAGGTTACAAATTTATCTAAAGATGGTGGAAATTGGTTTAAAAAGTAGAAGATAAAGGGATAGATGTAGAAAGAATTTTTAGTAAACTCTGACATGGTTACAACTTAGCAAAAAACAAAAAACAAAGTAACTGATCAAACAAGATGTAATCTAAAAACAAGAACTCTAGCCAAAAAACATGAAAAAACAACCCAAAAATGAAAAGTGTGTATGCTGGAATGACGGTTTTTTTTTTTTTCGCGGGGTAAATTTTCAACATTTTTAAAAATGACAGTAAAACCAAATTTTGTTGCGCAAAAAACCCCTAAAATCACCCTCTGTCATGTCGGGGCTAGAAAGAATCACCCTCTTCTACCCTCCATTATGTTGGGGGCTAGAGGGTGATTTTGGAAATCATGCACACCCTAGCCCGTGGCCCCTTGACCACTTGGTTGGGGTGGCAGGCTGATTTTATTTATTATTTTTTAATGTATTATATATATATATATATATATATGAAAATTTAAAGTGTAAAAAAAAAGCCTCAGAAAAAGGGTTTGATGTTGCATCAACACTTTTCAAAATTGGCATGAAAGGCACTAACGCTTAAAATAAATGTGCAAAGAAAATTTAAAGTATAAAAAATATGCTCCCAAAAAAAAGGTTGTACTCTGAATCAACACTTTTCAAAATCGAATGATTTTCTGCTACCTCTCAAAATGTGAGAACTCGGTTCAGTTCTTGTTTGATTTGTTACTGTGTTAAAAGAGCATAGTTGCAAAAATATTGAAAAATAAGTTGAGAGATATCTTCTTTTTCCTTCAGAAGCACATAACTTTTGAACATGGGTATGGTTTAGTTTTCTTTTATGAGATCAATATGTTGTATTATCTACCTAATAGTCTCAAGAAAATGCTTTCAATATTCAAAACAATTCAACAAACACAGATAGAAGTTTATATCATTTTGGGATGGTTAAAATTATGGTTGAGGTTATGTTGCATCAAAAAAATGATAATTGTGAGGCATTCCTCATAAGGAATTACTTACAGAAGCTCCCAAAGCTCTGTTGGAGGTAGAGGTTTGAGGCACAAAAAGAAAATGAACCGAAGCTAGGATTTTAGAGGCAGGAATTTCAAACCCTGATCCTAAGCCTATGGGTTATAATGAGAAAGAAAGAAGTAGGGTTAGGGTTTCAAACCTTACGCTAAAAAAGTTAAAGTGTAGCTATGAGGAAACAATAAGAAATAATCAACAAGGAAGCAAACAGAGGAATTGATGGAGAAAAATGTAAAAGGAGAAAAGAAAAGGAAAATCGTTGTACATAAGTCAAAGCATAGTAAAGCTACGAAGATTAAAAAGAAGAAACCCATAGAGATTATAGATGAGCCTCAAAGGACTACTCAAAGCATGTGTAAGAGTTTGAAGAAACAAGGTAATATTGAAATTATGAAGCAACCAATAATTGAAGTCAATGAATATGATGAAGAAAACAATGGTCCACAAGAAAAGGAGATTCCTTTAAAATTCAATAGAAAGAGACCAAAAGTCTCTGTGTCATTATTATCTATAGCTCCAAAACCAAAATTTAGTAGTCCAGAGATTGATACAATGTAACATAAAGTTTATAAATATATTGAATCTCTTCAGAAAGACACACTGAATGCATAGGCTGGACAATATGATTAGGTATCATCTCTTGTTTATAGTCCACTAACAACTCCTACTTACAATCCACCCCCTTGTTTTTACGAAGAAAAGGAAACAATGGAAAAGTTAAATGAAGAAATTAGGGAGTTAGGAGTTTTGGAACAACATATTAAGGATGACAATGAAGTCTTGAAAACCCAGAACCAAAATATGTTGAAGAGAATTCAATACTGGTACAGGAAAAATCAAAATCTTAAAAAAGTTAAAAAAATAATTCATGTAAAAATTATAAATTTAAAAACTAGGATCCTACTAAGGAAACTTGGATGGTCCATTACAATGAAAAAGAAAAGAGCCTCAAGCAATAACTTAGACATTTTGATCCAAGCCACAAAGACCATGGTGTAGTCGGGGAAGACTTCAAAATTTTGCAATTTTATCTATGCATGGGGACATGCAAAATCCTCAGCATGTGGAATGTTGAGCCTTAAGAATGAGCTAATGTCATATTTTTTTCCATTTATTTGCCTACTATATTCTTAGAAGCCTACTATATTTACTATCTCACACTCCATTGCTATCATTTTGATTTAAAATTATTTCATAAGCTACAGGGATTAGATTAGAGAAATCCAAGGTAAAGTGTCCATATTTTTACATTTTCATGCATTCTTAAGTAAAAATGGTTTAAATATTGTAGCAACATAAATTGATCCATTTTGTAGTCTGTCTTTGATTCGTTTTCTAAGTTGTAGGTTTATGCAAGTACATGTGTAATACAACAAAATCATGAGTTGGGGGACTTGGAAAATGGTAACCTCAAGCTCCTCTACCTATATGATTCAATTCAACGCTTTCCATATCATCAAAAAAGAAAATTCAAAGGCATAGTCGAAGTGGTGGCAGAGTATGGCGGAGAACATGGACCCGCAATGAGTTGTTGGCACGAGTTTCATATTCTTGTCTTATGGTTTCATAAAATTTGAAGATAATTATTTTAACAAAACAACTTTAGAATCTTATATTCAAGATGTATAAATGCTCATAGATGGAATGATAATAGACAATATTGTTGTTGGTAAACACTTTACTCATTAGTTACTTTAGTAGTACTCATTAGTTACTTTAGTAGTTTTAGATATCATACAACTTCCTTAATAGTGTGAAATTGAGCACGAGGGTCCCCTGAATGGAATGTAGTTGAGTCAACTAGTGGAGGGCATGTAAGACTATGTAGAGGTAGCAACTAGTTAGAGTATTCTTGAAAATGTGTCTATGTGTTCTCAATGTGTATATGTGTCTTTGTGGAGATGTGGATGAAGACAAGTGAAATCTACAAAAACAAATGAAGAAAATAATAATGAAATATATGACAAATGGCATCTTTTTCAACGAGTATGTAGATGAATCTCATAAAATCACTGTTAATACAATTATGACATAAAAATTACAAGAATAAAGAAAATTATTGAATTTTATTTCGATACTAAAAATCAATGAACACAACAAGGACACATATTCATGTCATGCGTAAATATAGAGAACCTGATAATGCACACTTGCAAATGGTAGTATTTTAGTTTCATCATTTAATATAAAAAATGAATTAAAAATGAGAGAGTAAATCTATTGTCGTGCCATTAACTCTTTTTACCGTGCACTTAGCGTCAAGGTCAAAGAGTAATAAGATTCGGAAAGGAAGAAGCAACTCCCCTTCCTATTGTGAGCGTCTCTTTCTCCTGTAAACAATAAATCACATGTAAAAAGTAGAATTCATGTTGTTTGCAGTGATTGGTCCACCTTTTTCAAGAGATTAGATTTTCAATAAATAATATTTTTCTTCTCATAAATGATATTCATCTTTATCAGACTCTGGCTCAATTGCTTAGAAATGGAATTACTTAGAAATATTTTTGTTATGAATACTACAAGAAATTGATATTGAGAATATGTCAGCCCATAAACATGTGGTATCAGTCATTATGCATTATATATACCTTTTGCCAAGTCAAGACAAAGTTGTTACATGGATGTTAGAGCATCGCAAGCGTTACATGGATGTTAGAGCATCACAAGCATTACATGGAGGTGGAGCATTACATCATCAGGGATTTGTGATACATAACTATGAATGCATTACATTTTTTTCCAGCATGAAAAAAAAGCAGAATATTTATATTATGTGGTCCAATATATAGACATGATACAACTATTGTATGTTAGGTATATCTACCTATCAGATCCAAAATAACAGCACCATGAGCCGAATATAAAGTATGTGGGAAATAAACAACAAAAACATAATAAGACGTATTAGGATGTGAAGCAAAATTGGTACCAGACCATGCGGCCCATAAAATATGATTATGTACCGGGCAACTGAAAATCATGAATCTGGAAGGAGATGTTGTCCAAAATAACCTGCATCCTCCATACTCCTTGAGGCGCGGAAAGCCCCAGTTTTGACAGAGCATCAGCTTTACTATTCTTTTCCCGGCCAATGTGAGAGATTGTGAAGTCCTTCCGTTTATGCCACAGCTTCTCGATCCAGCTCAACCAACCGGATAGGTGGATATTTTTTATGTTGTTTCTGGACAGAACATGGTCAATGGTGACCTTGGAGTCTCCGTAGATATGGAGGTTTTGGATACCCAGGAAGTCGGAGAAATAGATGAGACCGGCGAGAGCCATAATTTCAGCTTTGCTACTGGTTCCGGGACCTCCGTTCCAATATAATTCAATAGCTTGATCTTCTTGAGTATTAATGTATACACCGCAGGCGCATATGTTGTTCTGGGCAGCGCCGTCGAAATATGCGCGGGGAAATCCATAGACAGCGTTTGTCTGATGGTACCTTCCTTTGATGACCTTGGGTCTCTGTTGGCGATCAAGGGATCGATCGAGGGCACCATATAAACAATAAATAGATTCAATGACATATGAATGTGGTTCCCTTTTTTATTCAAAGATTATTTGATTACGCCATTTCCAGATGTACCAAATGGTAATTAAAAATATCAGCCTCCGCGAGCAGCTCATGGTGCTCCATTCATAGAAAGTCTCCATGAACTGGAGCATAAATGGTGCACAATATGTATTCAAATAGTCAAGAAATCTAGTAAGAATTTATGTCAACCGATTTACAAGTTGGACTATGTAATACATTACATAGTATATTTTACAGGATGCTAAGTTAGTGTAGATCATGATGTTATGCATTGCATTATATGTGAACCGGACAGGCTATGCCAGAGAGTAGCTACAACTATGCCAGAACATCACTAGACTAGTAACCCTCTACCAAAATAGAGCAAACCACACCAATATGCATTCGATTCTAGGATGTATGCATTAAGGTTTGATCAGTGGTGCTCTTCTTAACGAATTTTATGTGAAGTGATGATGCACGAATCATAATTATATGTTCCTTGTTCAAGTCTCTGGCATGGTGACAACATCTCTAGAATGTCGTGGAATGGAGGTCATGCTGGAGGCCAGAGTTACTAGTATACCATTCATAAAATGAGACGAATAACCCTCTTGTTCAATGCTTTGTATATTAGATTGTTTACCGCATGAAAACAAAGTTATGAATTTGAATATGTTGGTGAAATATAGTGCATGCTCCTCAGATGACCAATCCAAAGTCACAGAGACAGAAAATAAACATAGATCATCCATATACAATCAACATGATTGAACACTTAATGCAAGAAATCCATTTTACTATAGATCCTTGTTTCACTCAATAAATGTTCTTTCCCGTGAAACGTGCATTCATAATTGACGACGTGCTTTAATTTATGACAACATGTAATTAGAATAATCTAGTTGGCAGGGGTTGTTTGGCCCTCTGCATGAGTTTTTGGAATCATTGTAGTTCTATTGGAATTGATTGTTTACCCCCTTGCATGAGTTTTTGTTTTACTCTATCCTAGTCATTTGTGAATGGAGACAGTGTTGAGAAAAGCAAAGAAACTATTAAATAATTAAATATTTCCAAAACTTAAATAAACTATTTGAATGCCAATATATAATCATAAAATAAAATATCTCACCATGCCATATTAAGTAATATTAATGTTCATAACTTAAATAAAATATAGCATTTTAATATAAACAATGTTACATATGTAAAATATTTCAACATCAACTATGTATATATAGATATAATGTAAAGCAATTAAAAAAATTATATTCTTATACTTATAACATTTTTAATCATTTCAAGTAATTTCACTATTTTACATTTTCGTTATATTTTTTGGTTAATTTTGTCTAAAATGTAGCAAATATTTGTTGTGATTGCAAATTAGTTACTTTGTGTATATAATCCAAGTGCCCAATAAGAATTTCAAGGCATATATATATATCATATGTGGAAAGGATTAAATCTCAAGGTGCAAACATTTTTTCAAGTTTTTCACTCTAAAAAGCTTTACATATTAAGGGATTTGATCTCTCTCGGTAATTGGTGGATACGTGATTGTGATTGATCTATATTGGTGAAAAGCAATGAAAAGAAAACATAAACTTACGGTTAAAATATTTTTAAACATTCCAAGTAATATCACTATTTTACATTTTTGTTATATTTTTTGGTCAATTTGACCTAAAATCTAGTAAAAAATTGTTGGAATTTCACATTTAAGTTGTGTAGTCTATACAATCCAAGTGATCAAGAGACATTCAAGACATTGTATCATGCATTTAAAAATGTGATATTAACTATATATATAATGGAAAGGGATTAAATATCTTGAGGTGCAAACATTTTTCAAGTTTTGCACTCTAAAAGGGTTTACATATCAAGAAATTTGATCTGCTCTCCACGCTTGATATCATTAAAATGAATATATATAACATTTAATATGAACAAAATAATAAAATATTTCAATGCTCGTATTATGTAAAAAAATTTAATGTCAATTATGCATATATGTATATATTATATAAAGAATTTAAGAGAAAAAATTATTGTTAATTTTTTTTTAAAATCATTTCAAGTAATCTCACTACTTTTGTGATATCCCTTAAGCAAATAATAATTTTAATAACATAAAATTATTATTTATTTATTTATTTATTTAGTGTGATTTGAATGGTTGTTGCCAGGAATTAGTTATAATTGATGGTAATACTTGTGAAACTAAAAAACATCCAAATTAAACTCACCTCAAGACATCCAATAACCTAATTGAATCTCATCATCAAGGCAGTCTTTTTGCTACACTGTTGCAACATATTTTGGGAGTAATTTTTCTCTGCACTAGAAGTTGTCGCCGACAAAACCGTAAAAGATATTGCCTATATTGTGAACACCTCCTTATTTTTTTTAAGGCATTCCATGCTTTACCATTCATCTTTTATTTTGAGCAATGTTTGGTAGTGGAGCTGCAGATGGATGCCAGAAGATTATGGCACAACAATATTTTGTGTTTGGTTTTGTTGTCAATATTGATGTAGGTAGGGTGTGAAGACTCAGACAATACGTCGTGCATATAGTCCCTCAACCCTTGTGCTCCTTATTTGATCGTGACCATGAAGTCTCATGCCACATGCTACTTTGCTCTCATATTTGTCATTTGAGTGTTGGTATGCTAAGGTTGTGGTAGACCCTGTTCATCATTGTCAATGGGTTGATGGTACCCAAGATTCAAGAAACATTTTCAGTGGGAGGATAGATGCTTTCACTGCATTGCCTTCATGAACTTTGTTGACTAAATACTTGTTATTGAATGGGAGATGAGTAGTTGTTAATTAGCCCATCAACAAACTCCAACCATCGAATGGAAAGATAAGATAAATTAACCATGTTATTTTTCTTGAAAAATTTGCATAGTTTATGCACATCAAAAGATAAGTTAGTAATGTTATTATCTTGAAAAAGAATGCATGCGAACTTTACACATAAAAGATAAGAAAACAATGTTATTTTATTGGAAAATATTGTAGGGAAATTATGTGTGGAAAGCTAGATTATTTTATTAATTTTTTTGGAAATATTCACATGGTTTCTATGCATTAGACTCGTGGAAAAGAACACATGCTTATGTGCATAAAAATAATAGCTATTATGTATGTTTTATTGAGGAATGAATATGTCCTTATATGTACATAGATAATAGTTGTTTTGCTAAAGTTTCTTGAAAAAGAACACACACACACACATATATAGCTATTATATTAGTTTTCTTGAAAAAGAATATGTGTTATATACGCATGTAGAAATAATAGCTATTGTGTTAGATTTCTTGAGAAAGAATATGTGTTCATATGCAGAAGAATACCATCTATGATGTTAATTTCTTTTGGAAAAAGAATATGTATTTACGTGCATCAAGAAAATAGTGTTGGGTTAATTTCTTTTGGAAAAAGAATATGTATTTACATGCACAAAGATCAAAGCTAATGTGCTAGTTTTTTTTTAAATATGGGTAGTTACGATGGTTTTTCTTTTGGAAAAGAATGTGTCTTGTGCAAAAAAATAATAGTTGTTGTGGTGTTTATATTTTGGAAAGATTTATCTCTTATTGTGTGGAGATAGTGATAACGAGGGTGATTATTTTAAATATTGATGGTTTTTCTTTTGGAAAAGAATGTGTCTTGTGAAAAGAAATAATAGTTGTTGTGGTGTTTATATTTTGGAAAGATTTCTCTCTTATTGTGTGAAGAGATAGTGATAACGAGGGTGATTATTTTAAATATTACCATGTCCTTGTGGGAAGAAGTAACTATTTCCCTTCCTTATGATGCATGTCAAGTAGGGATAAATGAGCATACCATGGTGATCTTTATGCATTTTACTTTATGCGTGTGAGATTTGGATGGTTAGACATGTTTCATAACCATACACATGCATAGATAAATATATATGTTTTGTAATTATGTTATTTTAATTAACACATGTCTATTGTCCATAAAAGACATGCCTCAATACTCTTTATACATTTTATTTATGTATGTGTTAGAAATTGGTTGTGAAGTTGAGGATGAGTGTAAAAGAAAAAGATCAATAACATCTTTTAACATTATTATGCATGTGCGAAAATGTGGAACATGAAAATATGTTTAAAATATAACTAGTAAAGATTGTTATTTGAGATATTCTGTATAATCATGGTGTGAATTTGTTGACGATAGTTACTGCAGGAAAGAATTGTGACTTAATATGTAAAAGATGGATTATATTTAAAATTATGGTAGGCAACGAACTAATGGTCGATGCATGCAGATTGAGGGATTGTCGATTACAGGATGATCCACTATAGGTAACAACCAAGCCACAAAGACACAATGTTTGAGGAATTGTGGGGTAAATGATATCATGATTAATGCAATGACCTTAAGTAAGTTATGTTTAAATTTAAAATGATATTTGTTTGTAAGATTTTAATAATGGTTAAGGGATGGACTCCCTTACATCCATTGAGTGAGGGGTGAACACCCTCACGAAACGTTTAACAACATAAACATTTGCTAATTTTTCCCTTTAGGGTTTCCAGGGTATATCAGTGTCCATTAGTGTGTTTGACTATTATGCCATTTTAATGATGTTGTTTCCTTGCATGATGTTTACACTTACAACATCAAATATGTGATTAACTAGCCTAATTAAATGAATGATGATAATGGGTTACAATAGGGAGCTTTATGTTAATATGTTGTAACAATGGTTGTTACATTATGTGACTTGATATTCTTTTTCTAAAGTTACTTTATGTAATAGTGATGATTTTAACTAATGGTAAGTTAAGGAACATGGAATAAGTGATGGGGAATATTACATGCTAGTAAACTCCGTAGAAATTTTCTAATCCTATATATTTTTACACGAGGTTTACTAGGGGGTGTTACAAGTGGTATCAAAGCAAGGTTGCAACATTGGCGCCTTTTGGGTTCTGTAAGAATGCGAAGTAGAAGTATGATGCTAATGGATACAAGTTCAAGTATGACTCTAATGAAAAACTCCATGGCAATGTATGTAGTAGACTACATTTGATATGAGATACACGATGATGTTAATAACTAGAGATTACAAAGGGGCTTGTACAAACCTACTGCTTGGATCTCCTCTAGTTTTCTTCGAGTAATTGTTTCATAAAAGAGCAGCTTTGCACCTGCATCACATTTGATAGACAATCTTTCATTCACCTGCACGTTCTACAAAAAATAAATAGTTTCTCCACATGCACTTTGGATGGCCCTACACAAAGAGAATAACCAATCATTTTGCTCCATCCACGAGTGCTCGCCTTCCCTAGGCCTTGGTTGCTTGCGATGGAAGTCGGCTTCTAGCCATGGACCGTGAGTCACAGCAACTGCCTACATAGAGAATGAGGAAACCCTAGTGTTGCTCGCACTCGCCATCACACTTTGTTTAGTTATTAATATTATCAATTTACAATTTTTTATTTGTTTTAATTACTTAGAAAACTAAATTTTTACAATGTAAATTTTAAATTATTCATTTTTTAAAATGTATTTTAGCTTTTTATTATTTTTTTATCTTAAAAAATAATGTAATGAAAGTCCATATTATTTTGCTAAATTGTCTTATGTGAAATATTTTTTACTGTTTTGAGATCTAATTTTGTTTTTATAGAATGTAATTTTTACTTTTCAAATTTAGTTGTTATGTATTAGTTTTTAAATATTTATAAATTAATTAGATTGACATAGACCCATCTGAATCTACCAAGCACCATGAGGGATCAGCTTTCTCTAGATGCAAATTTCTTTTTGAGTACAAAGTCTGAGGAAAGGTTTGCACCTCTAGAGATTTGATTCTTCTCATCAGTTGATAGATTCTTAGTTAAAATAGCTCTATGTGGGTTCTTCATAATATTATCAGTCCCTGTCAAAGCAGTATTTTAGCAATACATTTGCTTGACCATTATTAGTTTAGCATTGACTAATGCAACTTATAATGTTTAGCTTGGAAAATAAATATTTATTTTTCAATATTATTAAAAAAATGATTTTCGAACATTTGATTGAAGCATAATTTGAAGGTCTTATTGCAACATTTGTAGAAGATAATGGCATGTGGATAACTACTTTATGTTGATAAGGTTGCAATATTCATGCATTCTTTGTAAATATTTGTGTTCTTCCCACCATAATTTAATCAAATCTTTGCATAAAATTCAGATATTAATTTAAGCAAATGTTTGCATAAAAATTGGATATTTTTTGTTTTCCTCAACACTTATGTAAGAGTAAACTTGTAAATATGTAGACTTACAAGTTGTTACTAACCACCAAAGTTTATTTATGTCCATGTGTGTGAGCAAGCAATTAACCAACATAGATCCATCTTAACTCTGAATTTACCAAAAGTGTTAAGAGGGATCAAATCTCTCAAAATGCAAACTTTTTTGAGTGCAAAAGTTGAAGATTGTAT
Organism: Pinus tabuliformis; assembly: GCA_031772625.1. Lineage (NCBI taxonomy): Eukaryota > Viridiplantae > Streptophyta > Pinopsida > Pinales > Pinaceae > Pinus > Pinus tabuliformis. The sequence goes on along the minus strand of CM062804.1, from coordinate 531,296,680 downwards.
TCCCCTCGTCCCTTAATAGAAACTAAGATGGATTTTTTGATTTTATTTTTATTAAAAGTTTGAGTTAATATATTTTTAATAGTAGCCAGTATAAATAGTTTATTCAAAGTAATTATAATCTTTTTTTTATTTTAGATTTAATCAAAAAAATGTTATAAAATATTTTGATTGTGAAATGAGTTATGATTTTTGGGCATGTCGTATTGTAACAAAGCTTATTTAAAAGTTAATGATATACATGATAAAGTGGAGGTGAATATCCATAGTTAAAATTCTTATTATAATGTAATCATAAATTTATGTGCTTATTAATTAAATTTAAATATGCTTATAGAATCATTATTTTAATTACTATGGTAAAATCTATCTTAATTTTTAGCTACTATTTATATGTTATATATTTTAATGCATATATTATGATTTTCTTTTATCAAAAAAAATTGTTCATAATTTTATTAATAAAAATAAAATTACCATATACTTGTTTACAAATATCATCAACATCACCCCAGACTAGGTGGTATAGTGCCTTTTGGCCAAAATTTTCCACTCCACATATCGTTTTATTAGTTCCTCACTTATTTATATTATATAAATTTCACATCTATTTTAATTTTTAACTTTATTAAACTTTGATTTAATCTCTACCTAATATCTATGAAATATTTTTATAGTAGTAGTGAGGATAGATGGTTTACATATATCTCAAAAATAATTATAATATTTTGGCTTTTAGATTTAATTAAAAAATGTTCTAAAATAAAATAAAATATTTGATTTAATCTCTACGGAATATCTGTGAAATATTATTTTAGTAGTAGTGAGATAGATGGTTTACATATATCTCAAAAGTAATTATAATATTTTGGCTTTTAGATTTAATTAAAAAAATGTTAAAAAAAAAATTATTTATATTGTGAAGTGAGTTATGGTTTTTGGGCATGTTGCATTGATTGGTCATGACACTAATGGTATTGTAACAAAACTTATTTACAAGTTAATAATATTTGTATATGTATGTTTCCAAAGTCCGTCATCATGGTGATGTTATTTTCTAGACATCTCTTAATTTGTACACAATAATCAAGAAATAACATCACCAAGTTAATAATATTCACCATAAAGTGGAGGCTCATAACGTAAGTGTATTATAACTATTAAATTATTAAATTTTTATGTGCTTATTAATTAAATTTAAATATGGATATAGAATCTTATTTTAAATTTATATGGTAAATAAGTCGTACATTTTAATGTGATATGTATATTATGATTTTTTTTAATCTAAAAAATTGTTCATAATTTTATTAATAAAAACAAATTTACCATATTACAAATTGAAATTCATCATTTATATTAATTTTATCTTTTTATAATTACTTGAGTCAACATTTAAATGATTACAATCATTTAGGAACACTACAAATATCCACATCACCCCGTACTAGGTTGTAGAGTGTCAGCCCAATTTATCCACTCTGCATCTCAATTTATTAGTTCCTCTCAAAGCAAGACTATAGATTCCATTTGTCTATTAACCACTATTAATTTAGAACATTGAGCAATGTGGGTTATAATTTTTTTGTTTATATTATATAAATTTCACGTCTTGTGTTTGAGATTGTTTTTCAGAATAAACAATCTAAAAAAAGTGAATCACAAAATCTTGAAATCAGAGGATAGAGCATTTACATATATCTAAAAAGTAATTATAACATTTTTGCTTTTAGATTTAATTAAAAATATGTTATAAAATTCAATTAAAACAAAATATTTTTATTGTGAAATGACTTGTGGTCTTTTGGCATGTTGTATTGATTGGTCATGATATTTTAACAAAGTTTATTTACAAGTTAATACTATTTGTATATGTACGTTTTCACAGTTTGTCATCATGGTGATGTTATTTTCTAGATATTTATATATAATCAAGAAAATAACATCATCAAGTTAATAATATCCATGGTAAAGTAGAGGTGAATATCATAGTTAAGAATCTTGTTATATCATAAAGTTATTATAAGCATGAAGTTTTTATGTGCTTACTAATTAAATTTAAATATAGTTATGGAATCATTATTTTAATTTATATGATAAAATGAATCTTAATTTATAGCTACTATTTATATGTTATATATTTTAATATGATATGTATATTATGATTTTATTTTATCTAAAAAATTGTTGATAAATTTATTAATAAAAACAAAATTATAATATAATAAATTCAAAAATCTAAAATTTAAACTTCCAGTTGAAAAAGAAAAAGCCATTATACCTGGCATCAGTAAAAAGGAGGTTTTTCTTACTTTAAAAAAGCGTTCGTGAGAAGAGAGACGTTCGGCAATAGGCAGTTGCACGACGCGGACAAAATACGCGGCTCTTCATTAATTTGAACTTCTTGTTATTGAATTGAGCAAACTTTGATTTTCGCTATTTTTTTTTGCATTTTGACGTTGTCGCTCCATTTAATCCAAAAACACCCTTCGCGTCAATGCAAAAATTTCGGGTGGAGAGGGCCCCTTACCTGTTCGCCACTGATTGCCTTTACCGATACTCGAGGCGATGTAATGGAATATCTGGCTGCAGTCAATGTGAAAAGTAAATCATCCGAAATTGACTTTCTTTGTAATTCAGGTTTAGAATGTAATGAAATACAAATTCATGAGCAAAATACAGAGTTACAGTGAAATTTTATTTTTATTAAGAAATAGAAGACGTTGAAATTGTAAAAATGTAGAATGAAACAAATTAGTTAAATGTAGAATGAAACAAATTAGTTTGAATATTAGAAGCTTATTTCTTATTAGAAATGTGAGGTACAAAGGGATGTGAGTTACCATCTCTTTTTTAACATCAAAAGCATTGGGAAAACTATATATATCGAAAAATCCAATTATAAGAGGAGTTGTTTTTAGTCTGATTTTTTGGACTTTCTGGTGCGAGAATCCGGTGGAAAAAATTGAGGTCAAATCTTGATTTGTGTTATTTAAACTGAGTTTTTGATTTTATATATGGATTCATTCAGCACCTTAAAAAACCCCTAGGGCACTTCCATTGTGCAGGGGTTACCCATCAAACTTGTGATTTCAATAAATTTCTGCTGGATTTTAGAGAAATTAGACCAGAAAAGCTTCAAAAAGTCTCACTATAGACAACTCATTAAGAAAACACCAAAAGGCTTGTGGGCCCCATTGGGGTCAATTGGTACATCATTTTCTCTAAACATCCAAAAACCCAACTTCAAGGGATGAAACACCGAAGGCTTGTGGGCCTCATTGGGGTTAGTTGGTACATCAACTTCCATGATCATAACATTTGCATACAATATTTGTTTGGTGTGTTTGGTACTCTGTTGGATAGGTTTAAACGATAATTATACATTTGCACTGACCTAGTTTTGTCTTTCCCCACCACTTAAAAAAACATCATTTAGGGCCTCAAAACAGCCCCAAAGTTAAAGACCCAAAAAACTATAGAGAAACGGCCAAAATGAAAAATTGTCATGATCATAACATTTGCATACAATATCTGTTTGGTGTACTTGGTAACCTATTCGAAAGGTTTAAACGATAATTATACATTTCCACTAACTTAGTTTTATCTTTCCCTACTACTTAAAAAAAACATCATTTAGAGCCTCAAAACAGCCTTAGAAGTTTTAGACCCAAAAAACTATACAAAAACTGCCAAAATGAAAAAATGTGCTTTGAGTAAGTGGAGTAAGTAAATAGTCATCATTATCTACTTGGATCATTCTCTATAGTAAATAACAAATAAAAAAGAACAAGTTTGCTTTAAAAGTAAGTCTTGTCTTGAGCATGAATCACACTTGCTGGTTTGAAAAGTGTCTACAAATGAATTTTGATGTGATTATCTCCGAAAAACAATTCTCAAAAAACCAACTGTTTTTATAATAGAATGAAAAGGGTTTGAAGTCTTTTCATGATGGAGGAACAAGTATTTTTAAGATGAAAACAAGTTTTCTCACATACAAGTTTAAGGTTATTTGATAGATAAAAAATATCAAACATGTCCATTTGATAATGGAAGGACACCAATAAACACCAGCTAAAAGTAGAAGATTACTGGAAAAACCCTGGTGCAGAATAGTAACAGGGAACTTTGAACCTGAACTCTTTGCATGCACTTTTCAACCACTAAACCGTAACCTAATAAATAAATATTCATACCCCATCGAACAGAGCTCAATCAATTAGACAGGAGTCAGCCACAGGGATACCATGGCCAATCGAGTTAACACTCACTAACAAATTGATTTTGATCTTTTTCTGGGACAGGAATCCGCCACAGGGATACCGTGCCAATCAAGTTAACCGTGACTAACAAATTGATTCTGATCTTTTTCTGGTTATATGGATGGGGTAAAGGGAGGCAATCATGGGATGTTTATTTTGATATCCAGAATCTAGTTTTATTCAACACCTAGTTTCAAAGAAATAGTATTACTGTGGAGCTTACCATGGGAATAAATGAAAATATTGACCTATAATACCCGTTTAAATAGAACTAAACAAGAAGTTAAATAGAACCGCAAATTTTTGAGCCTCATTTGTTATGTAACTTATAGACTTAAAAATTTGTAAAATTTCATAACTGGTTCACTCTATTATATAAGCAAAACAATAAAACAGAGAACAACCAGGAGATCCAAAAGAGACGAAGAGGAAGTCTCGGAAATTTTACAGCTATGAATATTATTTTTAGTTTTAGTTGGTATGAGATAAATATATTCCACTGAAACTGAAAACAAACACAGAGAGTCGAAACTTCTATAATTATAATTACAAGATTTCAGGATTCCCAACTCAAAGTTCAAACCTCAAAGTAGCCCATTATCGTAATTACAAGGTTCCATGCTTTGCATAGTAGATTCGGAGGTCCTACTTGCAATTTCAACTGTTGATTTTGTGTGTGGACGAGAAAACCAAAATCTACAATTGAATTACAGTCAGGCTAACAAGATACACCTATCCCATGGTTCCGCTATTCTGAAAATGTAATTGGTTACGAAATTGAACAATGAAATCATCGCATCTCTGCCTCAATTCATCACTGCTCCCATCCACTGTGACCATTGGTTCAGATTCCACAAGAGCCTGATCCTGGGCCATCGAATTTTTCATGTCAGAATCGTCTTGGCGCTTGCCCTGTCTCATACCATTAATGCGGCTGCGGGTGCGCTTAGTAGATGGTTGTTTCTGCTCAGGTTGTGTAACAGTAAGACTCATGGAAATGGAATTAACCCATTCATTTTTTCCAGGAGCTTCTCTGTTTTCTGTACCAGTCCCCTCCAAAGCACTCTGCTGCTTTGGCCAGGTTTCAATTTCCTGCACAAATGAACTTGAATCTCCATATTGGTCAGTACTGGAAGTTACACACAACAATCCCGATTCGATGGAGAGAAGAACGATGATGATATTACACAAAATCAACCAGAAGACTGAATCAAGACGCTGAAGTTCAACTTGGGTGAAACAGCATATAGGAATGGAACTTAGCAGAACCTCCCTTACAGCTTCCCACTGCCTGATGATGAGAGCCAATGAGACCAACATCATGGGCACAAACATATGAATGCCTATGCCTGGATTACATGTAGAAATCCAGTGGCATACTTTTTTCTCTTCAGAATTCTGGGCTTTTGCCATTGATTCCTCTGCTACAAGAGCGCCACCTCCTCCCCTTATGGATTGGGATTTATAGCAATTTCTCATAGTGGATGCCATTGTGAAACCGAAGGAAAAGGAAATCTATGAGCAGTACAAAGTTAAGCTCAGTCAAGATAGAGATGGAACAGGGAAAGAGAGAGGAAAATACTTGATCACCTCAGAGTAGAGGTTAGTCAAGATGCAGAGAGAAAAATTGAGGGCAGTGGGCTCCCATGGTCTGCAAATATTATAATTGCTCAACTTTGATTGATTTGGATATGGAATGCTTAGATTTATTATGTATATGTGTGAAAATATCGCTGGCCTAAAAGGGGTGAAGTTGGAATATTTTTTAATCTATTTTGTGTTTGAACTGGTTGAAAATGAACTGAGTAATTGTCCTTATAATCCTATGGAAACAATAGAGAGAAGATTTTTCCTACTTCTAAAAAATCGCTGAGAGCAGACACCAGGCAGTTGCCAGGAAGCCACAAATACACGGCTCTTCATTACTACTTACAGCGAGCGGATGAAAACAAATACCTCCTACCATTGGGGGTGGAACCGTGGATGTAGACATGCGAAGCATCGTATGTCCCTTCATAGATGTGTATCGCTTTCTTTTTCCTTTCCCGCCCGACAATGGAATTGTCCCATTCGTACTAAAGATCCAATCACCCATATTACCACTAAAAATCCAATCACCCACATGCCGATGGCAAGCCATACTATGCTATAGGGATTTTAATGCTTTATAGTACGCCCTTTTAGGTATGACCATAGCCATTCCATGCCATGGTAATCGGCCACAATAAATGTGGTTACGGGACAGCCCTGGTCATGCCATAAATCCCATGCTATAGGGATTTTAATGCCTTATAGTACACCCTTTTAGGTATGACCATAGCCATTTCATGCCATGGTAATTGGCCACAATAAATGTGGTTACGGGACAGCCCTGGTCCTCAGATGTCAGATATCTTAATAACTGCTTACATACATGGACATACAGCCATAGGAATTTCATGTCGCCTCCACCTTGATCGCCACTGCCACTGCCACCACCAGTCAGTAGGAACACTAGCATATACAATACAGGGTATACAACCTACGCATTTAATTCGCATATTAGTTTGAATTTGAATTTTGAGTTTGAATGTGAAAGCCCGCTCTCACAATTTTAATTTCTGATTGTAGAATACCAAAACCGGCTTACATCGTTGTTGTGGCCCGCGTCTCCGTCTATGTTTTTTAAAATCTAATTTATTAATTTTATAAATTTCATTTTGTAGTACTATTAGACATTGTCTTACAGACATTAAATACCCAATAGCATGGGATGTATTGGTTGCCTATGCCCATTATTGTTCCTTTTAATACACGACATCCCAAAAAGAAAAAGGAAGAGAAGACTAAAATTAACCAGAGACAAACATATAAGTAGAAAACATAACTATGCAATAAGGATTTCCCTCATTCCATGTAATTTGTCATTTCATGATTTGTAGTTGATCTCTCTCGGATGAATTGTGAGTTCTTTCAATAAAGCATCCACTACTAATTTCGCTCTCTATAAATATGTGTAAAATATATTCCATTGAAGCACCTTCCTAGTAGATTAAGTTTCTTTATCTAGTTATTGAGCGTGGGAGGCTTGAAAGAAGACCATTTTAGAATCCAATTAATGATCACCTTAGAATCACCAAAAACGTCCATCTTATTGATGGAAATTTATTTTGCATAGTATACAACATCCCATAGAGCTATTATCTCCACACAAGTATTAGAACCCATCATTCCAAGAAAAATGAAAAAAAGTGTCTAGCATTAATACAATAAAAGCCCCACACCCACAACATCCATTGCTAACCACCCCATCAAAGAAACATACAAGAACTACCTCCAAATATTTATATGTTGAATGCCCCTCACCTTTCCTTTATCCATTATAGGCCCAATTTCGTTGAAAAATGCAACAATCTTCATGCAAGTCTTGTTTATACCCACAAGAATCCCCTCAAATATTTTGGCATTCTCGCACCTCCAAATGCCCCAGAAAATATAAAAAATGAAGGGAGTGATATGGATTATATCCAAAGAACAAATCCTTAAGGCATGCTTCCACATCAAACTTGTTCGAGACCATCGAAATCTCCAATATATCCAAAACACCAGACCAAATGGAAATCACAACAGGACAAAGAAGAAGATGAGTAACATCTTCATATGTTGCCTCACACATAATACGTCTACCCGACCCCATGAATCCCCTCCTGCACAAATTTTCCCATGTTAAGATCCTATTTTTCCATGCAAGCCAACCAAAAAACTTGAGTTTTATAGGTAAATTCCACTTCCAGATATTTGTATACGACCCAAGATTCACTATAAAAAGCTAAGCAGGAGTGGTGTATTTATATGCTTCTTTGATAATGACATGACCAACTTTTGTTTTCCCAACCCATGAGAAAATGTTCTCACCCTCATTCAATGCAATACCAACCATATCTAGATCAAATACATATATGCCCCAAATACCCACCAATTCCCCAAATAGACCAAGACTCTTTGAAGATCATAACCATGTATGTGATAAAGAAATAGGATCAACATTTAACTAGATTTGATTTAAATATTAAATACCAAGGTTATGTAGATACCTGATGAGTTGTGCTAGCAAACTATGATCCCCAGTAAAACCCCTAATGGGGTCTAGACCAATTTCAACCAAAGTACCAGAGCCCATCTCCGAGCGTAAGTTTCCAATTAACCAATGTTTTATTTTCATGGAACTTTTCCAGATGTATGAAGTAGACGAAGGACTACCGGCCCCATCCTTTAACCATATCTTGAGTGGCAAATAATTTCAATATTTTCTCTTATAATCCCCTGACAACTGTCATCACCATGTAAAGTGCGCCATACAATTTTCACAAGTAAAGCCCAACTGAACTACTCTATATCTTTTAGTCCCCAACCACCGTCTGCCTAATTCCTGGTGATCACCTCCAAATGAACCAGATGAATTTTTTTACATCTCTAGACCCAACTCATAAAAATGGGATATATATGCATTAATTTGTTGAATGATATATTTTGGTAGCAAATAGAGATGCATTTAGTATACCAAAATGCTTTGCAGAACCTACTGAATAAGCACCAGCTAAAAACCCATCGAGAGCCACTTATGAGATCACAAGGATAACTTCGATTCAAAATATTCCATCAACCAACTCCAATCTCTTATACCATAATTATTTCGATTATGAAAACCAAATATTTGAAACCACTATCCAACCCAACAACCTCCACCTCAAATAATTTTGCAATCTCAAGAGTAGTGACATTTTTTTTGGACTTTGCAATCAATAAAGATTTTGACTTACTCAAAAATAGGCTCGATGCATCTTTAAAAGTGGATATAATCTGATGGACAGTATGTAATTCAATACATGATGCCTCACCCATGCTTAATACATCATCCATGAAAATAATATGTCTTATAGAAATGTTCCTGGTGATCCAAAACCCCACAAATATACCACAAGATTGTGTCTTTTTAATATTTCGACCCAAACCGTTGATGACCAACAGAAATAATAATGGGGATAGAGAACATCCCTACCTGATACCCTGAGATGCATTAAAGAAACAAGATGAAACCCCATTAATTAATACATTAAATTTTACAGAGGAGACACATGCCATTATCCACTTAATGACCATATATGATAGACCAATCTTATGAAGGATCATTCTCAAATACACCCAATCTACACAGTGATATGCCTTTATTAAGTTTAACTTAAATAAAAATGCATTTTTTTCTTTACCGTGATGGAATGAATGCATTCATGCGCAATGGCCACCATGTCTCGTTTTCCAAGAACCCAAATTGTTCTAGAGAGATGAATTTTGAAAGGGTGGATTTTATTATGGATGCAATAATCTTTGGTATGTGAAGGTAGAGCACTTATCTTATAAAATTAATTTGGCAAAATGCCAAATGTATTAAAATTGCAAATTTAAGTTCCGAATTTATATAATCTGAGTGCTTTAGGATTTTACAACGTGTTGAATTCATTTGTGCATTTAAAAATGCAATTTAAAAATGAAAAATGACTATCTCACCATAAATTATATTGTTGGATCTTGCACTACTTTGGGTGGCACAGAGACTCGACTTAAACATTTGTAAAGTCAAGTGTGGAGCATTACAACACTTATGAATTTCCTGGGCTTTGGGTTTGATTTATCTCAAAGAAACCAAAATTTAGAATTGTTAAAATATGTCAAATATCTCTATTTAACTTAATTATAACCTTAAAATTAATTTTACCAGATGTGAAGCTTATCGAGCAAAAGGGAGGGGGGTTTCCACCATCTCACATAGCCAAGATACCTGGGGACATGGCAGAACACCCCTGTAGCAGTCGTTAATGGTTTGAATGAATTTGAGGTGATGCCACTTGAAAACATTTACCATGGCAATTAAACTCCTTTGCACTCCATACACCAATCTAATCTGCCTTGACTACCAGCGACCTCTCCAGAATGTACAATGTAGCTTCTCTCGTGTGGAGCATCAATTCAAACTAACATTGAGTATGGCAATTCATATTTTGGTTCAAGCAATTCATACTTACACTGACATTGGCTCCTAGAGGCCTTTGTTCCACAAGTAGGCTTCAACTCTCATTAAAAATTATTAGGCTTCTTTGGCGACCCATATTTTTGAGACTTGCTCTGGCACAAACCTGCAATTTTCAACATATCTCCAAAATTTCAATAAGGAAGGCCCTCACATTTCTAATTTGGATTGCATCTTTGAAGACACTGCCACCAGAACACTCGAGAGCTTGGTTTCACCCTGAAGTCACTTTTCCCTTACATGTTCATAAGGTATTTCACGGCTTTCGCACTCAACTTTCATTGCATCTATGGTCCTGATACCTCTTGCTGCTAGACAATGCATTTCATAGTTGTGGAATTGGATTACACTCATTTAAGAGCCTCCTCTCTGTTCTCAGTCTCACCTCTTCTTCCACTGTTCTTTTTTTTGGTTTTTCCTACATTATGTATTGGTTTTTCCTGCTTGTCCTTCCTTGTGGTTCCCCAATGTTAGTTCCCAAGTGGCTTATCAATGGTTCACTTCTATGGGCCTCTCACTTTCCCTCAAAGCTCTCCTTCTCCGGTAATGAGTCTACCTCCTAGCTCTTTCCCATACCAACTCCCCTTCTTTATCCTTTGTCAACATATGTCTTTCTCTCTTGTCATGGCCTTATTTGATATTCTATCACTCTCCCATGAGTATATTGTGTGTGGATCTTTGTCATCCCTCTGACATTCCTCTTCTAGTTCTTTGTCTCAATTTCCTTCTTTGTGACCCCATCATGCCCCGTTAGCAATCCCAAGTATTATGGGGAGCAACGTATTACCAAGAACGAGCCAATCGAGGTAACACACATACACTATTGATTAGAGGAAACCATGACCTAGTTCCAAGAGATTACCCCAAACCCCATCCAGGATTTTACCCATGTTGAGAGAGAAGAAACATCTCAAAGGCATCACCTCTTGGACACAGAGGTTCTAGTCAAGCTGGAAGATCGAGTGTTATACATCGGGCATACACATGCACGCTTCAACCAATACATGCACACAATTGATCTATATTGGCATACAAAATTCCTTATAGGCATGGTCCTTTTGGATAAGTATAATAATAGAGAAAATCTCCTCGACTCCATGGAAAATTTGCATCGCCACATGAAGGACTTGGATTAGCGGCCAGAGTGCATAGAGTAGCACTTTGGTATCCCTCCCCCTGCTAAAGGAACCTCAAGGGATAATAAGGATCCTATCCAGGTTGCAACCATTGATTCGTAATCCTCCGCCTAGTCTCTTGCTATGTTCATGGTTTCCTAATTTCTTGTTTTCTCTAATTATTTACAAGCCCAAAAAGGCCTACTTTTCAGTTGTTGTATGGTTAATTTTGAACTCTTGAGTACTTTGATATCCTATGCCTCTCTACAAAGATCAAATTTTTGGTTATGGTTTGGTCTTCCCAATGGTCAACCGACCTAATTTTTTTAGTATTTTCATGTACACTCTTATTTTGAGGACAATAAAATATTTACCTAAAAAAACCTTAAAATTAAATTATTAGTATTATCATATGATTTGAATTTAATTATTTATTTATTTTAATATATATTTTAATAATTTGTTATAATTGAGATAAATATTAAAAATATAAATTATATTGAGTCTCAAAATATTTCAAACTTTCAAATCTACAGTACAATTATTATGAAGAATTCCTTGTGTTGTCGTTGCTACAATAGCCCCAAAATTTACCCCTTTCAAATTTTGGAGACTCCCATGTTAAATTTTCAGTTATCCTATGCCTTTGGTCTGCTAGGGTTTCCCCCTCACTCTTTACCTGTCTAGGTTTCCTTTGGACTTAACAATCTTTAGAGGCTTAAAACCTAAGTTTTTCCTCTAGTTCGCTAGTCGCACTTAGAGATTGCAAAATGAGTGTTGAATGTGTGACTTGTGACCTCTCTGTGGCCATATTGCTAAAGTCGCACACTCGTACTTTAGACCTTTAGTGAGATTTCACTATTTTTTTGAGTTGTGATTATGTGACCTCCTTTTGTACAGGTGTTGGGGTGTTTTGTTGTTCCTAAAGGACCAACTGACCTCTACACATTAAATCATCAACTCGGAGTTTCGTATGTTTATTTCAAGGTTGTCCACACAGTTTGTGCAAGAGACGGTGCTAATATCACTTAACTTGTATGAACCTAACGAAAAGTAAATACATATGAATGAAAGGAACAACTCGCACTTACTGAAAGAAATAACTCACACTTGGCTTCTAGACTTCAAGCTTAAACAAACAAGACTGCTAAAGGAATCAAATCGTTAAGACTCCTACCAAAAACAATGAAGAAATCCAACCAAATACAAAATTGTTTCCTAGGGAACTATGTCTGTAAGAAAGGAACAACACTATAGCTAGAAATGATTTCGCCAGAAATGATATCAAATCATAAGAATTAACAACTCTACATTAACCAACAGGAAACAACAAGGAAAGATAACACTCCAAAGAACCAATTGCAATGAATCTAATTCTATGATATCCAACTGTAACCGCTGCAAAAACACACTTTAACAATGAATCTAATTAATAGCAAGTATATCTAGAAAACAACTGAATAATTGAATCACAAGAACTAAAATAAAAATACAAACTTAATGATACAAGAAAGGACAATATTAGTTCGACGACCGAGCCCAAAATTGTTGGAATTCAACTACCTCGTAGCTAACTCAGCGCGATAAGTTAAAATCGAACAACAAGAGTCTCCATTAAATTATAACGAGTAAATTACAAGGAATGTATGTAGATATTTACAATATAGATTAGGATGATTATAGCTCAAACTAAACTACTGAGGTTCAATCCCTCATTTTTATATTACAAAACGAGCCTATTTTCAAATAGAAAGTGATCATGAGAATATGAAGATTCTCAAGATGCTTTATTCAAATTACAAAAATCTCCATCATTTCCCGAAATAGCAAGGTCAGGATCTTTTCTCCAACTGATTCATCGAGGATAGAGTCCAATCTCGTTCAGCTACCTATAATTAACCCAAACAACCCCACATAATTTGCTCTTCCTTGGCTATTCCAGGGAACAACATCCGGTATCAGATATCCCTCTTCAAATAACGGTTCAAATCATAAGTAAATTGCACCTTTCATAATTTAAATCAATTCATTAAAGAGATAAAATAATGAAAAGCCATTGACTCCTTTCTAGAATCTATATTGTGCAAGTTATCACATTCTGCACACAAAAAGGCTTAGAAAACTAACATAAAAATAAGAAATAAGGTAAGAAAATTGTATCAATTATGAATCCCAACAATAGGTTGCATGCGACCTAAGCCTCTACACGATTTTATTTTGCGGTCCCCTTCCTACGCAAGTCGCATGCAACCAAGCCTTCGTGCTTTCTTATCTTACGACCCTACAAGTCACATGGTCCAATTTTCAAAATGCATTCCCCATGCGACCCCACACTACTTATGCAACCCGTGACCTTCCACCCCGGCTAGTCACATGTGACATGTTCTTACCATCGATCCATGTTGCGACCACTTCTCACACGTGTGCCTCCTTTTATAAAACTTGTTACCCCTTTTCATTTCATTCATCCTCCTACAAGCACATGCCTTTTCTTTTTCTCCAGTGACTAACAGCGACCCACGACCTCTCCTAGTAAGTAAAGATTCGCCTTCCTCTGTAATCATTGTTTCTTGCAAATTGACAAGTGTCCTCCTCCTTAGCGCCCTGGATCTGTGTATTCCTCTAAGGCCTCTAATGACTTCTTTGACCTTAATAAACCCTCACTCCCCTCACTGCACTTATTTCCTATCTTATAACTGTGCATTCAGAGCTTTTTTCTACCCAAATTGAGTTCAACCCTTGTGGCCTCACGTGCCTAACACCATTCCTCCTCACCTTTTCCCAAACCCTGGCTCAAATTCCCCTGCACTCTTCTCATATTCATGGTCAAGGCATCACATGTCGAATGTGTTAGTGCCTAGGTGCTTTCTTGATGCCAGCCTAAGCTACATATACCCCAATGATGCAGCCTAAGCTGCATATACCCACAGTATGCAAATAAAATTTCATGTCACACTATGTGTGTCCCAAGAATTCCAAATATTCCATACTTAGGGAAAATTCTCTTTAATTAAGGTTCAAGGCTTCTTAAATAAACTCTATGCGGAAACGTTTGACTTAACTATCCAAAGTCTAAACCTTTGATAAACCTTTAAGTGGAACCTTACACAACCCTTCATAATCTTTGGTTAATTCTTAACTTAACCCGAAATACACTAATCCCGCTTATTTCTATTATAATTTCCATATAATAGAAATATTTCAAACCCACACTTAAACCTTACCTTTCTGCCATTCTTCAAACCTTTGCACATACACCGATGCTCTCCTTAGCATGTAAATCTCCATCGTCGATCTCATTCCTCGATCTGATGGTTATCGCGTCACCCAATCATTAACTATCTCGGACGATCTCCACCATTGATCTGCTCCATCCGATCCAATGGTTGTTGCGTCACCTGATCGCCAACAAGCTTGGCTGATCTCCACCATTGATACTTACACGAGTGATATCAAATCGAGAGCACGCGAGAAAAGTGGTTTTCTCTCTCCATCATTTTCTACATGTCAGCCGCTAAAGGTAATCGCGTGAAATTTTGAAAGACGCTTACCACTGTTAGGGCGTGCGAGGAACTACTTACCCCTTGTGAATACCACCCACATGCTCAATACAAAACTTTAAAGAACTCGGCTTAATAAATGGTTATCGCTTAATCTTCGCCATTCATCTTCTTGACTTCATTTTGTGCAACTTAATCTTAGTCGTCTATCTCCCTTGCTCTCATTCGTTGATCTGACAGATCCAACAGTTCCTGTACACTGTTACATTCTTTTGGATCTTACTCTGTAATAGCCCATTCAGCTTTATGCCTGTGTATTTGTTCTCGCCTTACAATTTTCACTTGCTCTGATCTCGATCTCTGCTCGCACCTTTATGCTTCCTTCACCTTCGTTGTAATATTAAAGGATTTCTCCAATACCATCTGTGTGTAAAACCATAACACTCCTCTATGCATTTCTTCTTTGATTCTGCACAGTTGCAACCTATGTTACATAGAATTACTCAAGTTCACACACAACTTATAATTCAAATACACATCACACAAACTCAAAATCGAGTTATCTGTATTAACAAACAACCATTTACATAGGAATTTCTTCCTCGGCCTGATTTTCAATATCAGTGGCCTTTCCTTTCCTGCCCATAGGCCTAAATGACTGACTCTCTGACTCCTGACTGACTGACTGACTCTCTACCTTGACTACTATGCCTTTTAGGCTTACATTTATACAAAAGGTTATGTTTAACCAATTCTGGTTCAGATCCTTAATCTGCTGAACTAAATCCTGAATATCCTCTAAGTCCACTTTTAACTCCAGTAATCCCTAAGAATCCTCTCTAGTTCCACGAATCATGACACCACTTTCTAGTCTAAGACTTATAATTGATTTCCAACTCTCTCGTCATCACTCATCATCACTCATGTTCTCCTACATTCGAGAGCATTTACAAATATCCTCACAATATCTAATTAATTCCTATTCTAATCACTCAAAACATTAATAATTACATACATAGGAATCCAACTTCCTTGAAAACACAAGACCCCCTAAGTTAACTAAAATGTAATGAAATTGTTGAGTTGAATGCTCCTGCATCAGACTCCCAAGGTTAAAATAATCATGATCTCCTGATCATGTGCTTCTGACCTTTGTCTTCCTGGATCCCATACTTTGTTCTATAATTTGTCTTTGGTTTCTACTGTTGTTTTTTGTTGTTCTCCAGGTTTCCACACTTTATGTTTCTTTGCCCCACTAGCTATGCTTTCACAGTTTGTTGTTGTCTTTCTCTTTCTGTTGCTCCTTGGTCTTCTTACTGTTGTTTTCTTCTGAGGCACCTTCATCATCAATCTTATTATTCTTTCAATCTCTATGTCCAATTTATCTTTTGACTGATAATTACTTTGCCATTTGTTGTTGTACTCTGTCCACTCATCTTCAAACTGTTGTTTGTTGTCTTCTCTTTGAAGTTGTTGGACTCTTACTGCCTCCCTTTCATCCTTACCCTCTTGTTGCTTTCCAAACAACCTCTGCTCAATATCTATAAATTTACTTTCAAAAAGTAAATTGTCCTCCAATTTGCTTTGTACTTGATTCCTCTCAAATACATCACTATGTCGTTCATCAGTTCTAGCACATTCTCTTTCCTCGTCTTTGAAAACCCTCAGTAATCATAAAACAATTATCAGAATTAAAAATATAAGACCTCATTGCATTTTCCTTCTCTAGCAACATCTCAGTATGTTGCTCTGAGTTTTCCTTCAATTCCTTTGTCAACACATCAGTATGTTGATTTAAACTCTCCTTCATATCATCTGTTTCAATGATATCTCTCTGCTCTGGTTCACAATAATGATCTCCTCCTTCTATAATGTCAATTTGTTGAACTTTAATTACCATCCATTTTTCTTTATGATTGTCATTCATGACAATTTCTTTGTCTTCCTTTTTCAGCAATTTATCCTAAGTATGTATCCTCTGCTTTTCCAACTCCCTTCTTTGAAAGTCTAATTTTCCATATAACTCAATAATTTCAATTGGAGTAGAATTTGGAAATTTCACACAATTTTCCATACCTTCCTTTGTTATTGACCCATCATCAAATGTCCTTTCTCCCTTTCCTAAATCTTTTGCATAGATTTCTTCTTTCTTAACATCTTTCAGTAGATGTCCTTCTTCTTCAATACGTTTTCCCTTGATGTCCCTCTATAACCCTTTTTGCAGAGCTATCCTTATCTCATCATCTGCATTAATATTCTCCTACATTTGTTCTTCATCAATAACATTAATCAAATCCATTAGATTACCTCTCTGAGACAATATTCCTTCATTCTTCATCAAAATAATATCTTGATCTTACATTTCTATGACAGCTTTAAATGACTGTCTTCTCTCATTAAGTAACTCATCCACCAACTCTTCCTATTGTAACCAATCAAATTCTTCCTCTACTGAGAAATTTCCTTTGTCACCTTTTACTTCAAGATCTTCATCCATCCTAAAGACATCTTCACAAAGTTGCTTTTCTCCTGCAATACCTGCAATCATACACAAACTATCATTTTTAAAAACATAAGACCTTGTGGTCCCACTTGATGCTTCAGTCATCATATCTTCTTGCTATATTGAATTCTCACAATAACTCATAAGATATTCCACAGATCTCCAGTCTTCATCTTTAACAAGAACTTCACCCTATTTTGCTTCACAAATGGAAACTTCCATTTCCAACTCAGTTTCTCTGAGTTTTCTACCAGCCACTTCACTTGCCTCTGTTGTAGCCTTCTCTATAACTTATGCCACTTCATTGCCTTTTCCTCAAGACCCAACCTTGTCTTTGGTTTTCCTCTAGTATCATCTTTAATACATTAAGTTGTTCTTTTAACTCTACAATCTCCTTGTCATGCTCCTCTTGACTCATTCTCTTGCCATTTGCCTTGGCATCCTCCTTCTTCACTTTTCTTCTGTTGTGGTCTTCCTCAGAACCTCTGTTATCTTTGTTATGACTATCAGTAGTCATCTCCTTCTCTATCTTCATGAGTTCCTCACTCACTTACTATGAGTTGCATTAAAGCCTCTGCAACAACAAGTCCTCCCTGCTGCCACTTACCTCACCAAGCTTTCCTCTGTACTTGGTCTTTTGGCAAGCACTTGGTTCTCTATTCTCTAGAACCTCTCGAGCATTTCTCTCTGCTCCTTCTAGGCTTCAACTCATCTGCACCTTTTAAGAACACAACTGTCCTCTTTATCCAACCTCTGTTGGAATTCTTCAAGGTTCTGCCACATTCTGCCTTCATTCAGAAACTCTTACTAACTTTCTTCATCCCTTAGCAATTCTACCCACATCCTCTTGTGGAATTGCCTTAATGATCTTTCTGTGAGCTGCAACAAAACCTTTGCAGTAACAAGTCTCCTTCTTGCTACACATGCCTCACTAAGCTTCTCTCCTCTGAGCTCAGTCTTTTGGCATCTCTCTGGTTCTCTCCTCTGGAACCAATTGAGCACTCCTTGCTCTAGGTTGCTGCAATATTCTCACCTGCTATCTTCAAGACCTTTGCATGATCTTGTTCTACCATTCACCTGCACTTTGAATGGATTGTTCTCTATTTCCTTTGCATCTGCAATTCTGCTACACTTTATCTTTGTGTGCCTACTGTTTGTCAGATTTAAAATTTGATCTCCTCTTTCCTGCATACACACCTTCAAAACATAACTTTGTTCTAAGTTTTCTCAAAGAATTCTTACACGCAGAATTTCCTTGTTCTAGCTCTGATACCAAATGATGCCAGCCTAAGCTACATATACCCCAATGATGCAGCCTAAGTTGCATATACCCACAGTATGAAAATAAATTTGCATGTCACACTATGTGTACCAGGAATTCCAAATAGTCCATACTCATGGAAAATTCTCTTTAATTAAGGTTCAAGGCTTCTTAAATAAATTCTACACGGAAACGTTTGACTTAACTATCCAAAGTCTAAACCTTTGATAAACCTTTAAGCGGAACCTTACACAACCCTTCATAATATTTGGTTAATTCTTAACTTAACCCGAAATACACTAATCCCGCTTATTTCTATTATAATTTCCATATAATAGAAATATTTCAAACCCACACTTAAACCTTACCTTTCCACCATTCTTCAAACCTTTGCACATATACCGATGCTCTCCTTAGCGCGTTAAATCTCCGCCGTCGATCTCATTCCTCGATCCGATGGTTATCGCGTCACCTGATCATTAACTATCCCAGACGATCTCCACCATTGATCTGCTCCATCCGATCCAACGGCTGTCGCATCACCCGATCGCCAACAAGCTTGGCTGATCTCCACCGTTGATCAATCTCGCTTGATCCAATGGTTATCATGCAATCTCGCGCAGATACTTGCACGAGCGATATCAAATCGAGAGCACGCAAGAAAAGTGGTTTTCTCTCTCCATCATTTGCTATGTGTCAGCTGCTAAAGGTAATCATGTGAAAATTTTGAAAGACCGCTTACCACCTTTAGGGCGCGTGAGAAACTACTTACCCCTTGTAAATACCACCCACGTGCTCAATACAAAACTTTAAAGAACTCGGTTAATAAAGGGTTATCACTTAATCTCCGCCATTCATCTTCTTGACTTCATTTTGCACGACTTAATCTTAGCCATCTATCTCCCTCGCTCTCGTTTGTTGATCTGACGGATCCAACAGTCCCTATGCATCGTTACGTTCTTTTTGCTCTTACTGTGTTCATTGAGTAGGAGAACAATTATTCTTTTGTAGGTTGAGCTCAGAGTTGGAGCTAGCAATTTTAATAGTTTTTCAATTCATTGATTAATGCAAATGAGCTTGAGGGGTTTTTCCCATTTGGGTTCCCCTAGAAACCACTGCGTATTTGTGGTTTTTCTTATTACATGTCTATGCATGTTGTTCTAAATTTTGAATTTCATTCCGCAAATCAGTAGAGTAGAATTATGTCTCATGATTTTGAATTAAATTTATTGAGCAGTTGCACTTCTATCAAATTTCTACATGGTATGAGAGCAAGATTCAAATTAGAAAAATAATTTCAAAATTTTTTCCTCAAGAGGTTGGAATTTGCAGCTTCAGTGTAGAATAATTTCCTTAGATTTGGGAGAATGGCCTTCAATGGACTGAGATTAGAGTATGCCTTGGAAGGAAACTCGAATTTTATTGCATGGAGGCAGTGATTAATGACAATGGATTGATGGATTATGTCAAGACAGACATTCCAAATACAGGATCAACTGATGCCTAGAACCTAACCAATGGAAGAAAGATGTAGCTAAGGAGAGGAGAATAATCCTTGAGGGATCAAGAGATCACATTCTATCAAATTTCCAAGGCAAAGAGACACCATTTCCCATGTGGAAGGTACTAACTGAGCTATTCGAAAATAATAATGACCATAGAAAATTGGCCCTAAAAGACAAACTTTGAAACATTAAGATGCAAAAGAATGATACTATTCCGCAGTATCTCACCATATTTACACAAGTTCAGGATGAGCTTGGAGGGGTTGGTGTGAATGTTTCAGAAGATGACCTAGTGAACTGAAATATTCTAGGCCTCCCAAAATCCTCACACAACTACCAAGACTCTGTGAATGGAAGAGAAAAATTTACCTAATTGGGAATGCTTATGGTCCTATTTTGTACAAGAAGAAATCAGGTAAAATTCCAGAGGTGGGGGTTCATCCAAGGGAGAGGATAAAGATAATTTTTCATTCGTTGGGAAGGAAAATAAGGGAAAAGGGAAGAAATCTCAAACCAAACCATATTCCATCCAATGGAAAGAATAAAGACTTGTCCAAAATCAAATGCTTCAATTTCATGAATTCGGGTGTTATGCTACAAAGTATCCACACAAAAAGTCTTGCAAGAAGAACTTAGGAGGAACAACAGGTGAAGAATTTTCATCACAGTTCAAGTTAGACTTCACCCTAATCGCATGCATGGCTAACACTGTGATGGGGAGTGTGTGGTACTTGGACTCAGGTGACTCATTCCACATGACAGGGTGTAGAGAGTTTTTCAGTGACCTGGAGGAGAAAGATCTCCATATGCATATTGATCTTGGGGACGACGGAAGGTACAGTGCTACCGGGATTGGTACAATAACCTTTAAGAGGGATTTGGGATCCCCTCTTCACCTCAAAGATGTCATGTTTGTACCAGGCCTGAAGAAGAACCTCATCTCTATAGAAGTTTTGGAAGATCGTGGCTACAATGTTCTTTCAGTAAAGGGAATCCTTTCTAAGACACATAGCTATTGGGCAGGTGAAGTAGATCAGGGTCTATGTGAAGAACCTGTACAAACTTGATGTGGAAGATTTTGTTGCATTAAGCAATAAGGAAGAGAAAGAGATTAGTCGAAATGTTGGTGAACTCTGGCACATAAGACTTGGTCATTTGCACCATGGTGCCCTTAAAATTATGCAACAAATAACCACTGGCCTCCCTAAAGGATCACTTGAGCAGCAAGATGTTTGCAAGGGTTGTACCTTGGGGAAGTATGTAAAATCCACATTCCATGATCGAGACAACAAATCAAATGCAGTCTTGGAGAGAGTCCACTCTGATGTTTGTGGACCCTTCTTGACAACCTCCACTGCTATACATAAATACTATGTTATTTTATTGATGATTTCTCAAGAAAGTGTTGGATCTTCTTCATGCGGAAGAAGGATGAGACATTCTAAAAAATTGTAGAATTCAAGGCACTAGTTGAGAAAGAGACTAGAAAGAAGGTGAAGGCTCTCAGGAGCGATAATGGAGGTGAGTATGTTTCAAATGACTTCAAGGAATTTTGTGCCAAAGAAGGAATTCAAAGAGAACTAACAGCTCCCCACAACCCACAGCAGAATGGGGTAGTTAAGAGAAAGAACCAGAGCATTGTGGGAGCTATGAGAGCTATGCTACATGACCAAGGTCTGCCACTGCATTTGTGGGAAGAGGCATGTAACATAGTAGTCTACTTGTAGAATTAGAGTCCTCATCAAATTCTTGGTATGATTACATTGGAGGAGGCCTTCTCAGGGAGAAAGCCAGATGTGTCTCATTTCAGAATTTTTGGAGCCTCTGTTTACTGCCATGTCTCCAAAGATTCGAGGAAGAAACTTGAGCCGATAGCAAAGTTGGGAGTTTTTGTGGGTTACACCGAAACTCCACACAATTACCGAGTGTACTTACCTTCCCTCATAATGAAAGTTGTGTAAAGGGATGTAAATTTTGATGAGGAGAAATCAATGAGATTCTCTCTTGAGAGGGAGCTTTAAATACCACAAGAAGAGGAGCTTTTAGCTCCAAAGGAGGAGCCTTAGGAGGAGCCTTAGGAAGTTGTGGAGCAGCCAAAAATGGAGGAGCATAGAGGAGGAAAAGTGGAGACATCCACTCAAGCAAAACCATCTAGAGAAGGTAGAAAAAGAACCAGGGAAGTTGAAAGATTGGTGCAGGATGCGAGGGAGAATGTGGGAACTCCTTCAAATTTTACAGGAAAAGGGTTCACTTGAGAGGTACACTGGCTACATGGCTCTAATGACTTAACTTGTAGATATTGAGCCATCCTCTTTTGAGGAAGAAGTTAAGAAACCAGTTTGGGTTGATTCAATGGTGGGAAAATATAAATCCATCACAAAGAATAGTGTTTGGGAAGTGGTCCCAAGATGGCAGAAAAATCAACTGTGGGTTTGAAATGGATTTTAAAAGTTAAGAAAGCAGATGGAAGAATAAAGATGGAATCTCTCGTAGCAAGGTATTCATCCATTAGATTAATTATTTCACTGGTTACGGAGATGGGTGGAAGATCAACCAAATCAACGTAAAAACAACATATCTCAAATGGTGTTATTGAGGAGGCACTAGAAGGTTTTGAGACATTTGATCGAGAGTCTCATGTGTGCAGACTCAGGTGAGCATTGTATGGTCTCAAATAAGCACCTTGAGCTTGGTACACTCAGATTGATAGTTATCTCACTGGATTGGGCTTCACCAAAAGTGAAGCAGATGCGAACCTCTATCATATTTTGGTAGAAGGTAAATTGCTTATCATTATTTTATATGTTGGTGATTTAATATTAACAGGTGATGAGTAGGTGATACGTATTTGATCAATGCTTGCAAGGAGGACCTTACAAGGGAATTTGAGATGAAAGACATGGATCTGATGCACTATTTCATCACACTGGAAGTATGGCAAGGTGATGGGAGTTTTTTGTGTCTCAAGGCAAGTATGCCGCCGAGATACTATAGAGATTTCACATGGAGAGTTGTAAGACCATGGAGACACCTCTAGAAACCACCTGGATGAAGGAGAATACCACTTCATGTGAAGAGGTTGATGCTACCATTTACCGACAGCTGGTGGGTTCACTAATACATATTGTGAACACATGACCAGCAATGTGCTATGTTGTCAAACAACTGAGCCAAGCTATGGTTAGGCTGACCAAATTGTATTGTAAGGCAACAAATCATGTTTTACGGCGCCTTAGAGGCACCAACCAGTATGGATTATGGTACAAATAGACAAAGGGAGTGAAGTTGCATGGCTTCACAGATGTAGATTGGGCAGGGAGTCCATCCAATCAAAAGAGTACATCAAGTACATTTTTTAGTGTTGGGTCTGCAACAATTTCCTGGTACAACAAGAAGTAGAGGTTTGTGGCGCTCAACTCAACAAAAGTTGAATACATGGATGCAATTCAAGCAACATGTGAGGCGATCTGGATGAGAAAGATACTTGTGGGACTATTTGGTTAGGAGATGGATCCAATTGTGATCTATTGTGATAATCAGAGTTGCATTAAGCTCTTTGAGAATCCATTATTTCACAATCGATCCAAGCATATAGATATCTGGTATCATCATTTATAAGATTGTGTGTAGAGGAGGATAATGTTGCTACAATACATTCGATTAAGGAACAAGATGTTGACATCTTGAAAAAGGCTTTATCAAGAGGGAAGTTTGAATTCCACATGTGCAATATAGGGGTTTTGATAATCATTTTCTTGCTAAGAGGGAGTGTTGAGAAGTGTAGCAGGAAAGGCCCAATTTGGCTTAGCCTTGGTCAAATTCAGAAAATCCAAAATTTCCACTTCAACACACAACGTGGAGGAAGTTAACTAAGGTGACATGGCTCTTGTCACTTAGTTAGCATAGAAATTCGAGTAGAGGGCTTGGAGTTTAGTTATGCATGTGAGATTGCTAATTTATAGCAATCCAGTTCAGTTTATTTTAGTTGTACTCAGTTGAAATAGATCTAACAATTAATAAAATGAGTTGGAGGTCAGTTTTGCAGTGGGACAACAATCTAACTCAAAGATCATCCAGTTAACTGATCAATCAACCAAAAATAGCTCATGCATGCAAGGAATTCGAATTGCTCAGTTGTGGTGGAGATTCCAAGGCAGTGTAACATCAATTATAAACTAGTGTTGAGTGTACAGGTGTTGCATGCAATCAATGATCAATCCTTGGGAATTACGCAATCATTTTGGAGGAAATTCCTAAAGAATAGGGGATTTTTTCCTCAGGAAAATGTAAGAAAATAGGGGCTGTGGGAGCAAATATTTGGCTAAGTGTTGGCCATAGCTTGCTTATTGAGCAGGAGAAACAATTATTCTTTGCAGGTTAAGCTCAGAGCTGGAGCTAGCAATTGTAATAGTTTCTCAATTCATTGATTAATGCAAATAGGCTTGAGAGTTTTTCCCAGTTGGGTTCGCCTAGAAATCATTGTGTATTTGTGGTTTTTTTTATTATTTCATGTCTATTCATGTTGTTGTAAATTTTGAATTTCATTCTACAGATCAGTAGAGTAGAATTGGTCTCAAGATTTTAGATTAAATTTCTTGAGTAGTTGCAAATCTATCAAATTTCTATATTTACTTGTTGTTGCATATTACCCAAACACATCTCTTCCTTGCTAAAATTTTATTTCCTGTCGAAGGGTCACAACCTCTACCAAGTCGAAAATCGCAACCCTTATCAAGTTTCCAACCCTATAGTGACAACATAAATATTCCCTATGACCTGCAATTTACTGTGATCCAATAGTCGATAGTCGAAAAATTGAGACTTATAAAGACAATGACCTATGTGACATAGTCTCTAATGCAACCCTACGACCTCTCCTTTCATGCAACTTGTGACTTGCGCCCTTTTGCGATTCACCCCAAACATCACTCAGTCGCATTCGTAATATCACACCTGAAGAGACAATGTCTCCTTTGACCTACTCCCTTATGTAGCCTTGTGACCTCTTATCACCTTATGACCTATCATATCAATGTGACCTGCCAATATCCAAAATTTGCAACTTTTCTCATTAAGTAGAACTGAGACCTAGTAATAAACCCTATTCTCTGTACCTTGGGGACCATAGTGATAATTTTTTTTTACTAGAACTATTTATTATTCATGCTAACATCTTTGTCTTGGGACCATATTTTTTAAATGCTAGGTGACATTGATATGGAATGCATCAACATATATTCCTCTTCTAAAGAGATGCCACCACCAAAGGTAAAGGGTTCCGTAAAGGTCTGGGAAAGAGCTTTGCTAGAGTGGAAAGAAATATTGAAGGAGTTGTGGACAGTCTGTTTGGTCAATTTAATGTTCTTAAATTGCAAGCATAATATCGATCGGAGTTGGTAAACTTATGAAGTACAAGTGCACTATATGCGCTAGAAGCCTATTCTTCGTTTAGTAAGATGATGCTTATGTTTGTTTTGATATTTCCTTGTTATCTGGATTTTTAGTAGAGTTAAAATTATGAATCTATATAAACAACTTGATGCTATGAAACAACGTATTTAAATTCAAAAGATTTTCTACGAAATATATACAAATCTGAGTTCAAAAAGCATGAAAGAAAACTCTAATTACAAATGCAGAGTGATATAAATTCTGATTCTAGAAAGCATGAAAAGATAACTGTGATCAAGCGAAAAACGTTGAAGGACTAATCTATTAAACGTATGCAAGCATAACGAAATATGAAATTATAAACAAAATATTTGAGCTTTACGAAATACTTGAAAACAATGAAGTAATTAAACTAGAATTCAGTAATAACAAAAAACAATTGAATGAAAACAATCATAAAGCAACGAAATGAAAATAAACTTTAAAATCTTGACTGTCTGCAGGGGCCCTCCGCATCTAGTAGGTATAATTCATAATCACATACGCATCGAATCATAAAGGTAACTTCAAATTAACACAAGAACAGGGTCTAGTTCACAATTTCTTCAACAATTAACTTAATACTTCCTCTCTGATATCGTTTACAGAGGATACATATTTATATAAAATGTGTGCTCAATCAGTTGAGACTTCTATGCCTACAGGTCTGTTGTTCAATCCTAATTCAAATATGAAACTAGATAGGAAAAGTGTTATTTCGTTGATTTTCTATTGTTCTATTTGAAAGCAAATCGAGAAAACGTGTTGTGCATGGACTCTTACTGTTACGTGTTGACTTGTAATCTTTGACCGCACACTGTTGATTTCTTTGGTAAACTGGCTCGAGCGAATAGGAGGAGATCCATGAGGGGATCAATCCTCAACTACCCATATGCTTAGTTGCTTCATTAAGCGCACCAGAACCCCACAAACCATGGAGGTAGCTGCAGATTTATAAAATGGCCGCAGAATCATGTTAATTTTGTAGCTAATGCACTCTTTAATATAACAATAAGGAACATTAACACATATGAAAAATAAGACATGTAAGAATTGTTACCTTATCAAAACCTATGATTTATTGCTTTTATTGAGTTGATAGTGATGATGAAAATAGGGAAATGGTGGAAAAAGGGTGTCAAAACAAAACAGTTATGGAACTTTACATCCCCCCACACTGAAGATTTTTTATGTCCTCATACAAACTGCAAAATTGATATCTTGAACTACTGCATTTGCTTGGACACTTCTTCTAGTACATCCAACTTCATCTTTTTCACTTTCTTTCTAGTAATTTCCATCCTTGGTTTCTCTATGAGGGTCTTGTATATCAAGTTTATAACCTATTTCTGTAAAAGCCTTGTTTTTCTTCTTCAGTTTCTTGTTCTTAATTAAACCACAAACTTAGATGTAAGAGGATGTTATCACTCTTGGCTTCTGAATTTCGTTTTGTGATTTCAAGGCTTGATTTTCATTTTTGATATACTTGTTTAATGTCTCCAGTTCGAAGATTTCTTGTTTCAATTATTGACTATTGGAGGTTCTTGTGGCTCATTAACTGACTTTCTTCTCCTCTTGAATGGAATTGATGTTCTTGTTGTGTCCCTTTTCTCCAAGGATTCAATATAATCATAGATCTCCAGCTGCACCAGATCAATCTCTGGCGTTCTTCATCTTGGACTCTGAGGAAGCGATGTGAGAGTTGGTGATGAAACCCTCGGTGGTGAAACCCTTGGTGATGAAACCCTTGGTGATGAAACCCTTGGAGGAGTTCCCTAAATCTTCTTCTTCGGCTTTTGATTTTTCTTCTATTTCTATCCTGACATGCTCTGTGCTCTTTGAGGGTAGTCTCTTTTGCTGAGTTGGAGTCTGGTACTCCTTATTAAAGCTATGGCA